>QCXZ01000001.1:16365785-17073645 GCA_025024175.1 Rhyzopertha dominica
CTTTAACATTCATTCATCGTGTCCGGTTTTAGTGATCCCTACATTGACAAAAATGTAGAAATAATCAACATCTCTTCATTCCCCACCATCCACCACGTATCACTCTTCGAATTGACTGTACAATAATAAAATTGTGCCTCGCAGTTAAAAACAAAATTTAAAATAAAGAACTCTAATCTTATCACAGTCTTTAATACAAGCAGAAATATTGCGACTAATATTTCTTTCAGTACAAAAATCGTAGAAAGTTACGGAGAAATACTGTTTTATAGCTTGTTAAATTCGAAGAAAATGCGACGATTTATCAGCTTAGCTAGGCACGAGCTTAACCTTTGACGGCGTAAATTGAAAAATGACCCTAATTAAAATGTCGGCGATAAATTTAAATGTCATGTTCTTTAACAGTTCCGTATACTCGTCATAATCTTCCGCTGCAATAATTTCCAGTTGAGCACAGAGGAGTAAATTGTGGAAACGTTTAGTATTGGTTGTGAAGGTAACGAAACTTTTTTCACGTTGCGCATGACTTGATCGTTTCAGTACGTAAGTAACAGAATGGGATTGGCGCCGAACAATTAGCAGCAGTACTGTAATTCAATTAGATTTAATAGCTGTATCATGATGTGTATTTATGTACAGTTTTATAAACGTAAGTTCCTTAAACGATCAGACGTAAAAATATTTATCTGCAATACAAGGCAGTTGTATTCACACTTATTTGCTGTACATCTGTTCAACAAAGAAGCTGGGCATTTTAATAGCTGATGGTTTTGAACAAATTTTTTTAGCTACTCTTATGAAGGTGAAACATAAAGGAGTGGAAAGCATTGTGTGATGCGCAGAAAACTTCAAACTGCAAATAATAATGTGACCCATACGCTGCACATGCAATAAATGATCAGCTAAATGTCGCTTATCAAGATGGAATTGTTATTTTCACAAATAGAGTTCCAAAAGACAAATAACAACGATCGTGCACATCCAGATTTTTGCATAATCTTGCTACACTGCACTATAAGTGAACTAAACTGCTTCGCAAGACAAAATGTGGTGTTGAACACTAAGTTAATATTCACTTATTTTTTTATTTAATATATAATAATAATAATAATAATAATAATATTCATAATATTAATAATAATAATAATATTGATTATAATATACATAACTACAAACTTATTTGAATACGTTCCTGGTAGGTAATGTGGTTTAGATGATAAGTATTTCACACAACTGAGCAGTATTCTAATTTACGGCGAATAAATGAAAATTACAAGGAGGATATAACTTGAATTGCCGTGCCTTAGTGTTCCTGACTCTAAATCTAAATATCTCAGCAGATCTTAGACAAATGTTAACTGGAAGTCCATTTATGCCACATGAATCTCTAACTTGATTTACCCTTGATCTATCTATTTAATCGATAGTAACATTATTTATTTGCGTTGATTTTTAAATGTTTTTTATGGAACCACTCCTTAAAATTATCCAAATCGGACTCAAGTCGGTGACAATCATAAATCATTACGTTTATACATATAGAGGATATTGACAATTCATTAACGCGTCATTGAAAGTTATTGTTACAGGTAATAATAACTTTGACATTATAATAATTAGGGTATGGGCATCATTGCAGAAGTCCCCGAAGAGCGAAAACTACAAAAGCGATAGATAGCTTTCAGTAGCATTACATATAAAAACTTTCACATATATATGCCACTTTGCCTGGAATTTGAATAGGGTTTTGGTGCTGCAGTGATAGCACGTTTGACTAGTAATCAATAAGTCCCTGGTTCAAACCCGGTTAAAGCTGTCAATACTTTTTCATAAAATATATTTAACTGCAAAAAACAATTAGTTCTTCTTATAATCATTATAATTTGTACGCTTGTAATTATACAAATTAAAGTTCTGAAATACTAACTGCTAGGCGAATCTCTTTCGTATAAAAGCACTAAAAGGTTGTTTGAACAAATTAATAAAGTCATCAAACGAGCTGTTAAAGTACATAAGGTTAGCCAATAATCATAAACTGTTATAATAATTTTTAATTAACAAGTTATAATTTATATTGGAAATATTTTTCGGGGTACATTCAGTGAAAGTTTACAGGCATTTAGCGTTTCCAGTATTCAACACCATTTAGCGGTAGAAGTAAATAGTAACGGCTTTATGTGTACAGAGCTTTAATAAGTGGGTAACGAAGTAAGTACGAGTAGTATTAAGAAAAACTCTTACCTCCTATATGTAATAACGATTTGAAAGAATCAGGTATCATTGCGTTTCATGATTGTAAAGTGGCAAAGTTATTTAACAAGTAAGTACATGCGCTTTTAAATTAAAAAAGAAAGAATAAGTTTTTCTACAATACATCAGACGCGTCCATGCTAAAATGACGGGTGTATTGAAGAAACAGCCCACTTATAATTCTTATCCATTCAGTATTCGTTGCGTTACTCCCCCTACTGCATGCATCTATTATTTATAATATTATGCCTACCTAAAACATGAAATATTGTTTGTTTGGAATATAAAATTTACTTTGGGTATGAGGAACTCCTTGCCTGCCGTTTCAAGTATAAGTTCTTTATTCATTTATTTATAGTTGAAAAAGACAACAACGGACTATACACTCCAATTAGAGATGTGCTTTACGTACGTGTAAATCGGGTAACGGAAGTTTACAGGATACGATAAAACACTATATTTCTTAAAGTATATTTCAAGCTAGACTACACGGCATTAATATATTAAATTGCCCTTATTCACAATGAGAAAATGCCAATGGCTTGTAAAAGACTATTATGAATATTACACGTTCGATATATTGGCGTGTTCTTTACAATTCATGAAAACGTTAACGTTTGTCGCAAACTACGTGGAGTGGCATTAAACTAAACGAACTACACAATGTAAACAACGGCAATCGTATAAATTGTCGAAAATTTTAAATATTCTTGTCGATCTTTCGGAGTTTTGTCATTAGTAAGCCACTGTACTAATGAAAACTAACTACCCTGTCGGGCTAGTCTGACACTTGAAGGATTATAACATTTTCTGAACCTCTGACGAGATATTTACTGTTGTTGTAAGGACACCAGATCACTGTACAATTTAATAATTTAAGCAAGTCGGTGAAAGTAACTCAAAATATTGAATACAAATCCCTAATTGTTTAGAGATTTCTGCATCTGATACTAAATACCTGTCAAATGCAACATCTTATTCTTATATTCTATTTCTCAGAAATACTTCTGCTTTCATGTAAATATCAATATTGCAATCCATTTTCTTTAGTAAGGAGATAAGACTTTTTCTGGACATAAAACCATATCTCGTTCGCATAAAACACCAGTGAAGCGAAAGCAAAGGCGTAGGTATGTCTTGTGTTTAGTATATTGCAATTTAACCAAAATTCGAGTACTTCAGTAAAGACTCATCTTTATTTATTGGTAGCTACCATTACAATTTTAAATTAAAACTGACGTTACTATAATATAGAGAGCAATTATTAAAGAAATGTCACAAGCAACACATTTACCGACATCAACCAATAATGATTGCAAGTACCAAAAATAATATGATTTTTGCGCAATCCTTAATTTTTAAACCAAATGTCATTTGTGTACATCGGTGTTCATAGGTATCGCTTATTCTAGGTCAGAGAAGGAGAGAGACAATGGCATAACTGCGAAGCAAGAACCCCTTGCAGATTCATTAAATGCTCAGTCTCTGCCAGACGTCTCGGGTTTATTCTGAATATTTTATTTTCGTTTCATTTTCCCCTGTTTTGCATTCCCATTCAAAACCGCTTAGAGCTGCCGCTTCGGGCAGGGCGACACTAAAAATCAAAGGAATCTGCATGTAACAAATGATACGAAAGCGCGTTCGTCATCTCTCTCCAAATTACGATCTCCAGCTGGAAAAAAAATCCTCGAGATGGTGATTGATTGAAACTTTAACGAGCGAGGATGGCGAGATGATGTCTGTTTAAATGCCGCAGCCGCAGGTGATCTTCAGCTTTGAATAGAAAAAACCGAGTGACTATGTCGAGACCAAGACATCCGTCTAGACGCGTCCGCAGGAAGCCGAGCACTTTCAGCGACCAATAAAAGAAAATGATCCGTCTGGGTTTAGCGCCGATGAGATTTCGACGCATTCAGCAGTCGCCTTCTTTTTTAGTTGCATAACTGGCTTTATAGACCGCGTTTTCTAGGTGAAGTAGAACGGAAGCCACACACAGGTGGCTGTCATCGGTAAGTGCATGAAGCGGATCGAAAGCAAACGTAAACACATTCTTTATAATCACTAAATATGTAAAGACATTAAATAATTCAGCTTTTCCCTTTAATGATAACAGTTTTGAAAGAAATCTATCTGGATTGCAAATATAGGGAATTTGCTAAATGCACGGAAAAATTGAGGAAGTGATTTTTTGGGCTATTTTGATAATGTTTTGGTTTTAAATGATTTTTTTACGTGTAACATGATGAAGCTCCGGCACACTATTACCGAAATGTCAGGTTGTATGTACAACCTCGATGAACTTCTACCCCAGGGTGACCATCAGTAATTATGTATCCTCAAAAATTTGCAACAAAAACTAGCGTAGTTCGGTGTGCAGTTTGGCGCCACGGGCGTTATATAGAAGTTGCTGGTGATTATCTCGAACAAAAACGCCAATAATTGTTATGTCAAGTCAAATTTCTGACGAATATGGTAGTAAACAATAAGTTTTTTTTGGACTTCGTATTTTGTTAGTTACAGACCTATACGTATATTACTTGTAATCCAACAGTCTCCTCATTGACTGAAGAATTTTCAAAAACACTAGAGTTATTTTACTTCCACATCCAACGGATGGAAAGTATTGTATCGCGAAAAAAATTTTCAAAAAATTTTATTTGCTCATTGGTTTCAAAATGGTCGAAAACGCAAAGAAAACAAAATTTGAGCAAAAAAAATTTATTGTCTGTGTGTCTGTGGTTTCGTTTGTGGACACGATAACTTTGGAAAGACAATACATGAACTTGAAATTTGGCAAACGTATAAATCTCAACTATCCAAAGCGACTTATTGTTTGCGGGGTAAGTATGGTATCGGGAATAGAGCGAAATTGAGGGTTAACTACCCTTTTTGCAAATTTTATTTTTTTTTTAATTTTTTTTTCTCTTTAGTATGTGATTAGTAGTATAACTGCTGGTATTATTCGTTCTTATAAATTTTCGGTGCAGCAAACTGTTTAGAAGATATTAGCAAAAAAGCGTCACTTAAAGAAAACGGTTTTTCCTAAATATCTCCAAATATATTTAATATATTAAAAAATGTTAATACCATCAGATAGGAAATAAAATTTCTCACAAAAAGTGTCTTAGAAAATTTATCCAAAATTTTGACATTTTCGAAATATTTCCAAAAAACCTATTTTGTACACTGCTGGTACGATTTTTTTAAAATTTTGGTATTATATCGAAAATCAAATTTCTGATCATAACTCACCCTCGTAATTTTTTGTAAAGTTAATAATTTTCCAGTTATTTGGAAAAAACCGATTTAAAAATTAAAAGTATGTATTGTATGTCAGTGTAGAGTTAAAATGCTCAAAATCGGATTACTAATCGTATAGTATAAGAAATAATAATGATAGGTATCAATCAAGCATTGATTAATATTAGTTACGACGCACTGCAAGTTTTTGAGAGATCGTAGCTAGCTACTTTATTATGCTAGTAGTAGGAGCTATATCTTTTTGGCCCCAGCCCTTTATTAACCTTTTATATTTTATATATTTTTGGCCTCAACCCTTTATTAACCCTATATCAGCCCTTTTATATTTTATATATTTTTCGCCTCAAGCCCTGGTCTGTTCACACTAAAGTATTGTCTGTTCACAGAATCGCTTATTCCAGGTATCATCTATTCATAGTATTATTTGGAACAGTGGTAAATGTTAAAAAAACTGCTTGAACAGTTTAGTTTCCGATGACTACAACGTAAGTGTTAAATAAAACACGTTGTACTTTATTATTTATTGGTAAAATATMWTAATGTAAATATTATTTTATAACAAAAAGTGATGATCACGAGCGTACCCTTGGTTTGCTCCTACTAAAGTATTGCCGTTCACAGAATCGCCTATTCCAGGTATCATCTATTCATAGTATTATTTGGAACAGGGGTAAATGTTAAAAAATTGCTTGAACAGTTTAGTTTCCGATGACTACAACGTAAGTGTTAAATAAAACACGTTGTACTTTATTATTTATTGGTATAATATTATAATGTAATGTAAATATTATTTATTGTTCAAATCGCTTAGTAAAGACATGTTGATGATGTTTCGGATCTAGCACCCAATCCAACAACTTTGCAGTTTTTGCTATTCTGTTTTGAAAGGTGACTTTGTGAGAATAAACAAATTTAAAACTATATTTGAAAAGGGATACGTTCCAAACTGGAGTTATGAAGTATTCAAAATAATTAAAGTCCAAAACACATCTCCTGAAACATATTTTAGGAGCATTTTATAGAGAAGAGCTTACTAAAGTTAAGTTTCTCGATATCTATTTGGTTGAGAAAATATTACGAAAACGAGGACAAAAGGTGCTGGTAAAATATTTAGGTTTGAACAGATCACATAATGCATGGATTGAGAAAAAAAATCTTGTGTTGTAAAAAAAATGTGTAGTTAACAAATTCTTCAAATGTACTTAGTAAACTGTTTGACAATATTGTATTTCATAAGTTTAAATTTTTCCAAATAATACTATGAATAGATGATACCTGGAATAAGCGACTCTGTGAACAGACAATACTTTAGTGTGAACAGACCAGTTGATAAAGGGTTAATAAAGGGTTGAGGCCAAAAATATATAAAATATAAAGGGTTGATAAAGGGCTGAGGCCAAAAAGATATAGCTCCTACTACTTATGCTGTTGATATTGGCACAGTATTGAAGAAAATGAGACTTCATTCACATTATCATCAGCTACGAGAACATCTAAAACAAGAAATCGGTAAGTTTTATACTGGTAATAGCGTGTCATATACAGTTGCAGCACAAATATCTAATACTGTTACTTATTTTGAATATGGAATATTAAAATAGATATCGACCGACATGCAACAACAAGAAAAAAACAGACAACTATAGAACAATACAACATACGCTTTAAGTAGGGATTTTAAGAAACGAAGAGAACGGAACAGTACATTACACATCATAAATGATATAGTAAAGTTGGCGAAAACAAAAAGAATTATTTAAAGAATAGGGGAGGAATTATAAATTAACCGACATACCTAAGTAGTTAGGGAGGAACAAGGTTGGGCAGTGCCCACCTTAAAAATATCGCCACAACATTGTCTTCATTCTTGTCATTTTGAGGAAAAGGCTCAGTACCACTCTTCGTAAAATCCCCTAAAACTTCTGTTTATAACTATTAAAAACGTCACAGGCCACGTTGCCAGATCTGTTGTTCTACAGTTTTCACTCTAAAATATTCTTTTTAAGGAATTACAGCAGCATATATCAATACAATGTTACATTATTTTGTAAAATTAATGTAAATTTTCTAAGAGCGCATCAATCGCTAAGGTTTTTGATTGCGTTTTTCTTCTGTAGCTAATCTTTCATGCACGATTTCATTCCGGCAAACGGCATTTCTGTAGATGCGCGGCAACGGTCAGTTAGTTCACATACAATTTTTGGTTTAATAATTATCCATTAGTTTACGGATAAACTGCCCAATTCGGTCAAAGGCTATTTATGGTTGTCGTATGGTTATAGCTTTCATTTTCTCGCTGTATCAGGATTAGTTGCGAAACATTGGTACAAACGTCTCCACGAATTGGGGAATTGTACTTGGAGGTGAGTTGCTTGCGCTGTTGCTTCCATCTAATCCAAAGGCAAGCTTTTCTTATACGATTTGTACATTTTAGACGTTTTACGGTATGTTTTAAATTGGACTATTTTATGCTGTTTGATTTATGCCGGTGCTGTATCCTTCCATTTGGTGTGGACGTTCAAAGATCACCGCTGATTTCCTCGTTCTAACCATAAGTTGATTAGACTTGACCGTGAAGTGGGTTTAGTGGTAGAGGTCACTGCGTCGCCCTGGTAGCTGCAAGCCTCATTGGACGAACATTTTCTTTTATAGTAATCTTACTAATATCGATCGCTCGATTTAAGTTTCTTTGAGTGTAAACGCCCGTGTTTTTCTCACTTTATAAGCATATCTTATTGTTGTTCGTGCACATCAGAGAATTGGAAGTTTACAACGTATATCTAGTAACTGCATTATTATTTGTTTATTCTATTTAATTTATTAGTGAAAATCTTGGAACGACGGCTGGTACAAGTTTGTAATTACCGGTCCAGGATTTATCCTCTTGAAGGAGTGGGTTCAATATTTATACAGATGTATATACGTGTATAAATACCGATTGTGAAGTTATTTAGCCCTTGCATTTTAATATGCCGTTACTATAGTTATTAATTCTGTATATGTATGTGTGGGTGTTAAGGTACCTATTTAGTTAAGATACTGTTCATGTGAATTGCTCATTAATTATAACTCCGTATTTAGTTTAATATATTGGCTTAGGAATTACTGTTAGGTAGCTTTCAGTATAACGTGATAGTTCTTTCCAATTGTTAGCAGTCTTAGTAGTTCTAAAGCTAATAATTACTATTTTTGAAATTTTAAGCGGCTAAATCAGAACTACTTGGCGCCCTCTCTCTTTCTTTATTAATCTATTGTCGCTATAGTTACCCATAACATTACCCAGGCCCTTCCGCTGCCGTGGCCAAGCACTCCGTTATTACTTGTGTGGTTGTATTATACTAATAAGACGGGTGGTGTAATAACAAATTACAATTATTTATGTATTTCATGCAATGCAATATTAGCATTTGGCTCATTAATAATAGTGGTAATTTCATAATGTATTCATAGGTAGATTTACTAGACCATTTATATGGCAACTCTACTACAGTATTATAATATATTTCAACTTAACCCACGGTTAAAGTCACTGGATTGGAAAAGTACCGGATTTATAATTCGTCATTTTGTGGTGTACGGGAGAGCAGAAAGTTAATAGCAAATGCTTCTAATGATGTAATACAGTAGGTGAAAAGAAAAAACCTAATATTTGTATTCGCCTCTATCTATTAACACTTTGACGCATTACAAAACTTCTACAATCCAAATGAAAAATAATAAATGGCCTTACTTCGAAACACGAAAATTAACATAGACATAGTTTTGGTTACTTTTGTTTTAGCGGAACTCTCGTTTTGTCGTTTTACGTTGTGTATTTTGACTTTTGTGGGAGTTGGTTTCAAATTACTAAGACTGATGTATTTAGCGACATTTCCGTTCTTCTTATTAGGCCTTCATCAAGCTAACCACTTTTATTTGTCAGTCTTGACATTACTGTGCTTTTATTGTTTGTGTATGGTCAAGCAGTTCAGTTTTATCTGATTTTGTAAAATACATTTGCCAACTTTGAGTGAATAGCCGAGTAAATAAGTAATTGAAAAATTGTGTCTTTGCTGCATAGCACAAAAATAACTTTGATTTATTTATGTATTTGAAATTTAGTTTCGTCGAATATAGTCAGACCTTCAACTTTACTGCAGAGTTTGTAAGAGGATAGGTAAAAATGATTAATGAAATTGTTACATTATCGTGGCACAGCTAGCCAGCAAGAGAAAATGTTCCTAAAAAAGTTATAGAAGCTAAAGCTATACGTCATATTTACACAGTTCAGTTTTCGACGATCAATTTTAAGTTGAATTTTTTTAAATACCAACTTTCTATGCCGAATATAGATTACACAACAAATTCTAACCAACAAGTCCCTATTAAGTTTATATAGTCTATCTAAAATTAAAGGTTTTGAAAGTACGCGTAGGTGATCCAGTTATCGTGTTTACCTAATTGTTGAAATCCTAAGAGAAACACGTTTCGAAAAAAAGTATAGTTGCCAAATAGCACTCGATGAAACGATACTTCATATTTATACAGGGTGTTCAGCTTTCAAATACCAAACCAAACTAGCTGTTTTTTTTTAAATACGAGTAGAATCACCAACAAATAAAGCCGTCAATTGGATGCAGCGCCGTGGGGAAAAATTCAGGGCCCGCGGGTTGGGGTGCTCGCCCTTTGTGGTTTTGGTAAAACTTAAAAAAGGTGTTCACATTTCATTAAGATCATTAAAAAATTAATTCAAATTCCAGACAAGTTTATTATCAAATACATTTCTTTACATTTTATACATGAAAGATTCACGGGCCCGGGGAAAATACCTCGTCAACCCCCCCCCCACCCTCTCTACAGCCCTGATTAAATGAGCATGCCTATCTCTGAAATCGTTAATTGCAGACCACATAAAACTTAATAATGTTTTTGCTCAAAATTTGATGTGTGATCAATCAAAAAAGACCAAGATTTCAATTAATAACTGTATTAAAATTACTTTTGAGTTCACGTTAGATGGTGCCGACAAGATGTATACTTGCATGTGTATTTTAATATTATTAATGCCCTATTATAAATATGATAATTGAAAACCTATTTTCGATAATTAAGGAAATGCTTTTCTATGTCCTGAATCCTGAATCTCATCGCGTATTTAGGAACGCCGAAAACTATAGGTACCAGAATATAGAACGCTACAAAGATTTAAACATTTATGCTAATTTTGTATGTTATATAGGTAGTAGGTAAATAAAGCAGTAATTCAGTTGAACATAATATGCGTTTATGAACCTTCTATTGTTATTGCAATAAAC
Source organism: Rhyzopertha dominica (assembly GCA_025024175.1). Taxonomy (NCBI): domain Eukaryota; kingdom Metazoa; phylum Arthropoda; class Insecta; order Coleoptera; family Bostrichidae; genus Rhyzopertha; species Rhyzopertha dominica. The sequence goes on from QCXZ01000001.1 coordinate 16,376,591, forward strand.
ATAATCACAACGTATTTTATATGGGGAAAGAGCAGGCTTTTGAAGACAATGCAGAACTGTTTTATATCCATAAATAAAGATACTTTATACTCTCGCTCTACTCACGGATATGCGTTCCCAAAGTAACCTGACACTGTTGTATATTGGTCATTATAAGTAAGTAGGTGAGACAGCCCTTAAAATCCTCCAACTTCAATCTTGAGGGCGTTTGAATTGGTTGTAGAGGTAGACGAGTATTCGAAGTTCAAACGCCGAGCTCAAGCGGTTACGCTTGCAGCCATATCCGGCAATATGCGCCATAAATCTCACTCATTCGAGTGAAAAATAGATACGACCTGGTGGCTGGAACACGAAAAAGGCTAATTCTTTGATCTGTCGCGTATGAACAATACATCATGCCGTACAAGGCGATAGTTTATTTATTTTTAGAGGTCGCCTGGGTGCCGTCTTGGGCCGCCCCTCGGCAGTCGGTCGTTTTCTGAGCGGAGTCAGTCGGTCTACCTTTCACAATGGCTAGGGGGTTTGACAAAACCGCATATAATTTTTCCCTCGCCGAAACACAGATCAGGTTTCCAATGAACTGTGAAAATTCTGTTGAATCTGCGGTTCCTTTCAAAGCATTAAAATGCCCTCAAAGCGCAGTTTCGTCTTTCGATTTTTTGTCAAAAGGTATTTCGGTGGCTTTGTGATTTGCTCGTTGCGAATTGGACATTCATACAAATCAAGGGAACGCTAAAGGTGCAACCAAGAACACAGATGGCCTTTTCATGCTCAATAGGTCACAGTAAACGTAAAATGTAATTAGATATTCGTGACTAGTTGCGGTAGGCCTTTATGCCTGGAAAATAAACTTTGTGAACAGTTTATACCACTAAATACATTTACAGATTGCTTTAGAATGACCTCCTCTGGTCAATACTTTAATTAGTTACCTCGTTAGTTACAAACGCAAGAGCTTATCATTTTAATGAAGCTATGTTGGCAATTTCATTTCCGAAAATGGATGTCAGCCTAATGTCAACAAGCCTATCAACTATGTACATCTAGGTATATACACATTGCTGTCACACCTATCTGATATTGCAACGGTAGTATTCTGAATTCCGTGTTTTGATATGTCCACTTGTGACCACCCCCCTTGAGCGTACCCTGTACGCTATTATAGTTTCCCTTAGAACGAGCTTATTCATTACCCGACTTGTACGCTGATTCTTACTTTTCAAATAAATATGTGAAATGAGTCTTATTCTAATGTAACTTATAACTACGGCTAACTTAGCATTTATTAATTTATAGTACAAGAGAATTTACTCAGTTATAGAGATTATATATAACATATACATACATTATATCTACTATTTGCAAAATATATATTAATCCCAAAACATATTCTTTTCTAAAATGATACGCAACAGGTAACACTATAGTTCTTGCATGTTTCAGATGTATACAGACTGATAATAAAGTTCTGAACAAATTTCATAATCTAGTTTTCTAATGTTTTTACCAAAGATACCGAAAGATACATTTTTATTTCAAACTGCCATCTTTTAACAAATTTTGTGATGACGTTATCTGTTTTTGTACTATAATGTCCTTATCATTTTTTAAATGGCAATTCCTAACTTTCCTTTTCACCCTTTGATATTTTTTTAATTATGGAGAAAATTAATTTTATTTAAAATTGAAAATTTTATTTTGTGAAAAAAGCTAACAACAACAACACAAACTTTCAATAGTTTGACATCAAAGTATCTGGAGTTTGATTATCTTATTAACATATGGTTATCTTCAATTTATCTTCAAGAATTTCACAAAGATTTTAAAACGTCAGGTGAATTAGAAACAATGGCGCGATTAACAGAATTTGACGATTTATCGGTGTGTGTTGCATTGAATGAGTGCCAAGCATATATCGTATAAAGTCTGAAAACATAAGAAGTGATGCAGCACTGCTAAAAGCTCTATTACTTGCTAGTCGTTGTATTTTCTCTACACTTATATATAGACCTCCTACGTATAATGGAATTACGGAATACATTGACATATGCATTTTTGGCTTAACAAATGTATTTTGGTATAACACTGGATTCTTTTTTGACATAACATATTTCCTCTTGGTATTATACATGCCCTTATGATGACTACAGTGAATTCCGTGGTAGTACCACTGACTACAGTAGCAATACAAGACCCTATGGTAATAGTGGCCACAACGGTTAATGTGTACTCTTCAGAAGACAATTTTATTAACTTTTAAGTTTATAGGTTTTTAGAATAAAGCTCTCAACAAGATTAAATAATATATGTTCTTACGCAAACTGCTGCTATTAGCAGCATGATACAGACACTACTAGCACTTCAACTTGACATTATCAAAAAAACTTAAAGAAAAGCGTCCACGTCAAGGATATACCATTTTAGTTGAACTGTGGTTCTACCTATGGTATAATTCAATAAGGTACATTTTTGAGCATGCGCTTACTATGACAACAGGCAGCTGTATGAGAGCAGAGAGAACGCTATATTGGCTTACAACGACGCAATATTGATGGCCATGACCAAGGTGAAAGACGCCAATAGGATATATTATTAAAAAAAACAATTCAGTTATTGAAACGTGATTGGGTAATTGGTCCAGCATAAGTGGGAACGTGGATTGGTACGGCCGGTAAGTACAGAGTCCTACATTGCCGATTGCCCAATAAGCGTTTGAGTCCTTTGAAAAGCCTAGTGAAAAGAGCCCACTGGATAAAGTTACTTTGAATGATTTATCTTTGCCCTATTGATTTTAGCTCTAAGTTAACTACCTTTTCTACCATGTACTTAAGATAGACGTGTCCACTTCAAATTAACGAGTGTATCATATGTTTTTATTTTAAAATCCATTTTAAACTTTAATTATTGTTAAACTAGACAGGCATTAGCTACTTTGTTTGCAAAGTTAATAAAAGACGGGTAGTGACAGTGTACAGTTAAGTTAATTTCTTCTCATACATGGTGATATTTGAAAACCACATACCGCAAATTACTTCAAAAAATTGAAAAAAATAGAAAAAAAGTTAAAAAATTTCCAAAGACAGATGAACCTTTGTTTGTAGATTGATGGTTTTAAGTTAATGGTTTGTAGATTAATGGTTAGAGACCCTCCTGGCGGGATAGACACACATTTTAATCATTTTTTGGCTTTTTAACAAAATATAATTTTTTTAAAGTACATCATAATTAGTCCTTACTAGTGCCTAAAAATAAAAAGAATGCTTGTTGTAAAGTGTTACACCTAAGTAAGGCGCCCAAACCACTAAGTTTCTTTCAACAATTACTCCAGTTAAAATTACGACTAGAAAATTTTTACTAAATTTGCTAATTATCTTCTTTGTACTCCTCAGATGGCTTTTTCAGTATCCCCACATAACTTTTTAGAAATAGCGTGAGCTTTAGAAATAAGAACGTTCTTGTCACTGCTACGGTGAAAATGGTTTATTCAAATAACTTTTATCTGAAACAGTACTGAGCATATCTGTGCTCGAGCGGCAGCAGGGGCGTTTAGGGAAAGTCACCCTAATAAAAATGTGGACGTTAGGTATAACATACTTAATCTAGTGCGGAAATTCCAAGACACTGGATCTGCGCTATATATAGTGTAGTTGGTATGTTGATAATATGGCCGAGCTTATTGTACTTGGTGATATTCTGTTGTACAAGAAAGTTATAAAGCTAAATAAATTCCATCCCTATAAGAGGAAAACTTTCTGGGAAATCAGCGAAGATAATTTCGACGGAAGAAAAGATTACCTATAGTCAAATAAAATCTAATGAAGAATAGTTGCTTCAGCGAGCAATGCGCGTTCTTTTTGATGGTCGCGTGGTTAGCATAATGTGCTTCTGGAGCGACGAAAATCCTCATTTTTTCGAAGTCATACGCAAATTCCTTCATAGATGAATGATGGAATGTATTAATAATCGAGAGAATTGCTAAGCATGGAACAATTTCTAGGTTTCTTTCTTTGGGCTCATCCACTTGTAAAATCCGCGGTTTATAAAGCATATCCTACAAGCCTGGAAGATTTACGACAAAGAATTATGGACGAGTGCAAGAGTATTCTAAGTGAAAGTCTGTACCATTCGGTATGGAAAGAGGTGCCGCACATTTTGGTAATCTGTTGGAAAGTTATGGATTTCCACGGTTTTAGTTAAACTCTGCTTACAGTAAGTACAAAAAATAATTTTTCATTTTCGTGCATACTTAGTTTCTCAAAACATTAAAAGAAGAACGCCTTGCAATGGTAAATATTTATAACGTAAAAAATGAAGTTGTAGCGTTTTTTACAAGTATTCTTACAGATTTTATTGTAGCTACAAAATGTTGAAAAGGGCCCAAAATATTCAATTTAATAAACAATTTGTGTCACATATTTCTTGATCTACTACCCTGTAAAAGAATGAAAAATAGTAAAACTAATTATATATCAAACTTCAAATGACGTAATCTAGATAACTTCAAACACGGGTAAATTGATTTCCTAAATGTAATGGTATACATACTTCAGCGTCAATAAAACATAAATAAATTCTCTTTTAGTTGATACAACCGATTACACATGTACCCAAGTGTTACTGCAACTTGTGAGAAAATTGCGAAAATTTGATATTTAATATTTTAAGGGGATGTGCGGTATGCGTGATTAGATCTTCTAAAGTGTCGCATTGTTATTCAAGACTAAAATCAAGCTGCGACACCATGCGGGCAGGGGTAATAAATAATTCCCAACACTTTGAGCACCATTTGTTTTGTTAAAGTCAAGTCTTAACAAGATATTGTTCGAATTTGATTAACATCCAATCTTCGGGTCTTGTCACATGATACGTTATCATCCGGTAGGTCTGGGGTAGCGACAACCTAACTAAGCGGGTATAGGCAGGTGTTTTGTGAATCTAACTGCTTAAAAAGGAGACTGGCGCGCGACTCCGGCCACAATGGGCCACAAAAAGCGGCCCGCAAGATACAAAGCCTGGACGGCCTGGACGTATACAACCAATACCTTTTAGTAATACCTTTGGAATTGCTTTTACATAAGCATACTGCTTCATCAATCACTCGCATTAACAATGGTACCGACGAGGCCTACTTGGATTGTTCGGGACTATTCATCGCCCTGACAACCCAATAGGAAAATTTAGTTATATTTGGGCAGTGGGCAAAGGGACGTTAGAAACTGAATGAAAAATTATTGTACGTCCTAATCTCGAGGAATTGTGTGAAGTAAACGCTTACGCTGACGCGCAACCGTGAGCGCTTGAGGGATTCAAAGGACGAGTCCCACTTAAACGGAGATGAGAAAGAATGAATAGTTTCAGTAAACACTTTTTATTGTTAGGTGCTGCGTAGCACAAAATCAAAAGCAGTAGTTTAATTCTGCCAGTATTTTAATGCCCTGTGACATTTAAAATAGGACATTTTATTTTTGCCGAAATTGGTTTGATTCAATTTGGTGACAATGCGCACATGAGAGAAACGCCACTGTCATGTCATTTTTTTGCTGCAATTAAGCGAATATGATTACGCTGACGAAATCTATTCGCATGCTTCCATACATTGTAACCGCGGATACAAAGCAAAAATACTAGTGTACTCGCGCACCCCTTCTGTGGTGGTGCTGACATCAAGCTGATTCTTTCCGAATTGTTTGAGAACCGTCCTAAATGTTGAACCAAAATGATCACTTTCAAAACCCTTAAGGGTTTTGCCAGATAGGGGTAGTTCACTGTTTATTTATTTTTATTATTCTATTAACGGGTAGGTACATAAAATCTGGGCAACATTAGTTTGAACGGGCATAAGAGCGCTGACTTGTAAATTATTAAAGTTGAAAAAAGTCATAAATCAAATATGCGCAAATTTTAAAACGTACTCTTTACAACAACCATAATATTAAAAATAAATAAGAAACCACCACTATTGCGCACAACCCTTAAGGGTTTCGAGTGTGCTTTTTAGATTCGACACTCAGGAGACAATTCTCGAACAACAATCTTTTTTGCAGAGCTATAAAAGAACATTTAATTTTAATGTATTATATTATTAGTTATGCAGTTGAGACAATATCATACCTTTCCTTACACAGCATCTTTATAGTACCGTGGATAAAGCCGTAATTGTATGTGAGGCGATGATAATCTACGCAATATAATCAAGGCGATCATCAAAGCTTGCAAATCAATGAGAACAAAAACTTAAAGGGATGGCACGCTATATAATCTAATCTAATGTTAGATACACCTTTGTTATCAATCAAATAGCTTGGAAACAAGATGATTGATTGTGTTTTGCTTCACAACACATCGCAAATATGAATAAGCACACAGCTTTTGTTAACAATTGCTTAAGTAATCATTATTTAGATCAAAATAATATTAAAGCCCTTTATTGCGACTAAAAAGGTAAAACAAAACTAAACTCTTTGAAGCATTTAGAAATTGAAGAAAAGCGTATCAGAAAAAAACAAGCGCAATTGGTAAAGACGTAAAAAGAAATTACAATGCCCAACACGCCCTTAATATTACCTAAAAGTGAGCCTCGAGGTTATTCAACCTTCAAATCCAGATCAACGGTTTTCACGACTAAATTTTACAACCCCTGTCAAAATACGGCACCTAAACAAAAACAATTTCAAGACCCCGCGGCACTTTTAGCTGTCGAACAAGAAACGACATGCATTAAAATGCCTGCACCGCAAAAAACTGCAGCTAGATCTATTTCGCTATTGTTATAGCTCATCAGTGCAGCTTAGGTTTACTGCAGAACTGCAGACAGCATGGTTTGTAAGTGGTTTTGCTTATGTATCATGGTATCATGTAAATAAAAAAGGCAAGATATCGAAAGACTGGAAAGTGTGCAAAGGCGTGTTATAAAACTATCTGTAGGCTTAGAAAACATTCCGTATGAAACAAGATTGTCGCTGCTGAAACTTGAGGACTTAGGGAAGAGTCCAACACGCAGTAATTTAATAACGAGATTCATCTATTTAGTGGCAGTATCTACCTTTCCGAAAGTATACCTATATTCAACGCAGACCAGAGATTAAAGAACTCGAACTAAACAAAGGAAAGTTCTGCACGATGGTTAGGCAACATTTCCTTATCAATAGGGTTTTCAATGACTGGAATTCGCTGCTCAACAGTGTAGTTACGGCGTCTAGCCTGAATTCATTCAAAAGTAACTAGAATTTAATTTTATAATTTTGTTTACTTTTATTGTATTATTGTTATTATCGCATTTGGTGAGGRTGTTTTTGTATACTTTGCTTTAATACTTTACTTGATTTCTTATGTCAGTAACAACAAAATTAAAAAAAAATAAAGAAAATAACTTAATTTACATATTGAGCAAAAGGGCCAATTACTAATTATACTTGCAAACAACGATCTCTGAGGTTCATTATACGAACAGCCGATTACCACTCACAATGGTTTACAAGTATTACCTGAAGCTGTCGTAAATAACAGACGGGATCGGCACGTTCCACTGTTTTGCAGCGGAGTGGACCGTATCCAAAAATTGTGTTTAGGGTCTTTTAGAATTTTTTCCGTACACATAAATAAAAAGAATAATGATTCTACGCGCAGGAAGTGCAATTGGTTTTGTTCCTGGAGCCATGTATCTTGGATGCAAAAACTTAAAAGCAGCAAGCTCCGATTATTCTGATATGAATACGGAAGTGTTTGAAAATTGGTTTAAAAACATTTTATTGCCCAAATTGCCACCAAACAGCGTCATAGTAATGGACAACGCTAGTTACCATTCGGAGTAACTAGATAAAATTCCAAATACAACAACTAATAAGGTAACCATTCAAGAGTTTTTAAGAAAAGAAGATTTATATTTCGACGAGGCCTACACAAAAATACACTTAGAAGAAATTTGAAATTGACATTCTCACTTTCGAAAGTGGATACACCATTTACGATTACTCCCATATCATTGCATTTTCAACTCCACGGAAAGGATATGGGGGTAGTTGAAACAAAGAATTCGAGGAGGGAACACCGGTGGAAAATTCAGCAATGAAATGCTGCTAAAAATTAGACACGAAGCTGAAACAAGTGTCGATGCATGTAGAAATTCAGTGCGATATGTACTGGACATTGAAAATCGGTACAGAGCGAATCATGTACAAGAATTATTAATAGAATAATAACTTTCTTATGATGTGCTTATTAACAAGCAGTAATGAACATAATCGATACCGTGTATAAATTTTATTGTGCACTATTGTACATTTTTTCTTACAAATGTAAATAATTTTCTACTTACTAATTTGTAATTTTTCATATTAAATTTGCATAAATTCGTTATGATGTGCAAAGGCTTTTATTTTATACATCCGAAAATTTAAACCCAATAAAGTATCACATAAAAATAGGTCGCGGGTCGCGCAAGTTAGCATCAGGTCAGCATTAAATAAAATTTGTTATAAAATCTTTTATGGTTTATTGATTGCTAAATTATCACAAATAACAAACTTATAAGTTATATAAGTTATAGTGGAAAAGTTAAAATTTTAGCCAAAAAATTTTTTTGAATACGGCCCATTTAGGAACTATTCCCAATAGGCTGTAAAAATCCTCATTTCCAATACAATAGTTTACGACGGCCAACCATCAAGCTTTTAAACCCTCTGCATAAGTTAGTCTCATAGATCGTTGCTTGCAAGTATACATTAGAAATTTTAGAGATAATAAGATCCAATGAATGTCATCACGAAATAATACTAAATTCTCAAGTAAATTTTGAATCTATATCTCCGATTAATATTCTTAAACAAAAAGTTTGGCTTTTAGGTGGCACTCATAATAATGTCAAATTTGACGCCCAAATGGTAAAATTTATTGTAAAATTTAATTGTATGTACAGGGCTTCAATAAATGATTCATGCAACGCGGGCGGCGTTGATTTCTGAATTCTTTGTGCCGCTTTTTGCACAGTAGAGGTACAACGGTATGTCATTGCGCATACTCGCCCCTCTCTCGTCCACTCGTGACGTCACGCGCGAGCGAATATCCGCAGATTAGAGTATACTCACACAGCGTCATATCTTCGTTAAAAATGTAGCTAGGAAGCTCATTTTTGAAGCAAAACGTCCCCTGTACCTTTACGATTGTGTTGGTGTGTTAGAATTTTTATTTTTTGTAGCAGTTAATTAAAAAAAATAAATGTTGTAAGTTATGTCATATCTGTGTTAATTTTCAACATGAGAGATATCTTTTGTGGTAAAAGATAGACGAAATACCAATCAATAAGATATGAAAAATGTTTTTATTACAACTGAAGTTACAAAGATGAAGATATGAAATTAATTTTGCGTGCTGGGTATGGTGATCGGTGCTGTTCGCGGTTGTGAAGTTTTAAGCACGGAGATCTTATAAACCCACGCATATCTTTTTTATATTTCAGGAGTGTGTATTTGTTATATTTAGCATGAAAACTTATGTATACAGTGTGTTCCGCCGAAAGACGCAACGATAGACAAAAAATTTCATTTATTTCATTAGCTTAATGAACATAATAATAATGTGATACATACAAATATATAATACAACATAATGGCAAGCTCCAGAAACCCTATTTTTTCCAGTTGGTAAATTTAGACAATTTTTTTCTAATTTTCTTTGTGTATTTTGAAAACTTATTTTCCTATTCAAATCTCGTAATCGAATATAACTTCTAACTCTGGCGAAATAAAGGATTACTTCATATGGTATGGAGTTGTTTGATTTTATCCGAACCATAGTGTTCTCAGCTAATTTTTTAAAGATATTTTTTTCTTTACATAAAGATTTTCCATGAATTGTATTGAATTCTGATTCAAGTATTTTTGCTGCATTCCATAACTCATCGTTTGGATGTAAAAGTGAGCCTCTTGAAATAGTCTGCAGCCAATCGGGAGCACATGTTATTTCCATATGTGAAGTTGGTATACCCAACGAGTACTTGCTTTTAAATTTATAAGCTACATAGCCAGCTATATATTTTAATGATTGCTCGCTAACAGTGTCTTTAATTTCAAAGTCGTGCAATAAATCCATTACCTCACTATCAATAATTAAATCAGCATCCAAATATAGTGGATCTTGGAATGAATTACAACATATTTCTGTATCATGCACATCAATTTCAGAAATACTGTCATTAGTTGACATATTTAATAACAAATGTTGTGTTAAGCAAATATCTTCTGGTTCAAGTTCTGTCGTGGTATTTCGATTCTCGGTAAATATTGTTGACGAATTTTTACCGAGAATGTACCATCTTAATCTATATTTAAAATCAAGAGCAGATGGATGGTCATTACTCCCTCCCATACCACGAATATAGGAAAAAAAATTTTCCAATACATCCTGATTTAATCTCGATGTTGATATATATTCTATTTTATATTTCTCTTTCAAATAAGAAAACATTTGTACTAACGACTTATTTGAAAGTATAATTCCTCTCTGAAACGGCAGAAGGCCCGTATGTGTACCCACTCTCATTGTGTTCACAAATTCTGTCATTTGATTTAATAACGCGATTTGCTTATCAAAATTTATACCAAAAGCATTTCTTGTCGGATTATTTTGGGTCAATTTGGAGCGGGAATTGAATAAATCGAACCAGTCGTTAAATAGCTGAACAATTTTTGCAGCTTCCTTCCAACAGCTATTAGTAGGCATTAAACCATTTTCCCCGCAGTACTCAATCGCTTTTGCCACTGAATTAGAGAATAGCTGTACTGCTAGTCGAACTCGCTGTCGCATAGAACCCTTAACATTTATGTGCTGCTCAGTTAATTTATATGCAAAAGTCAATTCCGACACAGAAACATTTAATAATACTTCAAAATAGTCTCTGTTAATAATAGTATTCTCATACACAAATCCATTATCAATTACATGATTCCGCGCGAGCTTTACTAAGTGCGAAATATCAGCAAAAACAAAAATTTTTAAAGATGGATCACATGGATGACTAAAAAAGCAATCTTTGTTGTGGCCAACATTTAACTGAGACCACAAGGAAACGTTTGATGTACCCATGTCACTTGTGATAGCCACGACAATATAGTTAGCATCATATAATGCAGAAATTATTTGTGTTAAAATGTCTTTTGTCATGGGGCGATCAAATTCATAAAAAATTGGTTGCTTCCAATTTGATATTAAACCCCGTACCATCACCGTTTGACAGGCCTTATGCGGTCCAATTGCTTGTTCCACCTTTTTATCAATCTCTATTTTATTAGACAAATATATTTCGTCAAAGGAAAGGACACAAATCCTCTCCATTTCATTGAATTCAGAGCCTTTATTTTTCATTAATGTAACCACCGGTTTCAGAATCCCCTGGCTGACATCAAAGTTAGTAACCCAAGTCCTTAGAGTGGACATAGCTGGTAACGGGTAATTGTTAGCCCGTAAATACCTATATGCCTTCGGACTGACACTTCGTAGAGAAATTGCAGATGCTATGTCTTCTGAACTCCACCGTATTCTTCTCTCTTCCTGTACAAGTTTTTTTATTTGACCAGGCGTAAATACTTTTTTTAACATGCATTTATATTTGTCTGTAATTTCCTTCATCTGCCTTTGAAGCAGGCCATTAGCAGCTTCTAAGCCTTGAACTTTCTTTTTCAGTTCTGAAATTTCAATTTCATATTTCCTAAAATAAAAATAAAACAATGTTTTAGGCTTTTGACATACAATGTGTTTAAATGATGTGTTTGTAGAACGGCTTCATTTTAAAGATTTTTGTTTTGTTTTTTTGATCTATTGTTGTAAGGAAGTCAATCTGGAGTTTCATAAGACCTATTTACATATTCGCTTTAATGTTGATATCAGTATTACTTTCAATGGAAACGTTAGAATAATTATATAAATATAAACATACACGGGACAAAACCCAAAAAAAAAACAATGCCAAAATACTTTTTAGTAAGCGTATTTAAACACTTTAATTTTTTTTAAATACTTTAAATGAAAATCATTTTCCAATAAGTATTCTGAGCAGCTCTGTAGCCAATAAATAGGAATCGATTGTACTTACTCGACGTTTTTTTCCTGCACTTCATTAGGTGTTTCTGCAGAAACAAGAATATTGCTAGATATTTTCTCTGCAGGCGATGTAGTACGTGACATTTCCGGTGACGTTTCCAATATAGTATTTACTACGTCCCTCCTTCTCCTTTTGATTTGCCGTAATGACCTTTCTCTAGTGTTTTGAGTTTCAAAACTACTTGCAGATCTAGGAATATTTAGGGTGGGCACAGCATCAGCTTTCAGATTGCGTGCATTTTTTGGACAGTAATTTAATAATTGATGTTTAAGAGAAACTGCAAGACATTTTTCTTCAAAATGTATGGAACATACAGTCGCTGAAAATATATTTCAATGTTAGGCGATGGGATTACATTTCAAACATATTGAGGTTAACTTGAAAAAAATTGCATTTCTGAAGAAATGGGGATTGGAATTATGCAGGTAGACAGACAGAATGCTTTGCTAATTGTATGTTTGCGTTGATTGCATTGTAATAATTTTCAACAAGCTATATTTGTTTCATTGTTTTCAGTTAAAAAGAACACATTTTAACATCTGCTATTGAAAACAATATTAAGCATATTTTAGAACAGATTAACAGATAACCAAATTTCTAAAATAAACAGGTATTACACTTACCATTTCTTAAGTTTATTTTATCCTCCCTTCGGCAAGCAACAATCCATTCTTTTGAAATATCATCATTTTTAGGAAAACGGAAATATTTTATGTCAGTTCCTTTCGTAGTTCTGTTTGAGTTTTTGCAGGTGGCCACAGCACAATTAGGCATCTTAATTGTATCAAGAATTAGCAAATTATTGCCAATAAACAGCACAAATAAAAATAACAATCAAAACGCCGAAATACACCTTTACACTGATGAGAAGAGAAGCTCACGTTAAAGACATCTAGTGACGGGTGGCGGGCACGAGCGATCGCACGTGACGTTATGCGCAGAGGTTCTCACAAATGGGCGGAGTTACTGACATACCGTTGTACCTCTACTGTGGCTTTTTGTAACTGCTACCAAGCTACAATATGCACGGCGATAGTAGTTAAAGGTTGCATCAATGTCACACCACAGCTCCGAAATGTGAGCTTTCTGAAACCTTAAAGTTAATTATCCCACACTACAGAATATGTAGAAAATACACACTCCCAGGCGTTTTCTCATATTAAAATATATCGAATAATTCAAAAATCGACAGATGACAAGTACACGTCATTTTCCTGAGAGGCCGCAAATTGATTTAATCGATAATTTCCATAAGCGCCCATTTATAGAAACCTTGTAGATTTATGCATATTGTAGCCTGTGGTCCGACGATGAGGCAGCATTTAGCATCGAAAACGGTTACCATAAAAAATGTTAAAAGGAATTTTATAGGTGTATAACTAATTTTGCTATTACTTACTATCTGTATTGTTCAGTAAAGTTTAAGAAATACTTAAAATAAAGCTCACCTGGTTCCAGCTGGGTATGCAACTGGCGGTGCAGCTGAAGACCTGAAAAGAATGCAAATCGTGTTAAATCTCATTTAGCACGGCGATAAGGGCGTGTATGCGCCTCGAAGACGTTACACGGCAGGTATATGATTCCGCAACTTAACCGTGAAGGATAAAAATTTGCAAGCGGATGTAGTGATTCACAATGAAATTCCAGCCCACTGATTCTTCTCTCGGAGTTGACGGGAGCATGCGAAAAATGTAGAGAGCAGCAGCCGATGTGTGGTTGAAGACGTCGCGGCTGAGTTGACGTGACATCACCGTGGAACAATCGGAAGAATAAAACGAATTTTGCTGCCGCCGAGATTGCCTCACAGGATACCCGAGTATGCTGTTATGAAAAGCGGGTGACTGCTTTTAAGGCAGTTTTTGCTTTTGTCGTGAAAGTAAGTCGGCAGCACATAATAGTGCCTAATAAGATAGGAGTGGGTGATGCAAAAAGAAAATAACGATGTTAAAACCTGGGAAATATTGCGTGAAAGCCAAGACAATTACGCGATGTTACTTTGCTGGACGCAGGTTTATAACAAAATGTAAGGTAAAGCACCTCATTCCTGTTTTCAGTTTAGTTAATGGACTTAATAGAAAATTGTTTATTTTTCTCTTTACTTATTAATTTAATGCGGAGTGCACGTTACAAACATATATTTTAAGATACCTGGATAAATAGACATTGTTGATGCATATACTTCCAATTATTCTTCTTTAAATAATCGTCCCGTATAAAATAATGGAAATTATTTCATTTCCGCGGTGTCTAAGATTTTTAGAAAAAACATTATGATCCGTCCTATTTAAAATAAAAACAGGGTTTCTATAATTGATTCATGCAACGAGTATGGCGTTGATTTTGTGCCACCTTTTTGTAACTGCTGCCAAGCTACAATAAGAACAATATATACTATCAATTTTCAAATAGATACTGTACTGAAGGTTGTTGATAATGTTATAGCCACAAAATTGATGGTTTTATAAAGATTGTATTTCAGTTAAATCAAAGGCAATACAACCTTCTTTTTCACTTGCTGATAGGTATGTGTATTTTAAGAATAGTCTCGATTTTATATTTTACAGCCGCAATCTAATCTTTTTTTCATCAAGACTAACATAAGTGGAGAATGTATCAAATTATCTCGATTTGCGGCTACACATTAACGATAACTAGATTGATGTATTTCTCAAAGTCGATTACCATTTTTGAAGGCCTACATATCTACTCTCCTATTCATGTTTCTCTTTGCCTTCATGTTTATGAAAAAAAGAAAGGGTAATGTAATGTCAGTTATTGTAGTAATAAATTACAAATAACTGACTGAAAAGCTTAGTGCATTATTAAAAGAGCTCATCCATATAGCACATACACCACTTCACTACAATGCAAAAAACTAATCTTTTACCTTGTTGATTAAAACAAAGTTTACTTCGCTGTTTACAAATCAAATCTACAATGTTTGACACAAACATTTCTTTACTATACAACTATTACTGGCATCGCAGTTAGCATTTTTATTTATTTGCGTTTTAGTTCAGGTTTGATGCATGATTGCTTCAATTATACTTGCATAATCGTTTTAAAATTGAATTGATTTCATATATTTTCTTGTACAATGATATTCAACAGCGATATTAAAATTGATAACGATAAACTTCTGGATGAAAATTTGCTATTAAGGGGTACTCTAAAAATATTCTAAATATCCAAGACTTTTAAATATCGTCTTTATATTTAATTTAATAGATATTTGTCGCCAATTCCGAGCATAAAGCTACGAGAGAATTTTTTCCCTAATATCGACGCAGTGGACAAATTGAAGTATGCAGATGCATGCCAATTTTTCAGGCTAAATGTCACTTCCTTTAGGAAGTAGATCCCATAATGGCAGCTAGATGGCTTTGTCATCATGTCATTGTGATGGCATTGCTATCTAAATTCTTACTTACATCATACCAAGCCTTTGATATATAACCAAAACTAGTTCTATGCAGTGCTGTCTCCACTAGACCTAAACTGCACTGACGAGCTATAATGATAGCGAAATATATCTATCTGCAGTTGGTTGCCGTGCAGACAGCACAGCATAGACATGCATTTAAAAAAAGAAATCGTTTGTGAACGAAAAGAATTAATTAATAAAACGATATGTGAACAGTCTTATGCTTATCTGATTGACTAACCATCACCATTAAAACAAAATGGAATGTCCGAAAAATATTCATACGTATGCAGTTATAAGCTATATTACACAGTTTTATATTTAGTTTTTTTATATACCAAAATAAATGCATAAATAATATAAAAAATAAATTTCAGAATTTTTTCAGGCTTTTTAGCTACAAATTCTCCTCTTTTTGTAAACAGCTTCATGTCACAGAAGTTTTGAACGTACTTTTAAAAGTGAATTATAGAATCTCTGACGCTTAGCGCTTCCAAATCCCAGCCGGTCGAAACCTTTTATCTTTTTCTCGCAACGGGTGGCAGATTTAGCAGATTCTGTGTTTACACCAATCTTGTTAACCTTGCCGTTACGTACATCCTGAAGGGATGTAATTGTATTAAGACGCATGAAATGCCAGATAATTCCTGGGAGGTTAAGTTGTCTAGGATGTTATGACAAAAGACTTGGCACCCCGAAATGCGCCTACCGCCGTGAGAAAGCGGCAGGCTAAAAGACTGACAGAGACGAGTTGGTTGTAAACCTAAGTCTCCGTGAAATACTAACATAATCATCCAGCACAAATACAAGTTAACTAGAAGTTTTCCTGAATTTGCATATTTACTTTTACTAATCCCCTTACAAGTTTAACTCGTTAAGTCTGCATCTTCAATTGTGTGTATATTTCCTAACGAGAAATTATTTGCATAAGCAAATTTAATACCTCCATGATTATTTCCTTTTCCAAAGGGCTCTTTCTCCGATAAATTGCTTTATAATTTCATTTCTCCCTTTTGTACGTCAGCTTCTGCTTGTTAAAACAAAATTTCGGGCACCCTGCTCGCAGGGTTCATTTAGAATTTAAAATGACGGATTTTCCCGGTACAATGATAACAACAGGTCTAAATAAGGGAGGTAATGGGGCAGATCAGTGGCATCTCATCTGGTGCAAACTTGTTTAATACTGATTCGCAACAAACTAAAGGGAGCGAAACATAATTTTTATCTTCAGTTTTGTACAATAAAACCGCACTCTTGATTTTATAGTAAACCATTTAGTTAATCTACGCTTGGATAACTTATTCAGTGGTGTCTGCATGAAACCTCGTTGTCAAAATATAAATTATTTATTTTTTCATTTATGACTAAATTAAATTCGTATTTAACATTGCCATATTAAGAAAAAAAACAGACTTGTTAGACCTACCTAATTTTAAAATAAAAGCAAACAGGTTACACAAATTAATTGGACCTCTTATTGTTAGTGTCATGTAAATTGTTGAAGTCAAAAAATATCTTGGTGTAATCGTTTATACACTCTAGGTTCGGTTTGGATGTACGAGAAGTGTTTCCCTGTTTACCTCGTTAGAATTTGTGACTCATCTATAATGCTCCTGTATGCATGTATTCAGCTTTGTCGAGTTAGTTGTTGAAATTAAAATTACTTACTCGTAGATATTTGCATTGGTCATGAAGTCACAAAAAATGTGATATTATGATCTAGAGTGTCTTGAAAACTCCAAGCCTATTTATTCGAATCATAGGATATTTAAAATAAGTTTTGTTATTTTGACAGTTGGCTTACTGATTGATCAGCAAAATTCCGAATTCCATCTAGCAACCACAGACAATTGGGTATTATCATTTTTTTTGAAAATTACGAAAAAGAATCCTGCAGTACATATATATCGTATGCCATGTGAAAAAAGAAAATAATTGTAGGTAAAGAATTTCAGGTCTGAAATTGGAATCTTAGGAGTCACCACCAAAACGTTTCTATTCAAGGTTGTTCAACTCGTGACGTTAAATGTCATGTAAACATTACCGACGAGCGTGCTGTTTAATGGTGTAGTATTAGTCTTGTATTGGAAAAGCTTTTGTGTGGTGTTCATTGAAAGGACGGTGTAAGAGGTCGCACCAAAAAGTGATTTGTGTAGCTTTACAAGTATCTATTATGTATGGAAAACAAAACAAGTGTTGTTTTGTACATGGTTATAAAAGGACTTCGGTCAGTACAGCTAACAAAAATTTTGTAACCGTTCCTCGAGCTTATCAACGTATGAAAAAGTTGTTTAAGGCCCCTAGACATGATATGCCGAAATCGCAAAGTTTGTTTTTCTGTTGTGAAGATCATCTTAATTCTTACTGTAAGTTTTATTATTCTTTTTAGGGTTATAAGTGTTTACCATTCAGTTTCCATTTAGTTATAGCTTGAAGAGGATATGAAAAAATATATGCGTTTTAAGTTGATAGAGGGATATGTTATAATAAAGAACGACGTTGTTCTCCATATATTCGACTGTTTGCCAGACCGGAAACGAGCCGCAAGAGCCCCGAAAATAAATGGCAATTTATATTTATTCTGACCTCTAAAACAAATGTCAAGTTTAGGGTACATTTTTGATTCTTACATTTTTATGTTTACAAATAGTATGTTTCCAACAACCCACTGTGATCAAATTATCAATGCTACGTTAATTTGATAAAAAGTTCACTTATGCTGTTGCTTTTACGTTCCTCATCTCTGCCCCGTTGAACCGCTCGTCGCTGTACACAAATTCCATAACAATGAACGTGGATTCAGAAGTCATAACTCATAAGTATTTCACTTTTTCTTGGCGTATTTTAATTCGCTTGTCACAAAATGAACGCAAACAACAAACTGATAAATTGACGGGCTGAGGCTGACACGTGATGCGCTGACTCCAGATGTAAGCAAGCGGCCATTTACAAGACACCTGACGTCACGGCCAATAAGTTCGCGTTTTGACGGTCCCTTTAAATATTCACATTTTTAGTATTAAAAATACACCTTACAGTTCATTTTTTCGAATTTATAAGCTGTCACAGCTGTTTTCTGGATTAGATGCTTACCTATTAATATGCAATTTAATAAAATATAAATACATGGCAAATACCCAATTATAAAATTTGGCATAAATGTACTGTTCTTTTAAGTGAAACTTATGAATTTGATTAAATTTATGTCTACTATCAAATTACGAACAAAAAGGAAAACATAAGTGGCGACCACTCCGTTTTATTGGATGACTGCATACTAAATAATATTTTGATATATTCTCGTAAAGATTTGATACAATTGCGTGGTCCCTTGTACGCGCAACTATTCGACTTTGTAGAATAAAACATTGATTCTGTTATGGAAAGTTGCATTGTTCCTAAAATAAATAAATAACATCAAGGATATAGTACGTAAAAATACCCTTATTAATTTTTACAATTGCATCATTCTGAGTCTATACATCCTAAGCTGAAGAACATTTTCGGCAATAGGGCTGTTAGAATTTATATGTAACTTTCTTGATAATCTACAACCTACATTGCGATAAAAGTATAATATACCAAAGCAATATCGATATATCAGCAGTCCATAAAGGGTAACTAAAAAAATATCTCACCTTAAATTACGTAAAAAAAACTTAAAAAATTTCTAACAACAGGTGAACTTTTGTTTCTGGGGAGACAACTTTTGAGATAAGTTTTTAATGGGTAGCAAGTTAGATTGTGCATCACAAACTGCTGTTAGCCACTATGTACTAATTCTTTTATCTTTTGGCAGTAACAATAACAGTACTTATAAGTTATTTCCTTAGTGCAGTCTAAAATTTTGCACTATATTTATTTATTATTAAAAGACAATAAACATTTTATAAAGGTACAGATGCGCTCCTCAAATATACCTGTAAATTAATGCGTTCATGAGTATGTAGCAAATTAGGTATCTACTTTCCTACTTAAGGATTTGCATAAGCAGAACTCTCTACTTCTACCGCTAAACAGGGATGCACCGCTAGGTGGCAATGGTCATCACTAGTAATGGAAGGAATATACCCCAAAACGAAAGGTAAGACGTGTCCACGTTAAAACATTTGTACCACGAGAACTCAGTTATGAAAGTATTTTTTTGTGTTGATGTTCGTTACTTTACAATATTGTTGGTAGAAATTGGATATCATACTTTGTATTTTGACACGTGTCACCTCCTTAAAAGAACAATTCGCTAAGTAGCATATTTGGAGGAATACAAAAGTACATTCATTTCCCACATAAATTATTTTTATGCACTACATCGATAGATGCGGATAAAATGTTTTTTATATCATTATGTCATGGCTTGGAGCGATATGTGAATGAAAGTGGAAAGATTTAATAAGATCGTTCTAGTGACGCTACATGCATGGTCCCAACAATTTACGAACAAAGTATAAGAACTGGAAACCTTTTTACCATGGTGTTTGAAATACTGTTTAGCGGTATATTTTCACCCCAACGCCATTCCGTAATGTAAACTAAACAGTCACGCACACTGTTTCAGCTAAGCAAACGTTTCAAATGAATTCGGTCTGTTTCAAAGAGCAAAGGATCGACTGCAACAGCAAACGCATAAGGCAATTTCGGTTAAGGGTGGAAGCAAAAGTCCTTAATTAATTACAACTTGCTCCATTCTATTTTCGCGGCATACACGAATTTAACCCAATTACTGTCAAATGCCGCTCTTCCTTTGCTGTGGGGTGGGCAGCTGCCTTTCAACAACACCCTCATATGTCATAATGATGACTGCACGAAATTCTAAAAAGAACCGCGTTGAATTCGTTACAGGTTATTGTGCTGGGTGTAAGCCGAAAGTACAATAAAGTATTTAATTAAGGAATGCTGTTTGTGGTATTTACAGAGGATGGGGCGAGGCGTACGGGAAATGATGAGTCGACTGAAACAGTGGATTAATTATGAGTTGGATGAGACAGTAATCGTAGAGATTTAACTCTGGAGCTATTTCTACTTACACTAGTGTTGCATACGGAGTGAAATTCTTGAAAGTAATTGCTTTTATAATTATAAAACATTTATTTTAGAATTATCAACGCACAAAGTAGCATGGTTATTATTATACTTATGCAGGGTTTCCATAAATGATTCATGCAACGAATGCGGCGTTGATATCTTAGTTCTCTGTGCATCCTTTTTGTAACTGCCGCCAAGCAACGAAGCTACAATAAGCACAACATACTGTCAATGTGTCGACTGTCAAATACTGTGCTGAAGGTTGCAGATAAAGTTATGGACATGAAATTGAAGGTTTTATAAGATTTCCCAACGATTCCCGGTTGTATTTTCCTTTCAAAGGCAAGCGATAACAATAATTTGCCTACGTATACGAAGCTACACAACGTTACTTTAATTTACAAATAAGTCCGTCATTCATATCCCCCTTTTGTTGCGGTCACCGACCTTTAGACATGGCTCTCTAAATTTAATAATTTTTCGCAAATTTTAAAACTACGCAGTCAATCTCAGTCTTTTTCCCTATTTTAAAGTTTGCCCTTCTTTTATAACTAGCATTGTATAAAAGAGAGGATACCGCATCTCATTAACAGAAAGCACATTGTTGTGAAGCCAACATCTGAATGGCGTGAAGTTAGCGCAATAACAAACTTTGTTTTCCACCCGCGGCATTGGCGTGCCGTAATTTGCATTCTTCAGTATGCTTCGGAAACCTAAAAATAATAGATAGGAAAAAATATTTCATTTCTCATTTTTTTGTTATACACTAGTAAACAATTCATTTTTCAGTAGTAGTGTTGTAAAATATCGGCATAATAAGCAATTTAAATACCGCACGCCTATGAATGTTAACCTAATTGGGTGTTACACACCTGTGAAATGAAACAATGAGTTAACGTATATCAATCTTTCTGCACATTTGACACTGCCTGATCATTTTATCACCGCTACCGTTAACAATTATATGGAAATCACTCGCTGCGTTTGCACATCATAAAACCAAATAAAAACAAACACGCAAACGCCCAAATGGTGTGTGACCGTGAACATGAAGCTTAGTCATTGGACATACACAACTGGTCAACTGGAAGGTCCAATGTTTTCTACAAATAAACGCTTAGACTGTGATCACATGTTGGCATCAGTTTAGAATGTGAAAAGCTGCATCCTCTCTGTTAGGGTGGCTTCGATTTAGTGGACTGTATTACTTGGTTTTTTAATATTACTACTGTGCTAGAAGCATTAATTGAAGAGACTTGACAGTTTCATCAGTTTCTAATTTATTGCTGTTCGTTTTACTTTATTGTTTTTCTACTTGGCAACAAAATGTCATTGTAGTGTTTGCCAAGTTTACAAAATTAAGGAAATATCCGAACATACTCCCCGCGTTGAACTACGTTCAAAACTAAATTTACAGGTAAGTACGTATAAATCATAAATAAAATTCAAATGGTAAGTTAATACATTGAGCAAAATTCTTATTAATTAATCAGGTTTTCTTTCAGGCTGTTCTTCAGTAATGGGCAGCGGACACAACTTTACAACTGCTCGCTTATAAATTCCTTTGGATGTTCGCACGCTTGCTACACGAACGACACCTTCACTGTCGGGATGCACCTCTGTGATTCTACCTAGAATCCACTGGCTGGGTGGAAGGTTTTCTTGTTTAGTCAGAACAAGAGCTCCTATCTGAAGACGTTGCCCTGGATGTTTCCATTTACTTCGTTGTTGAAGAATGGACAGATACTCCGTAGACCATCTTTTCCAAAAACTTTGGTACAATGACTGCAGAAACTGAACTCGAGACAACCGATTAATTGGTACTGGTTGCAGATTTATTTCTGGTAGAGTAGTTAATGGTCTTCCAATCAACAAGTGAGACGGAGTTAAAGGAGTGAGATCATTGGGATCGAATGAGAGTGGATATAATGGTCTTGAATTCAGTACTGATTCAATCTGAGTTAATACAGTGTATAATTCTTCGTAGGTAAGTTTAGTTTCTTGTAATACTCTTTTTAAATGGAATTTAACGGTTTTAATCCCAGACTCCCACAATCCACCAAAATGTGGAGAATTTGGGGGTATAAATTTCCACGTAAATGACTCCATGGCACAATGGCTAACAATATTATGTTCATGAGCCTTGAAAAATTGAAACAAATCATACAATTCTTTTTGAGCACCCTTAAAGTTTGTGCCATTATCAGACCATATTTGTGTTGGTTTACCTCGTCTTGATATAAAGCGCTTGAGAGAAGCCAAGAATGATTGTGTGCTCAAATCAGAGCTTAATTCTAAATGGACAGCTTTACTCACAAAGCAGACAAACAGACAAATGTAACCTTTTGAAACTTTTGATCCACGACCTCTTCTATCTTTAATTAAAATAGGGCCGGCATAATCAACACCAACTATGCTAAATGCAGGAGTTTCTGTAACTCTCTCTCGAGGAAGATTAGCCATAATAGGGTTAATTGCATGGGGTTTTGATTTGAAACAAGTAACACATGAGCGTGTAACCTTTTTAGCACATAATAAGTTAACATGAGTGTTACCAAAATTGTCAATACTTCGAATGTAAATAGAACTTCCATACGCAGAGTTAGATGAATCACAAAATCCGTGAATTTCAACTGAAACTGGGTTGGAACAAGTAACATGACGTGGAATCTGAATACTATTAAGCACATGAAGTTGTTCTCTGAAATTAATCCATTTTTCATATAAATCTATTGGAACGGTATCATCCCAATCTAAATGCAAAGTCCATAGCTGTTGTATTATGATTTTTGCCGAAATAATGCAGGGGCTTACCAGGCCAAGGGGGTCGAAGACCTTTGATATTTCTGACAAAATAATTCTTTTTGTTATAGGAGAAATGGAAGAATTAGCAGAAATCTGGTAAGAAAATGTGTCTGAAATATTATTCCATACAACACCTAAGGTTTTAATTTGCTTGTCATGACTACAACTTATTACACTAGTTGGATCATTTTCATCCTTAAAAAATTGTGAAACATTACTACTATTTGAAATCCATTTCCTCAACGGAAAACATGCTTGCTGTAAAATCATTTTTAAAGTCTTGCAAGTAGCAATAGCATCTTCTTCAGAAGTAAAACTGATAATTAAATCATCTACATAAAAATGATTGTTAATAATGTTAGAGATGACAGGATATTCATTTTCAACCTCATGAGCAAGTTGCTTTAAGCATCTAATGGCAAGATAGGGAGCTGAAGCTGTACCGTAAGTAATAGTATTTAGTGAATAAGTATCTATTTCTAGATCAGAATCGAATCTCCACACAATATTTTGCAGGTGTCTATCATCAGGATGCACAAGGATCTGTCTATACATTTTTTCTATATCTGCACAAACAGCAATGGGATGTTGTCTGAACTGTAATAATATAGAAAATAATTGTGTGTGCACTGGTGGACCTACATGCTGAAGATCATTTACAGACCAACCTGACGATGATTGCGCTGAGCCATTAAATACTACTCTTAATTTGGTTGTTAAGCTGCTTTTCCTTACAACTCCATGGTGAGGAAGAAAATAAACATTGGAGGATGTTTCCTTTATTTTAGTCATATGTCCCAAGTCTAAATACTCTTGCATAAATCTTGAATATTCTTCCTTCAAAATTGGGTCAGAAATAAATCTGTGTTCTAATTGCAACAGTCTTTTAATTGCTGACTGCTTCGAATCACCCAATTGAGAAGAAGGATATTTCAATGGAATTCTAACTATAAATCTACCATCATCTTGACGAGTAATGGTTTCTTTAAAAAATCTTTCACAATCTGCATCATCTTTGGATAATTGTGTGGGACATTCATGCTCTTCAATTTCCCAGAATTGGCGAAGATCAAAGGAAATATTCTGTGAAAAATAACAGTGCAACTGAGAAGCATTTTTTGGAACCAAACCTGAAGCAATCCATCCGAACCTAGTGTTCTGGAGAACAGGTAAGTGTTTTGATAATTGTAATTGCCCTCTTTCTAGATATTCCCAAAAGTGACTAGCTCCTAGGAGTAAATCAACTTCAGAAGGTTTAGAAAAATCAGGATCTGCTAATTGAATGGTAGAAGGAATTTTCCAATCTACGGTATCAATTTCATAGGCAGGAAGATTACCAGCAATCTGCGGAATAACCAAACAGGTAAGTTTTACACTATAATCGTTATAAATAGATTTCATTTTAATCTGACATTTGTGATTAAATGTTGATCCAGAATCATTTATTCCAGCAATAGAAACATATGTAGGTTCCGTATTTAAACCTAATTTGTTGCACATTTTTGCAGATATAAAATTGGATTGGGAACCGCTATCTAAAACGGCCTTAACTAAATGCATCGAACCATTTGCATCGTAAACATACAACCGAACTGTAGGTAGAAGAACACTACTTTGTTTGTCATGGCTAGACATAACTACTGAAGAATCTGGTACGACCGCTGTTTCCTTAACTTGATGAAGTAAACTACTGTGCCTATTTTTACAGATTTTACAGGATCGTAACTTACATTTATTTACTGAATGACCTGTACAAAGACAATTTTCACAGAGCTTCAAATCTTTCACTTTTTCAATCCTTTCTGGAACTGTTAATTGTAGAAAATCAGGACATGAATAAATTAAATGTTGTTTTTTACAGAAATTGCATTTATGATTTGTAGAAATCAAAGAATAATGCTTGTTTGTTCCATAATTGTTATTCTTAACAGATTTGGAACCATGGTTTAATTCAAAGGTTTCCAAGAAATCTGCTCTTTTATATAAGAAATCTTTGATATCATCTAGTTTTAATGAATTGCATGACATTTTAAATCGTTCCCACTCTCGGGCAGTAGACCTATCAAGCTTTGATGAAATTAAGAAGACTAATAGAGCATCCCAATGTATGGTTGGTTGCTTGAGTACTTCTAGTGCACGCAAATGCTTGTATAAATTGTCTACTAATCTACGCAAAGCGACTGATGACTCTTTGGTTATGGGTTCTAATTCAAATATTGATTTTATGTGATTGTGCACTAATAACTTTGAGTTGTTATATCTACTACATAATAATTCCCATGCAACATCATAATTTTCACTCGTAAATTGTAAAGATTGAATGATTTTCGCTGCATCAAGCTCTAAAGAAGCTTTTAAATAGTGGAATTTTTGAATTTTGCTAATAGATTGATTTGAATTAATCAGACTTTCAAAAAGGTCCTTAAATTCCAACCATGAATCATAGTTACCTTGAAATTTAGGCAAATTAATTGTAGGTAATTTCACACCTTGAATATGTGATAGCATATTGAGTGACTCAACTTTAATCTGAGAATGAACACTAATGCAAGAATCTAAAATCACTTGTGCCTGGGCCAACACATTAGAAATTGTATCAAAGAAGTTGCTTCGTTGATCAAATTCTTCTGTTAAATTTGATTCATCGCAAATGTTTTCAATTTTTGTTTGAATCTGTTCAAAATCTGTGTGAACCAAACGCAAGTTTTCAACTCTAAATTTTAAATCCGCAATCTGAACATCATTTAGAGCTTCTCTCTCAGCATGCATTTTTTTTAATGGATTGAGGAATGACACAAAATTAGTCAGTTTGTGTTTTATGGCACCTCGTTGTCGGTGTAACAACTTTATCTCATCAGCCATAGCTTAATTGTTAGTCACAAAATCAAATAATTAATTGTACAAATAGCAAATCAAATAATCAATTATACAAATAGTAAATTAGGTAATCAAGAAATCAAACTGTATGAATCACAAATCAAATTAATAAAGAAATGAAATTGTAAGAATAGCAAATCAAATGATAGAAATGGCAAATCAAGCTAATCAAAATCAAAATTGTATCGACAGCAAAATCAAGAAATTAAATCAGACTAATCAAAATCAAATTGAATAAATAGCAAATGGAAACTAATCAAGAATCAAACACTGTATTGTGTTTATAATCAGTAATGAATCAGTTTGTTAATCAGGAGGAAAATTGACAGAATTTTGACAAATAATCTTAATGAAATCAGGTCTCACACCTCACTTGCAACCGTTGTCTTCTTGCATCCGTCAATCTCTACATCCACCATGTGCCTTCTGCTCGTAATTGTGGTAATGCTGACCTTTAAATCTGAACTGATGGCTGACCAACTCTGCTTCAAACACAGCAAATCCGTGCCGAATGGACCAATGTTAGGGTGGCTTCGATTTAGTGGACTGTATTACTTGGTTTTTTAATATTACTACTGTGCTAGAAGCATTAATTGAAGAGACTTGACAGTTTCATCAGTTTCTAATTTATTGCTGTTCGTTTTACTTTATTGTTTTTCTACTTGGCAACAAAATGTCATTGTAGTGTTTGCCAAGTTTACAAAATTAAGGAAATATCCGAACACTCTCTTTTATACATCCATGGCATCACCACAATGGGGTTGGAGACCATATTTTTTTTATTGTAGAATATGAATCTACATAAAAAATAATAGACCCCTGTTTATTAATCTTTTTTCCAAATCGCTTAGATAAACGTAAAAAAATGGTAAAGTTTAAATATTTGAATGTGTGACGTAGGTTTACCCTGCCGCTTGTGATTGGCAGCAGCTGTGTGCTGTTGCCAGGGCACAATAATTTTCACCGTTCCGTTGCTTATGCGTGTTTTTCGCTGTCAACTGCCGACGAACGGACGAAGAGCGTCGTTCATAACCTCTCAGTAACCCCCGTGTGTTTTTTGCTTTTGTTTATCGATCACGATTATATCGTTCAAAACGCGGACGAAATGGCTGCTGCAAAGAAAAAATTGTGGTGTCATGCAGTAGGTGCAGTACTAACAGCAAGTCGTTTGTGTTAAAGAAAATAGAGGCAAAAATATAAAACATAAATCCTCCTCGCAAAACTAAGCCAAACGCAAATGTAATCAAACAGATCATCTGTCTATCTGTACAGTGTTGCCACTGGGGCTGATAGAAATTCCGCTAGATTGCCGCATCGAATCTGCTAAAATTTTAAAGACAGGGTAATCTGTTGATATACAAGGGGATTTATTATTTATTTTACATAAATAATTATTAGTTTCCTACATATTATACTATAACGTTAAAAATTTAGTTGTCGATCTCATTGTGTTCCTTCCAGAAATATTTTTGTTTGCTTTTTACTTGGTTTAAGATAATAATATCTGCCAGTCTGAGCTGCAACGTGAAACACACAAGCACTAGTGAGACGTTGGCAAAATTTTGGATTGGTAGGTAAAAAAGCAGGAAATATAATATTTCCCAGGCAAGGAATACAGTAATCATCGAGTCACCTAGCAGAAATAAATCGATTGTAAAGACTTCATATCTAAGTTTTCCATATTTTTACGTTAAACTGAAACAGTTAATATTAATTAAAAACTTTCTTATTCCGTTAAAATATCCGCTAACCGCTAAAACGTATATTTTTCCGTTGGGCGAGAATTTTATCCGCTAAGTTGGCAACACTGAACAGATGTCTCTTCTATGAGTCAAACGCAAACTCACGGTAGGTTTACCGTGGCGAAATGCGATCCCACCACACTCCCCACTCTAACCGGGTCAAGTGACGTTGCTAGCAATATTTGAATTTGGCGGAAAACTTTAGACGGCGAAAATAAGACAATATAACATGAGAAATATTTTTTTGTTGCTAGTATCTCACTTCATTGGGTCTAGGAAAACCTACAAATGTGTTGCAATAACGGTTTGTGATCGAGGGCTACAAGCCCATTTAGCTGTTTACAATTTTTAGGTTAGAAAACCCGTAAAATACCCGGTCACCCGGCTAGTGTGCCAGTGTGGTCAGATTTCTGGATGGGAAGTCGCACCAGTGTTGCCAATTTGTCGTCCAAAATCGCAACTCCACAAAAAATACCAAAACTTAGTAAAATGTGTCCAATT
Source organism: Rhyzopertha dominica (assembly GCA_025024175.1). Lineage (NCBI taxonomy): Eukaryota > Metazoa > Arthropoda > Insecta > Coleoptera > Bostrichidae > Rhyzopertha > Rhyzopertha dominica. The sequence goes on from QCXZ01000001.1 coordinate 16,405,056, forward strand.
CGCCTAAATGGTTTCTCAACAGTTATAAAGTATTTTTTACCATTGATGAATTAATATACACTAGCGCATGTTGGCGGATAAAATGTTTTTGTACAATACTAATTGCCATGGCAATTATTAAAAAGTTAAAAGCATGCAAAAAATACAATCAAACTTAGGTTAATCAAAAACAGTTTCATTCTGAAAAAAATGAGTGTATTTTGAAAAGGTTAATTGATGGCTACACGAGACAATATGTAAACGCACAGACTACATTGAATCCTTTATGTTCTCGGTTCTTGGTGTTACACTTACACTAATGGTACCTGTTATTTTATTTTAGAGCACTTGATAGTTTTCTTTCACTTTTAAATGTCCGCTTAGTAGGAATGTATTAATAAAAAATAAAATACCGAAAATCTGATTTAGATTTCTTTATTGTTTCTTTTACAAAAATTCGTTACATGTTGACATGAGAACAACCAATTCTCCATCTTCGTAATTTGCTTGGTCACCTAAATACATTTGAGACGTAAATCTTGACAACAGACTTTTAGTTGGCACAAAATTTTTACAAGAGTTGTTGTCGAAGCAATGAATTTTTAATAGAAGGATATCGTTTAATAATTTTAATAGTATTCTGTTTTTTAAATTTACGTTTAATCATATTCATAAGCAGAAAATTTCTTTATACTACCGCGTTGGAGGCAGGAAGTCTTTAAACATTAAATCACCTGCAGCTTTGCTAAGAGTAAATAACCTTCTCCCAAAACTCAATTGGGTTTTCTGGTATACCACTAAACTGGACCTCTATATATCTACCAATTTCATCAGACAAATCCGAAAATTTTGGCCTTATTGGAGAAATAATTAGTTTTTGACTAAAACTTATCCTTGGCGAAAAATATTCAAATAGCTTGGCATAGGTGTGATAAGTTCGTTTAGTAATTTAGCAATGTAATCAGAACACTCAACTGCCAAATTCGCAGAAGAAATTTCTTGCTCGACTTCATACCCAAGATCAAAATCGTTGATTCTAAAAAGTTTCTTTCAATTTTTAAAGAATTTGGAAGTAGTTCAAACTTATTGTTCAATTGAGTGATAATAGCCAGTGGCCAAATTGTGACCGTTACCTGCTCAAATGCTTTGTAGTAGAATCCTTCTGAAAAGTGAAAATATAGAGTCAAATGGTGTATTTMTTTCAGTATTCGACGCAGAAGTGTTAAAAMGAGTTTGTGTTGTTTATTTTTGTATGRCTTGTATAATAAAGCAGAAGAGTGGCATTCCTTTTTTGGCATTTGTCATACAGAATGTTTTAAGTTCCAGATACTGGTTTAAAATCTTGCCTACCGCACGATAACGAGACGAATTAAGTAACATTATTGTCTACATTTATCAAATTATAAATTTTCTTGTACTTTGTTATTCTTAATGCGCATGATCTAAACCAGGTATACGTCTCTATATATCTCTTTGTCACTCCACAGCTCCGAAATCTGAGCTTTCTCCAATCTTAAATATCCTACAAAACGCTACACCATATATTGGAAATACACACTCCCACATGTTTTCTCATATTAAAATATATCAAATAGTTCGACAAATCTGTCGAAGTAATAGTTGGATTCACTTTCCCGAGAGGCGGCAAATTTATTTAATCAATTTCTATAAGCGTCTGGATGAATCATTTACAGAAACCCTGTATAACCAAATCAACTTTGGGAGTGTGAAATCTGGACATTTGAAAATTCCATTTCATTAGCCTAAGCGTATACTGCAGCGTTCGTAAGTTCGTAAAAGTAACTATCAGCTACAATGTCATTTCTATGCTTGGTACAAAATAAATATAAACTTTAGTGTTGCCTAGGTTTCTGGAATGGAAACACGGCTTGGAAGATTTGACTTGATACTTAAGTAACTGAGTTAGTTGTTTTCTCTAGAACCTTATAACTCACTAGTAAAATGTTACCAATTAAGCAATTTTTTGTACTATGTGAAATGTAAACATCAAGTATATAATTATGAATTACCGTACTAGAATATACTTCAAATATAAACAAATATGATAAATATGTGTAGAATTCTCTTGAACCCCAGATAAATTCTCTATAGATCCGATAAAGTAACGCATCAAATTTAAAATAGAAGTTATTTGCAAAAATTCGAAAAAAAAATGTCGAACACGTCACTTATGATTTGATTGTTTATCATGACTACGATTTCGCAAATGATCTACAAAAAATAGACTGCAGATTAGAGCATCTGCAAAAAAAACGTGCTATACCATACAATCCTACAGCACATTTCTTTTATTTATTTATAATTACAGCTCTATGAAAATCCCGCATGCAGAATTAAATTCAGGCAGGAATGATTTTGAATTTCGCACATCTTGTCGCTACTGTAAAATTTCTATACTGTGCTAGTACTGCCTTCAATGTAAAAAAATAGCATTTTGGGGCAGTTTCGACGATAGTGGCACTTGTGGACATGTTGGTATTAAGAAGACACTTCATAGAATTTTTGTAAGACTTGTGACATTTGTAATTCGAGAAATGATCCTGCATCAAGAAACAAAGTCAGACCACAAGCTTACAACGTCAGTTCACCTTTTGAAAGGTTAGCAATTGATGTTTCTTCACGAAGATGTCTAACCAAGAGGCGATGACCGTCGATGAAGCTTTATTTGACCTGGTGATTTCAAGATTTGGAGTACCCATAGAGTTGCATTCGAATCAAGGTTGAAAATTTGAGTCTGCAATATTTCAAGCCTTGATGAAATTGCTTGGAATCAATAAAACCAGGACAGCAGCTTTTCACAGACAATCCGACGGAATGGTAAAGCGGTACAATAAAACTATAGTGGACTATTTGGCGAAGATTGATCAAAAATAGCAACGCGACTGAGACAAGAAGACCCGACACACTTCAGCGATGTTGATGATGGGCCGATTCTAGGACGACCTCTCGGTGAGTGAAGATTTGCCAGAGTGTGTAAGGAACTGACGGAAGCGTTTATGGGATCTTTATGCAGCCGTAAGAGAATACACAAAGACGGCGAGTAATCGATGAAGGCCTGATATGATTTAAGAGCTACTGTATCAGCTTTCAAAGAAGGAGACCGAGTTTGGTTTTATAGCCCCAAAAGAAGAGTTGTACAACACCCAAAGCTACAGCGAGATTAAGAAAGGTCTTACGAAATCATTAAGTGCTTCAACGACATTGTGTTCTGGATAAAGAGAAGGAATGAACGACCTAAGGTTGTGCACGGAGATCATTTAACTTCTTACTCGAAGGGAAGAAGAATTCGTTGGGACGTTAAATTCTGATAAAAGCGAACCGTGATGACTAATTTCGATTATTGTACGTTTAGTTATCGTTGTTACAAGTTTATTTATTTTTTTTTGTTAAAAAGTTACTTTGTAACAAAAGTATGTCAGGGGCTATCACATTGACAACTCTTAAGAGTTAGGGGCCTTAGGGCCGGTTGCACAAACGTGGATCAAAGTTAATCCGAGTTTAATCCGCGGTCCTTGCCTAGCAACGGCATGAATCCGGTATTCTGATTGGTGTTGCTGTAGCAATAACCGCGGATTAAGATCGGATCAAGTTTGATCCATGTTTGCGTATATATTACATATACATAACAAATAAAGAAAGAAAAATAACAGATAAAATAGATGCTGGAGAGAAAAATCTGCGTTTACGCTCATTTTTGGGATGCATTGAACAGAAATAAACCGATATTTTCTTTTGATGTAGTTCCAACAAATATTTTCCGGCTTTGTCAGTTGCTCCAAAAAAGTACACATTTAGGTGCAGCGTTAAAATTCAGAATAATTTTCCCGCTATATTTATCGAGCGATTCTCGTTGTTATGCCTGGCGGTCACGATCCTTGAGTAATCGACGTCGTTGAGAAAATAGACCGAATTGAGTTTCTTAATTCAACATCTAAAGCAGCTAAAACCGGCCATAAACTCGAGAGTTATTTAATAATGCAAAAAGTGCTTGGGTACATTGTTCAGGTTCAAAAGCCTTTGATCTCGCCAGAGAGGGAAAGAAAAACTTTAGGGAAACTCTTACTTCCGGCGGCTACTTACTGGTGATGGCTGACTGAAACGCTCCGGCCCGCATCGGATAAATGCATTAGGAGACTTCCGTTCTTTGCATTTCATCGCATAAGTTTTTTCGTATCAAAGGCGAATATGGACTTTAATGCACCAAATGCAAATACAAAAAAACCACCGTGGCCGTGGATAATGAGACTGTGTAAAATGCAGTGGCGGCTTGTGAGAAAGTGATTAGCGGGTTCCCGCAGAAACTAATACAATAAACTATGGAAAGGAATGTATTTCGTGCAACTAATTAATTTTTCAGATTGAAGTCTTTTTATTTAGAAAACAAATCGGTGACTGATTCTTTAACTTGTTTGAATTTGTGAAGGTTACTAACTTAGCATTATAGTTATGTTATGAGCATGTTTTTTTGCCCTAGATGTGACACGTGTGCCAAAACAAGTCATTTTGCATCATGTTCTATATAAGATATTTTGCATTTTAATTGTTGCAGAAAATATGAAATTTTCCTTACGTTTCACTTTCATTTTAAGATGAGTGTGTGAAAATATGAATTTAAAAAGCACTAAAGCCATTTTTGTGTTTATGCAATAATCTTGACATTGAACAGCGGTAGTAGCAATAAATAATACACGGTTTCTATAAATGATTCATGCGTCCAGGGCGCTTATGCAAATTATCGATTAAATCAGTTTGCCGCCTCTCAGGAAGGTGAACACAATAATTGCTTTGACGTATGCTTGTCATACGTCCATTGTTAAATTATTTGACATATTTTAATATGAGAAAACCTGTGGGAGTTTGTATTTACAACATATTCTGTAGTGTTTTGTGCAATAATCAACTTTCCGTCGAACCTGCAGTTGAACCAATGTTTTTATTATAAGGAATTAAACGACGCTTGAGTTATTGCCTGACAATGTTTAAAGTTTGTATACTTACCTATGACAACGACATGATAAATTTTGAAACTAGGAGGACTGTCTCTGGCTGTGGTTAGAAAGAAAACGTTAAAGTACCACTGACAACATCGCACGGGCTGTATGTGTCCCATATGCAACGTAATAACCCTAACCTAACTCTAGCCACGCGATTTTGTTTACAGTTTACATAGTTTGGTTAAACTTTCGAGTTTTTTATTTGTATTTGTCAGATTAAGTGGTTGAGTAAGACGGTGTCGAAAAAAATTCTGTTGTTTTTTTATGTAAGAATGATTTACTTTTAGAAGTGTTTTGTTCCGTGTTGCAAGAATACTAACGAAAAGCGTCCGTACACAACAAAGAACAAAGCAACAGTTGCAGGTTGCAGGTTGCAGGTTATCACCAGGTTATGTCTTATGTTTACATTGCATTGACGTTGACAGTTATACCTTCGTCCCTCTCTTTCACTCTCATTGCATTATTCGTGTATTTCTCGCTATTCATAAAACTGACAACAGTGAGCGTCTGCTGTCTAGGGAGCTGTAACAGTGCGCATGACGGAAACTAGGAACTTATTACGTGATTAATGGCGGATTTAAGGAAAGGTTTGAAACAGGGTAATTTTTTCTACCGCCGTTTGTTACGAGTTAAATTAATCCGAAAGCAAAATAGATGCTTAGCACTAGTATTAATGATGTAAGCAATACGAGGCATAGGTTAAAACTATCAAATTTTAATGTGTGGTACGACCCCATTACGCTCTGAAACGCAAAAATACTGAGCGACGAGCGATTCAGCGGCAAATGCGCCAGGTGGCGTTCAGCAGCGTTACATAATGAACTTTGATGTATATAGGCCACCTTGACCTCGATTCTGAATAGGGCCCTCATAGATCAGTGGGAGAGCGTTTGACTAGTATTTAAAAGATCCCGAGTTCAAGTCTCGGTCAAGGCTGGCAATACTTTTTAATTTCATCTTATGCTTGTAAACGCAATAAAATATCACGTATGCTCATGTATAAATTAATTCAGGCGATAATTATCTTTCATAATATTATATTATATTCTATTATTATGGAATTATCACTGATTATATTATGGCACTACCAAAAGTCGTACTTAAAAAATGACAAATACAGCAAAACCGCTTAAATAGGGGTACATTTGTGGTTATTAAAACGTTAAATTGAAATTAATCAAGAATTTAAAAGTGCAATGTTTTCAGCCTGCTATATTTTAAGTAACTTAGTAGGTGTAGCTATATTTTAAGTAACTTAGTAGGTGTACCTATATTTTCGGTACAACCGCAATGCCCCTGTCTTTAAAAATATATTTAGAAGAGATAAGGAATTAAACAACCTGTACAAGTTTGGTTTAGAATTTTTTTCCCGTTTTGAACACTATATGAGCAACAGAAAAAGTACGTTGGGGGGACATCCTGTACTTGAATAGTCACTAATAAATTATAACGGCTAGTCAAAATTCTCACCCAAAACTCTTTATTGAAATCATAGACGTCGAAAGCAAAGTTCGTGTGCCTCCTATCTACAGTTTAGCTGCTGATAACAAACATCATTAATGGTACAGTTGCTTTCGCTCCAAATTCGGTAAAACTTTAATGATGATCTCTTGGCTTAAATAATGCATGGTAATGTGCTATAATTTTGCTTGAAAGGTTGAGAACATTAATCAAGATTCATTTGAATGATTTCAAAGGCAAAACGCCGTTCATTCCCAGCGACCCTTTTAGATAAACAGAAAAGTGGAAGTAGTCGTTACATGAATGTTTGATAGGCTTATTAAAAAATTGAAAGCCATCCTTGATTATTCCCAGGGGCAATTTCATCCATCATAAATACTTAATGGCGATCAGACATCTTCCCGCTGTGAGTAAACAGAGAACGTAATATTCTCGGATATCAGGCCGAATATTAAGTCGTTAATAATGAACAATACCAGAGGATGGAGCTGTGAGCTCGGAGGCATCAGTATGCGGTGTTCGTCGTCTGGCATGAACCGACTTCTGGCCAGGGCTATCACCCCCTCCGGGGGTGGATGAGCGGGCAAATAACGAATGCACCGCATCAGACGGGGGTGCATTTTTTATTGGCCGCGGGAAAAGCGCGGATAAATATTGTCTTAGTCGAGTGCATTTTTCACTTTAGTGGCCGCTCGAGACTGAAACTGAAGGAGACGGAGTTTTATGGGTTACGTAAGTGGTTCACGGCGCTCAATGGAAAATGGAATAGGGTTCGATACACGCGATGTTGTGGCGATGATCTCGGCGAACAACAATGTTATGCAGCGAGCGCGCTTGGTTAAGCTCAGCGTATAAACTCTAAATTGTACCCTGACCTGGGGCAAATACCTACTGAATAGTCGATATTGCAGTTTATTTGCCTCAAATATCATTATTCACCGATTAATCGTAAATAATGGTTAACGATGGTATTACGATTCTTCGTTAGCTCAATCTCTCTTGATTGATTCATTTATATTTGGACTGTTTCCTTGCTCTTGAAATGACATTAGGCAAAGGTGAAGTGAAGCTAGCTGACACAATAGTAAACAATTTTCTTAAAATTCTAGAGGATTAAAATCCAAATAAGATAAGTTTACGATTTAAAACTTTAGAAGAAGAATGATACCATTACCTTTTATACAATGTTTTGTCTATTTAGGATGCGCACTGCACTGCAAGGTGAATAAGCTAAAGCCGTCTGTCTTCCCATTATCTGTCCTACAAGCTAAGTCTAGGAGGTCCAGGCAAAAAGTAATACACATAGTTGTCGATAGGATGAAAGGAGAATCCTAAAGCGATAAAAACGATTGGGTCTTCGCCTACATGTGAATGCTTTAGGAGCCTGGAGCACATATGCTGTCTTTGGTTTCAAAAAACTTGGTGCAAGCTTTTTTCCTGCCGCAGACAGATTAACAACATGGTCTACCTATGAATCAGATGTATATCGCTTTTTTGGTACGAAGTACCCAAAGCTCCTCTGCTTTCATGTTATAACCACCTGGACCATGCACTGGCCTAATGGAGTCCTTGCCCTCAATCGAAAATCATAAGTATAACACATGCCAGGCATTGTCTGGACAGTAAAAAAAAATATTGCAATGATTTAGAGTATTATTTTTACCTTGAAAAATTTCCTTCGCAATTTTTGCTTGCTATGTCATTTTCCCCACATGGTGTGGGGATTATACTCGACTCCACGTTAGAAGTTTTGCCGCTAAATAGCGGATAAAATTCTCGCCTAGCGGGAAACGTTCGTTCTAGCGGTTAGCGGATATTTTAGCGAACCGAAACTTTTTTAGTTTATTATTAGCTATTTCAATTTTGCATCTAAACCTGAAGGTTGCAAGCGTTATAGAATTACCAAATAAATCATATGGGAAACTTAGATATGAAGTAGGTGAGTACTTCCTTGTCTCGAAACATATTTTGTGTTGGTTTCTACTGACCAATGCAAATTTAACAACTAACATGTGTTTAGCGCTTATGTGTTCCACGCCGTGGTTCCACGTAATAAAATTCTTGGTTCATGGAGGAAGACGTTAAGCTCGACAACAAAATTTTTAACGTTCTAACATAATGTGTGGGTACCTAACAACTATTTATATTAAACTAAATAATAAATTTCGTTTTAGGTTAATAGATTACACTGTTCTAGAAATTTTAACGGATTTTGGCAGATTCGATGCTGCAATCTAACGGAATTCCTATCTGTTCCAGTGGCAACATTGCACCTTTGACATTTTGATAAACACGCGCTCCCACTAACGCTTTCTTACGGTTTGTGAGGAGCCGATACAGTATTTGTTTTTGTTCGTTGGCGAGGTTATATTTTTTTTGTATCTTCGAATATTGTTATTGTGCACTTATGGAACAAATGGAATAATGCTGGACAAGTTGAAATTGCCTAAATAAAAAGGGAAAATGCGAATATTACAAGTGGGCAACTCTAGAAAACTTTAGACAACACCGCAATATGAAATTACTCTACACTACCTCTAAAATTCCTCAATTTTCTGCAAAATTCCCCAAAATAATAATACCGCTTAATACAAGGGATTTTCAGACCTTACAAGATTTGTAAAATATTCTGTAAATGTAACTATTAATGTATACGTAATTTTTTTTTAACATATGATAACAAAAATTACTATATCAGTTGCTCGGTGGCTCTGAGAAAAGTAGTGCTATTTATTTTACTTAACATCCTAATAAGCATATTGTAGACACAGAAAACAAACTTTGCTAAAATTGAATTAAAACTGAACATAACCCCGTGATTTAAAACTGTACATCGTTTGGCATTGGTGGTCTCGCGACTAGCGGTGTTAATACAATAACTAAACGGCGCAGTTGGAATGCACCAAAGCAAAATTCCTCAAAATCTTCTTGAAAGAATGATCCTCACAAATTCCTCACACGAAGTAAAATTACTCGTGTTTTAGAAATTACTCACAATTTGACAACGCTGGTTCTGGAACGCAACATCACACAGTCGCAACCAGACCTCAGGCGCCGGGCACTATGACGTCAAACATTTAAATTTCAAACTTCGTTATTGTTTTAAGCCTTAACTGAGCGATTTGGAAAAAAATAAAAAACACGCGTCTATTATTTTTTAATGTAGATTCATATTCTGCAATAAAAGTATATGGGCAATGACCCCATTGAGATATGGAGCTGGAGCAGGCACCCTACTTGAAAAAGCCATCTGGTATAACCTGGYGAATGTGGATATCTAACCCGAAGGCTTAGAATGCACCACCTTACTGGAGGGACCACCGATTGGTCGTAAGCGTGATTGAAGTATATTCATACAAGAAGGAACTTATAGTCTCTTTACTGTAAAGTTCGATTCGATCAACGAAAAAGTAGATATTTCCAATTTACGTCACCATGTTGATACAACCCCTTGCGGCTACTTTGAAAAAAACGGTGCCAAAGTCTGTCCCATAGGTCCACTCCAACGGCCAGTGATCGCAACCGAACATTTGTTAGATTTTTAACCTTATTGCACGCATATCTCCGAGCGTTACATTATCGATTCCTTAAACATCCCCAGTGTTAATAATTTAGTAAATGAAGATTTCAAGAGTCCTCTAGCATACTATTAATGGACTCTTTCCTTTATAATCAGAGAGCTCATTCGGCAATTTGAGGCTTGTATATTATATACCTAAAAGATATTACCTACTTATTTACCATTGCTTATAAGAATTATAAGAACAATTATTGTCAACTTTTGGGATACATATGTAACTGTAACGACAAAAGAATCCAAACAGGCCATATTTATATCGATATTTTGAGATAGGACGTGTAATTCGCTCCGGTAATTGTATAGATGTATTTTGAATAATATCTTTATTAGATGTGTTCTTATTGATTTACGATAGAAAGATAGAACCACATCCTATTGACGAATTAGCAGCACGGTAGCAAGGCATTGTTTATAATAAATAGTAGGTATTATGATGGTCCATGCTCCACAGTATCAATCTTAATTTTAACGCGCACTCTCTTGTCCTAGATAAATACATCGTTTTTAATTCCTCTCCAAGCCACGAATTCCCAGTGTCGTTTGTTTTCCCAAAGCACGAATATAAAATTATAAATTCTGTTTATCTCCAGAGCTGTGGCCTGCATTCGACTGCGAAAGGGAGTGATGGAAATGGGAGGGCTCGCCTTTATCCAAAAGAATCACAGAAGTTCGGGAAAACCAAAACAGTTTTTTTTGACAAGAGAACAATGTCGGGAGCTTGATATTTTAAAAACTTTTGTAATTTTAACTCGGACGTTATTTCCTCCAGAAAGTTAGTTTCTCTGTCCTGGACGGAGGTAAACATATTTCTAATCGAAACGAAATTATTTTCTGAGATAACAATTTGAATCACATTGGGTATGGGATTATTTAAGAGAAATTTATGTGCTAAACCATGTATTCAAAAAATTTCACTTCTTCTGCAAGCCTTAGATTGAAGTAAATTTCACTTAGAATTAAGTATTAGAATGCGGATTCAGAGTAAGTTATGCAATACATTTGTACAAAAGTTATTGTGCCATATTGATTGTTTGTAATATTCTTCAGATGCTAACTTTAGCACAATTGTCAAGTAATTTAGGAAGTGTTGTTAACTTTGCATTTAGAATGAATCGAATTACACGAGCACTGCAAAAATATTTAGTTGTACTGTAAATTTGTATATTTCAAATTACTGGATTCAGCTATTTGTTTTTAAAGATAGAAACATTAAAACGTATAAACTCGTGTCCACATGTTATACAGTCCGTTCAAGTTTAAGTGACAAGTATACGTTACTTTCTTGAGAGGCGGCAAATTGATTTAATCGATTATTTCCATAAGCGCCCTGGATGCATGAATCAAATCCCTGTATAATGTAAGATCTGCGTAATTATGTATAATAAAAATGTATTTTTTTGAATTTGTGTGTCAGATTACTGTGGAGTTTGCCACTAAATAATCGTCTAGAACCAATAAATTATTCGTTTAAGTATCAATAACATGATATTTCTTTGCTATTAGGCGTGAACGCAGATATTTTCGATTTACTTCAGCTTCACTCTAACCGATTTAACTGATCCAGTAAGACTTAAACGCTCGAGAGGTAGGATTTTATACGTCGTTCAAGATTGTCGGAATAGGATGATCTGGTTTCACTTTCAATTTGTGCCGTTTCTTCCAACTTTCATCTCCGATAAACCTCAAGCTGTAGTTTAGAGATAATTCTGTAGCGAAACTATGTACTATGTTTTAGACAGAACTTCTTTTTCCCTGTCGTACTTATGGAAACATAAACCATATCAACGATGGATTATGTAGAAGCGGTACTGACTGATATAATAAAATAACGATCACAGTTCTATTATTAAAAATTGCACATTGAATAATTTAAAAAATGACGGGTTTACTAAAATAATCCACTTCTAAATTTCCGCATTTTTAACAAAGCACGAGCTGCCACTAATTGTTTCTCACAATTAATGAATCCAGTATTTTGTATTTATTTTACAGAAATAATACAATTCCAACTTGGAAATCTATTTTGTCGACGTTGTTGTTAAAGGAATTTATATAGTTATTCCAAAAGGAGCCTTTTATATTTATTCTAGTTTCTTCAAAATTACATGAATGACTCGTATTCAGAACATGTTTCACCAGACCAAGGTGATTATCATTGGCCTGTTTGGTGTTGAAATTGTATTTATTAAACGTTTCTTTAAACACTGAGTGATCTCACCCATATATGCAGCGGGAGGGTTGCAACATTGGACTGTTGGAAGGGTGAAGTGTGGGTTTTAGTCTGTGTAAAAATAAAATGAGCCATTTGATCAGAGTTTTCATGTAAGAATAACATTTAACTTACAATCTTATTATGTCAGGGAAACAAATTTCTTAACTATAGTTCTGTTTTGCTCGTTCACTTTATGGACAAAAGTTCTTGGGCGTTTTGGGATGTGAAAATTTATCAAGTTTTTGGGGAAAAATTAATAATAATATCTCCCTAACTAAATTAAGGTTTTATTCGCGGAAATTTGGTGGTAGGTATAACAGGTAGGCCCTGTCTATAAGACGATTTATTAACTGATTGGGTGATAAAAAGAGTTTAAGAACCTGCCGAAGCCAAATAGTGATGAGTCTACTATTATGTGTTGTATGACCAAAAAATCTAAATAATCTTATTCTATTATTTATGCTGTAAATTTTACCTTATTGTGAAAATCGTTTAAAATATTGTTAATTTGGTGGAGCGAGTCTGTAGGTCTCTATTAGAGTATATATTTTAAAATTAATGTTTTTAATTTTTCGCAAGTAAATCGATCCAACCAGATCCCTTCAAGCTATGTGATGAAATAAAAAGTCGATGCTCTATATCTTTGAGGGTTACGCGGCACTATTCGCAATCTTCTTTGCATAAAATTTCGTTAATCGAATAGGATGCATCTAAAAAGGAGTCCTGAAACTGCCCTACTGAGTAATGGAGTTGCCAACAGTTTTATCGCCACATGTTAATTTTTTGAAATATCGAAGATCTTACGGAACAATGGCGGATTAACCTTTCAGATTTAGGGTACATGATCGTTCCTAGAGGAAGTTCATGATTCATACCACATATACCACATAACCACAGTAGATGCACGTGTAAGTTGGGGGTGATTTTTTAAGGCGCGGTAATCAGGAAGTATTTTTTATCGCCACATACATATTTGATCGACCCAAGTGACTAATTCTGCCTCCTTCCGTGCTTCAGGTTCCATTAAGTTTGCACCCCCAAAAGGCGAGCCGCCAACCCAGATCAAGGCCACACGGACCCGGAACGATTTTAAGTGTTCCCGTTTTGCTCCCAATTCCTGCCGCCCCTTTCGTCTTTTGCCCGACAAAGTACATAAAGTACGGCGCACTTACAGCAGCCAGCTGAAGATAAATGACGGCGTCAAAGCCGCACATGGGCGTAGCAGCAGAGTACGTAAAAGACAGGGAGGAAACGATCAATATTTTACCGCAGGGCCCCCGGTCGGCTGCACTCCCATGGGGGACGAGCATACACCGAATACCGAGTAGTCTTAAATATTGATATTACATGCTTTATCAGGTTTTGACTAGAATAACGAAAAGACGAACGAAAAACGGAAGCGAACAATCTGATCTAAATGATATGTGACTGAGAAAGAACCGAATGCGCTTAGAATAATACCTCTTCCGAAATTGTTCAGTGTTACTTAGGATTAAGCTTGAAAAAATTAATATTACTTTCAACAAAGTAAAGTTTACCATGCTTACGAGCGATATCTGAATTAGTGTTGCCCCTGACACAAGAATTTTTTTGATCTCACCTCAAAATTTGAGATTCAGACTGGCATTTTTACACCGAACTTTCGAGACAAAATCAAGATTTTGCTCAGAATCTCGTTGGAAGGAAGGAAGGAAGTAATTAACCATAAGATGTGTATAAACTTTTTGTTCATGACTGATATTCATTTAAAAAGTAAATCAAGAAGGATATTGTCCGTTTTATGGATTTTTCCGAAATGTTATGGTAATACTAAGCCACACTATTTATATAGTGCTATGAAAGGTGTGATTAAGCAGTAAGGAAATCAAGCAATAATCAGCAAATATGTAGTCTCCCTAAACATTCGGTACGTAAGGTAATGAAGAATTGTGCTGGTAAAATACATATAAACTTCTTTTTTTATTGATCTATTCATAAAAAAAGAGAAAGCAAAGTTCATGATCTCTATATTGAAATTTCACAACAAATCAGTCAAAGGAATTTGTAGAATTATACGCTACAAGTAATGTGCATAATGAGATCGAACTAAGTACGTTATTAAAATGCGTGTCTATGCTATGCTGTCCGCGCAGCAACCAACTGCAGATAGACATTTTTCGCTATCATTATATAGCTCATCAGCGCAGTTTAGGTCTAGGCTTGGTATGATGTAAGTAGAAATTTAGATGGCCATGCCATCTATCAGCATTACACTGACACGATACCAAAGTCATCTAGCTGCCATTATGGGAACTACTTCCTAAAGGAAGTGACCTACGTGGGGACCTGCTGTTAAGTTGATGGATGCAGATGTATGCCAACTTGTCAAGCTACAGGTCACTTCATTTAGGAAGTAGTTCCCATGATGGCAGCTAGATGGCTTTGTCATCGTGTCAGTGTAATGCTGACAGATGACATTGCCATCTAAACTTCTACATAAGTACCTTATTGGGCAAACGCACTTTTGCTTGAAAATCTGTTGCTAATTAGATGGAACCTTAGAAAAGAAATAATAAGAACTCGACAAAGTGCCACATTTATTGTTAGCCTCATACCTATTTGGTAATATTCAATTCAGTGTAGAGTTAGCCCTCAAAGTCTTCTCTATGTCCGTACTTTTTCTTTAATGTTTAAAATGATGTTTACTATTAATAAGTTAGCTATTTCGAAAACACAACCCCTATACAGATTAATAGAATTCTAAAATAGTCGCTGTTAAATAGCCATATCCATATTTACGGTATTAAGAATATTCATCTGTTGTGGTCTTATTAATGCGACATAATTTAACAATTTGGATTAAGAACCTGTATATTTTGCCTCGTATTTAATGGTTAAATACTGTAACAATTATGACTTAGGCAAGAACATTAACTGCAGGGTGCAAACATATTTTTTGTTACTTAAGTAAGCTTTTTCATTTGTTTCTGTGTCTCATAAATAAATTAGTTTTATGTGGAAAGGTTAGATTATATTTCTTAGTGTAATATACAAAACCGAATCGATCCATAACGCATAACACAAATATTCGCAATATGCACATCAAATTCGAGAATGCCAAGTTCCCGTCTCGTCTCGCAACACCTCTAATTTGAATTAAAATTGACACCGAATTGACCTTATAATAAAATCCATCGTAAAGTGAAGCTACAATACGGAAATTCATGTTTATCACTCCAGTACCAAAGTGTATGAATGGAGCAACAAGTTTAAGAATGGCCTCAATTCCGTAGCTGATTCTCACCGACCTGGTCAAGCACATCGTGTTGTGACGGCAGTTGAAGCCTTAGTGAGAGAAAACCGTCGTATTATCCAGTATGAAATCGTTGCAATTTTGAAAATAAATCATGGTTCTGGGCACCAGATTATACCCGATAACAATTTCCAAAAAGGAAGACGGGTGACAGAGCAATTGCCCCCGAACAGAAACAAAAAATTTCGTACACAGCTCTCGGCAGGAAAAGTAACGTTGATTCTTTTTTGAGACGCAAATGAGGTAATGTTTTGCGGCTATATGCCTACTGGGATTGCTTTTAGAAATGCCACATACTCAGAACTCCTAAAGAAGCCACTAATCAGATCCAGAAGGCGAGGACTTCTAAGTAAGAATATTCTTTAACAAGATAATGCGCGGACACATTATGCGCTTGTAATTGCGGCTATCATCCAAGATTATAACTTTGAGTATCTAACAAACTCTTCTTCTCCTGACCTCGCCCCAAACGATATTACGTCTTCTGTCAACTCAAAGATGCACTAGAAGGGAAAGAAATTAAAAGTAATGATGAAGAGATCTGATGCCATAATTTCCTAAAAGTATTTCTACACATCCTTTCTACATTTCATCTCAATGTTGGGAAGAACTGTTATAGTTAAGCCCAAAATGTACGAATAATTATTTTCGTATGCGCCCCATCAGAGTAAAAGTGACAAATGTAATTGACTGTTTATGTAACTCTACAGAGAGTAACCTCATTTGCTAGTTTGATAGCCTAGAATAGAATATAATCGTTCGTTTTTACCTAATTAAAGTTTGGGCAGAAACGCTGTCTCATAGTAAACAAAAAGAATTATCCTCACATTACTTAAATTGCGGTTGAGCTATTCAGCTACCCAAAAATTAAGCAGGCCTGAACGCTGCATGGAATCTATGTCTATTGAAAATTGTACTTACACACCTCATGAATTCATCCAACATAAAACAACAAAAAATTCAAACCTTTTCAATATTGTTTTTTTGTAATCATAGTGAAATTGATTTATAAATAAAATATAAATTATCAGAACATAACAAAGTGTAAATTATATTAGGTTATTTGGTCATGGTAAAACTTTAGTACCAGAAAGTCAAGGTACCTGATTTCAAGTATGCTAATGCTAATCAGTAACAAACAATCTTTGTATAAATATAAAATATAATAAATAAATAAATGAATTTTGTACAATTCAATATCCACAATTAATCAATAAGTGAAATGTAATCTCGTATTGGTACCAAACGGTGATTCACTTCCTTGAAGTAACGCTAACGTCTGACTTAGAGTAAAAGTTTTGTTATTTAGTTCCATGGCATGTTGCATCGTTAGACCCTTAAGTAACGGCATATATGTATAATCCAAGATAATTTATAAACCTGAAATAATAGAAAAAGTGGAACGTGGACGTAACTATTTACTGCCTGAATCCATCAGAGCAAATTTTTTATTAGCAGTATGAATTTTGAACTTTACTAAAACTTATTTTCTTTTGTTTTTTTTCATTTTACTTCAGTTGCTCTTACAAATTTGAACTTGTAGTTTCAGCAATATACAGGGTGATTTACGTAAGTGGTTCATTAGGCGTTTTCGGCGAAATTATTAAAATAAAAATTTGAAAGTTTGGTAATATATAAAATGGCATAGGACCGCTTTTTTAAAAATATTTTCAACATTTTTGCACTTCCGGTTATACCGGAAGTAGACGGTAACTTTGTTATTTTAAATGGAACACCCTGTATATTATTGCATTTTTGGATTTCCTAATAAATTCTAGTGTGACTTTATTAATAACACTTATGGTCTAAGATCAGCCGTTTTGGCGGTATTTGACATTTTGTTAAAAAATTACGTTTGCAGTACTCCAAATATTAGCAATATCTTTGGAAACACAAAAGATGACGAATTGCGGTTTTCATGGTTGTATAGGGCCAGAACGACACTATCTGCATCGTTAACTTTGACTATTGTGGCCTAAGCGTCACAAAAATATAGCACTTTGAGTTTCGAGAATTTCAAGCATGGATAACTTGATTTTTTTAAATAGAAGCATGCATTTGTTTTTACGCCATTAGATAGACATTAAAATACCCTTTCGTTCAATATAATGGTGTAGGTATCTGTCTGTAATAGTTGTTGAGAAATTTTGAAAAAAACTATTTTTTTTGACTTCCGGTTATACCGGAAGTGGACATTAACTTATTTTGACGGTGTTTTTGCATTTCATTATCATGTGGGTTGGTTGCTTAACAGTTAGCATCAGTAAACATCTAAAATAGGCAAATTTTAAATAGGAAGTATGTACCAAGACAAATAGAACAGTGTTATAAAAGAAACTATGAAAACATCTTCAAAACACACACTTATGTAATAAGCAATTAAAATAACATAACAAACAATAAACTTAATAACATTAATAACAACAACAACAATAAAAATAATAATATTAACAACCACAAAATGCAAAAGTAACAAGTTCACAAACAATAATACGAGTAATTGCAACAAATGTTCGAAATGCCGACCATCTACATTCACACACTTTTGCAATCTTTTACGTGCTTCTAGTGTAGTTGCTCTTTCGATTTCGTCGTCGTCATCGTTCACTCGGCGTTGAAGTTCTTCTTTAAAATTTACCGAAGTTTTGTACACTCTCGACTTAACCATGCCCCAAAAATAAAAATCTAACGGAGTAAGATCAGGGGATCTAGGCGGGCATTCTAAAGGTCCGTTTCGACGAATCCATCTGTTTTCAAAAAGGTGACCAAGCTCTTGAGAAACGTTATGTGTACAATAAAAATTATAATTATAATTAATTTTACCTTTATTTGACCATGCAAGGTAAATTTTCTCTCAAACTTCCTGAACTTTCGTTTAGTCAAAGGCATTAAATGGGGATTTCTCATATTAAAAACCCGAACTGTTCTTTCCAGCACCCTTTCACACTCACCATACGTGTAAAACATATTCAGAATATCGGCATTGCTATAATTATTTGCCATTGTAGCAATAAACGTGTGCAAGATGTAATTTGTTTTACTAGGAATGACAATTAATAAAACACAAGTGTCAAACTTTTTTTTGTTTTTGCAAAGCCTCCTGTTATAATTTTGTAGAAATCGGAATTTTGTTTCGTGCATGATGCGGTTTTGTGGACACATCCAAATGTCTAGAAAATTACTGTATATACATACTAATAGTTGTACTATAGTATAAGACTTCCGCTTTACTGCTATTTAATTTTTATTATTTTTTTGTATTAATTTGAAGTAATTGCTTATATTAGCAAGCATTGCAATCGTCATTTTTTAAATAAAATGTCAAATACCGCCAAAATTTCCTATATTAAACAACACGAATTGTTGATAACATTACCTACTCCAAAATGCAATTTCAAAACAAAAAGTACAATAATGCACAGGGTGTTTTATTTAAAATAGCAATATTGATGTCTATTTTCTGTATAACCGGAAGTCTAAAAAATAGTTTTTTCGAAATTTCCCAAAAACTATTAAAGACAGATACCTACAATTTATATCAAACGAAAGAGGTTTTTAATGTGTATTTAATGGCGATAAAACAAATGCATACTTCTATTTAAAAAAATCTAGTTATCCATGGTTGAATTTCTCGAAATTGAAAGTACCATATCTGTGTAACGCTGACGAAGAAGTATAGATGAAGTTAACGGTGTCAGATAGCGTTATTCTTACCCTACACAATTATGAAAATGGCACTTT
The DNA here is from genome assembly GCA_025024175.1 of Rhyzopertha dominica. NCBI lineage: Eukaryota > Metazoa > Arthropoda > Insecta > Coleoptera > Bostrichidae > Rhyzopertha > Rhyzopertha dominica. The sequence goes on from QCXZ01000001.1 coordinate 16,424,336, forward strand.
GTTACCTGTTGTGTTTTTAAAGATATTGCTAATTCTCTGGAGCACTGCAAACATCATTTTTTTAACAAAATGTCAAATAACGCCAAAACGGCTGATCTTAGACCGCAAGTGTTATTAATAAAGTCACACTAGAATTTATTAAGAAATCAAAAAATGCAATAATATACAGGGTGTTCCATTTAAAACAACAAAGTTAGCGTCTACTTCCGGTATAACCGGAAGTGCAAAAATGTTGAAAATATTTAAAAAAAAAGAGTTCCTATGCCATTTTATATATTACCAAACTTTCAAATTTTTATTTTAATAATTTCGCCGAAAACGCCTAATGAACCACTTACGTAAATCACCCTGTATACAGGTACAGATGGTTTCCATTTGTTAATAAATTATTCAGACAGAATTTTGAATTATATTAAGGAAACACACAAAATCGCTAAAGGCAACGTTAAAAAGTATTTGTTTATTAAAATATTCAGTGACATATTGATAAAGTACTTGATTATATCGTACTAAATATTCTTTTCTAACTACTTCTAATTGCCCTTGGTGTTATATATTGTAATTAAAGTTCTGTCTGAATTAGGAAGGAACAGGCACTGCTGCAAAAGTAATCAAGCAACAAGTCTTGATTAGTTGCACATTAGAGCATTATGCTAGTTTCTAATAATCTGAATCGATTTAGTACGTTCAAAAAAGAAAGCCAATACTCGTCAAAATGGTTTTTATGTTGACTATTACGCTTGCCATTATATGCCATTACAGCCCTGCTCTCGCCATTTTCGAAAGCTTTTCATTGCTAGAGAACTAATTAAAGCTACTACAAACGTTTATTCCCGTCATAAAAGTTTACTGCTCACCTACTTTAAGTCTCCGTAGAATTAATCAGCTTTTTTGCATTTTTCATTATTGCGCGACATAAATTTCAAAACGCCACCGCGTAATCCCGTTTTCGCGAGAGGTGAAAATATTTATGCACCCCATTAAATAGTTTGTCAAAATTAAACTTTCTACAGATTTTTGCGAAGAGAGGTCGTTTATCAGGAAAACTACCCAAAGTTGGGCGCAACAAAGGGGAACCCCCGCGACTATTCCTTGTCGAGTTAAACCAGATCTTCCGGTTCCGGTCTAGTTCAAAAGCCGTAAATCGATATGAATCAAAAGTTTAGTATTTTCATGTGGTTGTGTTGCGGTTAGATATCAGTCCGCTAATTTATAGCTTGTGAATGAGGCTGACGCAGTATGAAGGTGCTGTGCAAGAACGTTGGAAATATAATGGTTCACAAATAATGCGTTATCCTTTTATGAAGTTTGTGTAAATCCATTTGTAACCACGGTACCTGCATTTGTTATAATCCTTGCAGGGTTTTGCATGATTATTTATATACCTGTAGATATCTTATAATTCAGAAATAAAAGGTTAGGTTTCATCCGAAGATGAGTCGTTTAAAATGACATTTACAACTTATGTACTTATCAAAAAAAATTAAACTTTGTTAAAAATGCCAACAACCCGATAAAAAAGTTTTACAATCAATTGTGTATCTTAAATTATGTGTTAGCACTAAATTATTAAATACAGAGTATGTATTATGAAAAAGTATTACACTACAATCTACAATTTTGTTTCACGAATTTTATCAGACAATACTAACGATCGTTTGCCGACCATGACAGTCATTTTTAAAGAGCATCAAAACTATACTGAGCTCAGATGTGCGGAATTTTATCCACGTTCCTTATATTTACAGAGATTATAAAATGTAGTATTAATTTCGGTAATATCAAAGGTGTATTTGCCAAATGTTTTTCTATGATGCAGTGCATTTTTAATATGCAACTGTTTCAATGAGTTTAGTTTTTTACATTTTCTTTCGTAATGTTTGATTTTGATGTTATATTTATCTATGCAGTGATTATTTTTGATGCAATGGTCAGCAAAACTCTTAACAACGAAAAACGTGATTATGAAGAATGTATTATTATGAACCAGATATGTTGTAAATATTTTTTATATTTGGATGGAAACTGATAGGCAATTTCTTAAATGGATTAAATAAAAGGATATATAAAGGGCTGGGGTTCTTAATTTTCAGGACATATCTATGGCATGGAAGAAAAATAACATTGACTGAAATTTATACAACTCAACAGTCAGGTGTAATAATCCACAATACAGGCATTTTCTTAGTTCAGTAAACATAGTGGCGAATATAGCACAAAAAAACCTTTTAAAAAGAATTGATAACCATTAAACACATTAGGGCGGTTTCTCTTATCCATTTAAGCTAAAATCAATTCTGTAATTAAAATGTAAGTCAATTGCATACCTCAATTTAAGGTGTTGTCGTGATTACTGGGTTTTTAGCTAACATTAACTTTAACAAAGAGAAGAGAAACAGGCTCTTATAGCCCTTAACAATGAACACGATAAAAAATTGTGACCTCAATACTTAAAAAAGGACAATATTAAGCTAGAATACAAAGAATGCTGTACAATACTAACGGAAATGATAACATATTTTCAGCACAGTAAATTATTATATTACTGTTTGGTTAAGTAAACGGGTTCAATAGATTCGGAATAAAAGCAGAGTAGAAGTAAACAAGTGTAATTGGGGGGGGGGGTCCTTCTAATTAAGAACAAGCCAAAAAAAACGATACATTTATAACAAAAGCGGTATTAATCAACTAAAATGTACGCATTTTGATATTGTATACTTACGTCGAACAATTGAGTATAGCTATTAAAATAGGATCAAATAACACGTTCTAATTATAAAGCAAAATACTAAAATAAACGCTGACCATTGCATAAAAAATAATCATTGCTTAGATCAAAACAAAATCAAAATCTTACATTGCGGAAAAAAGGTAGAAAACATAGCTTTTGCTACAATTGGGAATTAAAAACGCACATCATAAAAATATTTCGTAAATACGCAAAAAGACGTGGGAATTCCAGTACGCCTTTGATATTGCCGAAATTATAAAGTCGATCCTCAAAGCCGTGGATAAAATTCTGCACATCTGAGTTCAGTCTAGTCTTGATGTTCTTTAAAAATAAGGTTATGGTCGAAGCTGTCGTTAGAGCTACCTGATAAAAATCGTGGAACAAAGCACATTCAAATAGTCAGCTTCCTAATTAATTCAAAGAGTACCTACACTTTCAAAATAATTCAATATATGAATATTACGATCAATTTCCTTGGCGCCTATTGGTAAAACGGTTTTTTTACGAATCATCCGTATTTACAGCTTCAGGAGACGAAGAAAGCCTCCACATTCTTTTAATAATAGATATAATTGTATACTGAAGTATAGTTTCAAATATCTGTTCCTGCTTTTTAAACATTTCCAAGTTATTCTGAAATTTCGCTTATGCTTTGTTATCGCTTCAGCTGCGCTTCAGGTAAAATGTGGTACGATCTACAATAAAATAAAACCATTATTCAGTTTAAATGAAACAGCCAATGAGATAAATTTTGCAATTTCAGCAAAAACAGACATACGATGTACTAATCTCGCAGGCGTTTCCATTTACCGAAGGGAAACGGCAATAAGCATTGCCTGAAAGGTCTGAAACAATAAAAATCAACCGCGACTTTGAATAGCTGGTAATACTCACATTTCATCCGGGTATTACGGCGAACGGCAACCATCATCCGCTGAAATCTACATGTCGGTATGCAAACCAGTAATGAAACTGCTAAAGTCCTTCGAAGATTGATGGCCCCGTTCGTTTCGCAGACATGGGCGGCGCTAGAGCCCATACATCATACAACACGGCCAGTGGAACCGGAGCATTTCCTCCATATAAGTTATTTATATCTACAAGTTAAGAAGTAGTCGGTCGACATGTGTTTCCGATCGCTTTCTTGATTTCGATGTTCCATTCGGAATGCCCCGGTAGGAAAAATAATGCACGCTGGCTTGTTCGCTCGCTGCCACTTGCTTGTGTTGAATTTATGGAAGGGCTTTTTCAAAAGCACTCTACATACTACGCGCGATTGAAATAGAACAGTTCGCCTTTTATATACAGTTCGAGTGCGCGGTGCCCTGTTCCTGAATTTCCGTGCACTTGAAAAATGCCATTGCAGGCTAATAGGGAAACAAACGGCGAACTTTGTGCTGCACTGGTCTCAAATTGCTTTCTTACATTTGTTGCAAAATATGAGACGCCGGCCGTCGAGTAATGGCTTTGGTAGGGAAAACGCTCATTGTGCGCTTTAACAAGTGGGACATAACGCAATGCAAATGAACGAATTGCATCTGAATTTTACTTAAAATAGCTATAGCGTTGTCTGAATAGATTAATCAGCAAACCTATATCTAATTTACTCAGATAATGAAATGGTATACATATTGCCTCTGCATGAAGACAATCCAATACAAACTTTTAATCACCACGGGCGACTTTTTGTGTAAAACTTAGTTGGGTGGCTACCACTATCTTTTGAGATTTTACACTAATTAGTGTTAATTTGAAAAATACTCATCTTACTAAATGTTGTTAATTTAATACAGGGTTTCTATAAATAATACAAGCAACGCGGGCGGCGTTGATTTCTGAATTTTTTGTGCGGCTCCTTTGTAACTGCTGCCAAGCTGCAATATGCACGGCGATCGGGCGATCACTGAATATCAGCAAACACGATAGTAGTGAAGGTTGCACATCAAGTTACAGTCACAAATTTGATGGCTTTATAAAGACTTTATAACGACAATTTAGATTTACGGTTCTATTTTTCTTCCAAAGGTAAGAAATAAAAATAGTTATAGATATACATAGTAGGCTTGTGGTAACCTTTACAGTCTACATCCTTGCATTGTGAAAGCGTTGTGTAGTGCAGCTAACGTTACTACCATTTAGTTTGTGAATGTTACCATTGCGGCAGGCAAAAAACAATTACAACAATTATTTAACTGTACTGTAGTCACAACTTCACAAACACGATAAATAACCTAAAAGTTATACGAAATTGTGTCAGCCCATAGCTCCGAAATGTGAGCTTTCTGCAACTTTAAAGTTGATTATTGCACAAAACACTACAGAATATGTTGAAAATACAAACTCCCATGCGTTTTCTAATATTAAAATAGATCAAATAATTCAACAATCGACAAATGACAGATAATACGTCAAAACAATTTTGTGTTCACCTTCCAGAGAGGCGGCAAACTGATTTAATCGATAATTTACAGCGCACTGGATGCATGAATTATTTATAGCAACCCTGTACATATCAGTGTGGGCCAAACTTTTTGCTACGTATGTCGACTTTTACATTTAATTACACAAGTCGAGCTTCCGTGTGTGCTGTTGAAAATTAAAAAAGGAATGCTTAGAAATTTCAAAATTTTATATCAGGGGTTCGCAAACTGTGTCCCGTAAGGCACTTTCGTGTCACGCATGTTCAAATGTTCCGCAACATTAAAAAGTTCATACTCTGCAATATATTTATATCGATGGATGAGCTAAGTATTACGCTTACAAAAATCTTGAAAGCTAAAGCGGGAAAAGTTTATATTCCTCTGGTCTACGTTAACAGAACTTCAATTTGCATTGAATGCTATTATAAAATGAGTTTGTAAAACGCTCTGGTGTTGACACTAAAATAAACGGTCGTATTTGGGTGTGTTTCAAGAATAACCCGAGTTAGTGATAATATTCAATTTATCATCGTCGTGAACAAGTTTTACTTCAACAACAAGCTAGCTTTGTTTCCCGCAGTGTAGGACCATCATTTTTAGGGTTTGTAAGATGAATATTTTTATTTGGACATTCTAAGTTATTGACAAAAAGGCAGAACCCAACGACATTTGTGTTGAACTTTACTTAAGATAACTAATATAATTTTAATCTCGATAAAGATCTTGTGCCAGGCAATGAAGAAGAGTGTAACAAAAATGATTCAAAGGTATCCTTCCTGAACTCCTTTCTCAAAAGTAATGTCTTTATCTATCTTGAGAAATTTATATATCACTTTGTAGGTCTATTGTTATGTGAACTAAAAACAACTATATCTTGCCACTTGTAACGAATGACATCTCCTAGTAGCATTAATAGACTTTTTACAGGTTCTCAGGTCTAAATTCTTGGATATGACATTGGGGTTGGCGGGCTACCACCCAATATGATCTCGCTGGCTACCAGTAGTCCGCGGTCTCCGCTTTGGCCACTCCTATATTTATTATAGATTGCCTCAAACAACCAGCACCGTACCTAGAAAATGATTTCTAAACTTTAATCATACGCGGAAATGCTTGAAGTAAAAAAGCTAGATCGAGCTTCTTATCAATTGCCAGTTGTAAGTGTGTTTTGTGAAAAGTAATAATAGTGTTGTAGTTTGATGAAATGCTAGAGATGGGTGGGATGAGATGGCATTTGTGTCGCCGACAGAGATGTCTTGCTCTTCCATTGTTGTACTTACTTAACATGCCTGTAAACTGTGCTTTTGGGATTTAATATGTTTTTTTGATAGCATCACTGTGTCACTTATTGTCGATTACGAATTGAAGACCTTGGAGCAAAAACCGGGCAAGTCCTAAATCTGCATTTGTGAGAAAACAAGGAAAAACTTTTTGGATTTTGCAATCAATTTGCAAGTAATATACAGGGCGCTTATGGAATTACCGATTAAATCAATTTGCCGCCTCTCAGGAAACGATAACGATATAAATTTCCAAACATCCAAATAATCTAAATTGTGAAGATGGTTATCATCTCTCCACTATGTGGAACCAAATCACCCAACGGCCTCCAAGCATCTCCACCCCCTCTTAGCGCCAGGTACAACGTTATCTATTGTTTCCATTTTCTTTCCTCCTTAGGTTTGGTTCAGCTCGGACGTGTTTCTCGCGTTAGGTTTGTACTAAATTTTATACTTCTTGTTCCTGTCCTGATGATGCCCCTTACAAGTTCAGACGAAACCTTAATCCAAAATCAGACGCGGTCTAACCCAAAAAGACTAAGATTTCAATCTAGCTCTGGTTGCAAAAGCTTACATTCTTACGTGATTAGGGATAGTTGAAAATACATATTAACTAATACAAAAAGTCGTTTTACCCAAAAGTGGACTTGGTGGGTTTTTCAACCCAGGTCTTCAATCATAAAATGGCTCTTCTCTGTAGTTGTTTTCTCTGACAATTGTATAAATATTGAAGCCTTTTTGATATTCCATCGACAATGGTATTCGTATCAATGTTCATTAACGCGATGTCCAAAACAATGAATATTCAATTTTCTTAACACAAGTAAAAGTAAGTACTTACTCATTCATTCGTGCCACACATGCCAATGGGTGTTTTGGACTAGTGACAATGTATGTGATCATACTTTCGATGGGCTTGTGTGGAAAAATTAGTCAAAATCTAGAACTCTCTTTGCAAGATTACGCCCATATGTCAATCCTTTAGCCACTAGCAACACTCAAGCCCGTGGCTTTTCGAAGCCAGGCTCAATAAATTAATCATTTAGTGAACACGGATTGCGTGAAAATATGAGCAGAGATACTTTATACTTGTGTTTAGGAAAATCGAATTTACCCCGGGCGGCCCCTCATACATTTACATTTATTTTACTTTACACCAATGTACTCTTCAACCCACTTCTGTCAACTGTCACTATATGACGGTATATTCTTTTCACTCATTTACGGACTAGCAGATCAATAAGTATAACGAAAAAAGTTGCTTGTTAAAATGAGTATTTAGGTCTTGTTTCAACTATTTAATTTTTTGAAGCTGTAATTAAAATTTGTTCTACCATATTTTTCCACACTACTGGAATTTGAATTGCGACTATAAAATTTCTACCGATTTCGCTAGTTAGCTGTTTAGGTGAATTGTTATCGTGAATATTTTTTGCGAAAATACGAATATCTATTTGTCTGCATACCATTTTAAAAAATCGCGTCTATCACAAAAACCAAGAATAATTCTTTTTAACGTTTCAATTAAAAATGTCCTAGAATTAAATTTCTGTGAAAGTGTTGTTCCATATTTGTTTGCTTTCCAAATCTGTTAACATTTTTAATTTTTACTTCACGAAACAAAAATTTTCTTTATACAAAAATAAAACGATTGTAAGTGCAGGAAATCTAAATGATGGTCGAACAAAGGCGGTAGTCAAGACATTTGCTGAGATGCCCCTCGAAGTAAAACATATTTTCGTTAGAAAACGAGAGGTTAACAAAAAACTTTAAGTGTAATTGTTTGTTATTTACCTAACAGCCATTTGCTGGAAATGCTACAACCAAGTGTAGTGAACCGTCTTCCTCAAAAGCTTTTTCATTTGCTGATCTACGCATATTTTCATCAGGTTCGTCAAGTTTTTACTTCGGGTTGATGCCACTTGTTTGGGATATATTTTCGCAGCTTAGTTTGTATTACTTTCAGTTTCTCTACTCGTGCATACTCATCTACGGAATACGTGATCCATATATTTCATAACTTTCATAAAAATCCGATGAGAAATAAAAATTGTACGCTGTAGAAATTGGTCGGACATTCCCTTCTTTAATATTAAACTGAAAATTCATAATATTTCTTCAACTAACGCATTAACACCTTTAACTGCCGGTAGATTTTATAATTCTTTAGCTTTCTTTGGGTAACATTTGAAACTTCTTCGACTGTATTATATTTACACCTAGACAGTTTTTTGTTGGTCATATTTCTTTGATATCCTGAATGATCACAGGTCAAGCTAGAAAGCAAAATGAAGTATTAAATCAGACAGTTGACGATCTTCAGCCTAACGTTTATATTTTGTGATTAAGAAGGCATATTTGCATGCATTGTTTGGAATCTATTATGGCGAAATTTCATTAAACCAAGGTCCCATTCAATTTGGTAACTATGACTCATCTTACTTACTTTATCTGCCAGCAGTCTACCTGTTTTTCTTGTGTAAATGAGCTTAAAACGATGCGTTAAATCGATTTTCTAACTAGAGTTATTTGCAGCATCCTTGTGTCCGTATATCTGATGTGACAAGCCGAGAAACTCCAATTTGCGTAGCTATTGCATCCCAGCGTCTCCTGCGCTTTTTCATTTTTCTTCAGAAAAATGTTATGTGAGGTATCAGGATTTTATAACTTTTAAATATAGAATTAAAGTGTATGGAAATGTAAAATAAAAGTTTGGGGTTGCCAAATAAAAAGTGGATGTTGATGTCATACTTCAAAAATTAATGACGTTATCAACAAAATTTTTATGTTAAACGATAATCGACATGTCATTTTCGCAAAAACTTTTCATAATTAGGGGTTTTGTTGAAACTTTATTATCACTCTGTATATCCTCTAAGTCATTTCCAGTCTTTTGTAAATCAAGATTTGATTGATTTGCACAATTTTGAATTTCAGTGATATATTTATTATATTACAGAAGTGAAAGTTTGGTGAAAAAAGTCCACTGCAGTGTGTCATGTGGCCATTGGCGTGTTTCATACCTACATATTTTTTAAAATCTAATCAAGTCATCAACGGGAAACATGCAAATTGAGGTCCAACCCGTTCAGGTAGCAATTTATTTGTGTACATAGTGCCCCAGCAGCGGATTTGGGCACGAACATGCCAAGTTCCCGTGTTGTAATTGAATAATTGCGGCTTCGCCATAATTCACGGCTAATGGCAACAGGGGCATGAAATATGTATATGCGCCAAATATGCTAGGGTGACACCCTTCAACGAAAGGGTAGGAAGTGACAATGTTTTATACATCTGCCAGGCTACTGCAATCAGATGTGCTCGCGACAAGGCACCCCATGATAAAAAAGAATTCAGCCTCGTGGGTGATGTTTTACGACATCAACTGCGCTAGTGTTGCGTGATATGCGCTGCAGGAGTTGTAGTTAGGAAAAAAAGCGGGCTTAATGGGGCGTCTGCACACGCTGCTTGACTTGTAAAATAGAAATGTAATTGGATGTGGAGGACTATACTGACTAAAATACAATTTAAATGTTAATGAAACTGCTGAGTTTTTATTACTGAACGGCGTTGCTGTGTGAATTATGGCGTCATTCAAACTAAGAAGATGATTAAATCAAAGCTTCTGATTTCGATCAAACAGAAAACTTAATTAGAGGATAGAGGGATGAATAAAGTAGAAAACATACTGATTTATGTCATTCTTAATAGTTGAACCATATCAGAGGCTTGAGAATCATGCGCTACACTATCAACGTGAATAAACACTGTTATTAAACATGATGGTCCTGTACAACGCCTATATTTCATGTCAGTTTTGATTTGCACTTGTTACGGTTACCCTTTGTTTTAGTTGTTTCTTTCAATCTATATTGGAAATCTAGACAAATTAAATATGATTAAATGACTTCTTGGTTGACATACATAGAATCATTGAAGAGATGCATCTTTTCCTTATGTACAAACATGAGCATCGTAGAATAGATTTCATTTCTTTCCAACTATTACTTCAGTATCCAGTATACACGTAGGTGCTACTAGCTTGGTTGCTATTTGTGCATAATTGGGTATTATCACTTTTTTTTGAAAATTACGTAAAATGAATCTTAAAGTGCATATATATCGTACGCTATGTTAAAAAAAACAAAAAAAATATTTGTAGGTAGAGAATTTCAGGTCTGAAATTCGAATCTTAGGAGTCACCGCCAAAATGCTTCTATCGAAGGTTATTCGACTCGTGACGTCAAGTGTCATGTAAACATTACCGAGGAACGTACTGTTTAATGGTGTAGTATCATTCTTGTATTGGAAAAGCTTTTGTGTGGTGTTCATTGAAAGGACGAAAGAGGTCGCACCAAAATGTTATTTGTGTAGTTTTACAAGCATCTATTATGTATGGAAAACAAAACAAGCGTTGTTTTGTACATGGTTATAGAAGTACTTCAGTCAGTGCAGCTAACAAAATTTTTGTAACCGTTCCTCGAGATTATCAACGTATGAAAAAGTTGTTTAAGGCCCCTAGACGTGATATGCCGAAATCGCAAAGTTTGTTTTTCTGTTGTGAAGTTCATCTTAATTCTTACTGTAAATTTTATTATTCTTTTTGGGGTTATAAGTGTTTACCATTTTGTTATAGCTCGAAGAGGATATGAACAATTATATGCGTTTTAAGTTGATAGAGGGAAATGTTATAATAAAGAACGACGTTGTTCTCCATATATTCGATTGTTAGCCAGATTAAATGCAATTTACATTTATTCTGACCTCCAAAATAAATGTCAAGTTTAAGGTACAGTTTTGATTCTTACATTTTTATGTTTACAAATAGTATGTTTCCAACAACCCACTGTGATCAAATTATCAATGGTACGTTAATTTGATAAAAAATTAACTTATGCTATTTGCTTTTACGTTCCTCATCTCCGCCGCGTTGAACCGCTCGTCACTGTACACAAATTCCATAACAGTAAACCTGCCTTCAGAAGTCATATATCATAAGTATTTCACTTTTTTGCATATTTTAATTCGCTTGTCACAAAATGAACGCAAACAACAAACTGATAAATTGACGGGCTGAGGCTGACGCGTGGCGAGCTGACCCCAGATGTAAACAAGCGGCCATTTACAAGACACTTGACGTCACGGTCAATATGTTCGCGTGTTGGCGGTCCCTTTAAATATTCACATTTTTAATATTAAAAATAAACCTTAAGATCCATTTTTTCGAATTTATAAGCTGTCACAGCTGTTTTGTGGATTAGATGCTACCTATTAATATGCAATTTAATAAAATATAAATACATGGCAAATACCCAATTAGTGTAGTATTAAATCACACCACAATAGTTAATAACTTGAAATACATTGGGGCGCCCTTATCTCCATATACTCCAGGTCTAAAAATGTAAAATAGGTGATAGCTTATTACAAAATTTTGATACCAGTATACAGCTCTATTGTTAGATTTTCACCATTAGTAGCAAAACTTGACAATCTTTCAACTTTATCGAGACACATTTATATTTGATATTGTTAAATTGATTGGTGTATTATAACTACTTTTGGTTTGTTTTTTTTGTCAAAGTCGAAAAGGCTTTGGAAAGTAGTCCGAAATGAGATTGACGTCTTTTAATAATTAATATTTATTACAAGTTAGTTTCCTCTCTCATATATTTGATACATAACAATTTTTTATAAACTATAATGTCATATTGCTGAATTAATAGATTTGTGCAGGTTAGGTGAAAAATGCTATAACTGCGAGTTAAAAATACATTTATTTTAGTTTTTTATAACTTATTGTCTGCACAAAACTGTAACAACAAACTGAAAAGAAAAGTAATTGCTAGTGCTGTCAATGTTTACTGTTAACCGGTTACGATATCACAATATTAACCGTAATAAGTGACCCTTTAATAAGCGGTTAAAAATAAACCGGTCAAAAATTAACCGGTTATGAAACTGGTCAAAAACTAACCGCTTATGAAATCGATTATCTATGAAAGTCGTTAAAAGCAACCGGTTAATTACGAATMCCGGCTAAACTAACTGCATAACCGTAACCATTGAAAACAGCTTGCMATCACTAAGAAATCTGTGTCACTGAATTCAGAGAAGTTTTGTTTCCCACTCCACCGTTGTTTCTACCAAACCCATTTAAATGACCTGGTAATAATACAATATAGTATCTTTAAATATGCATTTGTAAATACGACACATAAATGGCAAGCACTAAAAAAGGTAAGCGTATTTATTTAGTACGGGGTTTCCATAAATGATTCATGCAACGCGGGCAGCGTTAATTTCTGAATACTTTGTTCCATCTTTTTGTAACTATCGTCGAGCTACAATATGCACGGCGATAGTACTGAAGGTTGCAAATTCCACAGCTACGAAATGTGAGCTTTCTGAACTTCAAAGTTAATTATCTTACAATACACTACAGAATCTGTTGAAAATACACACTCCCAGGCGTTTCCTCATATTAAAGTATATCAAATGATTCAAAAATTGACAGATGATGACTTGACTTGATTTAATCTATAATTTCCATAAGCACCKTGGWTGCATGAATCATTTATAGAAACCGTGTATTACACGATGTAAATATGTATTATAATAGCTGCGCAAACCTTGCCGCTAAAATGGCACGAAATTGTATAAAATAGTTTGCTGTGCAACAAACTGACGCAGGTTAAAATGTATTGGTTATGAAACCGGTTAAATAGTTAACCGGTACTGAAGCTGGTTAAAATAGTCGGTTATGAATTAGCTCAGGCTCAAGCATAAAAAATAACGGAAGCGCTGAACTCGCTGCTAAAGAAAAGGGCCAAAGACTTACCCCTACAACAAAATAATCAACGAAAATGTTAATTCTAAATCACATTGAAAAATATGAAAATTGGTAGACATTTAGGTAAGTTCATCACTATAGGTAAATTGTAAAACTATTAACAGGTTAAATAATAGAATGGTCATAGCGGACTATTTTATCCGGTTTTTGCCTAACTGCTTAAATTTTTAGTAACCGTTGAATAGCCTATTAAAACCGGTTTTTCGTAGCCGATTAAATTTGTCGTATCCGCCAAACCGGACACCGCGATCACTATTGACAGCACTAATACATACAATTACAAATAAAACGCAATTATGTGTTTCCGTGCATACCAAATTGGAAACTAGTACAATGGTATATTTTTATCAAAAATAATAATTAAAATACACAAATAACATTTTCCAAATCTTATATCTAAAATAAAAATGAAAGAGTATCGCAGACGAGGCGAATTTAAATGCAGTTATGTACCTATTCCATATTACTGTTGCAGTTCCAAAGGTTTTTATAGTAGCATGGAATATGTTGTTGAATCCGCACATGCATTTTTTTTTCATTCTTCAGAATGTACCTACTTCAAGTGTCAAGTAATTCTTTAGGCTGATTAACAAATATATAATATATTTCCACATAATACTGTCAGTAATATTAATGCTTCAAAAACATTACTTCTTAGGAATATGATTCGCAAATATAAGATGCATGTTGTTCAACGAACCTTCTTAACTTGCAAAATATATTTAGAGGTCCAGGTAGTCTTTATCTATCAAAAGATTTCAAACGGCTAAAAACGACAAAAGAATTTTGAGTTAGGCAAATGTACACAATAGTTTTCTGAATTCTAAATCCTACGCAATAAAGAAATACACGCCGGCTTTTAATTTTGAAGTTCTGATATAATTAGAAGTTGAGAAATGCCGCTGTTAATTAATGAAACATACGGCGGAAGATAGAAAGGATGAAACTTCCTTTGTGTAAGAATTTTTAATGGTATGCATGTACTAAATCCATGTTAAACAAGAAACGTTGCAGTAATTAAAGTTTTACTGGGTAGCGTAAGTAAGTTACCCCTTTCAACAGCAGGAAAGTTTTATGTCTCTGTAAACACGTGTAAATTAAGCAGTCTGATACGCCTCGGAAGCCAAGACTTCGTGTTTAATTTAACCAACGAACAACTGCAACGATTTGTATAAAGTAAATGAGGGAATTGTTTCGATATCAAGCACCGTGATTTCGGTACGAGGGCAAACATATTACATGAAAAGTCGGAGGTGTGACGATTTACTGCAGATGCTTGATGAAACGTAGAATTTTTGCAATTTTCTCAAGTTATTTGGAACACGCAGTCATATCTCGTTTTATTGGAATTTTTATTAGTATTTTACGTCTTTATGTACAATAAAAATGTCTTTTATGGAGAAATTTTATTACGAAGGCACCTAGAGTGCAAATATACGCGGCAAAACTATCCAGCCTGTACATTGCTGTCGCAGAAATGACACATTTTAGACGATACTTACGAGATACTTATTTCTGCCCGGCTGAAACCGTTCTTAACTAACGGAAATAAAAGCATCAAGGTGTAAAACTGTCAATAAGTTTGTTATTATAGAAAAGCTAGACGTTCTAGAAAGTGCTTCAGTAATAACATTGTCAGGTAAGCCCCCAGTCCGGATTAGAAATGAAAAACGTGTTCGATATACGGTTAAAGAGCACCCATACGTGTATTTGTATGCGCAATCTTTAATTACAACGCTAAATCTCGGGGTGAAACCGATCCATTTAGATGTATGTAATATCAAATTATAAATATGTATTAGAATAATTTTATTTCATGTTCATTGATTTCATTGTAGTATTATAACTTGTAATGCTTTCGTAATTGTATGACATGAACGCGGAGGAAGCAAATGAATCAATTAGATTCTGAAGTAAGCATAATCAATAAAAATGACGCGCAATTCTTCGCGTGTTTAGATAGGAACCATTATCCAATAATTGCTGCTACATTAAAACAGTATGTTATTGGTAACACAAGGCTAGGACAAGGCGTCTTTATTTACAATAGAAGCTAAAATAGCTTGACTAATAGGGTATACATAATCATCTTTAAGATTTAACGGGACAGAGGTACGGCACAAGGACCAATCGTGACTTTTTTATATAATAAATGTCTCGGGAAAGTTTATATGTCATATATGGGGCAACTGTTATTTTTGGCAATACCTATTCTTGTTAGCGGTGTCATCTGTGCATGGGATATACTTGTATTATTAAAATGTAAAAGTTAGTATTCGCAGTCGCCATCTTTTGCCCAAAGTGACAGTTCAAATAAGGATGTGAATGAGTTGAAAGTGATACAAATATATATCACTTTCACACGCACTTTTATAATAGCAACAACAAAAATAATAACAATAATAATAATACAAACCAACATAAAAAATCCGTGTCAGATATTTACAACGCAAGACTAACGGCCATTCTGAAGAAGAAACTAAACTCAGAAAACCTTTTTCAAAGCTTTCAATATATTTTCAATACCTGTTTTAACATACTCTTTCAGTGTGGTGATGTGTACACCAACAAAATTCAAAAACATCAAGATACACCTCCTTTTTAACTTAATCAAATTACAACCTGTACAGACCACTTCCTTTTTTAATTTTTACCTGAGGATGCCAAGTTCGAGTGAGTTTATCTAATTTCTACATCTAAATCATATCCAAAAGATTTGCAGCTATCTAGTACCCTAAAGTGTCGCTTTTGCTTACCGTCGCGCGCTAGTGAGATGCAATATTTCCTAACTTGTAGAAGCAACGGACTTTCATACAATAAATCGATCAAACAAGCAGTGGTTTTCTCTTTCTAACGAGAACGTAGCGCCTGAATAAGTTTGTATAATTTGAGGCGCTTTTGACGTTTGGCCCGTTTGACGTAGCTATTCGAGTGTCTTGCATTAATGAAAACAAGGCACTAGTGCTGTTACCTGTCACTAATACACTATGGGTATATAGCCACGTGTTAGACAAGCAAACGTGTACAACATAACCCCGGGTGGGTGACGGTTTACTTTATTGCACTACCACTAAGACGTGCGTTCACGACGACAAAACCAAGATTTTGTGACAGTACCGTTTCCGTTTCCAGTGTCTCTGATATTTTGTTAATTTGTACTTGGGTTTGCTTTTACAGTGTAATAGTATTTTATAAAGCAGATATTTCTGAACATACAAATCATATTTAAAGAATATTAACTTCCGTTTAATAAAACAATTAGCACTTAGTCTGTATTAGAAACCGAAGTACATAGATGCAACTATTTAATGCAACTTTAATATTATCTCCAATTTAGTGACTTGAAAGGATGAGATCCTGCAAGTTTATTTATTACTGTTATTAGCAGACGGCTCCGTCTTCAACTTTACATCGCTTGTTACCTGTTAAATCTTGACTTCTTCATTTTTAGGAGTTTTTTCCCCCATAGCTTTCATTTCAAGAGACAAAAAGTTTATCATTGGACCGGGATACGACGAACAATTAAAAGTTTGGTAAATAAGTAATAGGTCACAAAAAAATTCTGAGAAGGCGCCTTGTTTTTTGTTTATTCCTAAGAAGTAGCATATGTAATGCTCTCTCAAAAAATTATCGGGAAAATAGAAATATTTTTATAATGTATGTTTTCATAGAATCACATCGACGAACTTTTAGAACTACATGTAGTATTATTATGCCGATAATACGGGTACAGAATTTGCACTGCAGTATAGTAATACCCGCCTCTACATCGTCTGAATATTGCAAAATTTCTCATAATATTGAGATTATGGATTGGTCTTATCGCAGATCAGTCCAATTCAGAATGTCTGGGACCTACTTGGACAACGATTACCCTGAGTTATGCAGAAATCTTACGAGTTAGGGGAGACAGGTACTAGTTATTAAGATTAAGTCTAAAATAAATAAATCAATAAAAAGTGCAACAATCAACTATACCCATGAAAAACAATAACACATTTTAAAAAGTGGCTCCTATTTTGTTTTAATGAGTGCATAAAACTACAGCTTTGATATAATAGAATTCTGAAACTGAAGTTGGAACATTTAGATTCAATTTAACAACAGAACAATCTAAGTTTTTAAGTCACCATTGCTTAAACAATAATTTAGAGCTTACCTATAACAGACGCAAACTCATAAAATATGCGCTCTCATATAATTTGCACCCCCATATAAGTAAATGAGAGGGTCTATTTCCTGCCAMTTTTCAATTTATWAAACCAATGTAACAATGTATTATGGAACCAGCGAGGTGTACAATAGGTTCGCATATGGCGTCCGTGTCAGTCGCATCTCCCCTCATTTCCTGGGACGACGTCAAACCCCCCAGCCAACAAGCCTTATTGTACGATGATATCGGATAATTAAAAAAGTTTGCATGAAAAGGTCTTACAGAATATTTTCAGCAAACAAGGGACCCGAACGAAAATCATCTAGCCCTCGCGCGCACACAATTGCCTTCGGTAAAAACGAGAAAAATGGAAAGAACTGAGAATAAATACGGGTATACTCACATTCATGGCGAAATTTAGCAGGATTCTCCCCCTGTTTTCATTCCAGCGGCAATCTGAAACTAAACCAGAAGAATGAGCATCATCGGATATTGGTAAGATCGCTTTCGTAAAAGACAAGTGAGTCTGAATGGTGGTGTTTTTTTTATTGTAAGCGAGGACCCAAATTTCGCAACGTAGAAATAGCTTTTCCTAATTTATATGATCACGCAGTTTGGTAATAGGTATACAGGGTGTCTAATGAAAACCTTTTAGAAGTATCTGGGAAATAAATTTTAAATGAAAAATCCCGTATTTTCATATTTTTGGACTGTACCAGTAATTTCAGAGCGAGTCTATTCAAGACCATATATACTTAAAATCAACTGTTCCAGACATATTCTGATTTTGTGAAAAAAATACATCTCCAATGATTCCTTTAAAGTTCAATACCATCGAAAAATAATGTTTGGCTTTCCGAAGGGGTTATTAATATGCATTTATCAGTACTTTGGAGCTATCTTTTTTTATCTCAAATAGAACCTTGTGAAGATTTTCTATTAACCTGTTGTATTTGATTTTTCCCGATTTAACTCTAGGAGTTTTTATTTGGGGTTATATAAGAAACAGTTTATTTTCACCGGCTTACCACTAAAGAAGAAATGATTCATGTATTCATGTAGACGATATATTTGCTTACGACAGGAAGGAAATTATAGTTTTTAATAAATTTATTATATGTGTATTGGGTGTTTGCAATTCTTGTTCACGTTTGTATTAAACAAGATGTTATTTTGCTTGTTGCGCAATATTTATGCAATACAATTTTGCAAATAGTAACTAGCTGATCAGCTAACATTTAAGTAGCAGTTATTATTATAAAGCAGAACAATTTTCTGTTAATCTAATTGATGGCGCACTACGAAATTTATATCAAGAAATAGCCTATAAAGAATTTGACTGTTTTGACTGCGTAATAAACGGTTCTGATACTCTGGGATAAATGTGTTGGAATACTAAAAAAAAATCACAATCTCTTCTGGTGGTTTTGCCATAAATGCCATAAATTAGCAGTATTTAAATTCAAAAATTCGTGCTAAGAAAATTTTAAATAAAACATTGTTACTAAATAACTGTAACATAACTGTTTTGACAGTCGTAAAAATTCCATTAAAATAATTGTCATAGGACACACTACTGGTCCAGATTTAGCTGATTTTAAATTGAAATTGGTAATTTTGAAAAACTTTTAAACAGCTGTCAATAGATACAAGAAGACTATCTAGTTTTCAGATATTTAAAAAATAATTGCAAAGGTACTGCTAAATTGTACATCAATAGCTAAGTATTGTTTTTTAGTATTTGTTGAATTTGAAATTACTGAGGTTTAAAGTTATCGATACAGATGTATTTTTTTGCGCAAAAATCGATTTTTCTGGAGCGGTTGATTTTAATTGTAGATGACCGGGAACAAACACGCTCTTAAGCTAATCCTAGAATTAAAAAATATGAGAAAACACAGAGTGCTCTATTTAAAATAAGAAAGTTACCGCGACTAATTCCAGTATAATAGGAAGTTATAGCAGTTATTAATTAGTCAATGAGCCAATTTTCAAAACCTTAAAATTTTTATTTTGCCAGATATTTTTAGGTAACGGTTTGCGGTTAACACACCGTATTTAGCTGTGTTGTAATGGATTCCATAATATAAGTACATATATTAATATTATAATAAGTCTATTCGGAAACATATGAAGTTAGAACTTTTATGGTGGCGACTATTTATTTAATATTGATATAAAATAAATAAATTTTTCGAATTTTTACGGTTCCTTTATTGTAATCACCAGCATTGTGTATTAGACTACCTTTAGCAGCGCCCATTGTGTTGATAGTTCTCATGGAGCATAAAGAACCTTCTGCTTAGAAGAGTTCTCCACGATGGTACTTAAGTCAGGAATTATATTTTGTTTGCAAAACTAGTTATTCATATATCTATTATGTTTCATCCCATTTGAACTAAATAGTTTGGCTCTAGCAGCAACAACAAATTTCGTGACGGTAATGTAATGAAAAATTATGAAAATTTACTAATCAATGTCTCTGACGTTTTTAATAAGAGCGGATAGCGGCTGGTGGATATTACATTTGCATTACAGTATTCTTTGTTACAAAACATTTAGCAGCTTAAGGCAACGTCGAAGACCTTGATTTAATAAATTCCTACCAAAGACAAAAAAAGCCATTGCCCTCACATTAACTTTCTAATTAGCCAGATGGCGTTTTGATTTCGATATTAAAGTCGAAAAGGGCTAATTTGCATTCCATTTAAATAATTTCCGACGTATGCACGCAGTACCTTCCTCCTGTCCTTCATGTTATTTAAATGAAACTTAATACAATCTCGATCGGCGTCATAATCAGTCAAAAAGCCGACTTGGCATGGTATTCGGACATTATGCAAATGTGTCACAGCTACGGCAGATGGCGCCTACAAGGGTAAAAACTCGCGTGTTGGTCTAATGTACGGGTACGGTGAATGATGGCAATGGTAGCTTTTGGTATGTGACTCAGCTGTTACGTGCCGCACCAAAGTGGCAGTTCTTTTGTGTCTTCACCGTGGAATGTTTTTTCAATACCCAAGTAACAGGCATAACAACTGTCGAACAAGCGAATAACGATATTCTTAATAATGAGTATATATTTATGTAATTTTTTGTAGCAAAGATGTCACAATCAAAGTTAAACATTTCATGTGGAAAATACAGCGATAAACAAGTGTTAAATCTCAGATAGAACAGGCTTACAAAATGCAACTGAAACTTAGAAATGATAATAATAATAATGATAATGATGGTGATGATGATATATTAATTTGGCTTCGTCACTTAGTCATACACAGAGTTTCAAGAATTAAACCGCACTATAAGAATGAGATGTACATATATTCCATAAAGCACACCATCCAGATAGCTCAATTGAAAGGTTCCATTTACCCAAAAACAAGGGACGAAAAGGATACATTGATATCTGTGTTATGCACTACAAACAAATACAAAATCTGCGCAACTACTTCTATGAGAAATCCAAGAACTCTGTGATTCACAGAACAGTAACAGATATAGACAACAACATAACACCATTGAATGTGAAGAACAAATTACTTGACACACAAACACCATCCAGCTACACTTTTCGAAGACCATATTAACTACGAAGCATCTTGCAGATGGTTGTGTCGGGGTAACATTTTCCGGAAACGGAAGGCTAAATGTTTACAAATCAAGATCAAATCATTCCAACAAAAAATTATCGAAAAATTATTATTAAAATCTACTCAGTGGTCTCAGACAAATGCCGAATGTGTAACATCCCAAAGGAGAATGTTGACTACATAATCAGTAGATGCTCTACGTTAGCACCGAAGGAATATATTCTACCAATTAGTTGCGAATACCACAGCATATTGATTGACACAGAAAAGTGCAGAGTCTATTGGAATCGCTCAATTATAACAGATAAGTACATCCAGAACAATAAACCCCAGATCGTATTTACAGACAAGGAAATAAACACCACTTATTTGATAGATGTTGATATACCAACCATAAAGAACATACTTAAAAAGTACTCTGAAAAGATCAGTATATAAAGTGCGCGCCAGGAAAGAAGTCGCACCTTAGGAATATAACATCGTCCACAATTTGAGCGGAGCGAACTGCATGGGTGGGACGAATTAATAAATTTATTCGCCAGGCTAGCCTGACATTGTGACCATGAGTATTGGCGGGCACGCCAATGATTTAACTGCCTTGCGACAATTGCTGTCCCTACCGCGTCAGACTTCTGGGGCATACAATTATTTACCTCTGGTGACGAAATGAAAGACATTTGGAACCAAGGAAAAGTGTTGGCCTATCCTCTGAGATGTAAGGTGCGCGCCAGGAAAGAAGGCAGGTTGGTGGGGACGACAATTGCATCGAGACAGTTAAATCGTTGGTGAGCCCGCCATTATTAATGGTCGCAATTTCACGCTAGCGTGGCGAATAAATTTATTAACTCGGCCTACCCATGCGGGTCAATCCGTTCAAATAATGGACGATGCTACATTCCTAAGGTGCGATTTGTTTCCTGGCGCGCACTATACGTAATCATGCAAAGAGTGGTTGTACTGCAAATATGTGGATTGGCATAGAGAACACTGTCTAGTGACACACTCATAATAATATAGAAAGCTTTTGCTCTTGAATATCCATTCCGAGCAAAACGACAAACCAGATACATGCTAAAGTGCTTTGAGCGAATCATATAATAATAATAATAATAATAATAATAATAATAATAATAATAATAATAATAATAATAATAATAATAATAATAATAATAATAATAATAATAATAATAATAATAATAATAATAATAATAATAATAATAATAATAATAATAAACGTCTTTTTCTGCTACTGGATCTTACATAGATATTATGTATTATAACATTTTATTTTAACATATGACAGCAAATAGGCGGAGTTAAGCTATAAACGCAGTTTCTCAACTCAACCCTAAACTAAGTTTTTATAATCATATACATACATATAAACAAGCAAAGTTTATGTAAACAAATCTAATTTAATATTCTTTCGTAATCATCTTATGTCCTAACATATCTTTTGCTGTTATCTGCTAGTAAAATCACGTTTATTAATAACATAAAATATGGCTTGGGAGTTACAATTTAGTAACGTGTCCCACTGAACCAGTTTTTGACAATAATCAACCTATATCAAAACATATTTTCGTTATAACTGTTCCCTATACAATAATAAGAGAGAATTGCAATGATAAGGGGAATACGTGTTACTTTAGAAGGTTATCTAAAAAAAACGGTTGTCTATCTTGGCTATGTTGTCAACCTTCTATTTCTTTACAAATACCGCTGTTTTCAAGAGATATATCATTAAATATGATTGCCAAAAGGCCTGGGTCATTTTAATGTTTTCGTTTTTTAAAATAAACTGTTAGGTACATTTTTTAAATTGTTGAATGATAGGCTTTATTATTAATTATGATGACGATGTTTGTTGAAAGATTAGGATTAGGTTATTTTGCGAAAACCACGTATAATAAAAATGTACGGAATACGTCATTGAATATCAACACATATTTCCATGAACTGGTAAACACATAGAGTTCGAGACCGTTTACTTTCATAGAACTGGGTTAGGTTATAAAATGGCTTGCGTGTTAAACGATCTTTTAATGTATAGTTGCACTGCATTACGGCAGCGTTTCTCAACCTCTTCGTTAGCAATTTTACTTGCACCCCTTTCCATAGTTTTATGGCACTCGTTAACCGTATTGATAGTCCAATTGTATTCAAGTTCAAATATAGTGAAAACGGATGTGTGTGAATAAATAATGCCAGTGATGAGATTCGTTAGATTTACATTTAACGTTCTAGGTACTACGACAGTAGTTGTCATAATCGGTATTCGTAATACACAATGATCCTAGAGTAAGTATATAAAGATAAGATTTATAAATTTTCGTAAACGAGCAACGAGCTATTGTGAAGTATCATCATTAAAAAGCACCCGAAATTAAAATGAATATAACATTCTGAAGAATATTTGTGGACCTGCAATTACGGAATTAAATGACGGAGAAAGGTCTCTGTGTATCTTTTTTGTTCTTTTGCGGCTAATAACATCAAATATAACAAAAACAAATAGCGTATGAAATTACCACCCTGCAGTCCTTTGTTTCTTGTTTACGTAAGACTCTACAATAGCTAACTATTTTACTTGAAGTCGTAGAATGGAGTCGTTCTTTTCGGTCAGTTGATGTTGAACTATTTTATTGTAAACATCACAAACTTCCTTTCAAAAACGCTTTCCCCATTTAAACCACTAGTCTACGACGTCAAATAAAAAGTTAACTACTGCACACTGTCAGTGCGAAGACTATTTAAGAATCTGCAATACCGGAAGGAGATCAACGACGTCTACTACCAAACGGATTGCCAAAGTGCCACAAACCCAATATAAGCCTTCGACCCATCGTAAGCACCTGTGGATCACCGACTACGTGGCAGCAACGGAGAAAAACTCAGAACCTTCCATGGATATCCTACGAGAAAATGACATGATAGTGAGCTTCGATGTAGTGCCACTCTTCACAAATGTTCCGGTTGAAGAAACTCTGCAGATAATTCTTATTCCAATAGGAGTACCCGGACACATGCTAGACTTAGCCTGACAACAACATACTTTTTGTGGACTGCGGACATCTATGAACAGAATGGCAGAGAAGCCATGGGATCACCGTTGTTACTCGTCATTCCCAGTATCTTCATGGAGACGTTCGAAATGGAAGTGATAGAATGCAGCGACAAAAAGCCGAAATGTTGATACCATTATGTGGACGACACATTTGTTATATGGTTACACGGAATGAACGCCCTGCAGCAATTCAAGGACTCAATCAGCAGCTGAATAACATTCAGTTCATTATCGAAATTGAAAGAGAAGGATGTCTTCAGTTCGTGGACGTCCTAGTAAAACGTAATACCAACGGGAAGCTGTAACAAAGTATACCGCAAGGATACTCACACCGACCAATACCTAAACGCCTCATCTCATCACTATCCACCGCAAAAGAGGTCACTCATTACCACGCTAATAAATAGAGCAGAGAAGATTAGTGACGCAGAAAGCAGAACAGAGGAGATTCAATATGTCAGGATGCCCTACAGAAAAAATGGTTATAAGTCGAAGGAGGTTCTAAGAACAAGAAGACAAAAGGAACTGCAGGTACTACAACACGAAGGATCCACCATAGGTCTCCCGGGTAACAGACTGAAGAAAATACTGCGCAGTAAGATATAACACAAGTACAAAATACCAAAACTACATAAACACCAAGGGAATCTACCAGCTCCAGTGTCAGTGTGGAAAAGTCTACATCGGGCAAACTGGACGCAGTATACAATGTCGCATAAAGGAACACCAGCGAGATGCAGCATATGGACACATAGACAGATCTGCGATAGCCGAACATGTAGCAGGAGGTAAATAACACATTATCGAGTTCCCTCACAAGGAGCAGCCATTACCACCAAACCATTATGAGAGGATCTCTGGAGATAATGAAGCCGCCCAACAACTTTGACAGAAAAGACGGCTATCGTTTGAGCAGAATTTGGAAGACGGTACTTGATCACCGGATCGGAACCGATAAGCATGAACAAACACGTAACCAGCCAAATAGAACAGCTACTATATAAGTAACGACAGTGAATGAATTCAGTAGTCAGATTCCTTCTGAAGAAGCCGAGACAGTAAGGTGAACGAAACGTCAAGAGTAAATTCTACGACTACGACATTAAACCGGAAAGAAATTTCTCCTACGGAGGTTTTATTTTTATAGCTACGGTTAAATATTTTGCAATATAACTGGGGACATATATTTCTGTTCTTTGTTTATGTTCGTCTAGACGATTTTGGTTTAATCTTCTCGTCTATGTGTTAATTTTATTAGCTTAATAGGGATACACAAAATACAACACATTTCAAACTATAGAATCTATCTAAATTAAGTTTCCTATTGTTAGGGCGTATTTCATCGAGATCTACATAGCCATAAAGTTGCACAGAGTTCTGTTTTCGTTCGCTAATGGTTCGCCGGCAAATGTTTTGTTCCGACAGTAGTGGCATAACGTGGACTGGCGTTGTTTGGCTGTATTGTTTTCTTTGTTTTTTTTGTGAAAATGGAGCTTTTCTATTTCTAAACCACTGAATTTTGGCGTATAGCAGATGCTACTCTCATGTTTCTTTCTTTTACCAAGTTTAGCATAGTGCTAATGCTGAACTTTGCGTGATGAACAAGCCATATATGTTCCTCGCGTTGGACTAGAAAATAACAGCATACTTCAGGCAAGATTAAACTTACGCAAAGCTGTAACACTCGTATCCGCACTAATCACGTCACTAATGACGCACAATTCACAGTAGAAGGGTGCTATTCGTGCTGTTATACGGACTCTACGTGTTTCCTTTAATTCAGAGACCAGTCCAGCCGCACTCCGAGGAACACAGTGCCATTCACTGAGTACTCATCATTATATTCTACTGTAAAGGATCGCGCTGAAAATCGCGATGCAGGAGAATGCTCGTTTCAGTTCAAAATTAAATTATTATCATTTTGTTCATGTTATTAGGACACCCTTTTAAATTCTGACCACGTGTTGCCTGCGCAAATAAAATGGCTTAGAACCATCTATCGCGCTATGTTATATTTCCAATACTTGCACGTCAGTTGCACTTCGTAATATCTGTAATATCCTCATTTTGGAGTATTATGTCATTGCAGTATTCTCTCAGTTCAATATCATTGACAGCTATTATTTACTTCATTATCAGCAAAATGAGCTGAGTCAGGGAGCTCCTGTACTGCAATAATTTCGTTGCTAGGGTTAAATAGTATTTTACAGTTTGTATCAGTAGGATGCCAATCATAGTACTGTTGTATGATAGTTGTATTTTTAGATATTTAGCAGCTTACCTAAGGCGCATTGTATAAAAGCAAGTGGAGATCTGTATACATTTTCACTCAATAAAATTTCAGAGGTATATTCCATGAATAGTCAATAATATGGTCGTTTGAAAAAATATGCTTTCACAGATATTTTTTTAACATGAGCGTTTTTTGTTTGCAAATTGGTACGAGATTGTGGATACACGGCAGGTATAGTTTGCTTGCTTGAACCAAATCCTGTTGACAACTTTTTCCGAAACACCATCCACCCGAAAAGGTCTTCCATTCGCCTTTGACCAGCTGTACAGTCCCGATTGTAGGCTTATGTATACGGCCGTAAAATTGGGCGTGAACTCATGCATAAACAAGGAGATAAGTAGTGACGCCGCGGTGGCCATTAGACTTGGAAATGACCCGGGCACCTCGCTTCCGACACATGTTCGAATGTTTTGCCGGTGTACTTTGCAAGTTCTCTGGCGCTCTGTGGTCTCAAAGACCCTTAGTAATTTCCAGCGGCGTAGAAATATTGCTCAAACGGCGAATAGTTTCGAACGACCTAACAGGATTATGAGTTTGTAGGGTTATTCGAAATCGATAGTTTGCTTGCTACTACACGATTCTGCTGCTCGATTGGCTAGCTACTAATGTAATTGAAACAGTGATTGACATATTGACTACGGCAAATTTGCAAGTGTGTAGGAGTTTTATTAATTTTTTTCTCTTTAGAGTGACATCTCCTTAAAATCTACTAATCTTAAAGTCTGTAAACTAGAGGCAGGAAAATAAACATTCATTTAGATAATTAAATTATCGTTGGAAATATTTTAGGAATGTATTATGATACGATATCAATGTATAAAAATCGAAGCTGTAATAAGTTTTGGTTTGCGACCGGTGGCCCGCTGGGGTAGGCTTATAGGGCTAATTTTGTTGTCGATTTTCTCTGTTTGATGCAAGCAGCTTCGAATTTCAAAGTGCAAGAGGGCGGATACAGGGGAAAAATTGATAAAGGTTTCCTTCATTTGTCAGTTTCTATGCTACTGTCGCAATAAGGCACCAGGTCGCTTGAGCTGTATGCTAACTGAATGATGGTATGTAAAAATCGACTTTACAGAACTACAGAAAGCCATTAAGGATAGGAATGGCTTACATTGCACGAAAATCCTAATGGTGATACGGTAAAATCAACATTGAGTTTTGAGGCCTTTTTGTAACAATTTTCTTAGGTTAGTCAGTAGTAGCGCCCGAAAGAAAAAGTAAGTTGCGGACGGTTTTTGACAGAGGGTGGTCAGCTGTAGGTGGTACCGCCGGGGAAGAAGTGCACAAGCGCCTTGGTCACGGGAGAAGCTTGGGCAAGGTGTTTTGAACACAAGGACATCCAGCATCGGGTAATATCTTCACTTGGGTGTGTGTAAGCAGAGGCTTGAATCTGCAGTCCTCGTCGAAGAGGATTAATGTTCTGAGGCTCATCTCCTGAAATTTGTAGTCCATCGAAAGCTGGGGGTCCATTTGTAGGAGTAGGAGGGTTACGGGGGTTGTAACTTTTTGTTGTTATGTCTAATACAACAAATTGTAGCACAGAGTCAGATTAGCAATAGGAAATATAGGAACTGTAACTCAGCTTGGTGGCTAACTGGAGATTTTTTTCATACTGGTGCCAAAATACCAATACTCTTCGAATATAAAAAATAAATTAGATCTTTCTGCATTTTAAGCAATTTGCTTACTGCGGATAAAATATTTTATTTTTACTTTGGTTATCTGTGACTGTGCGTTTTAACAAAAGGCTGAATTAAAAAGATCAAAAATGTCTAATAAGAAAGAAACGCATTTTAGAAATATAATCAATCATTAAGGATAAAGAAATTCACCTTTGAGGGTGCAAAGCTGCGTTAAGTAGAATATACATTTAACTTGTCAAAAGTTAGAGCTTAAGCTTGCAGTTTTATTTGGAACATTTAAACGTGCTAGGGCAGCACAAATTGATTGATGGGTCCCAGAGGTCAATTTGTGCAGAAGCGTAGCTGTGCGCGTTTATCAAAGGTCTCTGATGTCAGTATAATAATACAAGCTAAATCTGGAAACTACATAGATCGAGCAAATTTTCGAGTTTTGCAGCAACGCTCATATCTTATTTCTTTAAAACAGGTAAGTATTAATTTCTCCTCCTCATATGTTCACAGAGATATGCTCTTTCATATTATGTAACAATCGCACACCCAACCGGAAAAACACGTTTGATATGCTAGGAAGATATTTCGCACCTTATCTTCATTAAGTTATTTTGCCCCTATATAGCAAATAGTATGTCACATTGTTATAAAATAGCTATTATCATATCTAGAAATTCCAGTCTCGTTGAATAGAAGGAACTTGGACGCATCACGATTTATCTAACATATTAGAGAAAGCAGCAAATGACAAACTGAAAAACTATATTTGTAGTAATATATTTTATAACAATTAAAATGCATAGTATGAATAGTCCATAATTTATGTGCAATATTGGATTCATGAAAAAATTAAAGTTTTTTCAGTCTAATTGCACTTTATGGAAGATATGATGTTCAAAAGGCAAAAGAATCGCGGGCAGTCCCTTCATTTTACGTTTTTCATCATTATAAATATCATTAATGTAGGGCACCCATCCTTTTTTGTGGGTGACTTGACCCTGGGAATTTGCCCGTGCCGGACAGCTCCCCTTCAAATTCAATGTTATTATACATAGAAATTGGTGATCACCTTTTTGAAATTTTTTATATTTGATCTGAACCTCAAGAATTTAGTCCCTTCAAAACTGGTCATTAGACATTTGGGGTAAGCTGATGATGACCTCTAGATAAGGTCGAAACATGTCCTTCTAGCATCATATCTTCAATAAAGTGCAATTAGACTGAAAAAATCTGATTTCTTCGTAAATTATAATGCATGTCTATGCTATGCTGTCTGCACGGCAACGAATGGCGCATAGACCTATTTCTCTTTATTATAGCTCATCAGTGCAGTTTAGATATAATGCAGACAGCATGGTATAGGACTGGCTTTGCCTATATACCAAAGGCTTGGTATGATATAAGTAGCATTTTTATTTTTATAATACTGTCAGTTAGGTTAGACAAAAAGCTCTTGTTTCAGCCCATTACTGATGCATATTACAGACGATACTGTTCAAACAGTTAAAGGTCTAGTATACTGTGATGGTCCCAGTGTTTCACCGAAGCATTTGATAGTAGTGTTTCATTTTAGTGATTTGGTGAAGGCTACTTTCATTTTCTTTTAGAATTGCATTAATTATCCAATCCAGCCTGTGCGGGTACGATTCTATGATAGCGCATCACTGGAGTGCCTGAGGGGTCAACATACTAGAAACAAGAGCCTCTTTTTTAACCCTAGAAATAATGATCATTATTCTAACTCCATTAATACTGTCCTTCAAATAACGTAGACAGCCTATAAGACCAAATTATAATTTGTTTTACCATCAAAGCTGTCTCTAGAAACATAAATATGTTAGAACGCAAGCTTTCGTGACTAGAGTCAGACTGAAACCTTTATCTTCTTGGGATAGACAGAGTCGGTTCCGGAAAAAGGGTTAACGTTTCGCTCGGTCATATAAGGGGCATCTTCAGGACAGAAAAATAGAATATGGCACAATTTAATGCGAGAAACACGCGTGGGCTGAACCAACTCCTGAAGAATCTTCCTAGTCTAAACTAGCGATACGGTGTCAAATTTTGAATATAAAGCTGACACCAAGGAGTGTTTTGCATCTTTTTGCACGTTTAAACGGAGACGGAAACGACCATGTTGAAGTTTTATTATTATTATTTTGATTGTTCGTAGCTGCTATTGTCATCATGGTTAATTGTGCGTCTTGTGGTTGTTTCTTGACACCAATAAATAAACATTCAGTAGTAAAATTTCATATGTAAGTTTGTTTAATACTAAATTTGTCCAACGTTTTAGGATGAGGAAGCAACAAATCGCGTGGTATGCATGGGCGTAGTCAAATTGATTGACACGTGCAATGACTTGGCATGGACCTAGCTGTTTTCGCTAAAACACCATATTTTTGACAGCTGTATTCTGACTGACTTTGATAATTCTTCATTAATTTAAGGTATGGTATATACTTTATGCAATAATTCATTGTCTCAAACATACTCCCCTACGGCACTGCCAAAGCGGAGACAGTAGTCGGCAATATGCAAGCTGAATGGCATACTACACTATACTATAACATTACCTTTTTCACACTTTTCCTTATTAAATTGCTGTAGGTAATTGACGGCGAAACAACTGCATTACAATATCGATACCACCAATGTATCTTTTAAAAAATAACGCTGCTAAAAGTAGTTGGTATCAAATCAAAAGTACTAATATAGAAGTATCGTTCGCGTCTTTAGCCTAAACAAGGCAGTGTGGACTGGTGTCGAACCTGATTCTAATGGGACGCGGACCCTTCACCACCGATCACCGAATAAGAAGTTTTGGCTTGTCTTAGCGCTACCCCTCATCATTAAGCATCGGTCTAATCAACTGAGTACTGCAGAAAATAAGTGCAGTGGGGACAAGTCTAGATGCTGTAGGGGTCGGGTTACATGTTGTGATGGACGAGAAAATGTGAGAAGGCCATGTAGTGAAAGACGCGATCCTCAATTTTAGCAGAAACGAATATACACCACACGGTGGGAGCAACTATTGCTCTTTGTAGCAATCTCCTTTGGTCTTCATCAGAGGCAAAATGATCGCACAGTGTTATGTCCAGGAAGTAGTGGAACCATACGCTTAACCCTATCTCAAGATTCTCCCCAAGTCACTTTCTTTATTTCTATGTGAACCAGTACATTTCTGAACTAAAATGCTCTGACGTCTTCTCGCCTGAGAATTTGTGGAAGGTAGCTCATTTATTGGAATTGTATCCTACAATCAATCGAATATCTTTTGAACAATTGATGATGGATGAGAACCGTAGACATGGAGAAATTGTTTTCAATAGGTCTATAAAACTTTTCCACAGAGTAACAAAAATAATTGCACATTTAAGCAGGACACTGGCAATGAACTGCTGAAGTCTTCGATACTTAAGACTTCTAGCAACAATAAGAGATTGGTTTGAACTTTAAGAATAAGTAGTATCAAAATTTTAACATGCAATGACAATTTAAAGAGTTATCCTCAAGGTTCGAATAAAATTAGATCAAAGTGCAATTGAATTTAGAAGGTAGAGTTGTGACCGGTAAGCGAAGTGTAAATAATGTTATCTCGTGTGCGGGTATTTGCCAAGCCAACATACCTCCAATATTAAATCGGCCAATGTGAACGCCAATAATAAAGGTCAAATAACCATATATTTTTTCAGCAAAACTGCGTGGAAGATTTATAGTTATGGGCATTTTTATGTGTGTCAGAAGCACCTGGTTACAAGTAAGAAGTTTACGCGGTCCGTTTATATTGAGCAGTAAACTTCTGAAACCGTGAATCTGGCAAACTTAGAAACTAAATTACGAATTAATAAAAGAAAAAAAAATTATGTCGCTTAATAGTATTGTATGTACATATTGTACGCTTGATTTTTACGTGCTGGGCTCATTATAGGGAAGCACAGTAATCCCCTACCGACCTATAAACGTACCACTTGATGGTAATATCCATCATTCTAAACATTCCCGGAGATAAAGAGAACTAATTTTGAACCTGTAGGAGAAGAATTTTATCTCATTACGTTTAAGTGTCTGTGAAAGATTGGATCAATCTATCTCCCCCTGGGTGAAGAGGTTCGACATATAAAGAGAATACATTAAGGAAAAATTCTGTCGCGGAATTCATACCTCAGAGAAGCATTTCATCGTTATGGGGCGTCTTACTCAAACTGCACTGTAATAATATTTCCCACTTCTATATTTTTGTAGCAATTTAGCGTTTGCTGTATCCTTGATCTGGAATGGAATTGCACGGTCTGTTTGTCTAGAACCACTTAAACAGTTCAGTGCCGGGAGCAGTTCCCTGCAGGTTATTTGGTTGTGTG
The DNA here is from genome assembly GCA_025024175.1 of Rhyzopertha dominica. Classification (NCBI taxonomy): domain Eukaryota; kingdom Metazoa; phylum Arthropoda; class Insecta; order Coleoptera; family Bostrichidae; genus Rhyzopertha; species Rhyzopertha dominica. The sequence goes on from QCXZ01000001.1 coordinate 16,456,718, forward strand.
TCACGGAAATAAGTTCTAATACTATACGGGAAACAGTAAAGATATGTTTGGTTACTAAAAAGTAAGTAAGATAACTACATTGGTAAGTAATTTGTTTTCTTTACTCGTTAAGTATGTACAGGTAACACTAAAAAAATCATGAAAATAGTCATGTATTAATAAACGTGCGAACCTTATGTTTTAGTTGCAACCTAATTTTATTTATAAAAAGAACTGCTGAACCTAAGGATCATGTAAAAAAGGTATCTGCTTTCGCTTTCCAAACATATTTTGCTGGATTAAGAAGCTAATGGAGAATGGCAAAAAACTTAAATTTTTTAAGTTTTCTTCTAACAGATACTACCGAAAAATTATAATAATAAATGTTATAATTAAATTATAATAAAATTGAAAATCACGAAAGACACCTTAAAATAAAGCGTCACTGGCTGAATTCGCTTAACATTACTTATGTATATCAGTTTAAAGACCTGAAACGCCCGTCATGACAACCAATTAAAAACATTTCAAAAATCAAAGAAACAATAAACTTATTATACTTACAATAATATAATTAAAAGCATTCTCTAGTATTGAAACTCATAGATTAATAAAACGTTTAGAAAATGGTCCCCGAGAATGGTTTTAATCGTAACAATTTTTTTATTTTTTACATCTTGGATTTTCAAAATTCTTTTTTTTTGGACGCCTTTACAAAAGCACTCTTTTTTTAATCTTTCTTTTATATAGTTTTAATTTTTTAATCTTCAGTCGTAAGCAAAATAAGAAACATCAATATCGTTGACCGATTTATATTATTTATTTTATTCAATATAAATTTTTTACAATTGTATTATTGTCATCAACGACTTGTCTAATTAGTCCATCCGTGTGTAATTGTGTATGTCTGATATCTTATAAGGAATGTATATATCGAATGCCGGGATCGAATACCTCTATCGAATATATGTATCGAGTACATATATTGAAGACGTTCATTTATCGAATGCTTGTATCGAATACTTGAATCGTATACTTGCATCGAATGCATGCATAGAATACTTGTAACAAGTATTGTTGCCTCCTACAGTACAGTACAGTACATATCGTAGTGCAATGATTGGCTAATCCCGTTAAATTTTCAAATGATCGATGGAAAGCCGCTAGACACCGTATTTTAGCATGTAGATCTTGGTTTTAGTGTTACTCATAATCTCTCCTGCTCTTCTCGCTAACTGAAGACTGCAAGGAAGGCTAACGCTGTTCTGCATCTCTTGAAGAGAACTTTTCATTCCTGGAGCCTAGTCCCGCAATCCAACGCTACCTGACATACGTTCGTCCTCTTCTTGAATTCGAAATACCAGCCTGGACCCCAATTTTAATCATAGGTCGTGAGTACAGCCGTGGACTTTGAAAATGAAACGATCTAGGAGGGTTGTGTTCGCGAAATAAGCTATTTTTGCTAGAACAACACTATTAGAGGAGAAGATATTTTTGCCCCGTAATAGTGCCATCCTGTGATGAAAAACCTTACCTGAACCCAGAAAAGTTTGGCTGCGATCTCAAAAAATCTCGCTTCTTAGGTCGTTTCATTTTCAAAGCCCACGATAGTACACAGAGAGGATTCTTTTCGCTACTGTATGACGCAAGGCTAACACAATGAATTAAGCAGAATTTGTACAGTTATTTAGAAAACTACACTTACGATTCCACAACTCTTCAATATCCAATATTGTCACGCTTAGCACTGATGCTCGCCGACGCAGTCATTCATATAAACTTAAAAATGAACACTAGGACGTCTCATTATTTGCAGTTCAGCTCAAACCATTTGTTTGACCTCTAGAATTATCTTCCTGAAAAAATGTGTGTGTGCTCCAACGATTGCTTCTTTTGAGTACCGCTTGGATCAATTGAAATCATTTAAAGAGGTTTTTGTGTATAATACTTCCACGTCCAGGACCTGTGTTTCTTTATGGCACAGTGCAGAGCTAGTGTTTTTGCTTTACAGCTATATAATTTAAATTTTTGCGCCGTTTCGCATGTTATTTGTATTTTATAGTATAAACTTCTGCCTCTATAATTTCTTCGTTTGTTTTACAAGACTTTAGGTACCAGTAGGTCAGGTCAGGTCAGGTCAATTTCCAATAGCCGTATAGTTGTTTATGTCAGGAAATGTCTTAATAAGAAGCAGTACCTATGTGAGATGGTGCATATCTTCTACTCGTAGAATAAACCCATTATTTGATTTAAATTCTTACCATTGGCTACAGTTAAAGCTCTGAGGCATATTAAATTAACTAGAGAATACCAATGTGAAAAAGCCATTATCGGTATGCCTTTGCCTTGGCTGAAAATTAGGTGCACTTGATACCCAGTCTGCTTTAAATCGACTGTACAAGGCGTTTCAGAAAATTGACTTGCGTTATAAATGTTTTAGGGACTTTTACCTGTCCCAATAAATGAAACATTTAAAAATTTCCGCACGTGGTAAAACTTGGCCCGAGACAATCCTCATGGTACTTAGCGAGATTCCAACTAAATTATTCCGCTACGTTCCTCACCGACTTTCCTGGAACTTCTAAAACAATGAATTTGATTGCTTCCAGATTCCCTACGGACATGTAAAAAGCGGCAACGGCAGTTCTGGCTCAAACAAAAACGGAGACTGTAACTTTATCAGTGTTATCAGCCGGGGATATTATAATCACTTTATTAAACTCTCACAGGATGTTATACAAKAGGACAAAAGYWATGAATTTGTTACGCCGACGAATTGGATGTTGGAGCGGAGTTAAATTGTTCCGGGGAGTGTATTACATTTCTGATAAAACGCAGTCAGCTTTGGTGACTTTGTAAGAAAGGCTTGGATGCTTTATCGCAGAAACCTGCGTTTAATTAATTATCTGCCAAGCACCACGGTTTTCAACATAATACAGATAAATTTGGAATGCAAGATTGGAACACTGTAGCACTATCTTTGTGGGCGTCTTTAATTTTGGAAAACACGGCCTTACAACCTGAAAATCTCTTAGCATTTGCAGGTGTCGTTAACCAGTAACAGTTACAGTTACTCCCTGTTCTGTATTTGCTCAAAAAGGAATTAATCAATGATGAAATTAGCTGTGAAATCGCACTAATGGTGATTTTTTTTGTCTTGAAAGGTCTTCAACTATTTTATGCGGATTTTCTGCTGGTCATTTTCGACGTCTGCCCATAAAACGCAGGACAACTATTCGGGTATTCAATTTCTGTCTGAACCAATATTTGTAATGAACCTGATAGCATAATAAATCCTTTATTTCAAATACTAGTTGCAGTTTATAGGGATATCCGTAATATTTTTAAAACTGTGGTGCACGGCATCGTTTTGATATCGCATTCACACTACTGAATGCTAGCGGATTAGTATAGGCTACGTCTTMATTTTCCAAATTTGCTAATGAATTTACGGCACGCTTTCATTTGGCACGACCTTTTTCTTAAACCTATGTTGGTACGATATCTTTGGAAACCATCAGTGTATTTTGCCTCATTCATAGCTAAGGTAACCAACCATCCGGTTTTGTTTGGATTTGTCCGATTTTTTATAGTTAGAGCTAATAATGTGCACATGGTATTTTACTTTTTCATTGTTGCCAGTGGTCTTTTCATGAAGTCGGCGTAGCTAACTTCATAGTTTCATGTGTCACATTAATGTCAACCACAGACATCTCATCTATTATGTAGAGGGCTAATTGTTATGGCATGCGCGAGAAAATATTGTAACGACCTGTAAGTCGCCATTTTGCACGTTCGTAGGGCAACGAGTCTGCGCGGTAACTCGCTGGTGTGACAAAGAGAGTAGTGATTAACCAAATGTGCAACAGGTCCTGTTGTTCGTAGTATCGTTGCTATGACGTTTCCATATTATAATCTTTACTGCGCATGCGTCTATCCCTACCTGCTCGAGGATCATTTATCACAAAATCTTATTACATTAAACTTCTATGTCTAGGTATTTATTTTTGTAGTGTCAGCACGCAATTGTGTAGCCGGCGTAACCTAATGCCTGGCCATATGGCCATCCCTCTTTATCCTATGTTACAAAGCACCATGAAGGCGTCCGGATTTTCTGGTTTGGGAAGTTGGTCACCTTATTCATAGCTGCATTGCACTGAACTACCTCGTGTTTGCAGATGCTCAAATTGTTACAATTTACGTTTACGCGAGTTTTATTTTGAGAACGATTCTCTAAATTACAATGCTTACGTTTGCTCACTCTGCAAGTTGCGTACTCCAAAGATACATGTTTTGTCTATCCAAAGAAAAAATATATGAAAAAGACATATAAATAGTCATAAAAACGGCCTCTTTTATCAGTTTTTATTAACTCCCATACTTATAACAATGCGTCCATATTTTGTATTAAGTATATCAATAAAAATAAATTTGCCCCCGATAAAATTACAGTAAGGAAGTAATGGGAGGGAACTGGAACGCTTTCTGAGCATCAATCATTAGGTTAGAGTGTGAAGCCGACAAGCTGAAGACGAAAATTAAGTAGCCGCGTGTAATCAAGGTAAAACCGCTGCAAATTGAATCTACTTCCACATCCAATTGTCAAAATGACATTCACCCTTTTATATCATATTATTATACGATCAATGATGAGGTTTTGGGCTTTTTTTCTCTTAACACAATTTTTTCTACGACAAACGGTTCTCATGATATTAGTAAAAATCTGTAAATCTTTAAAATCGTTTTTTTCCTAAATAAGTACAATATTATTAACTTAACAAAAAAAATTGGAACACGCTTTTCGACCAGAAATTTGATTTTCTATATAATAGCAAAAATTTAAAAAATCTCGTGGATAGGGCCCAAAATCCAGTTTTTTGGAAGTATTTCGATAATTTCAAAATTTTGGATTTTATCTGATGGTATTTTTAATCTTTGAGTATATTAATTATTTTCGGAGATATTTAGGAAAAACAGGTTTTTTTTAAGTGACGGTTTTTTGCTAATATCTTCTAAACAGTTCACTGCACTGAAAATAGCGACGAGTAATGCTTGCAATTATACTTACTAATTGCATACTAAAAAAATAAAAATTTGCAAAAAAGGGTAGTTACCCCACAATTTCACCCCTTCCCTATACCGTACTTACCCTAAAAACAATAGATCGCTTTGGGTAGTTCAGATTTTCAAATTTCAAATTCATATATTAAGTCTTTCGAAAGTTATCGCGTGTATACAAAGACCAACAGTCAAGAAATTTTTTGCTCAAATTTTGTTTTTGGACGTTTTCCAGCATTTTAAAGCTATTGAGCAAATATGAAAATTTATTTCCAGATACAATACTTATTAAGTGTTACATCACGAAACGGTGAAATACTTTTAAAAACGCGTGTAACTTTCTTGGAGGCTTTTACATTAAAAACATTTTTATACCCTTATACACTGTAGAGTTTGATAGTGGTAAGAAAAATTTGTAATTTAAATTTTTTTTTTGATTCATTTTATTATCTCCATTAGTTCGGAACAAAATCGATTTTATAACTTGATGTGCTTTTATTTAGTAGCATGCCATGGGAAAAAGTTAAATTATAAGAAAATGCCATCAGGAAGTTTTATAGAGAATCTCTGGGACACTCTTGACAGACGATTGCTACAGAAGCGTAAGCATTACAATAACTTGGACGATTTAGGGCGGAGACTGATTCAAATCGAGGACGAACTGGACCAAAATGAAAAATGATTGCTTAAACTACTTGCTGTAACCAGCTTCATCAAAGTAATATAGATGTATGTATACCGATCGGACATCGAACGATAGCTTTATTTAATTCATATTGGTAGCGTCCTTAAAAATTAATTTCAAAGCCACGGACCCTCTATAACCAAATAACTAGCTGCTGTCGCATTAGGTTGTGAAGTCTCTTGCCTTATCAAAAATAGGTGGGTTGATTCCATCTGCGCTTAGCCAAATGCTTAATATGTGTAAATATCGTGACAACACGCTCATATCACGTTTACCACAATGAATTAAAATACAGCCCCTACTTCATGATCACCCCATAATTGGAACCCTAAGTTTTTGTCTGAACATAGTACTTAATTACATCCACAAATTTTAGATTAGTGTCAAATAGTTTCTGCCATTCTATATGGGGACAACCTTTTGCATTGACTGATGGCATTTTGTATGAAATTTTGTTCATTTTAGTACTAGCCATTAAAGCTATTTCCAGACAAAAGAGTAAAGCACCGGAATGTGGTCAGAATTGTAACGGCGGTACTGATATATGGAACAGGAATTGCAAGTATACATTATCAGTACTAACGTTTTGGAGTAATTCACAGTTTAACCAACCGTACCAGAATAACTGTAAATAATAAAAAGCAGATAAAAACCTTGATACACAAACAGGGATTGAAATTTAGAGATTAGTTTGCTTGCAACCATTGATTAATAAGTACAAAATCATTTTAAGTGTTAAGTACTATAGTCAAATAGTGCTAAAGCAAGTGTTTTAAATCCATTATTAGGTATAGCATCAAACAAGCTGTAGGGGAGCTCCAAGACTAAATATATTTCCTGAATAAGAGATGCGCACTTACAGCTTCCGCCTGAATTATCTACGTTTATGATAAACTGAGCAGAGTACTACACCTACAAGCTCGTTTACTATAAAAAGCAGTATCTCAACACCGTTTGCTCGCTATTTCCATTTCTATAAGGCGGCAGCATTTTCATTTCACCTACGTAAACACCGGAAGACGCCCCACACTCTGAATTTATAAACTTTCTTAATGTGACTCTGTCAGATAAAATACGAAGTTTATAAAGTTTGATACAGCAAAAAATTAGACTGCAAGATCCGGAGTATCTTATTGTCAAAGTTTAAATTATGTAGTTCCGTAATATACGGCTGCATCCCGCCGAGGAATGCATTAACTCTGGGGAAGGTGTATATTGCCTGATTATGCAGCGTATACACCGGAGGCGTCTTATTTAAATATAAAGTTATAAATGAAGATATATTTCCTTGCCTGAGTCTTCACTACTTCCTAACATTAATCTCGTTCCACTTAGGTACGCATCCTAAAAGTCTATTTATTTTCTAGGGATACAAGTCACTAATGCGCCTTCTTACCCGAGTTAGTGAGTGTTAGCTGATGGCGTCCCAGATTTGCGCCATGCGATTAAACTGTGTGTCGATTTCGGTAGGGAAACTTTTACCAACCGCCATCAAGACTCGTTCATTTGTCGCTGAGGGGAACTTCAGCCAAGTTTTATAGATCTCCTTCGATGCACTTGAAAGCTGAACGAGCCAGAACAAAAGCCCGAGCAGCGAACAAGGAATTATTAGCGCCTGGCCGACACTAAAACTTCCCATTCCACCCGTAAAGTAATTTCACTTGAAATAGTTGGGAGTAATTCATTTTGATAACATTCAATGGAAATTCTTTGAAATCATTAAGGCCAAAGTATCAAAGCATATATCTGTCTTATACCATTCATTAAAATGGGTAGAAGAAGTACTGACTCTCGGAAAAGGTTCTAGGTGAAAACTAGTTTAATGTATTTGTAATAACATTACAAAAAGCTACATGATTATTGAACGAATGCTGCTTTGAGATATTAAAAATATACAACCATTTGAAAAGTGGATAGCACCACAATACAAAACCTTTGTTGCATGATTTTTGTAATTGTAAAGACGACTACAATATTCAAGTAAAAAAACAAAAGCATGGCGGTCCAAATTTCACAAGAAAAGCGATGCAACAGCGTGTAGTATTTATAGACGTATTTGCCTTGTCACATTTAAACCGCTCAGTGCTCATATGTGGTTTAAAGACTGTGTCGAAAACAAGTATTGGAGATTGTCCGTGCAGATTTAGAAGTAATAGGTTTTATGAGCAAAACTTGCCGTTGTGTATTATTTCCCTATACTACAAGCCCATGGAAAGAAACATATTCCAAGGTATTGCGATCGAAGTGATTCCTTCCAACAATTTCTCAGTGCGAAGCGGAGTGTCTAAGACACTAGAAACTTTGTACATTTAGTTTGAGATTACCCTTTTTATCTCCACAAGTGATTAAAGCAAAAAAGGACCATTCATCTTTAGCCCATTTCTTAATATCGATAGAGGTGAGTGAAGCGAGCTTACAGGATTTTGAGCACAGCTAATGATTCACCTCTTTGTTAACTTTATAAAATGACATTACCTACTAAAAGTTATACGCGGATGTCAAATCGGGACTGATAGCTTTCCCCCCAAAATCTGAACTACTAACGACCAACCGGTCGTCGCATACGACATAGATGACAGTGGCTCCACACTATACGAAAATCACGGGGTACTAACATCTATTCATACCACTTTCAAGTAGGTATCGATACTTCTGCTTTCGATACCCGATATTTTGTATCGATACTTGGTGTTGCGATATTTCGCTGGATCGATACCAATCAAAGTGGTATCGAATAATTTATTTTCTACCAACGATATCCTCGTTATCTTCCATTAAAATTGAGGAAAAAAGGGGTAACGACTTTACTATAGTATAGCATTATATTTTTTATACCTACTCTGCCAAACCATATAGCGTGATTACGGTTTTGATAAAAATTATATCCTTAACGCAATAGGAACTCTTCTTATAGAACAACATTGCAATAATGTAAATTGTGCCCGTATTGGAGGCTCTAATTTGTGTTTATAATTGGATTCTCATAAGAAATCGTGAACATTAAAATGCCAGATTAAATCTTAAAAATGGCTTACCTCTTATCAGGGTATGTGCATGTGCACTTTTTTATAATTAGTAACACAGTTGCAACATAAAAAATCAGGTGAATTTTATTTGTGTTGGTTGGATGTTCCATAAATTAATTCTCGTAATAAATCCCCAAATGCCGTCAATCCTTTTTTAGCAAATATGACTATTTTAGTTCAGCCTGTTTCATCAAACGTGTTCTTTGTCACCAATGTTCAAATAAACGCAAACTAACAATTCAGTGTAATAAAATTAACTTATTCATTTCGCTGTCCTTGCATGGTGACAAATTATTGTTATGTTTAACTTGATTCATTAGTAACTGGCGAAGCTGAAGAATAGAAAGGTTTTTGCAAACAGTGATGTAAATTATGTAAACCACGAAGTGTTTTAATTCACAGTATTAGGATACGTATCGATACCGAATATCGATACATTTTGATGTATCGCCCAACACTACTTTCAAGTAAACGTGCCTGCAATGTGTTTCAGTTAAAAAAAAACTTCGTGTGTGATCGAAATGGCCCTATATCGTTTAGAAATGACCAAAGAATTGCGCGCTCCAGTTTTATTGAAAAAGCTTCACATCAAAATTAAATAATAAGGGGTTTGATTCGATGCCGGTACTGCAGTATTGTTTGTCGATAATACTTTCACTGTGAGCAACGAAAGACGTTTCGTTTGAAAGCTTACATTCAGCCTTTAGCAATGGACTTTTCTTAGGCTTCGAAATTAATGATGGGAAACGGTTGGCAGTTTAAAATTCGCAACTTAAACGTTGAACTTCAACTGGAATGCGTTAAAGAAATCTTAACAATTTTGATGTTTCAACTGCAATATCAGAGAGCGGATAAAAATTATTTTGAGTTTCTTAAATAAATAGGTGCAGTTGAAATCGGGCTATACCTATTATAGTTGAAAATTATGAAATAACTTTAGAACCTTCGAAACCTTCAGTCTACGAAGAAGGTTCATGGTCGGCGGAATTTGACCTCGACAGTTTAACAGCACCCTATGTATTGGTTGCTTAATAATATTTGGCATTCAATCTTCACAGCTAGCTGTTCTTTACCAATTTATCTACAAAATGTAGGACATATTTGTCAGGTACGTAGCAGAAACTAGTATAAGCAAATAAAAACTTGCTAAAACTGAAACCCATGGCACATTATATGGTAACAGAATTAACAATTAAACAGCTCTTTATAAATTAACAAAATTCTTTAATTTAAACAGTCCTAAATACCCAACTGAAAACCATCTTCCGCATACAAATAAAAAAATTGTTTGTTCAAAAATTCCATTTATATTTCAATATCAGTTTATCTCCCTTGTTCTAAGTGGCGTTTCATAAAGTCATACTATATAATTGGGTATTTCAGCGTTTTTTTTTTATTACACATTCCGAACGATCCAATTGAAAAAGATTGACTGTTTTTTTTTATTTCTTTCAACATTAATTAATAAAATACCGTGTTAGTAAGAGAGGGATAAATAATAATCGGAGTAAGTAACAACATCGCGTGCAGCTGACCACTGACAGTACAGTGACAGCTGAGCTGAATCATCTGTAAATGTGTTTACAAAACCACGTGTGTTTACAATCAGCTTGTCTGACGCCCGACATCCGGCCGTGATTTGACAGCCACAAAAGAATGCAAAGTAACATCGTTGCCACGTTGCTTATTTCTTTTTTCAGTTAAGTCGTCACATCCTTTGGAGGGAGTTTTAAAATAGTTCAACTTTGACTTGAATATTCACGTACTTAAATACATTTTTATACTAACCAGCGTAGGTAATTATTTGCACATGTTACAATTAGTAACGAAACTATATTCAATTCCGTGATTTTTACTTCCCTGAAATACCCTATTTCTGACTTCAGGGATGAAAGCTTTATATTAAGGTATAAGGAAGGTAATATCCAAAACACGTACGCTGCAAAGTGAAACTCTAGATCGGTAACACGAAGTTAATGTGAAGCGCTGAAATTGCGGATGAGCGAGCGGCTAATATTTCTGAAATTTATTGCTCGGACGTTACTTCTAGTTGCAGGGGAATTCGTTCGCCTTCGCACACGGACAATGCCGACAATGGAACTACAAAAGCTCCTTAATAGCGTCGAACACCAGCAACTAATGGGGGCCATTCAGAAACTGTAAATGACATAACTAAAGTTACTGCGGTTTTCGCGGTCCAAGTTGGCGTGGCCCAGCTCGTGCACTCTCCTGCATATGCTTGTATAATTTGCGGCACTGCTAATCCTGAATATGAGTCATGAGGTTGCATCTCCACCAGCGGGGTACAGATTCTCAGCTTTGTTTCAGTGTGCATATTCTAATAATTAGGTAGACGCGGAATGTGTAAATTAATAGAAAAAGAGAAGTGCAAGCATTGTAGTGCTAGTTAAACGTTTGTGGTTAAGGGTAACAGCGAAATAATACGTAAAAGACTTGCTTGGTGTTTTCTCAATAATTATGAAAATATACTTGCTAGCAGAACATGTAATTTTTTTGACTTGCTTGGTCCCCATCAATTTGATTTTAAACCAATGGGTGGATTTAATTTTTTACTTAATTTTTTTAATTCTGAAAAAATCAGGAGTACCTACAGGTTTCAGATGGTGTCTTTCGATGGAAATTTTTTCAGCTCCTGTCACATATACAACATATATAACAGAAATTTATATTACTGGATATTGTAGGTCGTGCCAAAATACGCCATTATTTTATCAAGATTTTTCAAGAGGGAGACTTTTAGGCCAACTGGGTGCATTTTTAAGCTCAACGGACAAGAGCAAAGGATTCGAAAAAAAAATTGATGGGTATTTACATTCAGATACAAGTAAATGTTTTTATAGGTACAATTTTTGTGATCTTTTCGTAAAAGGAAGGTCAACTGACTCAAAAGTCAGGTCCTATGAAAAATTTTACATACAAATACAGATCTACGAAAATGCAGCGACATTGATTTTTTACAATTTGTTTATCGCGATTTTTCTCTAAAAAAATTTTTTTGCCCACTTCGCCATTTATTTGGTAGGAGGTATGCATTTTTAACGTGAAGTGTCTAGAAAATCAGATTCTATGGAAAATTTTACACAGACATAATTTTATTTCATTTAATCTAATTATAAAGTCATTTTTTCCAAATAAGCGGTATTTCAGCCTGTTTTTTATCGCTTCTGTGACTTTAACTTAACACTAAATTAAGCTCTACTAATCAGATTCTACGGAGTGGGTATACATATCCACGCGAAGCTAATTTCATGGTTTTTCATATTTCCTCAACTATTTTGCTACTTTTTTTTACAGAAAAAAGGCGTTTACTCCCTCTTTTGTATCATTTTGCCAGTATTCCGTTCAAAAAGTACATATTATAATCAACTGATCCAAAAATTGGATCCTATGAAAAATTCAGTGTTGGGCGTTTACGCGTAAATTATAATTTTCTACATTACCCGCGTAGAAAATGTAGATAAAGCATTTTGGCGTAGATTTTGAGTAGATAATAAGAGACGAGTATATTATGGCTATTGTATATTAAGTGTATTGTGCAAATTATTTTGTTCCAATTTCCCTGTTTATGGGTCAATTCTTTAAAATTTTTAAAGCACTGCAGTTTTTTTATATTTATATTACAAATTTACTTAACTTATTTCAGTAAGTCATCAGAGTACCCAAACGGTTTTCTTACTTCTTTGGGACAAAATATGCGTTTCGAAGTCTTTTCTTCTACGAGTAGGTATATTAGGTATAATAGGTAGCATATGAAATAGCCCGTCTTCTTCCTTTTATAGACAAGAAAGATAGTAAAATCATAGTTTACCGTCATTTAAGAACCCATTGACCGATGGAGGGCTCCAAAGCACGCTTGTGCCTTCTGGCCCTAACAACTGTATGCCGAAACAAGTTATTGTTGTTTAACGTGTGTCTAGTTATTTTAATTACAACGAAGTAGTATTTTGTTGAGTTAGGAAGCAACAAAAATAATAATATACAAAATAATACTGTCATTTAAGGCATTTGGAGCTGTTAAAAGTACTAAATATTACTAGTTTGCTGTTTATCTACATAATGGAATTTTCTACAGTAGACTTTTAAAGTAGAATATTACATAGTTTACGCGTAGATAATGGCGTAATCTACATGGAGTATTCTACGCGCCCATCACTGTGAAAAATACACAAATATAGACATTCACAGACTACAGTCACCCATATATGTATAATTGCGCCTTATAGTTTGCAGACAAGAACAAAACCTCAACTAGCCGCCATTTTCGGTTCTACCCGAATTCTTTGAATTCTGAATATGTGAATATTTCAGCCTTGCCGATCGTAACAATTGGTTTTTATAGAAGCTAGGTATACCGTTTGTATATAAGAGGTTAGAGAATTTGCTACTTTTGGTAACACTAGAAAATTAAAAATATGCGCAAGACCTTAGGGCGCAGGCATGAAGAGTAGATATTATATCTGCAAGAGTTGATGTTTTGCATTTTCATTGTCAAACAACAATAAATGTGAACTGGTGCACTTTGCTTATTTTTTTCGGGGCTATAGACAGCCAGTCACGATGTGCCATTTTTTCGACGTCATCTGCTGATGAATTGTGTTCGTGTGGGTACTGCTACAGATAAATGAAAAAAGTCAGCATAAATTTACTTATATTCGAGCAACGACTAAACCGCCTAGCAGCTCCCGATCTGAAATAAATAACACAGCTTAGGTAAATTCATTCGGATCCTACGACTAATTTTGACCTTGTTTGTACTCGTCAGGCGGGAATACCGAATGAATTGAGCTTAGCAGACTGCCGGGTGTATACTGGCGTGTGGGACGGTGTGAAAACGAGTAAACGCGCTCAGTGCGATCTAAGAGCAACTTCTTAGAAGCTATTTATTTCATCTTGTTCACGGAGAGCTTGTTCGGTGTAATCGATAGAACTTCATCCTAGGCCATACGTGGCTGCTACATTCGTGTGAAGAAGATCCGATTAGGTTGCGTTCTTGCTTTCTACTGTCTACTGAATGTGACTACCCAACAGTAACATACTGGCAGCTGTTGTGGACGTAATGCAATGTATGCTTACTGAATAATGTAGCTTGATCATACACGTAGAAAGATATTATAATTCGCCTACATCTCAGCTTGAGATAAAGCATTTTCACAGAAGTCATTTTCTACACTCACTTTTAAATTTTTTTTAAGGTTGACAAGTCAAAGGTGTTAACAGTAAATAATCCGCTTTCACTTTGCATCAAATACCAAACTACGATAACTTCATACAATAGCTGATTGCGTTACAGTTTCAAGTTGTAGTGTTCGTAAGAACGTTGCTAAAGCCTAATGATAATAGATAAATTTGTATAGGGAGATAGATATTAACTATTGTTGTCTTTACCTCTGAATGAACTATTCTTGGCCTCAGTTTTCATTATTGTTAATGTGGTCAGCAGTTAAAGGCAGTGCATCCATTTCAGATATTGGGAAATGAATAGCTTAAATGTGCTATAGTATGAATACAGTAGCAAGCGGTGCTTATCTAAGAGACATTCGCTGCTGTAGGGTCTGTATACACAGAAAGCTCATTTACACCGTCAGGATGACTGGTGTTGGAAAACGGAATAAGTATGATCACAGAATATTAGTTTAGCAAGTGTGTTAAGAAATTGCTTTAAGTTATATAAGCTGCATTTTCTATAAGTTATCACGTAAATCACAAGCGATAGGTATGCAACCGGATATAACAATCCGCAGATTCCACAAAATCTGTAGCTCGTTTGTCGTATCAATGTTTTGCAGGTGATGTTGCATGTAAATTATTACCATAGAATGATTAAAAAAAGAGAGTCGCTATAAAAAGTAATTCTTTGGTTATATTCAATTTTTATTATACTAATTATGTCGATTAGAAAATTAATTAATTACAAATAAGGGATATGCAAATAAACTTTATATATGTATCAGAAATCGAAATAGTAAAGACAAACAGACAAAAAGTTCAAACACGTTTACTAGGATTTATATTCTTCGTACTTCAGGAAGAACATTTATTTGGAAAGAAGCTTACCACATACATATTATATTCATCGGTATTTTACGTCAGTCCAAGGAATTCACAGTGCATTAACTTCAAATCTACCTGTACGTGTTACGGGCGGTAATAATACACATTCTGCCGACACCCTTAGGACTAAACCGCTTTTAATGACTGTACCTCCCACAGTCTTTGTTGCCTTACGAAGTTAAAAGGACTTCGGCCGCACAAATAAAGGTAATTTTAGATCTACATTTCGTGCTAGACAGGGAAACCATTAGGTCTATTACAGCTAGCCATTTAGTTACAATAATTGAAAGCTTAAGGGGCTATAATTACGAGACAACGGAAGAAACCCTAATTTTTCCTTAGTCTTTTCATATGGCACATACAATAACTGCAATCATTTCTAGCGTTAATGATTTGCTGGAGTAGTATCGGACTTGCCATTTTAAAAAGGTTGCTGGGTATTTATCTATACAGTTTTATCGAGGAAATTATACATAATTAATGTGATGTGAACATACATTTTGTAAAGCTTCCACTTTTTCAAACAATGTACATTGCGCAGCAAGCTTATTTAAATAAAACAATTATTACTGGGCATTCTCATTTCTACGTCAGCAAATATACAGGGTGTTCACGCTAACAGTCTACAATAGCTAACTTTTTTATTTGAAATCGTAGAATAGTGGTTTAAATGGGAAAGTTTCTTGATTTTTCTAGAAGAATTTGATGGTGTTTTGATTGAACGTCATCTATCAAAGATATTGACTACAAGTTTGTTATTTTAAATAGAACGACCCCACTTTTTCCAGCGCATTCGATTAAGGGCGTCGAATTAAACAAAAAGTATTAAGGTACCAACACCCTACAGTCATTTGTTTTTGAGATATATCAGATAATATGATTTGTGTACACGAAACAGTCTACAATAGTTAACTTTTTTATTTGAAATCGTAGCATAGGGGTTTAAACGGGAAAGTTTCTTGATTTTTTGTGAAGAAATTGATGGTGTATACAAAAAAACAATTGAACACCATTCTACGATTTCAAATACAAAAGTTAAGTAGCTATTGTAGACTGTTTCGTGAACACAAATCATATTACCAGAGATATCTCAAAAACAAATGAAGATAGGGTGTTAATACCTTAATACTTTTTTATTTAATTCGACGTTCAGTTTAAAATAACAAACTTGTAGTCAATACCTTTGACAGATGATGTTCAATTGTTTTTTTTTGTAAATACCATCAAATTCTTCATAAAAAAATCAAGAAACTTTTCTATTTAAACCATTATGCTACGATTTCAAATAAAAAAATTAGCTATTGTAGACTGTTTCGTGAACACAAATCATATTACCTGAGATATCTCAAAAACAAATGACTAAAGATGTTGGCACCTTAATACTTTTTTTATTTAATTCGACGCCCTAAATCGAATGCGCCATAAAAAGTGGGATTGTTCATCMTTCTTTTTAAAATAACAAWCTTGTAGTCAATACCTTTGACAGATGATGTTCAATTGTTTTTTTTTTGTAAACACCATCAAATTCTTCTAGAAAGATCAAGAAACTTTCCTATTTAAACCACTATGCTACGATTTCAAATAAAAAAGTTAGCTATTGTAGACTCTTTCGTGAACACAAATCATATTACCTGAGATATCTCAAAAACAAATGACTGTAGGGTGTTGGTACCTTAATACTTTTTTGTTTAATTCGACGCCCTTAATCGAATGCGCTATAAAAAGTGGGGTCGTTCTGTTTAAAATAACAAACTTGTGGTCAATATCTTTGACAATGATGTTCAACTGTTTTTTTTGTAAACACCATCAAATTCTTCACAAAAATCAAGAAACTTTCCCATTTAAACCATTATGCCATTATGCTACGATTTCAAATAAAAAAGTTAGCTATTGTAGACTGTTTCGTGAACACAAATCATATTACCTGAGATATCTCAAAAACAAATGACTGTAGGGTGTTGGTACCTAAATACTTTTTTGTTTAATTCGACGCCCTTAATCGAATGCGCTATTAAAAGTGGGGTCGTTCTGTTTAAAATAACAAACTTGTGGTCAATATCTTTGACAAATGATGTTCAATTGTTTTTTTTTGTAKAGACCATCKTTCTCCTCGAAAAATCAAGAAACTTTCCCATTTAAACTACTATGCTACGACTTCAAATAAAAAAGTTAGCTAGTGTAGACTGTTAGCGTGAACACCCTGTATATCGTTATGTGCGCAGATTCGAAAAAATGCGGATATTTAACTTCCTCTATTTAAACACCAGTACCGAAACACACTAAATCCAAACACAACTATATAGTTCAGGACACTACACCATACTCACTGACACCTAAAACACCTGATTCGCTGTTTTTTTCGCTTATTTCTCCGCTTCCATTGAAGGTGCTCGAATGTTTCCAAGGTCATCTCGTAGTCTAGCATCGAGGCTTCGAGAACATACCTGAAAATACCCAACATGACATTGGGCAACCACGCGAACGTGCTGGCGTGTCCACATCGTAACAATATTTTTTTTTGTGAAATAAGAGGTACTGATATATTATAAAGAAGTGGGCCAAATGAGAAGACGACAGTTCAGAATTGTGGTATAAATGTATTAAGAATATTATTTAAGTAAAAGAAGGAGGTTGATGATGAAATTTGTTAAAAAGCTAATACTAAACATGGATTATTCTAGTCTTGAAAGTAACAGTGGAAGCATTTTTTTAAATATCTTACATACTCATAGATATATGACTTTAATAACGTGTTTATAGAAGGTTTTCATTTGCGATGTAACCATTTACATTAAAAAGGTTTCAAAATGCGGTTTTCGTAAACTTACGGTGCCACTCTTATATTGAGGGGGTTAATGATAATCTCCTAAGAGATTCTTGAAGGTAAAAATTCCTGGTGCATGTATCTTCGATACACTCGTAAGTTTAACATGGACACATCTGTCTTCAATACATGGTAAAGGTGGTAGTTAATTCTGAATTAAAATGACTATGACATAGATTAATCATTCAAAGTAATTTTATTTCACTGGGCTCTTTTTTCGTTCACTGGATAATCGGCAATGCCGGTGCTTCCCGACGGTACCAACCTATGTCATAGTTCGTAAAGCCACCGCGTAAGATATGTCCATGTCAAAATAACTATTGTAATATCCGAATACGATTTATCCAACTCTACCATTATTGTTAGAGCTTCGCATATAAATAAAAGCACTGTTCCCGCATACATTAAGGTTAATAGATTATAGTAATCTGATTGTTGACAGTTTTATAAAATTTGAAATCACTGAGCACCAGTGTTGAGAGTTTACGCGTAAATTATAATTTTCTACATTACGCGCGTAGAAAATGTAGATGAAGCATTTTGGTGCAGATTTTGAGTAGAAAATATGAGACGAGTATATTATGGCTATTGTATATTAAATGTATTGTGCAAATTATTTTGTTCCAATTTCCCTGTTTTATGGGTCAATTCTTAAAATTTTTTAAAGCACTGCAGTTTTTTAATATTTATATTACAAATTTGCATAACTTATTTTAGTAAGTCATCAGAATACCCAAATTGTTTCCTCACTTCTTTGAGACAAAACATGCGTTTCGAAGTCTTTTCTTCTACTAGTATAATAGGTAGCATATGAAATAGCCCGTCTTCTTCCGTTTATAGACAAGAAAGGTAATAAAATCATAGTTTACAGTTATTTAAGAACCCATTGACTGATTGAGGGCTCCAAAGCACGCTTGTGCCTTCTAGCCCTAACAACTGTATGCCGAAACAAGTTATTGTTGTTTAACGTGTGTCTATTTATTTTAATTACAACGAAGTAGTATTTTGTTTAGTTAGGAAGCAACAAAAATAATAATATACAAAATAATACTGTCATTTGAGGCATTTGGAGCTGTTAAAAGTACTAAATATTGCTAGTTTGCTGTTTATCTACATAATTTTTATTTCTTTTTTAAAGTAGAATATTACATATTTTACGCGTAGATAATGGCGTAATCTACATGGAGTATTCTACGCGCCCATCACTGCTGAGCACTTGAGCTTAATATTAGGTTCAAAAACTGCCTTAAGAGAGATTTCCTTGACTAGCAGCAGATGAGAGAGGAGTGTTAGTAGTTCCACAGAAACCTATGTTCGAGCGAAAGGGTGATAGAAAGAATAAGAATCATAGTGTGGACGGCAATTGTTTCTACATCATACGTAAAGTATTCAAAAAAATATTTCAATATGAGAGTTATTATATTACTAGAACAACGCAGATTGGATCACAGCTGGAATAGCATATAATTTCACGAATTTCTTCCTATCTGCCAAGTGCTCAAGCCCAAAACGATGTGACAATGTTTGTTACCTTCTAGACATTCGCGAATACGATTTCGACAAATAAGAGAAATATATATATACATAAAATTTACACCATATAAATAAATGTAACTTCGCGTAACATCCTAACGAAATAAAGAGGCAATTTCAGACCAGCGCATCTTGTGGAACTACGTTTTCGAAATGCAATTTGGAATCACCACCGGATATACCCTCTGCTCGCGATTTTACTAGAGGATGAGGCTAGTTCAATCAGGAGCCAGTCTCGTAGAAGCTGATAGGTGACACGCCTATCAGAACCAGACGAAATAACGGTTTTTACGTAAAGTCATTCCAGATTCCATTTGTTTCCTTATTTGATTTTAATTCTCGTAGACTGTAAAAAAGATTCTTGTCGGTGACACGGCACGAAAGAGGATATTAAAAGTGGGTTCAACGGCCAACAACTAATCTCGAATTTTTAAAGGGGATGGAAATGGGGTAGACATTCGTCGTGTTCAATTAACTCGTATTATTGAATGTAATATTCATGCGAMCTTCGCATCGCTCATCGCCTGTCACGATGACGTGACCGTATTATGAGCTAAAAAATACCATAAGGCCTGTGGTGTTATGTAGTTTAGTTTTTACGGACTACAAAAATACTTTGAATATTTGCTTTATTTTATGTGCCACAAAGTTATAAGATTTGAATATATAAAAAAAATAACAACAAATCAATTTTCTAAAAAGGTCGTCCAGGCATTGCTTTTCTTAGGCACTCGGGAATGTGTTCAAAGCTAATAAGGCTATTTCAAGTACATGAAATTAATATACTTGAGTTATTTACTATGATTATTATTAACATTGCAAATCACATAACATCAGATGAAAATAGCTTACACTGATTGCTTTAGGGATTAAAGAAGATAAGGACAAAACATACTAAAAATGTGAAAGAAGAGTTAAAAATTTATGACTTAGTTACCACTAGATACATAATATTTTTTCTATCTGATTTGAGCAAGTGGTATGTGATGCTACCTGGATTGAAACATTATAATGTTTAAAGTAAGTTTTAAATGTACTCGTACATGCATATAATGTTAGTAGAAAGTGTTACAACTGCTAAATAACTTCATTGTTTTAGAACCTTTTTTTACTGAAATTTGGTACGATTGTAGATATAAGGAATTGAAATACATTTGATTATTTAATTTTTTTTACTTCAAGTTTAACCGGAAATAGCTGTTAATTATTTTTTAAACGAAATAATCAATATTACCATAATAATTATGACCCATGAAATTAAAAAAAACTGCTGAAAAAACTAAATTAAGATTCTTTGGAAAAACTACACATGAAATATTTTGAAAATGATAATATGTGATAATCAAATACAGTTTAGATGAACGAAATATTTTGTCAAATATATAGAAATATATAAATAATTGACCGACAAATTCACGAATATATGGCATAAATCTGTTCCTAAAAAGGTAAACACTAAATCTAAGATCCTTCAGAATGTTTATTTTTCATGAGTTGGCGGAATATGGTCTAAAACTACACTTTTGCGAAAGAATAATGCAATTATGTACCATAATTTGGTAAACCAAAAATTTTTTTCTCAAGAAGCTATGTTTTTATTAGATGCAGCAGACCCTACAGTACCATCTCCAAAAAGTCATTCTGGAGGCTGGTATTGATAAGGGGACATAAGTAGTTGCCGCTTTTTGCCAGAAATGTTCGTAATTATTTGGAACACTTATATCCTAGCACGTTTCCAAGACCTATTGCCACTACTTTTTTTTTGGAGCAAAATTTGAAGACGTAGTGTCAATAAAATTTTAATTGACTTAAAAATAATAGATTCGCATGTTTTTAAATTTTTATCGGATGTTTGTTGATCATTTATGAAATTATTATATTTCCGGACGAAGAAATATTAATTAATTAATTAATTAATTAATTAAATTAAAATACAGTATGAAATATTTTTGGTTGAGTCAAAACTGATAAAACATTTAGATATCACAACTACAAAACCATTTTTATTATTCAACTATAATATATTATTCCGCCAGGAGTCACTTCAAGTTTAACTGTTGTTATTTCCGTTTGTTTGATAGTAATCCAGCTGTAGCGGTGTAGTAACTATTTAGATACTATTCTACAACTCGAGAATCATAAATATTTATTGCCTAATGTAAAAATTAATATAATTCATCAAGAAATGAAGAGAAGGAGAAGGAAGAGATTTTGGATAAGCCATTTCTCTTCTCCTGCATCGATTGATGTTAATGCTAACGACCTTGATAATACTACCAGGCATGCATTAATAAGCAGATTTTGAGTGATGTAGATGGTCACAAAAATAATAAGAATGATGAAATGGAATCTCCATTCGTTAAGGCAAAGCAGACCTAGATACTTTTATGAAAGCACTGGGAGTATACTTTAGTTAATATTTTCTAGCTGTATATAACGGGTGCTACGGAATTTGAACCTGAATAACATGTAAACTCCAGTGTTTGCGAATATTAATCCTTAGGTACGTTTCTATACAATTTTAACGTTACAAGGCAAACCTTAGTGTATTTGCTTGCTTTAACGATGCAAGATAAACGACGGTAAGATGAAGATACTTACCATTTAAGTAAGAACTTACATCAAATTATTGGGTGTTTAAACCGCAACTTCAGACACGGTCTTCAAAGTTCTACAGTAAAATAAAGGAGCTTTCATTAAAGAACTGCATCTATACAAATTCGGAGCATACGAGAGAACAGTGAAAGAATTTAAAAGCTAATGGCATAGAAATTGAATAAAGGCATTATTTTACAGTGGAATAACATACCTATATTAAGTTATATTTAAAAACGTATTATACGATACAGAGACTAAAGCAAAAGAAATGTTTCTATTTTTACTACCTGCATAAAAATTATTAAATATAAAGTTGCCCATACGGTTGTTGAATACTGAACGTATTGGCGGTTGCGATCGGATTGCTTTTGTTCTCGTCAGATGTTAGATCTGTCTTGTACATCAAATGTATGTAATTGAAACAAATATACTGATTAGTCGGTAGTCAATTTGATAAATTATGTTCATTACTATCTATTCGTCATAACACTTACTGTACCTGGTAAACAATAATTGTATGTTACGTGTAATTGTCCTCAATAATAAATGAGTATTATTAGGCTGCATTATTCCATTAATGTTTCAGTATATTAGTTGGCTATAGTTATCGTCCTAGATAGTAATAGTATTTATCTTTTTGCTACTGCAGCAGCTTCTTATTGAAAGGAGAAAGAAAATTTTGTTAACCTGTTTTTCTGTCTTATGGTGAATTGTAAATATGTGAAGTGAAAAGGGTAAGTATGCAATAATATGTCACAACCTAACAACAAATAATAGAAATTGATCAATACCATAAGGCTGCAGTGGATTGGGCCAAAATTCATTAAATTTAGTTAGAAATTCATATGTGTGGCAACATTGTCGAGACGAATGCTTTGGATTACACCCGTTGTAGGGCTCTGCTATAGTTAGCAAAAAGGTGGCACGCCTGCTCATCTATTTACCTCCTTTGCCTATGCTTGGTTTCCACCTAGCCAGTGCACCTGGCAACAATGAAAACAGCAGCATATATACATAATAAACAATTATTCAGCATAGTTAAAATTGCTTAGGACACACTGTCTAGACTACCGGTGAAATGAAATGAAGGCAGTTAACTATCCTTGTCCTTAAACAAATACTTTAGATAATATGAAGCCGGCAAATGTGGGAATTTGCGCTAATAAGTATATAAATCTCAATTAATATTAAACCCCTAGTTGGAAGAACTAAATGAAGGCTTAATTCCATGGAGGACGTCCTGTTTTATTGCGTAATAATTTGTAATCAATGTCACACTTAATGAGTTGTTAATCGGTGTACGGTTTAGGGTCCAATTTGCCCCCGGCTCTGAAAGATAACCTTAATTGCGAGCCCGGACCGTTAGTAACTATTCGAGATACAATATTTGGTAGAACAACGTTCAGATAATGTTTGGAAACTTTCTCTGAGCTTTCCGATTAGAATGCAAGCTCAGTTAATTGCTTTATTGTTGTTGATAAAAAGATATAGAAGAACTATCAGAAAATAAAGTTTATTACGTTTCCTTAACGATAGATGTTTGTAAACGCCTAGTACGACAACGTTTGGCAACAAGAATATAAATAACATAATTGAATAAAAATGTGCCTTATTCCAAGCAACAAAATTTACCGCAACTGACCTAAAGGTTCTGAATATGAAATGAAATGTTTTGGATGCGGTATTATATCCTTTTAGCGTCCTGAAAAAGCTTTATCAATTATATATTCTCATATCATCGCTTTAATACTAGAACTAAAATTGTTTACATTGTTCTTAAAATACCATTCAACTGTATCGACGGTAAGACCCTTCCACCACATTTTTCTTGTTAAATGTMTAATTATGCCCATTGACGTTAGTCAGATACTACGGGCAAATGGTTTCTAAGATGAATATTAAAATTCTTAATTTAACAAACACTTACATTCTCTACCAGCATTGATGTTTGATTGTTACCTTATTGTATCACTTTCATAAGAACACTTCAAGAATCTGATCTGACCTTAACTTAACTAAGTTATGCTAATGAAATTTAATGAAAGTATTACAAATTAATATTAAGGTCAGGTCAGATTTTGAAGTGTTCTTTTGAAAATGATACAATTAGGTAACAATCCCATTCGTCAGCAAAGAAACAAACAAGGATCTCGTGCCTTAGAAAAGAAAGCTCCTTTATTTTGAACTATGTATATATGTGCTATCCGAAGTTTAAATCTAAATATTATTGATAAGTTCCGAGTACAATGTCAGCTACATATTTTTGAAGTGGCTGTGCCTGTTAGCAGAAAGCGCAACTTCGTAGAAAATTGTACGAACATTGTTGATTTAAATAAGTTTTTTTGAGAAAAGCACTTACCTATAATAATAATAATAATGAATTTGTGAACTTTTTTAACACTTGTAATAATTTTATGACATGTTAAATGCAAATCATTGTATATAGAGAAACCCTCTACTTGCGAAGCTGTTATGCGATTTGTTAAGTTGAACGGTGACAGGTAGTTTACCGGGTAGTGACAATACCTACACATATTTGCAAAACAACTTTTTTGGTATCCCAAGTAGGCTTCTTTTCGGCTTCTAAATACTGAATGTGCGTAAATGTAAGGCTGTCTGAAACTACATCACGCTACTGTTGTAGCAAGCGTTTCTTGGTAAGCAGTACGATGTGCACAACTAGCTTACAATTATAATCCTTCACATTTGGCGTTATTAGGTAAATAAATGCAAAGGTGTATTTGTTTCTCTATAATACTCATACGTGTGCGCGGTGACGCGCTACTTATGAATAAGCGTCTCCTTAGTTTCCAATATCGTTTGCTCAGATGGAAAAAGATGTGGACAGTGTCAAATGAATACCTCGTGAAGTCGGTTTTATCCCAAGTTGTTACACTAGACTTGCATATAAAACTTTGTGTATGCTATAGTGTTCAAAACCAATAAACTCGTAGCTCATTTATGCTTTGTTGGAACTATATATAATAATCCAGTTTATTTTAGTAGATTTTTAGGACCAACTTCACGATACTTAACTAACTTACATCTTGATGTAATATAAACTTTACCTGTGCAATGTCTATATAACCGGCGCGGTGGCGACGTTCGTGTTTTATTTTATAGTTGAAAAGCTTTATTTTCACATGGAAATTAAGAATATGGCCAATATGCTTTAGAAGAGAACTTAAAAATATTAAAATGCTTTCAATTTTACTCTTTTACTATTTAAGCTTTTCTGACAAAACAACGCCTACTAAAATTTGTAACTGCTAATTAATTTCAATTAGATGGTGAGCTAGTTATTATATGTACGCTGACTACGTTGATGTAATTAAAATGGATACTCTTACAACAATAATACTGTTAATATTAAAAAGCAAGCGTACTGTGATGTTAGTCCAATCCATGTACTGAGATGTCGCGGCGATGTGACGCACAATGTTTAAACAGCCGGGTTAGAAGGCAAAAATTTTTCGTGCTGTAGTTTGAAAACGGTTGTAGCTGTCGCTGCAAAAAATTTGTCGTAAGTAAAAAAGCTTTTGCCGGAAACAGATATATAAATGATTCATGCAGCCAGGGCGCTTATGGAAATTGTCGATTAAATCAGTTTGCCGCCTCTCAGGAAGGTGAACACAATAATTGCTTTGACGTATACTTGTATAAACAGGTGGGAGTTTGTGTTTTCAACATATTCTGTTGTATTTTGTGCAATAATCAACTTTAAGGTCGCAGAAAGCTCACATTTCGGAGCTGTGGGCTGACATAGTTTCGTATAACTTTTAGGTTATATATCGTATTTGTGAGGTTGTGGCTATAGAAAACCTGTTAATAATTGTTGTACTATGATGGACTGAAAGATGTTTTTAGCTTGCCGCAATGGTAAAATTCACAAACCAAGTGGTATTAACGTTAGCTGCACTATACAAAGCTTCCACAGTGCAAGTGTGTAGACTGTAGAGGTACCACAAGCCTACTATACCAATGATTATTGTTATTTCTTATATTTTAAAGAAAAATAGAACAGTAAATTGTTGGAAGATCTTTATAAAGCCATCAATTTTGGGACTGTAACTTGATCTGTAACCTTCAGTAATATCGAGCTCATTGACGTTGGGTGATCGCTGTATATGTTGTAGCTTGGTAGCAGTTATAAAAAGGCGGCACAAACAATTCAGAAATCAACGCCGCCCGCGTTGCGTGAATCATTTATAGAAATCCTGTGTATGTGCGTATAATAATGGAGGTATTGGTATTACACACATGAAAGGAAGTTGTTGTTGAAAACATCCTTGACTGCAATTTTATAATAGCGAATATTTTCTGATATAATTATTCAAGCGCACTTGACATGTACGTAAAATTGTTTTAGAGTTGTTGGATTATCGTATTGTCAGTGTACCGAAGAGTCAAGTCTAGCGTTCGACAAGCTATGTTAACTTCGTTTAGTCTGTTTACTATCGTAAGCAATTCTTAGATGAACTTCGTCGCCCCTTAACCGTTGGAGTAAATACAGAAACTGCCACGATAAATATTAGTTTGAGGACCTACAGCTCCGTAATTCAATCCCCTGAGGAAAAAATGGGAGGCTTAATCAAGTCGTACGTGTGGAGATGCACCTGCTCAACACCTGCCGCAGCGACCGGGAAGCTAAAGCGCTGTCTCCTGAGACAGAGCGAAATTATTGTGAAAGGCAATAAGCTCTTTACCCTTTACCTGCGCACGGCATGATAATGGAGAATAAATGAGCGTGGTTTAATCTATTAATAGTTAAATACTCGGCATCTGCGAACATTGTAATACCCAATGTAATTTGCGGGTGTTAATTAACAATAAATTTCGTTAGACGGTCCTGAAATGATGCCACTTTTTGCACATCTAAGAGCATTTGGGCCTGTAATAGGTGCCTTTTAAAAGAGATACAGCATAAATGGAGAAATAACAGAATTATATATCTTAATTAATATAATAGATTTTATTAAACTTTAATATCATATTTGGAACATTATAAATAAGCACTTACGTTTTATTGATTATATAAACTTACACTTACATACATAAGTCTGTCTTTCCATACTTATAACACTTTGATCCAACCTTTTTTACATTATTAATTATTTTCAACATTCAGTATAATGTAGCTGAACGGGTGTTCGTACGTCGAAATAGTTTTGACTACATTTTCTTTGTTTAACAAAAATAGAATGGGTACCTAGCTTAAACCACAATTTTTGCCACTATCTACAAAATAGAGCTAATGGCCGCAATAGAAGAATAATGAAATCGTAACAGGTTTCTTTTACTTCACATGGAATTTACTTGCGAAGATACAGTACAAAAGACAGATTGTAGATGCAACGACTTTACCAACTACGGTAGAATATAAATTTATCAAAATTCCCTTTGAATTTCGGCTTACCAAAGGATTAGAATGCATTCTAAAACTTTTTCGTTAAAACTGGCCTCTACTGCCAATAATACTATCAAAGATAAAAGCGCCAAAGCGGGCGTATATCAAATAGAGTGTAGTAGTTGTAATCTTAAATACATATATTGGACAGACCTGGCGTTCTATAGCAGTTAGGTTTAAAGAATATTTAGTTCGTTTCAGGTTTGGGAGGTTTGACAGGTCGAGTGTCGCACAACATATTAAATACACATCTCACCCCATAAGTTGTAACAATTWAAAGCTACTTAGACAAATTTCTTTAATGAATTAGATTTAGGCCCGATTCCAAGATCAGCGTTCTTTGAATTAAATAGTAAGGGATTCGCTCAAGTGTGAAATTCAAATAGTGTAAATAATGATTTTTTTGTTGATCTTCCGCTGAAGACCTGGCGAGGAGAATATTCTCCGGTTAATCCGTCCAGACATTGAAGAAGTCCCCTAATCCACTGAAGATGGCAGTTTAGCTGCAGAAATACAAATTTAGGCTCTCTAAATCATGGTGGTTAAGGTTTTTTCACTATAGTATGATTACCTAATATGGGTTTATTAAATATTCATTGTACTGGTTACTACAATATTCGCATTCTCTTGAGAAAACAGCCACTGAACTTTGTAAAATCGCAATTAGAAGTGTTAGAAGATCTATCTAAACTACAAGGCAGCTAAGCAGTAGAAGCACATTAGCAGAAGTGTAATATCTTCGTAGTACTGTATTCGTGTGAAGTGGCAGTAGATAAAAAGCAACATGAGCTCATTCTTGTTGCTCTTTAACGATAAAGTAAAGTACACTTATTAAATATACAATTTTTATTTTTTTCTTATTTCTATATATTATAAACATTTTATTGTTTGAACACGACTTTATTCCACTTCATTGATAAATCAATGCTACAACTGCGTTATTTACTAAAGATGGGGAAATGGGGTCTCAATGTTCATAATTGAAATTATAACTCATCAAATAAGCTGCATCACCTACCTGTATTTCGCGGAAAACATCAACAAGAATAGAATGACCCTGTGCATAGATCTTGTTAATTATCAGATATACAGACTACCCCAACAAGAAAGTCAGATTTAATGTGACCCAAATATAACTTGCATCATGAAGATAAAGTTCCTATTCAAAGATAATTATCGAGACAGCTAATGAAGCGTTAAATATTTAAGTTCTTGCAGTGTTTTTCTTTGCTAAAATTAAATTATGATTTCAGGACTCCAAAGGAAATAGTTTTAAGGCGTAAGATCACTTGACTTTGGTGGGCAGTTCGGATCAGTATTTTGAGTGAGTGTCCAGCCTGGGAATTGGGTATTATCACTTTTTTTGAAAATTACGTAATATGAATCTTGAAGTGTATATATATCGTACGCTATGTTAAAAAAAACAAAAAAATATTTGTAGGTAGAGAATTTCAGGTCTGAAATTCGAATCTTAGGAGTCACCGCCAAAACGCTTCTATCCGAGGTTATTCAACTCGTGACGTCAAGTGTCATGTAAACATTTCCGAGGAGTGTGCTGTTTAATGGTGTAGTATCATTCTTGTATTGGAAAAGCTTGTGTGTGGTGTTTATTGAAAGGACGGTGTAAGAAGTCGCACCAAAAAGTGATTTGTGTTGTTTTACAAGCATCTATTGTGTATGGAAAACAAAACAAGTGTTGTTTTGTACACGGTTATAAAAGTACTTCAGTCAGTACAGCTAACAAAATTTTTGTAACCGTTTCTCGAGATTATCAACGTATGAAAAAGTTGTTTAAGGCCCCTAGACGTGATATGCCGAAATCGCAAAGTTTGTTTTTCTGTTGTGAAGATCATCTTCATTCTTATTATTATTTTTGTGGTTATAAGTGTTTACCATTCAGTTTCCATTTTGTTATAGCTTGAAGATGATATGAAAAATTATATGCGTTTTAAGTTGATAGAGGGAAATGTTATAATAAAGAACGACGTTGTTCCCAATATATTCGACTGTTAGCTAGACCGGAAACGAGCCGCAAGAGCCCCGAAAATAAAAGGCAATTTATATGTATTCTAACTTCTAAAATAAATGTCAAGTTTAGGGTACATTTTTGATTCTTACATTTTTATGTTACAAATAGTATGTTTCCAACAACCCACTGTGATCAAATTATCAATGCTACGTTAATTTGATAAAAAGTTCACTTATGCAGCTGCACCGCTCATCGCTGTATACAAATTCCATAACAATGAACATGCCTTCAGAAGTCGTAACTCATAAGTATTTTGCTTTTTCTTGGCGTATTATTATAATTCGCTGGTCAAAAAATGAACGCAAACAACAAACTGATAAATTGACGGGCTGAGGCTGACGCGTGACGCTCTGACCCCACATGTAAACAAGCGGCCATTTACAAGACACCTGACGTCACGGCCAATATGTTCGCGTTTTGGCGGTCCCATTAAATATTCACATTTTTAATATTAAAAATACACCTTACGATCCATTTTTTCGAATTTATAAGCTGTCACAGCTGTTTTGTGGATTAGATGCTACCTATTAATGTGCAATTTAATAAAATATAAATACATGGCAAATACCCAATTACTGACGAAGCAAAACAACTGTGTTATGGAACAAATTGCAGGTGGCGCAATCTTGTTGAAACCACATGCGTTTAATATCAATTTCTTGCAAAAGTGGCGTAGAAAACAGGTAATTAATCATGTTGCGGTACCGTCTTCTTCTTGAAAAAATGTTCGTCAATAAACATTTCGTTTGTTGAAACATTTTACCCACTCCTTTTTTGGTTTATATTTCAGTTTGTTGCGGCCAAGTCAAAAAAACTTGATATTCTTAAATCGGAACATGTATTTATTGTAACAATCTGAACAAACCTTTCCATTTCCTAAAAATTTTCATTTCGACGTTTTGTACATTAAAGAAAAAGCTTTTGATAAAAACGTTAGAGTAACTACACCTTTGTAGCATAATCAAAGCAACTGAAATCTCGTGCGCATATCAAAGAAGTATCATATAATCTAAACACAGATTACGTGCTGTACCGGGTGTTCTAAATTAAGTGCGCACCATTGCTAACTTTTTTATTATCATAGATACAAAGTCGGTTAAATTGGCAAAGTAATAGTACTTTTTCTACTGATTAAGATGGTGGAAGCGGAAAAACAATTGAACATAGCATTTCCGAGAAAATAAAAGTAATGTTTCTTATTTTAATGGAACACCCTATATATTTTTCAATAAAAAGTTTGCAAATTGTCCATAGAACAAAAATGTTCCTTTACGATGTAGTCCCAAATTGAAAATAACCGAATTATTACCATATTTGTTATTTAGACAAGTAGGCTATGTAATTTCTTAAACAAAAGCTTTATACGATCTGTCAGAGAATTATTATTGTGTCAGAATCAATCATTTGGTGTAATTTTTCGTATTAAACGTGTTTTTGGAGCTAGTTAGTTAAGAAGTTAGTTAATTAGTTAGTAGGAAATGGCGTTTACTCATTTAGAAAAATGCGATATGTTAGAAGTGTATCTTGTTTGCCTTAAAAATAGTGTCCGAGCACTTGAGCAATATGGTCAAATGTACCTTGATCGTGATCAACCAGATAGGAGGTATTTTTTGAAGTTCTACAGAAAGTTTAGAAGCAATGAACGGATTTTTGAAAAATCTAGAACTACAAAACAGTTTATAATAGATGAACAAGTAGAAATAAATATGTTGGCATATTCTGACGCAAATAATAATAATTCAACTAGAGATTTGGTAAGGGATAGTGGCTACAGTTTGTGCACAATTTGGAGGATTTTAAGAAAATATAAGTTTGTACCTTATAAGTACCGACCAGTGCAAACTTTATTATCTGGCGACACTGCAAGAAGACTAATTTTTGGTCAGTGGTTGGTAGATATGTGGATGCATAATCCKAATATTCTAAAGAATGTTCTTTGGACTGACGAAGCAAATTTTTCGAATCGGGGTATGTTTAATCGAAAAAACATGCATTATTGGTCTAGTGAAAATTTATTTATTTCTKATCCCAGAAACCCACAAGGACATTTTAGTGTTAATGTTTGGTGTGGGCTGATGGGCAGACAAGTAATTGGGCCAATTTTTTATGAAGGCACATTGACTGGAAGGAGATACGTCGACATGCTTTCAGAATTACTCGAAAATTATTTGGATGATATCAACTTAGAGACTCGGACCCAAATATATTTCCAACAAGATGGAGCCCCTCCCCATCGCCTTCAGGAAGTAAGAGCGCTGTTAGAGAGATGTTTTGAAGATAGGTGGATAGGAACAGATGGTCCTATACCTTGCCCCTAAGATCTCCTGACATAACTCCATTAGATTTTTACTTTTGGGGTTATGTCAAAGATGAAGTCTACAAGAGGAGATATGCGAACCTGATAGAACTGAAAAACAATATTAGACGCATTATACGATCCATTGACGGCAGAATAATTTTTAGAGTTACTACTCAACGAGTACTGAAAAATGTCCGAAAATGTATTGAAGAAAATGGCGATGTTTTTGCACACCTAATGTAAGCTTCTTTATTATTTAAGCTAAAATAAAATACGTTATAAAGAAACAAATTTCGTTTTGTTTAAGAAATTACATAGCCTACTTGTCTAAATGACAAATATGGTAATAATTCGGTTATTTTCAATTTTAGGACTACATCGTAAAGGAACATTTTTGTTCTATGGACAATTTGCAAACTTTTTATTGAAAGATATATAGGGTGTTCCATTAAAATAAAAGACATTTCTTTTAATTTCTCGGAAATGTTATGTTCAATTGTTTTTCTGCTTCCACCATCTTAATCAGTAGAAAAAGTACTATTACTTTGCCAATTTAACCGACTTTGTATCTATGATAATAAAAAAGTTAGCAATGGTGCGCACTTAATTTAGAACACCCGGTATATACACTGCCTAACAGATAGCCAGTGTTAGAACAGGTATTGAAAATTAAGGTCTCCGCTTCTAATGCTGTTGTCCATGAGGCTTGAAAACGTCTGAGAGTAAGAAAAATAAAAATACAAGCACAATGGAACTGATACTAAAATACAGATTTTCTTCGCTCGCATCAGAGAACTAAGACAAGAATGGAATAGAAATTAAAAGTCCCGGGTGGCTGTTTTACACCCGTAAGTTTCACGTGGTCATGTATCTTCGTAATCGGCACTGTAGGTCTCTGTACTTACAGACCATACCAACCTAGGTGACAGTTCGCAAACCCACCGCTAGATGATGTATAGGCATTTTTACAAAATCGCAGAAAGTTCTTCCGGGTTTGATGCCGTGTTCAAATTCGGAATAACTTTCTACGATGGACAACGGCCGTGAAAGCTTGCATTCTGTTATTTTTACAAGACGTCCTCCAAAGTGCGGTATAAGACTTGTCCACGTCAATAACAATGGAAAGATATAATGGAATCAACATATTATTGGAGAACGATAAAAGATGTGTAGGAATAAAAGGCAGAAAAAGTCAAGAGTAACAAAAGTAGAACATTATCATTGGGGAAGAATAAACATGGGAATGGGATAGGGTGGAAAACAGGCAACGATGCCTATATAGGTGTATATAAACGAGAAAAAACAATCAACAGCAGGACTAGAGAAAACATATCATTATGTCTTTTCTGTATAGCAATTATGATTAGATTACGATTAATGATGAGAAATATAATAGTTTCTGTGAAATACGTTACAGGCAAACTGATTTGTGCAAAAAATGGACTATAAATTTGAGGCGTTTATGAATTATATGGTCACTTAACAATTGCTATCGACGAGTTTCAACTGACGATAACAAATGGTAAATCAACAAAGCGTCAGTTCGGAAAAATTATAATGTATGACGTAGTAAACAAATCATGCACATCAACTAATTAAATTTTTATAATAGCAGGAGTAACTTCTTTATCGCGACAAGCAATGAATTTTTTTAAATAATGAAGCGGAATTAATGTGCCCTTCAACAAAATTATTTTATTTATATTAGTGAAGTACTTTCAAGGTTTGAATACCATCTTCGCTAGATCATTATCTATCCACACTAGCAATGTATAATTTATGGGCCGCTGCAGGGAACATTAAAATCTAATTAAACCGTACTTAGGGTGTTTTTACAGGGGTAGATCGAAAATAAATTACAGTCGAATTTTTCCCTTCTGCGGGAATCTCAAAGCTCTCGTCTGCCCCGTCTCCCCGTTTAGATAAAAAGTAAACAAAATCAACAGACATTTCCAACTTCCACCGCATCAATAACTTTGACTTGAATGAATTTTAATTGTAGAGATAGAAGCTAATGAAATTACCGCCTAATTCGTTGTATTAGCGTCCCCGAAAAACTTTAATGGTACAAATAAAATTTGTGCCGACGTCTCGAAATATTTTCAACCGGGTTTTATGAGTTCTTTTCCGACTTGTTTTTGTTGGAGATTGAATGGGGGCGCCTTTGAGATGAAATTAGCTTAGGGAGAGTTAATGACTTGACAGGGGAGGGTTAGGAGCTGCTTCTGTGTTTCGACGATAATGTGAAATGCTCTTTCAGGCACAGACGGTCGGCTTGCGGATAAAAAATTGACAAATAATTAGATAAATGCGCTCTTCTTCAATCAAGCTGCAACCACGTGTTACAAGCCCTTGCTCGCCAAATTAATGATGGAAGGCTTCTGGGTTGGGCTGTGCACTATCAATTTACTTTCTCGGAGGTTTTTGCAAAGTAATGAACGAATTCTCAGGATCGTTAGGTCTGGAGTGAGATTATTAGTCTTACTCGCCACGCAAGGTGGCGCAACTTACTTTAGGAAGTATGTTTTATTCTTTGAAAGTCTTCTGCGTTACAATATCAGCTTTTTTATTTTTTATTGCGTATAATTTGCGATTGTAGACGTGATTAATTAGTGATATAAAATGGGGATACCATTTTCGTTGTTCTTTCAGAGTATCTTAGCAACCATTTTACGTTGTTGTTTAGTTGAACTGTACCACCCCCGTTTTACAATATCTGCAATACATGTATTCCCGCAAACTTTGAAGCGCTATACTCGCACATCATGTAGATAAATTTTACATGCTTTGTTTATACATATTTATTTTGTCATATAACGTGCACTAGGGGGTGCAGTAATCATTCTTCCTTTGTAGCACAGGTGCATGTTGCAAAGTCTAAACTACCAAATTGTGTGTACTGCTTCCTTTTGCTACATTTTCTCCAAATTAAAAGTTCACTTACTATTTTGTCAGTTACAAAAAAAAAACAACATGGTACTAGCCTTTGGCTCCGTATTAAGAGGGATCTTACGCAACGAAACTCGGCTCTGAACTAGACCATACAATTTTAAACTAAGCACGAAATAAAAAGGTAAAACGTTAACACTATTTTCTATTTCAGTCCAACTAGTCCGTAACTGCTATTGGCACCGTGTCATCGCAATGGCTCGGGGTGTCCGACTGGTCCAAACCTGAGCACATCCGGAAAGAAAACGATGAAAATTGCTATTTTTGTTTCAAAATCAAAAACTGTATATGTTTGTAAATTAGGCACTGCTAGAGTTTCGTGCAATGTCCAATTATATTTAACTGGAGAACTGGGTACTTAGAAGTTGTTATAGTTTAAGTGACTGCAATTTAAGGAAAGTTTGCCAATTTTTTTTATTAATTATCTGCATAATTAACGTAAATTTTGCCATGGTAGGGAAGTAATGCAGAATAATGTCTTTGTAAAAAAAATTGGCTGAAGAAGATATTATGTTTTTTTGAGGGCGTAATTTGTAACAGCATGCAGCAGCCGAATTTTCGTTGGGTTCTGCTGCAAAAGCGCTAGATGGCGTTACATATTATGGTGTACGTTGATATACATATATTACAATATTAAGTATACTGATTTGACCGTGAACCTATATTAATTAGCACTTTTGTGGTCTAGTGGGTTGTTGGTAAAACATTGGGGCGTCCAGGGCTTTTGCCCTTAACTAAACTACTATACGACGATTTGTAAGTGAATATCAATAACAATACAGGTTTACATAAGAAATTATTACAACTTAAAAAAAGAAAAAAAATCCTATAACAACAAAAAATACAAAAAGTGCGAAATTTACATGAGCTAATTAAACAATAGATTAATGCGAGGTTACAGCTCGGCTGAGCGAATATTAATTCATGTTCTATTTTTCAAATATTTTTTGTATGTTTTCTTAAAACTGTAAGGTTTCAGTGGTCTATAGTATGGAGGAATTTTATTGTATAACATCTATTTGAAATGAAAAAAAATCTACAAAAAAGAGCGGTCATGTGTTTAGGAGGTGATATCATACCCTGAAACCTTAAATTTAAGTTGTGAACATCCGATCTGAATGTTATCTTGTTGTAAAGGTACGGTGGACTTTTGTATAAAATTATTCCATGATACAGACACGCCGAATGGAGCTCCTTTCGCTGCTCCATATTTAACCATCCAGCACTGGCTAACTTGTGAGATATTCGATCAAATTTCCGAATGCCATATATGTATCGCACGCAAGATTTCTGGACACGCTGAACCCTGTCACTATTTACCTTTGTGAGACACGGTCCATAAACTACGTCACAA
This sequence comes from Rhyzopertha dominica, assembly GCA_025024175.1. Classification (NCBI taxonomy): domain Eukaryota; kingdom Metazoa; phylum Arthropoda; class Insecta; order Coleoptera; family Bostrichidae; genus Rhyzopertha; species Rhyzopertha dominica. Next base: position 16,492,531 of record QCXZ01000001.1, read on the forward strand.
AAATTTAGTCTTGACAACACTAACGCGTCAGCGGGTATAACGTTCTCAGAGCCGCAAAACAATTCTTTAAACATAACTGAATATGCTGAGAAAATCTGAGGTCTGTGTTCATTACCAAACCCAAATTTCGTGCAGAGGTAGAACAAGGCAATATTTGATTAGCAATCTTTATTTTGATTGTATCCTTTATATAGTTTCTATTTTTACCAAATATAAGGACTTTGGACTTTTGGGGATTAATTGTTAATTGATGATCGTTTGATGTCTCTAATAATGAATGGAGATCCGAATTAATTAGTCGGTTTGCAAGGTCCAACCTCGGAAGGCAAAAATATAACTGACTGTCATCTCCGTAAAAATACGCTTTACAATGCCGAAGAGAATTCTGCATTCAAATTGCATATATGCAAAAAAGTAGTGGTCCCAAAACAGACCCTTGCGGAACACCAGCATGAATTATACTCAATATAGACGTATATTGATCTGCTTACCTAATTAAAAATCCTCTATCCCAGTTAAGTACTCACGTACTACATTACGTTATAACGGACGTTCATACAAAAATTGGTCAAGCAAGCCGTGGTTATATCTTTCTAATAGAAACGTAACGGCTGTCATGTAAATTAGTTCGTATGATTTGATGCACACTTGACTGTTGATGTATTCGTAGTTTATTACACTGATAAAAACAAGATGCTATAACTGTTACCTGTGGCTAAAGTAGGCACCGTTGATTATGCAAAAACGTTTACAAATCGTGTGTAAGGCAAGCAACCATGCATACCATAAACTCGTTCGCTTGACAATCGACATAAGTGGCAGTTGCAGCACCACTGTGACATTCGTTAACGACGACGAAAACAAAAAAAAACGTCTTACTCGACCCGTTTGTTTTATGAACGCCCATTATTTCGTATTTATATATTATACATTTTTTGTTTTTATTTATAAAAAGGGTAGAATTAAGATATATTCTTTTAAGTAAATAGGACGTCGATATATAGATAGATAAATTAATATAAATTTTTATTGTAATCTTCCTTTAAGCTATGTGTACATATAAGTACATTTTTGGAGGTTAAAGCTTGAGAGCAATAACAATGTTTATCAGAAAGAAGTAAATAGGTGTTAGATCGGTTACAAAGGGATTCATTTTTCTGCAGATTCAGTAATGTGAACCATTAATCAAATCACGCAAGAAAAGCTGCAAATTTTTCAAATGAAGATAGGACACGAACGACGCAATTTTCCGTTGCTACTGAGACTTAGATTTAGAATTTCTGGAAGGAGCTAAATAAATCTAGGCGATTATTCACGTGCGATATCGAGGAAACAGGGGCTAGAGGAAAACTTCCAAACGCCAATCAATATACGGAATAGTTCGGTAATGGTGATTGATTATACAAGGAATTGAACACATCTCTCGCGTGATCGTTTTATTCTGATGGAAGACCGGAAACGGATGCATTTTTTTCTCAGATGTGGCAATTTCTAGCAAAATGCGTTACTAAGGCGGTTTCTCTCGAATATCGAAACGCACAGGGCGATTATTTAATGTCTCGATTAAAGGTAAGGGGATGGGCGTTAAAGAAAACAGGGATGAAAATTGGCCGTCATCCCTTAGGCACCCAGGTTTAGTTTATGCCTAATAAAATGTTTAGTATCGGCAGTAAGGTAGTTTACGGCTGCCGGCGATGTTCATCTATTCCGTTGGTAGCTGCGTGCCCATAAAGCTACTGCTAGACGGTATACTCCGWGCAACATAATAAACAGATATATGCGGACGTGCTCCCATAACTAATTTAAAGATTATCGCCTGAAGTAAACGTATTAGCCTCATTTTCACCTGGGCTGGTGCCATTATCKCCACAAATGTAGGGCCAARGTTTGTAGAAGAGMACATAAAATATGAAGCGGATGGAAACTCKTCAAATAGGCGTATATTAAATAGTAGCTTTGTGCTGGGAACCATTTTATAGTAGCGTACGTACGAGTAAGCATCCCACACGTTGCTGTTAAAAAAAATGATAACAAAACGGAAAAAAACTGCTTGAGTAATATACAGGATGTTTCACGAATGATAATGACCCTGACGAAATAAAAAATGAAACCCAAAATACATTTGCAGAGGTAACATTGATAATTGTTCATCGACTTAAAAAATATAAAACGTAGAGAGCTGTATAAATTCGTAAGTTTTGACATAAACTTCAATCATTTGCTTCAAGTAAATTCGGTATTTTCTTTTTGAAAAATGTTTATTCAATAACATTAATGCAATAAATGCTCAAAATGTCGCCCTCCGCTGTTTTCACAAGCTTGAATTCGTGCCCAAAACGATCTTTTAACATGCATTAACATTTATGGAGTGATGGATCTACATGCATCACGTATTTTATTTTCTAAATGTTCTACGGTTTCAATTGGTGTTTGGTATACTTGCTCTTTTACCATTCCCCACAAAAAAAAAATCCAAGGGAGTAAGGTCCGGACTTCTCGGTGGCCAAGGATTAATTGAACCTCTTCCTATCCATTGGTTAGGCAAAACCAAATCAAGATGATTTCGCGCTATTCTACATATGATAATGCGCAAGTGCCCCATCTTGTCGGAACCATAGATCTTGTCTTACTTGTAAATTTACATTTTGGAGAAGTACCGGTAAAATGTTTCTTAAAAAATTTAGATAAGTATTGCCTTTAAATTATCGCAAAAGAAATAAGACCCAACAATTTGATTCCCCAATATTCCGCACCAGACATTCGTCGAGTAGATAGTTTGAAAATGTCCTTCTCGAATACAACGTAGATTTTCTTGCGCATAATAATGCATGTTATGTTTGTTAACTCCACCATTATTAGAAAATCTTGCTTCATCGGAGAAGCAAATGTTGTCATAAAATCTCACTTTCAAATGGTGTTCCCGAAAAAAGTTACAAAAAGCCAGTCTTTTAGGATAATCTGTCTCCTTTAAGGCCTGAACCAAATGCAAGTGATACGGAAGAAATAGATTGCCTTTAATTATTCGGTGTACTGAAGACAGACCAATACCGGTTGCTCTCGAGACTACCCTTTGACTATAATATGAGGATTTTCGTCAATCATTTCCAATACTCTAATTTCATAGTCAAGGCCTGTTGCTGTTATTTCTCTTGACTTTTTCAGCGGTGGCCAGTTTATCCTTAATGTTAATTCAAGTCTCTTGAAAATTGTATCGGCAGGAGCTCTTCTATTTGAAAAACGTTGTCTGTATAAACGGGCAGCAGCGGAAGCATTTTTCTTGCATTCACCATAAATCAAAATCATATCTGTTTTATCATCATTTGAATACATTTTGACTTTTAATAAATACAGTGACAGGAACCATAGCGCATAGCCGTCATGGATTCCCAATTTATTTTTAAAATAATACCATTATGTAAAATAACCGCATTGGCTATGAGAATGTATTTTGTGTTGCATTTTTAATTTCGTCAGCGTCATTATCATTCGTAAAACATCCTGTATACCTGTATTATATGTTAAATTATTTACTATAATAATTTCTTAGAAACTACATAAAGTGCAAACAATTCGTTGTATATGCGTCTAATTTATTTTTCTTGGGCAACCTGTAAATAACATGGAACAAATTTTAATGTACTACGCTTTAGATAAATTTGCAATCTATAAATTTTTATTTTAAAATAAGATTCCTTAAAGGCATGTAAAATAATAATAGATTTTATCAGAAAGAAGTAACTTGATGCAAAGATTATTATATATAATGCTGATACATTTTTAATTACTATTTTAGGAAGTAGTACCTACCCGTTAAGGCAGCTAAGTGGCTTTGTTATCGTGTTAGTTCATTGCTGACAGATGTTTATTGCATTCTCTGCTACTAACACAATAATTTAAACATCCGCAACTATATTACACACAAAAAAATCTCATTAGGTTGGTTTCTCCTTTTTATTTTAAGCTAAAATCAACCCTATTTTAAAAATCTAAACCAATCACATTTCTCATTAAATTTATCCTTACGCTGACTCAACTCAGAGAAAAAACGTATTGGTAGTTGCCGTCGAACAGTGAAGCTGAATTTCGATTTACAATTTTTTTTACCAACTGAGTGGTTCACAGATCTTTTGGACAAAAACAGGTACGATCGAAATTTCCCTTTCTCGACACACGCTTCTCTCCCCAACCGCTGCGAAGGATGAAAGGTCACAGAAGTGATAAATCACAGTCCTTTTATTTTAAGTTAACCATGTTGCAAGAATTGCCATCCTCCCTTCTCGGCAAGTTACCACTCTCTCTTTCTTAGCAAACTGCTACAGGGGTTAGCCTTTACTAATTTGTTATATTTTCGTTCCGGCAAGCGCCATATAACGCCTATGGTAGCTCATATGCCACTCAACATGACAAGTGAGTTTACGCCATTACTTTATTTTTGTTTAGCCAGATCTGGTAATTAAACTTGTTGTTTTGGGAAGTCGCTCAGAGTTGCAAAAGCTCAGCTTTCAATAAGCATCCAAATCCAAATGTCCTACCAGAAATTTAAGTTTTCGCCACAGCTTCTCAATGCGATGTCATACCACTTTGGGCGCGCTACACTTTATTGTAATATAGGGTCGTAACCATTTCCCAAAGCTTTACAAAACCGAATTAAGAGCAGACCGTGTAAATACATAATTTTATTCCTACTTGACGTTTTACACAAACCAAGTTGAGCATCATTTTATAGTTTTACAATACAGAGGAGGTAAATATTGACGTCTATGAGCTGAACTGATGACTTGTAACTTAACCGTAAAATGTTGCTAAGTTGTTGTTCGTCCAGGATAACATTTTTCAATAGAGATTGCAAGGCTTTGCTAAGACAGAGGGTTTATCTTGCCGATTGAAGATACCATACCTACTACTTCCTTTGCATGAACAAATACATACTACTAAAAGAGTGCTGGCTCAGTAGAAATTCACCTTAAAAAGATGACAGACGCTTCTTGATACGATAAGAGGCATACATATGTATATAGTTGACCAGAAGTGTATAAGCTGAATATTCACTATTTGCTCCATTTTTGGTACCATTATCAACTCTCTGACGTGTTTACTTTCTGAACATCTTGCACAGGGGAGTATATGACCACTCAGTATTTTTGTATCCTCATTCCAGTGTTACTATTTTAAGATATTCGTGTACAATCTAAGACATGTTGGCTTCAGCGAAGGATTAAAAAAATCAGCTCCTGGAGTCTCCTGCTCCCTTAGAAAAGTGTTTGCAGGCACAAAGAAATGCGCAGTGAAGTTTTGTTTTAACACAGAGAGGACAATTTGTTTGGAAGAAAAAAAATATATTTACGGCAAACAAATTATTTGTTTGTATATGGCGAAGTAAATGATTTGTTTGTTTCAAACCCTCAAAATTCTTGAAGCGGCTAACATAACATTTACTTAACATAATATATACAAAGCTTTAAATTAACTTTTGAAACTATTGAATCAGAAATAATCATTTCCTTTGTAGAACAAAGTATTTGTTTCACTAAACCATGAAGATGTTTGGAATAAACATATGATTAAATTTGACTGAAACAAATATTTGCTTGGAATCAGAGAAGAGGTAAGTCATTCTCTGCATACCAAATAAATATTTCTTTGCAGTAAAGATATCACTGATTTAGTCCAATGAAACAGCTATTTCCTGGAATCAAACAATTGTTTGATTGAAAGAATTCATATGCTCAATTCATTATCTCTGTTATTGCAGCAAACTGCATGTGAATTTTAATGAAATATATATTTTTAAATTAGATTGTATAAATATTGCATTCAAACAAGCCCTTTAAACATATAAATAAATTGTTTTTAAGTTAAAGAAATAAATTTTGATTAACCCACTTCGATATGCCTATGTATTTTATGCAAGTGTATTCCTGTGGCTTCCTGTTTTTTATAGATCGTATAAAAGTTGTTTCTTGTAATATGTCACTCAATTCATTTCCGCAAAACTGTAATTGGTTTAATAAAAAACATCTGATTTAAATCAGACTAACCTAGACAAGTCCATTGACAAGGTAAATTTTGCTACTTATTATGTACGAATATAATGCTGACGGAAATTATGATATTTGTTTTAATTTAAAGGACAATCACAAATCTACTGGTTTCTATAGCGTGATAAATGTGTTCCGTTTTAGTATTACAAATATTCTGAATAAATAACGCATTTGCTGTTTAGTAGTTTAGTACAAATAGGGCACTTCATTGAGCAGACTTTACTAACATATACCTACTTCAAGATGTAGAGAAACAACCCCGTAATTAACATCCTTACGAATCATAGATTGTCATATGGTAACAGAGCTTGCGTTAACGATCATGTGCTTGTTTGAATGCCTCATTTTTCGGATCATATTAAGCAAATACTTTATTTAGGTTTCATACTTACTTTTAAAATTTGTGACCATCTTCCTCTTTTGTTTCACAATTTAATGAAATAAACTGACAATAATAAGATACAAATAACGGCGGTTTTTCCCGATTTACCTTGATACATTCTGTCCAGTGTCCAACCATGGCTAAAGAAGCGAAACCTCAAACTTCCACTTTGCTAGTGGCATGCGCAAATTCAAACAATTATTTCTTTGTATCCAAAAACAGATTGTTGCATTAAAGCATCATTTATTCTGTTTAAATACATGTTGTTTGCTGTAACAACAGGTGTGTTTGAGTTGAACATTTAAATAGTTGAATAACAAAAAGAAACACTCATTTAACCAAAGATATATTTATTAGAAACAGGCATTTACTTTTGTTGATATAATTCTTCAAAGCATTTAATTTAAATATTTGAAATTTTAACTCATAGGAATAAATTGTTTGACCGTGAAAAATAATATTTTATTCGCTCAAATAATTATTAGGTTACTTGAACTCGCAAGTTTTGTTCGATCTCAAATAAATGGTAATATAGTTACAAACAAACTGACATTCTGCTTACAAATAAAATTTGTTTGTTTGAAGATAAATTTGTTGGGCCTAAAGAAATGTAAGTCAAACAAATTGATTTTATAAATCCAAACAAACAGTTTTATCTGTGAAGGAGTATCACAGTTTCAAAATATTTCATCCTTAGAAGTTTCATATCGCCGAACGCGCTTTAAACAGTTTGTGCCTCAACACCATTTGAGTACCCCAAAGTCGTGTCTCTAGAATTCTGTATCTAGAATTTATCAGGTAATAACTGACATTTTGAAAAGCACGTGTAACTAATTGACAACAACATTATTTAGTTGCCTTAAACAATGGAGTTTCGAAAACATCTGCATTTTAATAGAGCGACCCATAACATCAGTTTGGTTTGTTTATTTGTTATAGTGCTATAATGCATAGGCTACTTTGACCCTAGGTTGCTAGAGTTTAAAGGTTAAACAACATAAAGTCTCAAACCGGTTTTTTACACGCCGAATTTGGTCGGTAAAACCTGAATCACAAATACAATAAGTAGTGGTTCTATACAGGGTGTATAATACGTAAATGCAAAAGTGATGTCTCTGCTTAAACCTATAATAATTGATAACATTTTAAGAAAAATGGCAGTTGTTTTTTTTATTTTCACGATGGTATGTAAATTAAAAGGGATTTAATTTGTACGCAAAAATGTACGTACTTCTATGGAGTAGGTATTGAAAAACAGCCAGGTGCCTGGCTATTTAAAATTAAAATTTAAAAGATACCCATTTTGGGGCACTATCTTGAGGTTAGTGCACTAGATTATATGCGATGAACGATCAATTGCGGTTTTATTTTTTAAAGAAAATAATTATACTACCAATATATTATTTTCATATGTTTTTGCGATGATGCAGTTTAATTTAAGACATTACTTTCAAAATCAGGTTGTATATTAAACTTTCAATGATGCGTTCTGTAATACAAAGAAAATTAGCTGCATAAAAAAGGAAGCCAGTCATAGTGATAAACTTATTACACAATAACTACAGTTTTAATTGCGTGTTATAAAACACGTGAAACAAATCACATTCAAACAATCTGCTTCTATCTGAGCTGTTTAATTGAGTCAGAATGATTTAGAATGACGATACCTCTGAGAGCAATCAACTTATCAATAATAACACGTAAGAATTTGGTTCATTCCTACAATGAATGACGTGTTCTCCATTACACAATAATGCGTACCACGAACAAATGAAATGCTAAACTTATACTGTTCAAAATAAAAAAAGTTAATTCCAACACTTAAGCACGCAACCACTACAGACACAATAAATGAACTCAATGACATAAATCGCTGTTCCTGGCGATTTTAATTAATTCTGGATTAAAGTGATAAATGAACACTCAGTTTCAGTGTAAATATGACTGTGGTGCTTTGTCAATAATGCACATGTGTCTATATCAAATAATAGGGGCGTGTTACTCCTGGTGTATAGGCCCTTAGTGTCTACAGTTGACATACCGTTGACATTGAGACCGTGCTAATTAGTGTGCCCTCGAATTAGAGACACTTTGAAATATGACGTCCCCTCTAACAATTTCCTTAAACATAGGAATGTTAATMGAGTGCAACCCAAACCGCCGATTATTCGTCGCCCCACCACTTTTCTAATGTACGCGCGCCATACTACCGAAATTAACTCCCTTAATTGAATTTACCATGACTAGAAGATATCTTTTTAATGCGTTTAAAGCCTCATTAAACGGTTTTATGTTTTCATTAAAAGCAGATTTGTTAGTGGCTTCGGGCGCCAATATTTTTTAGAGATTCAAAACGCGCAAACAGGAAACAAGTTTGACCTGTTAAACTGTGGGGTGTCAAAGCAAAACTCCTTGAAAAATGATACCAGTTGTCATCAGGAACGTCGAGCGACGTTATTTATAGCTTAAGCGCCCGCTTCCGAAAGAAAACATATGTTCTTGATCACCGTAGATCCTCGTAAATTAACGGCAAGTACGAAAGTTCAAGGCGAACACTTTTGTGCTTAAACTAAATCATGTGACGTCATTCGCCGACCGACGTCGTTGAACTTAAATTAATAACGGTATTAATTGTAGCCGTTTTCAAACAATTTGGAATTAAATGGAGAGGCGATCCGCCGCGCCAATTTGCCAATTAATTCGTCTGTAATCAATCTCAATACAGTACGCTGTTTAGTCCTTTCACTGGTGTTAAACGATGTTTAAAGCTGCTAAGCGTTATTTAGCTCTTTCATTTAGACTCGGATCTTCGGGTTCAATGACTGAAAAGGCCCTGAAAAGTGGCAATGAGATAATTTCTAAGCATACATGAAGAGATACGTTTTATGCTTCTGTATACCACCTAAAAAGTTTAATAATACACTATCATTAGTTAACAAAATTTTTGTGAAAAATCTTGTTTTCATTTAAAGAATAAAAGGCTTTTCCGCAGATGTCAGGGCTGGTCTTTATTCATTTTGTGAGAATTCTAACGCTTGTAATACTTCATTCAATTAAATAAACCTTTAGGTACATCAAACTAAATGTTTTAACTAGATTATTCTGCAGCTTGGCAATAACTGTCTATTACAGAAATTGCGCAACGAATTTGGAATCCAGGCGGATTTTCTTGAATTCCTGCCTGATTCTAGCTTCAAACCCTTGTAAACTTCGTGGTTTTTCTTTGTACACCTGAACTATTAAATGGTCCCAGATGAAAAATTCAGTAGACTTATATCAGGCTACTTAGTAGGCTATTCAATGGTTTACCTACGTTCTATCCACCGACCTGGGAAAATGTCATCTAGACACAAGCGAACATTCACTCCAAAATGTGGCGGGGTGCCTTCTTTTTGAAATCAGACATTGCGGTTTAGCATTACTCGTCGATATTTATCTAAAAATAAATGTATAATGGCAGGTACAATACTATCCCGCTGTAGACTCACGTAGATATCCGCTGTTACGTTTCCATTTTGACTAGTGGGCCTTTAATGTGTTGCCCAAATGCCAGCCAGACTTTCAGCAGAGCAATAGCGGGAGTTATGTTTGTTTAAAAATTCATTGGGTAACAAATTAAATGTTGTTTGGAAAATCATGTCCATCATTATCGCAGAACACTGCATCGTTTTACCAGGAGCATCTTCATTTAGCTCATGAAGAAGGTGTACTGGATGGGTTTGCATTTGTTTTTTTCTTCGTACAACCGTCGACTGACTAATGTATACAAAGCAAGTTGCAGGGTTGACGCAAATGAGTTTTCCAAAACGCTAACTAATACATGATCTTGATCTTCATTTGAAGCCCGGACGTTGGGATATATATGCTACATGTCCAGTTTCTTTAAATTCTTTAACTAACTATGATACTATGCATTGTACAACAAAATTTGTCTGATGCTGTCCATAGCCAACCTTTTAACTTATTGAAGGGTACTTCAAACGCATGAAAGAAAGGAAAAACCAGTTGTCAGTTTGCCTATTTGAAGATTTATCATCACATGAATAAACCACACAAAATAAACACCAGGTCATTTCAAGGATAATAATGCAAGCTAAAATTGATTGGTTGTCAGATAAAAAAAATAAAAGACATAAAACATACGCTGCTATTGGAAATGATTAATATACAAAAAATAAGAAAAAATAATTAGCAAAGAAATTTTTTGAAGAACCTTCATTTAGCTATAAAGTTTAGATTTGTAGAATAAACTGATTATTATATACTGTTGTCCAACTCTGTAMATAGAAAATCTTAATTGAAAAGGAGGAATGGTGAACACGTTTGTAGGGTACGAAAATTTTCGTTTGTCATATAGCCATACACGAACAATAATAGAGCACAATWTCAAGACWAACAAATAAAAAATGACTAGCATAATAAATACATATGAAAAAATCTATATAATATCTTCCTTATTAGGAGAACTCGACTAAGAAAGCGATAGAAGGAAAGCTCTTTAAAATTAACCAAACTTACTGTCGACTTTATTCAGAAGAGTTTCTTGTATTGCTCTCTTAGTCGAATTTTCTTATTGCGGAAAAGATTTGAATAGATTTTTCATTCTGATTATCAACTGGTACTTTTTATCAACACTACCCTGAGCAAGGCCCAATAGAAAGAGCCGAAACGTCGTCAAATAAATGAGTCTTAGTAATTTGGAACCAACTCCGACAAAAGCCAAAATACWCAAAATAAAACGGGAATTCTACTCAACTAAAGTCAACCATTAATGTTACAATGTTACAGTAGTGAAATTTATAAAAGCGCAGTTGTACGGCGTGTACTTTGCATATACTCGTATAGCGTATATTGTATATTTCGATCTTTTGACGAGCCGCCAGTGTGAATATGGCGCCTAATTCCGTATACCAGACTATTAGCTTGAAAAGTATGGTGTACATAGCTCCACACATAAAAAGCCGAAGATCGTAAGAGTACACTAGGGAGTGAATACGAAACTAATCTTACGTTTTTTTAAACAATTAACCGATGACAATATGCATATGCAGACTGATAACTGCTCTGCAAGTCAATGTCTAATTTGGAATTACTGAAACTGCACCCTTTACGGCATTTTTCTGAACCAACTGGAGCTTGATGGATCCTTACTGGACCAACCGGTTCAGCTCCTTTGTTTAGCGAAAATCTTCCGACACCGATGGAACCTGCGAACGCTAAGTACGAACCAGGGATCACAACCAGCAACTTATGTCCAAATACACGATAATCTTGGGTGATTTCGCACAGGTGAGGAAGAACGTCGCTGTATGTAGGCTGTTGGTGAATCAATAAATTAATATGGTTACCATCCGAAGAGCTCAAAAGGAGCAATAAAACCGCCATATGGTTATTACTCGATAGTCAGTGGAGTGGTCAAAGGACTTATACCAAACCGAATATAAAGGAATATATGTATATTTGCTAAGTAAACTACCCACCACAGTATTTGAGTGCAAATACACGCGCATAATATGATTAAAAACACTTCTGAGGTTTCACGAAATTACGCTTTTACGAAACGAACGTGCTGTGTAGCAGGATCGTGTTTGCGTCGAGCAATCTACTACCAGCTAATAAAATCTGCGAGCCACGAACTTTTTTTCATCTATCTGGTCTTCTGATAACAGAATCAAAAATCTATTTGTAATGCCTTTTGCATGCCGGTGTAGCTACTTGACCATGTTGATTTAGTGTTTTGGTACAAAACTGGAAGAAGCGATCTAAACCGGACACAGTGGACCTGTCTTGAATTAAGTCATGTTGAGGGAACAAATAATAGCATTAAAGTAAGAATTTAGGATGGCAATGCCATCTGTCAGCATTACACTGACATGATGACAAAGCCACCTAGCTGCCTTAACGGGTACTACTTCCTAAAGGAAGTGACCTGTAGCCTGACAAATTGGCATGCAACACTGCATACTTCAATTTGACAGCAGGCCCCCACGGCCGTGTTGTCTACACTAGACCTAAACTGCACTGATGAGCTGTAATGACAGCGAAATAGTACTATCTGCAGTTGGTTGAGGTGTAGACAGCACAGCATAGACATACATTTTAAATAATAGCATTACTTTTATTATTAAAGTTCCAAAATTACAAATTATCGGTCGTAGTTTTCAATCTGATTACGATTACTTTGCTTTAAACGTGGATAGATCTATGCTATCTGTCAGTTAATAATTTTAAGAAGGCTCTATGGTGCAGCGAATTTGTTTTTCATAGATGTAATTCAAAATAGTAGAAGTAGGACAACATATATATATATATATATATATATATATATATATATATATATATATATATATATATATATATATATATTGCTAAAAATAGAATAAATGTGTTTTGATGATTTATGAAGATCGAAATACCTTTAGGCCTAAATATATTCACAGTGCAAAAATGATCACATACAATTTTTACAATATAATAAATTGCTATTACTCCTAATATAAACATCTTCGCTAAAATCAACACTACCTACATCTGTAAGTTACAGATAAAGAATATGTTCATGTGTAAAATAAAAAATAAAATAAATATTCGTAGTTAACAGAACGCTTTCTCTCGTACTTAAATCTCTGCAAAACTTTAAATCTAATTTATTGCTTTGTTCAACTGCTAACTAAGCTGTTAGAAACTGTTTCAGCAGCACTAGATTTTAAAAAGCTTTTAATTAATTTCTTCTTCTCGAAACTTTCAGCTAGCAACGTTAACTTAAAGTGTAAAATGCAGCTCGTAACTTCAAAATAAATGTTAAAATATTAATTACATTTTATCGTTTTGTTAACAATGCAGCCACTACAGACATCTCATCACCTAACTGTGCTGCATTTTTTCATTTATGTTTTATTTACAGGTTCACGGGAACCTCGAGCCGCTAAAAGAGGCTGTAGGGTGCTTCCAGGTTTGCACTGGCGAATGTTCGGAGCATAATATGCTGGTTTAGAATATGTCTGCAGAAGTACAGGATGTCCCATTTTCGTTGTAATTGTAGGGTATCTCGGCAACTATTAATGCTAGAGCGTTGCGGTTTCGACATTACTGTATTACTTTTTTGTTATGAGTTGAAATGGACCATCGCCATTTTTGTATCGTCTTTTGTTTTAAAGCTATAGCCAACTTTTGAAAAATGTAACTTTTCTTCAGTTCTCAATATCTCGATTGGCTATGTAGACACAAATACACATCTTTATAGATATTTTTATTATGAATCCAGTGGCGTTCTCATAATTTTTTTAGGAGGAGACATTTTTAGAGATATAACACAAACTTGCTATGGTTGAAAAGACCTATTTTTAGGTTTATCTTTACTAATTTTGGTATTGTTCCAATTTTTGTAATAATTTAACGAGATTTTACGTTTTCCGTCAAAATGGATGTAAATACTTGATGATAAACAATACATAAGTACTTATCTCCAAATAAACAATCATTTTCATTAGTTACATGGCCTCCTAGATTATCGATAAGAAAATGTATGAGTGCTCTCTGTATGTATTCAAATATGCCTATATTATTTTTAATGGATTAAAATTTCTACTTAATAATATAAACTACATCGTGTGTTTTCTTATTCCATAGCCTCTTGGATGTAAACGTAAAATACGATTAATTTATTTAAAAAAATTAGAATAATTCCAAAATTAGTAAAAATAAACATGACAATGTATATTTACCATAGCAAAGCCAACTATGGTTTCCATTTAAAAAAAAATGCAAGTTTGTTATATCTCAAAAACGTGACCTCCTTAAAAATTACGGGTACGCCACTGGATTCAAATAAAAATATCTATAAAAAATGTCTTTACAGTTTTTTTGTATCTACATACCCAAGCGAGAAATTGAGAGCTGAAGAAATGTTACATTTTCCAAAAGTTGGCTATGACTTTAAAACAAGAGACGATACAAAAAAAGCGACGGTGCAGCTGAACTCAGAACAAAAAAGTAATAGTAATGTCGAAACCGCAACGCTCTAGCATTAATAGTTACCGAGATACCCTAGAATTACAACGAAAATGGGACACCCTGTACAACATGAGTTTGTTTATCGGTATGCCTGATGTATTGAGTTGGGGTAGTAATAACTACTCGGATTGGGGGAACTGCGGTCGGTAAGTTATACTCCATGGGAAATATTTTAATATGGTTGCCTTACGTTCCGAACTTAAAGTAATATATGTCATTGAGTGTACAAATACAAATGAAGCGCGAGTGATTTATTAGATTATTTTTAAATAATCGGAAGTGCTTAAACCGCCTGCTCGTAAATATTCATGAAGCTACATGTCGAGAAAAGTTTACCTTACCCGAATTAAAAATTTGTCTATTCTGTAGTTAAATTCAGTTTTTTATAAGAAAAATTAAAGAACATTTTATTAACAGAAAATTAATCAGCACTTTCATTGTATGTATTTTCGGCATGAGGAAAATACTATTCTTCACTAATATCGATCAAATATGTGCCTTTCTTACTTATAAAATCCTCTCATAAACAACAACTTTAATATCCCAAAAACACTCTTTGTAGCAAAGCAACTACGGTGTACAGAATCTGGCAGTTGAAATTGTGCACATTTATGATTTTGCAGTAATGCATTTCAGGGCTGCAAGCCGCGTTTACCTATAGCGTCCGCTATTGATGAAAATATGTATTGTATTGCGGTTAAAACCATTACATCGAGGACAGGCTTTGTTCGTATACATGGCGGTTTTTTTTGCTCGTTTATAGCAAGTAACCTTATACACCGTGATGAACTGCCTAAATATGTCGTTAACATCTGTCTGGTACTCTGCTGCTACTGTTCGGATGCTGTTGCTATCTTGTTACATGCAGATTAGGTGTACATTGGATCCTCCATCAATTCTGCTGGCAGTGGTAATTAATAGTAAAGCAATAACATGCGAACTGTGAAAACAATTTAACATATACCTATTAGCATTATCAATAAATCATGAATTACTACAACTATTTGTGATTTTGCGCAGGACAGAAATAATCGCAATTATTTTACATGATGTTTATTTTACCGCAATCTGTTATTATAGTCAGCAATTTCAGTGTTATTATGGTACACAATATGGATAATGTTTTCCGATCAAAACAATTTGAACTGATATTCATAATTTTCAAATGATATGGTATATATATCACCACTTAAAAAACGTCTGAATACTTGAAGATATATGAACACTTATCTGGAAGAAAGAAGACTCAATCACACCGTAATGTATGTTTCCAAGAAATGCAGATATTTTGTGCTAAAATTATTGCTGATTGCGATTATTTTTGGTTACACTTTTACGAATTTTAATTATTGCACCACTTCGTTTGCACGTACAAAAGAGCTTACGTGAAGATGTCGATCACGAGCTTTTGGATAAGATAATTTTTAAATATATGAATGCAGTAATTACTGAGTGGTCCGGTTTTGTAAAAAATGTAGTTCTCTTCCATATCTCGAATGAATCTTCTCTCCGTCTCTCTCTCGCTCTCCAGGATCCCAGACTTAATACAGCCCCATCATTGAATATAAGCAGAAAAGCAATAGACAATAATAATGTGAGGCTTAAGTTTGAACGTAATATATGAGATATAGGTTAGAAGGTTAGAGATTGCTTTTCCTTTTCTTGCGATTATGCAACAATTACCGGTATCAAACTATAATGTAACCAGACTCCTCCAAAGTTCTTAAAGAAGAGAAGTGCACAATTATAAGAGAATTGCTATAATAATTATTGCTATCTTTTAAATTTTAGGTATTATAGTAGCAGAGAAATGGTTGTGTAAAACCATGAATTGATTAGGCAAAAGCAAAACTTGTAAAATGAAAATTCTACGTTACACTCAAATACTTGAAGTAGAATAAGGAACTGTTTTATTTTGTTTTAAAAATTTGCAAGTCAAGGTTGATAACAGAAATACTAATAACTAATAATAATGCAATATGATAAAGTTCCGTAAAGCGGTAGCTGCTTGCAAATAATTATTATCTAATTTACCTAAAACGCGTTTCATACAAAACAGACAGCTATTTTTTGTTTTACTTTTGTTTGAAGACATCAACACGTAGTATTTTGGCGGACAACTGTTACAGGTTCCTATCTATGGCACAGGATAAGCGTCTGTGTGAGCGATGTATGCAAATTAATCTGCCCTGGTTAATTCAGAGTAGTTTCGCGCTTGTCTGGGCTCCTCAGGTAGCCATCTGCACAGGAGCGGCTAAATCACAGAACGGGCTCCTACTGCCACGCATGCGCTTTGTTGAATTAAGTATTTATAAAACAACGTGCGAAAAAAACCTTTCCAAAACAAAAATAAATAACTATACTCACATATCTAAAAAAAAAACAGAAATTCATACCGTGAAAATTTCAGTTGAATTCTAGATCCCATTTGGACATACTGCATGCGTGCGTAATACGCAGCTGGCGGAGCCCAGTCTTATTTAGCCGCTCCTCCCTGCACTAGGTCGTAAGTGGTTAACATAGTTGCAACCCACCTAGTATGCAGTTTTCCGCCTAGATGGCGCCGAGGACCCTGGCTCTCAATTACATTTATTTGTACTGCACGCTGCGCTTAAGGCAGCAGTCTGCTGCTGGTCAGTGTATTCGGTATTTCTTGCTGAGGAGTTCAAGCAAGGGCGAAACTAGTCGTGGGATCCGAGTGGATTAACCAGAGCAGATGATTATTAATTTGTTGCAAGTATTATTTGTTAATTCACCAGAATTTATTCATCGGTTCATTTTTAAAGATATAATAGCTAATTAGTCGCCAGGACATCTGTCAAAGGCTATTTTTTTTGCAGCTGATACTACTCTCTGTATCTTCAATATAATTTGTGACTTTACGGATAGGTACTGTAGACTTAGTCAGTGGTTTAGTTCGTTCCTTTGTTGGTAATAATTATTGTAACCTTGCTCTGAAAAACGCTACATTTAGGTAGCATGAAGTAAAATTTTGTCGATAAAGTAAAAAATGTCTTCATCATTTCAATGAAGGKTTTGCTCGCATGCTACCTTAACAAATTAATATATTCGTCCCTTTTTTAATCTCCATGCGTATTAGGATTTGCATAGCTTTAATTTCTCACCACCAGGTGATGCTTCGTCTTTCATGAATATGCAAGCAACTGCGAACGGAATACTTTTACCAACACCAACTTCGTTTCATGAATTGGAATGAGGGTATGATTTCATTAAATATATTTTAAGGTTGAACGTAAACGTTAAATGCATTTTTGTGGTTGATAAATCTCTTTAAGATGAGCTTAACGCACACTTAGATGCGTAAAACAAAAATTTTTTATTTTTTTTATAGGCAGTGGGGCCAGTGTGATATAATGTTCAATAAACTGTCATGAAAGACTCAACATGGTGGCACAGGTAGTATCTTGTGTGTGGCTTCACTAGTTAGTAGAAACACTGAACACAGACGTGCGACGCTATTCGAAGATAAGGGAACGCCGCAACGGAGGTTGCAGCTATTTCTCAGACTCCAATACCAGAGCCATTTTTGCTTAAAGCTGAAGAATGAGACCAGCAACGCTTCGCGCGTTTCAGAAGTGCAGCAGCAACAAGCAACATACAGATCAGGTGGACTCACTTATCTACTAGATGGGCAGTCATGCTGAATCGATTTTCCAGTCATTCATTACTGCTGAAGCTGGCGACTTCAGTATACAAGGGTGAATGCTTTCAGCGTCCATAATGTTAGATAATAAGTTTTCGGAAGGATCACTGTCACTATAAGACACTGACAAAAAATTATTAATCTGCCGTTTCAATTACGTCTGTAATCTTTGTCAAAGGCGAGAACCTCAAAATATCGTCTGACACGAGTTCAAACAAAATTTTGAAAGAGAATACTTTCCGATTCTAGATGAAAATTACACACTAGCGCAAACTCAACCAGCCAAAGTATCAACTGAACTAGATGCCAATAATGTTATTTTGGCAGGTCATGTTATATCCCAGAATGGTATTGCGCRCGACTCTTCGAAAGTTCGAGCTGTTCAACGTATGGACTCCTCGACAAATATAATGGAACTGAAAAAATACTGTAGGCATGGTTAACTTCCTTGGCAAGTTCATTCCCAGTCTATCTTCGATCGCGCAGCCTCTTCACGAACTACTTCCCCACGACAACGAATCAACTTGGAACAGTGCTCAATAGGAAGCATTAAATAAACTCAAGCAGGCACTAGTAGATCCGCCAGTGCTGGTAGTGTATGACTGCTTCAAGTCAGTTATGCTGTCCGTAGATTCGTCATCTTTTTGCTGGGTGCTGTGCTGATGCAGCAAGAGGAAGATGTCTGGCAACTTATAGTATGTGCATCATATACACTTTCTCAAAGTGCACAACACTACGCTCAAATTGAGAAGAAATCATTTGCTGTAACTTGAGTATGTGAGAAAATTTCAGAAAGAATTCACCAGATTTAGACTAATTTAAACTAAGTGAAGATATAACAACTTTTGTATAATCTCTTAGTTAAGGATTACCCTCCGTAGATGAAAGATATGTGAAACCGTGGACTGGTCTGCACGAAGACCCTTTCTGCTGAGAACTGGTTAAATATTGTAATGAAGGCCGGCCAACCTGTGGGAACAGCGTCATACACTCCAAGAAAATCTACTAATGAAAGACTAGGTTAACCATTCCCTATTGCTTAATGCAAGATATCCTGAATAAGCTCCATGACGGTCAAAAAGGTATCAATAAATGCCGTTCACTAAACAAAACAATCTGCATGGTGGTCTTTACTGCTCACGCAATTGTAATAAATCAACATGATAAGTGGTAGGTGTCATACTAGTAGTACCAGAACTGCTTAAACTGAGTTTAGCTAATCCAGGTAGGCTTCTAAGGAAWAAAGCAAACCTCAAAAGAGCATTTTGATGCACGACACAGAGCAAAACTATTGTCTGATCTTCCACTGGGGCAAAAGGTATGGATATCGGATCTAAGGCAGGAGGAAAAAGAAGATTCCTACATCCTCTTCCAACAAAGCAAGAAACTTCTGAAGCAGTCCCAGAGTTCCTACCAAATTATAACGAAACATTACAATTTACATCTACAACAAGTTCTGCAAGCTCGCTGATTCGTCTACGAAGAAGTCAGCACCAGAGACGTGCTCCATGTAGCTTAAACATATAAGGGGGAAGATGTGCAATTAGATACAGTGCACGATATCCGCACTTACGAGAGTGCCGTGATTTTGCTAGAGGGGGGAGTAAAAGTTGACCTTACAAAATACATATACGTATACGCGTATGTTATAAATAACTCAACAGTTTTTATTATAAATACTGTATTATGTAACGATGTATTTGTAACGTGTAACCTTCCAGTTGTTTCTCTATATAGTCGCTGCCTCGAATTTTTGTAGTAGAGTATAACCAACAAGCAGCTGCTTATGCCTTCCACCAATTCTGTACGTTGGCGCTGGTCTGTAGCTCGATGCCTGGTCTAAAATGTTATCCTACTAGCAGCAAAGAGATGGTAATAAGAGAGAGTCAAATTGAGGCTGCATGTGGGAACTCAAACACCCAAAGGAAACACTGCAGCTGTAGTGTGCAGTCGGATATTTTTATGAATGACAACATTCCTCTTCGCTTCTTTTGAATTGCCCTTCGTGGACATTGAAGAGTCGCACTGCATGAAGCTGCAGTGAAGGTCATTCTACATTCCATGGAATCCACCAAGGAAACTTCTTGTCGGTCCCAGATGACAATAGCACAGGACGCTGCCTTCTATGACAAGGATATTGGAAGTTAGTACTATTACAAATGTTTGATTCGGAACGGCGACTATTTAGAGTGGCTAAAAGATGTATCTAAATGTTGCACATAAAACATTTTTTATTTTCACTGAAGTTTTAATTACCGGACCGATCGAGTCTTGTAAAAAAACAAGGCACATATCCTACCTAATTTTTACACTTACAAATCGTTCTAAAACAAGCGGTAATTGCTGCCCTCTATCTATTCCTAAATAATTTGACCAATTCGACATATAACTGGAGCTAGAAGATAGATATTACATATTCCTCTTAAATATTCTACCTAAATGTAAAAAATATTATTACTCACGATAATGTCGCACATAATCTTGGACAAACGTCATTATTTGAAACTAGACCATGGTCACCGGAGAATTTAGTGAGGGTGGAGAAATTTGCATTCACTTCCCCACTGAATCATTACAATCTGGAGGGTCACACCTAATGAGTAATTCAGACCATCCCCATATTATGCTGAACAAAGGGTGTTAATGTTCACAGACCTACAGTTGCAACAAAGTACTAAGTAAATATGCTTAATTTTATTGCACAGGTATTCGATTTTTCATCTACACATATTATTTTTTATAAACTGCAGTTATTTTGCTATTGCCGAGCCTTGCAATGGGCTGATTTAAATTTTTGTTATAATGCAGAAACATGGTCGTGTTTATAAATATTTCATAATTTACAAATACCTATCGCCGTTGAAAACTTTTAATGGGAAATCACTCAATTTAAAGAAAAAGGAATTCTTGCTTGCAATGGGAATCTAACCCAGGACCTCCAAATTTGCGCTCCGACGTGCAGACTAGCACAATGTCAAAATCCTGGTTCGATAGTAACGGTCAACGTGACTCTAATAAATGCATTTTCAGGTACCTAAATTCCATTACTTTTTTTAAACTATTGCGTAAAAGCTGTAAAGTGACAATTTAATTAATTTATTGATATTAGGACAGCGCTTTTTATCTCACACGGTATAATCGCTAGTATTTAGATCATAGCTCCATACTGTAACAGTTTGAAGGATAGCAACCCCATCTGTGAAAAAAACCACGAAACACAAAAGCCAGACTTACTTAAAATTCGACTAAAATAGTGCAGTGGAGCCATTTGTTGATCGCTAAATATTGTAAAAAGACTCTTTTAGTCATGATATCTTTTTTTATATTTCATGCAAATGATTGCGTAAGCCTAAAATTTATAAATTCTTATGTAATTCTTGCATAATTCAATTAGTTAATGTCAATATAATAAAGTGGTGCTTTAATTTTCTCCAGTAGTTTGTAATTGTGGAGTGGTGCAAAAACCAGCCAAGTCCCAAATCAATATTTGTGAGAAAGTAAGGAAAATGTCCTGGATTTTGCAATCAGTTTAACACATTTTAAATTTTTGATTTTTAAATATCTTACATTGGATTTGCCTAATTTTTGCATAAAACAATAGGGAATAGCTAAAACTACATAAAACGTACAAAAATTTAACTTCGTCCAAAACTGGACTTGGCCATTTTATTGCACCAACGTCTTCAATTATAATCCATAATTTCTCAGTACTTCAACAGATGTTTGTATATGCCTCTTATAACATTTAAACTACAATGCAAATTACGATGAATCCACCAGGTTATAAAAGAGATGCAAAGCAGAGGAACTTGAGAACCTCTTGAGCTCATCATTTGTGGCATGCATATTAAACATAGGTATTATAATTAACCATTGGAGTAAAACGTAAACATATATGTAATTCAGAACAATACGCATAGCCTATGTTTATGTTAATACGTCTCTTACCAGTTATTTTTGTCTAGTAAGATATTTACCTTTCGTAAATCCTTAGCAACTATTGCCTTTCTTTTTAGATTACATTTGACATAATGCACAATAGAAAATAGTGTTGTTTGGCTCTACTATTACAACTAAATTTTGCAGTTATAGTGATACACGATTTTTTCAGCTCTATTCTGTTCTGCATCAGATGAGGTTTTAGCACGCATGTCAAAGTAAAAGCCAAAGCCATTACGTTATTGACTGCATGATACACTGGACCATAAATCCATGTGACATACACTAGCCAGTACAAAAACGGATTCGTTAATCTACCCCGATAATCAAATAATGAACCGCCCCACAGGAAATATCTCAAAGTCCCTTGTACTACGCGCCCTTGTAATATTTGACCCCTGATTTCAGATGTGGCCGTGTCATTTACCATAAAAGGCAGTTAGTCCGCTTCGTATTAGGAAATGTGTGCCGTTTCCTGCACTTGACATGAGTGCGAAAATCTAATTAAGCGAAGATATGGAGTAATTTCCAAAATATAATCGTGACTACCATTTCCAAAGAGTGACACATTGCTTATCCTGACCTTTTTTTTATAAATAGCGCTGAAATCCATGGCTAACTGACTGAGTGGTCCAGAAAAAGAAAACAAAAAATCGGTGAATATTTTAAACGGTTGTGGTTTCAACACATAAGCAATTTTTAAAAAATTACTTAAATAATTATTTTGCATATAATAAAGAAATCAGTACTTCAGCTATTGGTGAACGTGTGATCTGCAATAAATTATGCATTGGTCATTCACTCACAAAGCGAGTTAGTAGCATAATCATGCTATGTGACAAGACAATGCAATAAAGAATGTAGTTTATCAAAAACCATTTAAAATTCAGTAAAGTAAGAATGGTGAAATTTCTTTCAAAACCCATTTTGTAAGAATCGGTACATTGCTGCTTAATATGGTTCGTGTTAATTTAGTGTTATTATAAAGTATAAAGCAAATTTATTGTTTATTCTACCATTTAAGCATACAAAATACAAAATCTGAGTAGATTAAATGTATTTTTGTACCTATTTTTTAGAGCAACTGTATATTTAGAAGCATGCATTACTTACGTTGCATCCAATGCTAAAATATGACAGGAGCAATTACCTGAAACAAATATAAAAATTCTTTAGTTTATATACGATGTCACCAAATTACTAATATAGATACATACTACACAGGTCCCGTTCAAATTATGATCCAGTGTTTTATTCTCAGAACTAAACGGGTGGCTCTTGCCGCAGTTCTTTTTTAACGTTCTTACAATGTGGTCTAGAAGGCATTTATAATGTCATAGCTACTTCAGCTATTGCTTTTATGATAGAGCGGGTAGTCCACATTTTCGTTGCTCCGAGTATAATAGATTTCTCGCGAATGAGTGTACTAAACCAAGTGATAACTTTGCAAAGACTTCAACAATAATAAATTCTGTTTTTGAAATGTCATAAATATTATAAACAAGAGTTGGCAACGTCGAAGAAATCGACTGCTACCATCTTCACTATCGACAAGTTAGACCACGATAGAAACCCAGATTTCTGACTGTGTAACAAAAACAGCTACGTGTTTTCAGGCTATATCAGGAGCAAGGAATTTTTAATATGAAAACGTCTTACCTTTGGTTTGGAATATAAAATGTAAATTACTAGCTATAGGTAGTAACAATAAGGCAACACTATGTGCCGGCAGAAGTAAAGCACTGAATATACAAAGCCTTAGTAGAAGCGCTTAGTTTTACAGTTCCCTGCAATCGACTAGTACAATAGTTGAATGAAATAAGTATGTCTGATCGTTTTAAATTGTGTGCGATTCTGACTTGATGCTTTTTACTTTGAAGGTCACATATCAGCTAATTTATATCATGTAAGCTGGTGGTGGCGGCGAGACTAATAATATCGAAATAGATATAGACTTAAAAAGTAAATGTAAAATAAATTGTTCGATATGCCAATGAACAATAACTGCAATGTAATGCATAGGTAGACAGGCAAAATACGTGGAGAAATAGTTAAAATATCATATACGTTTTGCAGTTAAATCAAGAGTTACAGCAAATTTGCAGTTTATATTTGAACTTGAATCTTATTAATGTACTTACTGCAAAATATTACATTATTAATGCCGATGACATATTGTTGGGAACATAWCGTGGGAAGCAGCCCGGAAAACAACTTGTCATTGACKACAACCACAGAAGCCTTCAAACCAAACTKGTCAGATACCTTTCAAATTTGCCACCTTATGTTCAGATACCTGTARTACCAGCATAGCGCAGTGTTCACATAAGGGTGGCTTTGGCGAGAAGCGTCAAGCCTTTTGGAGCACCTTCAGGGCGAAATCTAACTACATACTACAATAATGTCTGTCGGTACCTAATATTTTTGCAATTTTTGCTGATGTAAGAACACACGTTGTCTCTGATATTATTGTTGCCTTATTGTCATTATCACGAGTTATTTATTGTTTATATACAACATTTAAGACAACAATCAATGACAATGCAGACAAATATACTGGCGGAGTTGGAGCTTTGGATCTACGTCATACGTCTTCGTTTTACTTATAATAACTTTCACAGTTAACTTGAAAACCTGTGTTGTAATTAAGGTCAAGTCCTTTACGCATTAACTACCTTTTTAAGTTTAATCGATATTTATTGATATATTTGCTTTCGATTGTGCCATAAATTGATGATGCTAGGTATAAAGATCCAACGGGACAAGTGTATATATGTAAAGGGTATGTTAACATTAACAGCCATATGTTTGGGCAATTTCAGGTAAGATATCCATAGCCGCGCGAATCATGGTGAAGCAAGGGAGTTGATTGGATACAGGCGATGTTGTTATGATTAGTATGCATTGCCTGTGTATTTTCGCTTGTACAACGTGGTCATTGTGGAAGTGACAGCCGGTAAAGTAAATATTCAAATTCAATTAAACGTTTATTGACAAACGACGCCGGTTTCAATCAGCGGGGCGTAATTTATTACTTTCAATTATGCGCTTTAATTATAAAAACAAACCTCTCATTTTATATGCTAATGTAATAAACGTTTTGATTTACTGGAAAAATCTCACGCACGCACAAAAGATGAAATTCGCCCGGCAGGGAGAATGAAAATGCCGACGCGTCGTTTACACGTTTTGATAAATTACCATCCCATGCTGCGATGATCAAAATTTGATTTGCCGGAACAAAATACGGCTGTAGAGAATCGACCCCCGGACTATAAAAGGAAATGTTCTTTTTTGTCCCAGGAATGTTTTGATCAATAGCCCTGTGTCCGCGTCTTCCGGCCTTTGATTGAACAAAGTAGATCTCTAAAGAAGAGGAAATGTAAAAGTAGACGGAGTACAGTCGTTTGTCTAGTACGTGATTGTGATACTTATACCATAAACCGTCTTATAAATAATATTATTTGTAATAATAATCGATTTATACACCAAACCGAACGTACAATTAATGTAAGATTCGCTAAACTATACAAAAATGCGCAGTGCCATATGTGTAATAGTGCAAAGTGCAGCACACATTAGAAGCAAAAAATTTAAAAGGGAAGTAGAATAGCACAATCTCAAATAAACATACATCACTAATCGTACGGTATAAACCTGGTTTAGATGCGTTTCCGTCAAGTTTGTACATCCACCAACCGACGTCATACTTTTTATGTTCCATCAACATTTCTTCGGTCAGAAAACCAATATATACCATACGAAACTAGCTAGTGGCGCCGTCAGAATTGGCTATTAAGGAACAAATTTGCAAATCGCCTTGTAATTTGGAATTTGTAGAATATAAGGCAGCTGAAGGTACTTTCTTCCCTAAGAGTGAAGGTCAGTCAGATCAATACCATTATTTGGATGGGAAACATTCTAACCGGGAAACAGTTACCGTGAGTGTCTCTTGTATTTTTTGCAATTCAGGTTGTGATAAATTATAACTATATTTGCTACACTTCAATTATACCGCGAGTTGTAATATTGCTATTATTGAGATTTGCTGTGCTTTAGTGTTTAATGAATTAAAATAATTAATTCAATTTAATTGCTTTTGATTTTGGACCCGCGAGTATTCGCAGTTTGGTATATACTTATTTAGGTATTTGTGAACATAGCATGTTCACCTGGTGTCCAATTGTTTAATACCTTGTTTAGAAAAAAAACAAAACCCCGCCCATCTCGCTGAAGCAAGCTGGCAAATACCCTACTGTTCGACACCATTTAGCAAGCGTATTGCGATCCGCTAGAATCGATTAAATTTTTACATACAATAAGTTTTTATGTCAATGATACGTTATTTGAGCAGTTTATGAGAATATTAAGCTAATAAGAATGTTGGTTTGAAGGCTTCCGTGGTTGTTGTCGATGACATGTTGTTTTCCGGGCTGGTTCCCACGTTGGTTATTAGACCTTGACGTTTCGACACTCATGTCGGTGTCTTACTCAGAAGTAGCTCTGAAACTGAAGTGTCCTAGTCCGCTCGGGTATTTATACTCGTCCGGGTCACTGACCTGTGGGCGTTGTTACGCATGACCGGTTTCCAGATTCCAGGTAGTTCAATGCCCCGGTCTCGGTMGTAATTGTGCGGGTTTTTCTGGATTTCGATGGCTTCCTTGTCCAGTCTCGGCCAGAATCTCGCTTCCCTCGACAGCATTTGTGCTTCCTCGAATTTGATGATGTGGCCAGTCTCCATTCGATGTTCTGCTACAGCCGACCTATCACCTTGTCGGTCTCTGATGTCCCTCATGTGCTTCTTGATTCTCGAGCTGATGTGCCTTCCGGTTTGGCCGATGTAAACCTTCCCACAGCTGCATGGGATGCTTGTGTTTGTAGCTCCTCAGTCGTCGAACGAMATTTCGGAAAGGCGTTAGCTATCTTTCTCGGGGCGGTGAAGATGGTGTTTATATGATCATCATAGCTACAAACACAAGGTGTGTACAGCATCCCATGCAGCTGTGGGAGGGTTTACATCGGCCAAACCGGAAGGCACATCAGCACGACAATCAAGGAGCACATGAGGGACACCAGAGACCGGCAAGGTGATAGGTCGGCTGTAGCATAACATCGAATGGAGACTMGCCACATCATCAAATTCAAACAAGCACAAATGCTTTCGAGGGAAGCGAAATTCTGGCCGAGACTGTACAAGGAAGCCATCGAAATCCAGAAGAACCCGCACAATTACAACCGAGACCGGGGCATTGAACTACCTGGAATCTGGAAACTGGTCATGCGTAACAACGCCCACGCGTCAGTGACCCGGACGAGTATAAATACCCGAGCGGACTAGGACACTTCAGTTTCAGAGCTACTTGTGAGGAAGACACCGACATGAGTGTCGAAACGTCAAGGTCTAATAACCAACGTGGGAAGCAGCTCGGAAAACAACATGTCAACTAATAAGAATGGTTACGCGAATTTCTGCGATTAATGAAAAACACCAATTCGTTGCATCAAGATTTTGCCGTATGCATATGGTGTTCTCGCTGCGTAGCTGGTACAATTTGCAAAAGAACGAACAGTCCGATTAATAAAAAGCGTTGCGTTAGTGATATGGTTACTTTCAGTTGCATTCGTACATGATCATGTCTCTTACATGATTCACAGAGATACGGAAATAGCCAGCAACTGCAACGAGGAATACATTTTGCGGTAAATGTTTCGTGTGTGACAAACTATCAATGTAATTTGCCTTCGATTGCAATCCAATTGTCAATTAAACGAATTGGCAAGAATAGTCCTGGATTTAAATAATGTTTAGTAGGTTGAATATCATCTTTGCAGATAAAGAGAATGGTGATTTTGTAATAATTCTTCATATTTAACCTCTCCTTAAAATTCGCCTTATAGTTTGACCATAAATTTTTTTACAGGAATGTTTTTGCAAGGCATGATGGCAGCACGAGAACAACTAATTATTATTATTATTATTATTATACCCACAAAATACCTTACAGTCATATGTACCGTACAGTAATGTAGTACTTAATAACAATGACTGTGGTCCTTGCCCAGTGTGGGCGTATGGGATTAATTCAAATCAAAATTAAGGTGCAATCCTAACAGCCGAAAGCCGCACCGGCGCGCGCGCGCACAGCGGAAACACAGCACAGAGTACAAAAAACAAAACAAAAAAAAAGCGGAATACTGAAACAGTATACCAAACGTGTGCATACTGACGCAGCAAATAAGAATCAGTAGAAGCAATCATGAAAAACAAGAACGAGAATAAAGGTGGTAAAAATGAGAAGAGAAAAAAATATTTTTTATAACTACTTAGTTAATTCAAAAAATTCGTTCAAGTCATAAAATGTTTTTCCAGACAACCAACGTTTTAAGTTTCTTTTAAATATTAACTTAGTTGGTACATTGGTTTTAATGGTGTCTGGCAGATTATTGAATATTTTAATTCCCATATATAGATAATAATTTTGTGATGACGACCTGTTAAATTTAGGCAGCCGAAATTCCGTATTGTACCTGGTGGCGTAATCATGAAAATCCCTGTGAACAGGTAAAACTGATTTCATTGAAAAGACAATCTGACTGACTCTGTAAATATACATGTCAGTAACAGTGAAGATATTGAGACTTTTATAGGCTTGCCTGCAGGTATCTGTTTGCTTCAATCGGAACATAGCCCGCACAGCTTTTTTTTGCGTTTTAAATATTGTAGAAATATCTCCACTGTTACCCCAAAATTCAATGCCATATTGCAAGAGGCTCTGAAAATATGCAAAATAAACTGTGGTCAAAGTTTTCATGTCAACCAAATCTCGTAAAACGTATAGCACATACACGGCAGACGACAACTTACTATTCAATTTTCTAATATGTGATGACCATTGCAGATGGCAGTCGATGTTCAATCCAAGGAACCCAACCTCCTCCACGGACAGGATATCGCCGTACGACGTGCTAACAGTTAACGTTTCCGCGGTCCCGCGGGGTGTAAGGAATAACAGGCTGTTTGTTTTTTCACAATTTAAGACCAACTTATTTGCAAAGAACCAACGTTGAATATCTGACAAAACCTCTGATGCCTTGCAAAGGAGCCTTTCTTTATCCGAAGATTTGATAATGATGCTGGTGTCATCCGCAAAAAGGGTAAATTTGCAGTGATTAATGCTGCTGACGATATCGTTGGTATACAACAGAAATAAAATTGGGCCCAGAATATTGCCTTAGGGAACCCCACGCTGCACCACTTGTACGCTCGAACAGAACTTCTCAGTTGAAGATGAGTAACCCCTGCCCCACACTTCCACCATCTGTTTACGTTTGTCTAGATATGAGGCAAACCAGCTGTGTGCTACTCCCCTAATTCCATAAAATTCCAACTTAGTCAGCAAATAGTGGTGATCAACACAATCAAAGGCTTTGGACAGGTCACAAAAGATACCAAGAACCCCCTCACCGTTATCAAGAGGACTAACGACAGAGTCCAAAAAATCCGAGATCGCCGAAACAGTGCTCTTATCCCTCTGAAAACCGTGCTGATCACAATTTACGATTTTATTTGTAATAACATATTTAGTTAGTCTATTGCACATTATTTTCTCTAAGATTTTGGAAAACGTTGGTAGTAATGAAATAGGCCTGTAATTAGCAAGCAAGGTTTTATCCCCTTTCTTATAGAGCGGTTTTACCAAGGCAAGTTTAAATTTACTAGGGAAG
This sequence comes from Rhyzopertha dominica, assembly GCA_025024175.1. Lineage (NCBI taxonomy): Eukaryota > Metazoa > Arthropoda > Insecta > Coleoptera > Bostrichidae > Rhyzopertha > Rhyzopertha dominica. The sequence goes on from QCXZ01000001.1 coordinate 16,522,295, forward strand.
ATGCCATACAAAAACGAAGTATTGAATATGTGAGCAAGTGGTTCTTTAATTAAATCGATAGAATGCTTAATTTCGGTTATTGGAATTTCATCCCACCCACAAGATGTTTTATTTTTCATTTCGCGAACGACTTGGGCGATCTCAGACCCAGTAGTGGGGTGTACAAAAAAAGATGAACAGAAGCTCCTAGAAACATTTTTCAAATAGATATGTGGGTTCCCGGAAACAGGCAAGTTGTCAGTTAAGTGATTAGCAATATTGCAAAAAAACGAATTAAAAAGTTCAGACGCCCGATAAGAGTCAGATATGACCTCGTTATCATGATTAATAATAATGTTAGTGTTATTCCTTTTATAATATGTATAATGTGTTGTGAAAAGAACCGATTTTTACTAGTAATCACGCCAAATCCTACCCAGTGTGGAAATTAGCCAGTAATAATTTCAGTGATTAGACCAAGCTGACTTCACAAGGCGCTTGATATTCTGCAAGTGGAGTACGAACAATGCATTTGTTACTTACATCGTTTGACAAAACACAATATGGCTTACCTAATGTACAAATAAGTACGTGGATCACCTATGAACCTTGCAATCGTGCGATAGGCATCCCATATTTTACTGGAATATTCTGGATACAGCTTGACTTTTATGGGTTTGTCGGTGTGCAACAAATATGGGCGTTCTCTGTCATTCGCTGCAGGTTATAAGTCATGGAACCGCCACTCTATAGTAATGTTCTCTCTAGTTGAACTAATAGGACTGCTTATAGTTTTATAAGCGCTAGTATTAACAGCTTATTATGGTAAAATTATCTACATACCCATTGAATAACATTTAAATAAATCAATACAAAACCTCGTGCTAAAATTTTTGAATCAATTATATACGATCATGTTCTCTTCCACGTAAATTTTCTGATTTGTTTCATGAGTGGACGCTCAGTGGTTTCTAACTTGTTTGTGTACAAAGAATTTTTATTACAACAAATGGACAATAATCAACAGGTTGATAGCATTCACACTGACTTCAGCAAAGCGTTTGACAAAATTGATCATTTTATAATGCTTAATAAATTGGAAGACATTGGTGTGTGTGATTCTCTTCTTGCGTGGTTTGAATCATATTTGCATGATATCATTTACCAGGAATAAGAGCATTATAAAATTTGATTATAGTATAAACAGTAGCTTGTTGAATATGGTAAATTCAATTAGAGACTTGGGTGTTGTATTTGATTCAAAGATGCTATTTAGTGAATATATTTCCTATACTGTAAGGAAGGCAAATAATAGTCTAGGATTTATTTTTAGAGTTTGTTCTAAATTTAGAAAATGGAAATTTTTTACTTCTTTGTTCATGGCTTACGTCAATAGTATCCTGAACTATGTATGCTTCGGTTATTTGGAATCCCCAATATATTGTGTACATTAATAGACTGGAAAGGATTCAGAACAAATTCCTTAGATATGTTGCTTATAAGCTTCGTATGGATCTGCAGAGTACTGATCTTATACGTGAACACTTTCGCATGCTGCCTCAGGAGCAGCGCCGAAGTTTTGCAGATCTTCGTTATCTGCACAGCATTTGCAATGGTGCAGTGGACTCGACAGTTATTTTGAGTATGTTGAATATTTCGGTGCCTTCTGTGTATAACACTAGGTCTCATAATTTGCTATATGTACCAGTACATTTCACTAATGCATATGCAAACTCCCCACTTCTTAGAAGTATGAAGTCCTACAATTCATTAAGCAGGCTACCTAATCCATCACTTGAAGTTGATATATTTAGTGATTCTGTATACTCATTTCGGAGAAAAAGTGCTTCACCAATAAATTCTTACCTTTCCTTTCGTATTTTTATAGTTTACTTCTTACATAATGTTATAATCATAAGTTAGGTGTTAATTAGGTATTAATTTTACATTTTAATAGTTTCTGTTTTGCGGTGTGGTTTATCCTATAATATGTTAATTTCATTATTGAATAAGCTGTAAGCACTGTTTTAGATTCGTCCTGTTTGTGCTTCTGTATATAAATACATAAATAAAGAGAGAGGCTATAAAACGATACTACTATACTATGATAAGACTATGCATGACTTAGGAAATCACAAGCCGGATGAGTATAAAACTTGCGATTTTCATGCAATACAATAGAATTTGAGCCTTACAGTTACCTTTAACAAGCTGGGAAGCAACTGTTTTAGTTTCTTAAATAAATTATTTTATATCCTAGCATAAGTTTTTACGGCATCCTATGAGTTTCTAGGTCACACGCCTAGTCTCATTGCGAGGGGCCATTTTCTAGCCTCTGTTTGACGCACAAACTTTGTAATATAATATTTTACATTCCATTTTAAATTTTGCCGTTTTGTTTGCGTCGGTACGTAAGTACACCTTACACAAAAATAAAATATTGTGAACAGAACCATTTCCCATAAACGTTCATTTAAAGTGCTTTGTTAGGGATAATTGTCGCCGTAGACCGGAGCTGCGTCGTAAGATTCATTTCAAGAAAGAGGACAACTCTCTTACGAAGCCGGATAAAATTGCTTCAACGATTCCATAACCTACCGACACACAACGATCTACGACACATTTAATACTATTACCACCCACTTTAACTTATTATGTTTTTTGGCATATTGTCACACTCAATAGATTTAAAACTTCTTCGCTTTGTGATTATAATTAAGAACTTCAAGTAAATTGGCTTATACGTCTAGAATATCAAAACGTTTGTAAAGAGCTTAACAATATTTACTTAATTGAACAAAGAAGGTTTTATCTAAGACCTGTGTGATAACTATCTCAATTACCTATATCAAAGAAATTTTGCACGGTCAAAGTGAAGACGGAATCGGCCCTTTAATACAAACCACTAGAACTGATTTGTCAGCAAAATTTATGTCTGTAGTAACAAAATCTGAAGTCATTTATTAGATGAGCAGTCTGTTACGCCCCAAAGCTGCTTCCGACAGATATCTGCACTAAACTTTACGATCTGAAAGAACAACAAGTACGATCCCCAAACTTCGACCACCCTCAAATCAACGGTTGCATGGGACCATCCGTCTGTCATGTCCTGCACGCGCCGGAACAATTCAATTACTTATCAGTCCTTCTTTGTGTCGCTTCCGTCTGACGTCACTAATGCCGTATGCGTCACTGAGATGCATTTCGAGATGGACATAAAATAATTCGGGAATTCATTTGGGACCGACTCCGGTGCGGGATGCCTCCGAGTCTTTGATATGACATAACGGGCGGGTCGGCAGAACTCACGAGAACAAGTGGAAGTTTCAAGTTCGTTTTGATGATGGGGGTGGCAAACGGTGTTCCATTCACGGTTATTTATGCCGACAGTTCTTCGGAGCACGGAAACTTCAAATATCCACAAGTTTGAAGTAGGTCAATTTTGTGGCGATTCCTTGTTGTGTTTTTTGGCTAAGCGATGCTGATGTCGCATTAATTTAGCTTAACAACTTAATCTCGAGATTAATATAGTGAATAAGAGATGGAGTTTGAAGCTTTATTGCTCTCGTGAAATTCAGGACTGCATCCCGGAAAATCAAAATATCTCTCATTGTCTGTTTACCTTATTGTAAGTACTTCCTTTAGGACAGATGATACTGCCATCTATTTTCCTACTTGCATCATACTTATAGTCATACCAAGCCATGCCATGCTGTCTGCACTAGATCTAATTTAACCAGATGCCCTGATTAAAACGCGGTTAACAAGCCGTTGCCAGGGAAAGCACCAATCAAGAACGCTTAAAAGTTTCCACGACAACTGTTTATTAACCGCGCGTTAACCAGGGGCTCTGCTTAACCACGCTTTGTGCAACTAAGCCTGAGAGTCCGAAAAAAATATTTTGCTTGTCTTGCTCTCTGAGGTTTTTAGGATAGAAGTTCGAAAATTGAGGATTTCTGACTTAACTCCTTTTATTTAGAACACTAGTATCAAATACACTAAGTCTATACACAATCAGTTTAAAACACTCCTGTCTTGACACCACTAATTCACTAAACTACTATACTGCACACACTAAAAACTCTTGCTTCGCTAAGCCTTTCGCTCGCTCGATAATCGCTATTCGAATTCCGAACTTGCAGCGCTTCTTTCCGTCGGGCTATTGATACCTCCTTCGAAATTCCAGAAGCGGCATCATCCATCGGAGATTTGCCGAAGGTTCGATTGATAGCATCTGTGGAGTTTCGACACTCCTGCCATCTGCCTGTCGCTATGATCACTACAGTATCTTACTACACCGCATCTACATGTCTGCGACTCCCGTGCACAGATGGCGCTGATCCACAACAGTATTATATCTTCATCGCTGTTATATTTTATCTGCTGGAACTCCCTTGTTTGTGTCAGATGCCTTTTAAGTGCCAATATGTCAATTTGTCAATCCCGAAAGACGATGTAATAAAAATGAGGTAATCAATTCTGTACTGAAAGTCGTACGCTTCATTTTGGACTAGAAGCCTTGTGCATTGCACCGCTTTTGGTAGCAGTCTTTGACCTTCATTACAGGCAATACAACAGCACAGCGATATTATCCAAGAAGTAGTAGAACCATCTCGACTATCCGCAATCCACTTTTTCAACAAAACAATGCAATACTACATGTAGTCAGAAGTAACTTAGACTATTTTGAACAAAACAACGTCAATTTGTTCCCTTGACCTTCAACATCCCCGGATCATTCACCCAACGAACACGTCTAGGACATTACAGGCAAAATTTATCTCGCCCGTGAAGGTCAGTATATATCATTATGCGACGTAATATTAAGTAATTACAACCCGATTCTCATCTATTCTTTAAGGGTATATCTATTTTATCCCAAACAGTTATTACTGGGAGGCCTTACAAGTCAGTCGGCATACTTTTGCATGCTTCTGAAGCAAGAATGATCTCTTCATAATATTTTTACCACTTTAAATACGGACTCGGGTTGGAAGCCACACCATATTATTAATTCAAATAAATCTCATTTTTAAATAAATTAGCATCTAAAAGCACATACATACATAATTTTACATGTTAAACTTAACCTTATTTCATCGTCCCCGACCCCGATAATGGTTCAAAAGTAAATGGTGCTCTTATTGCCCGACTTCTGTTAGGTAATTATTACTTTATGGAACTCAACTGCAAACTTACCCTACTTACGTCTATGGCTCTTATAATTCCTCAGAAGTGTGCATAATGACACTCTTGAGAACTTTGACACTATCGTACAAAAGCTCAGTTTACAGAAATATAGAAAAATGTTTTGAAAACGTCAAACGAAAATTTGTCAATAAAAATCATCTAAGTAATAAACACAGGTTAAGTACATTATCATAACTGTAAAATAACTAAACATAAAAGATAAGTAGTATACATTCTATAACCATAACTTGGGTTGACTTAATGAAAAACAAAATTTGAGCAAAAAGAATTTCTTGTCTGTGTGTGTGTCTGTCTCCGTGGTTTTGTTTGTGGACACGATAACGTTCGAAAGACTTAATAGACGAACTTAAAATTTGGCAAACGTATAAATCTCAACTACCCAAAGCGACGTATTGTTTGTGGGGTAAGTAGGGCATCGGGAAGGGGGCGAAATTGGGGGGTAACTACCCTTTTTGCAAATTTTAATTTTTTAATTTTTTTCGTTTTAGTATGTGATTAGTAGTATAACTGCGAGTATTATTCGCTCTTATAAATTTTCGGTGCAGCAAACTGTTTAAAAGATATTAGCAAAAGAGCGTCACTTAAAGAAAACGGTTTTTCCTAAATATCTCAGAATATATTTAATATATTCAGAAAATGAAAATATCATCAGATAGGAAATAAAATTTCTCGCAAAAAGTGTCTTCGAAATTTTTCCAAGAAACCTATTTTGGACCCTGCTCGTACGATTTTGGTATTATATAGAAAATAAAAACACAAAGCACAAGAAACCATGTGTCCTTGTTATTATTTATAATCACGACGACGTTCTTCAGCGTCCTCTTCGCATACATTAACTTATAACTTTGCGCGCGGAAGCTGAGATAAACATAACTAGTGCAGCATAGCATCCTTAGCTTACAAAGTTTGCCGGGTGTTATAACACCGTGATAACTATCAAATCGGAACGCTAAAGTAGAGCACACGCTTCGCTATTGAGGATAATCTAAATACGAACCACTTTGAAAACAAGCTGTACCGAGCTTAAGCTACAGCGCAAAGCTAACCTAATTAGGAGAGCTTTTTCAAAGCGTCCAAATTGAAAGCTAACTTAGAAAAAAGTTTAATTGCTTCTTGTACTCTTTTCACTTTTGTGCGTCGTGATATATAATGCACGTTCGTCGGAAACTATTAATCAAAGCCGAATGCGGCCTTACGGTGCAAAAACAATCTGAAAGGCGACAATAGAGGACTAGGAACCGTGTTTCACGTGCGTTTGTAATTTCTAGTCAGGCAATGGAACATTGTTGGACGGTATGCTTGAAATGTTTTGGTTAGCTTCCTTTGATCTTTAAAAAGCTGTTCATAATCTTCTTTGCCTGAACTTAATAAAGGAAACTTCAAAGATTTCGTACGATACAACTTGGTCTTGGTTACCGGAGGAATTTTTGCAGTGCAAACTTAGTGCCTGCTCCCAGATTAACCTCATGATGACCCAGTAATCTTATTAATGGTAGGAACGTATTTGGACGAGCTTGCGACTTTCATAAAGGACCGAGAAGCAAATATTCGGTCTCTGCATCTATAAATGGATGTTTTCAGGCCGCAAAGTTCGGTAAGTATATGTAGGTTTATTCATAAAATAACTGTTGATAAAGTTTTGGTGTTCGCTCATAAGAAGAAAAAAATTCCAAGTTATTAATTGGTGAATGATTATAACATTTATAAACAATTAATATCTCCATAATGATATTAATTTCGTTAGATATCTTTAATTCATGCATTATACCTTTACTAGATTTATACACCGTGTATACATTACTAACGCTTTATTGAGATCTTGCTTGTTTACATTATAATGTCAAATAAAAATATAAAGATGCAACGTATTCATTGAGTCAGCAAACAAAATTATCTGTTGTTGAAAAAATTAGCTATAGCTTTCCGATGGTTATCATGGCAGTTTTTGTAATAAAATAAAATAGATTTTATAAAATAAAAACTGTTTAATATTAACTGATGTCATTGAAACTGCGTGAAATTTTTTGCTAATCTATTACCTGCAGCAAGCTTTTATAGTAAATAAAAAATCCATTGGTGTGAATGTCTAACATTATGAGAAGAGAATACTTATAATGAAGCTCAATTTTCGAAATCGAGAAATGACTTTTTACAGTGCTATAAACGCAATGTCCGATGCAAAGCCTCAATTAATTTTAAAATAATATTTTCTAGCTTAATTCACACTATTTGTTTGGCTTACGGCATTAATAGGGTTGACGAAGAAATCAGACACCAGTTGCCGCTTGCGAATTAATCAAATTAGTAAGAAAAAATTAACCCCTATTGCGAGTTTAGCACTATAAAGTTTCATTCCCCGATTTGCCATTACCTCCACAATCAATTTTGATAGGTAGGGAACTTGGCTAAATGGCTAAATTTTTACTGAAATAATTATACAAATATTAAAGATTTTACTTTAGAATTTCATTTTCTGTAGTATCAGAAAAACTTTAAAATTAGGATTGTATCTATAAGCTCAATAAACAAATGTTATGCCATGCATTATGGCGCATTATTAATTGTTGAAAGAACCGGAGAAACAATTCTTAAAAAGCTGAACTCTGTGTTATAGATAATAGTCAAGAATTTAAAATTCTTTCAAAAGTTTCTAACATTATAAATGGGGAATTTGTGGAGAACAGTGAATTATATACATATATAGTAAGCAATTTAGGACATGTTCCCTTATACTTTCGTTGACATACGGCATTCATTTCAAATATAAAATATGGAAAAACACATATTGTGACCTTTTTAATTGTAATGCTGAACTTTAACGTTTAATATTTATATAGGTTTTATGTATTATATTTAGTATATATTATATATTATAATGTACATAGTAAAAAAATAAGCATCATCAAAGGAACAGTGAAAAAGATTGTAAAGCGGCTCGGTAAGAGGAGCGGTACAGTTTGTCAATAAGATAGTAGGAATAAAGTCACAACTAGCACTATTGTTAATATTTATATTAGATATATTATCTTCCACAATTTTGGGACTGAACTATTAGCCCAACAGTGAAGTCAAAACATCGAGATCATCATTGCATCTTGCATTACAGGCATAGTGATGCAGTTTACCAAGGTGCCCTTACTATTAACTTTCAAATTACATAACATTACTACAGAAGAGATAAGTCAAAAAAACGTGCAAATAGGGAATTATGGTTTTGTAAGTCATGTTTTCGTTCATGAATGTTCAGGAAAATACTAATTGCACTATACTTGCTTCTACAGTAACTATGAGTTTGGATTAAAGGATTTTAATAATAACAATTTTAGGAATTTGATTATACTGAAAATTATTAGGAGTAATTAAAATTTATTTATTTTACTAATTTGTGGATGATAATAATATTTCTGTAATTATGTACTTATTACAGAAATTATTTGAACGCAAATAAAACTTTAAACGCCTTAATCAACCTTGATTTTCAATATACAATTGAACACAAACAATTACTAAATCTATTAATGTCTCCATAACTTACTCGAACACGTAACTACATTTGAGTGCATGCTGTTTTTTGTAAATAAATTAAAGGGGTAGCTGTCAATTCACGTTTAATTTAAAACTATAAATTATCGGTCAAATGGAGAGCTGGACGGTCAGTAATTTATCTCGCTGAGTGTGCATTCGATTCTGATGTAATTACCGTGTTATTAGGGACTGTTCTATGCTATAACACGAACGATCGCTAGTGTAAATAATGTTCCTTTGGAATTTTTCCCGTGGCTCCCAGAGTCTATTTTCAAAGATTCTCAATTTCACAGCCTGTCATAACAATATAACCGCTTATGTTTGTGTGCTTTCTTTGCAACCGTCAGAGCGACAATGATACTTTTCAAGGAAGCGGGATGATTGGCAGATGCAGAAATTTGTCGTATGCATTGTATGGCAGAACCGCAGCCACAGACACAACCCTACTCTACTCATTTTTCTTTGGGACGAGCATCAAAAGAATGCAAGTTCCATTTTTCTCTCTCGAATCCCTTTTAATAATGATCTCGTGCGATGGAATTGCGAAATTATGATGAAAGGTACTCGGAAGTATGAGAAATACTCGCACATACGCCGGGGAACATTTTAATAAAGGGCTATAAACATAAAAGAAATTGAGTATGAGGACAGTACTGGGCGGTCTCGATTAAAACACGCAGGAAGAAATGAAAATGAAATGTGTTCAGAGATCAGTTATGTGTGCATAATATAGTAAGTTGGCGTGGATTTCTACGGAATTTCCCTCATAACTATATAACTTGAATTGAATATCCGCTTAACACTTGGTAGACCATTTTTACTTTTGTTAAGAAAACACATTATAGGTACACTTGAACTTTACTACGTTGTTTATTATAAGTACAACGTTCGTTTCTTGTAGTTAGCTCATCATCAAGAATACAAATAAAGTAATGAACTAAGTTTGTAATATTTGGTCAATAAGTTTTCTAAAACTGATGATGTTATAAAATTGAGCTCTTTTAGACGTTTTTATTAGTTTTTTACCTAAATACATACAATATTTAAAATTAGGTGAAATTTTGCAATTATTTTCTAAGCATTATTGTCTGAAATCAGATCTATTAAGTTTTTGTATGTATCGCTTTTTAGGTTTATTTATTCTAATGTTAAAGGGTCTTCCAGTTTTGCCTAAATACAAGGTTTAACAGTTTCGTAAATTCCGGCTTCTTCTTTTTTGTTTTTTMTTTGTCATTACGTTATATAACAGTTTCCCCWGWTTGTTTTTTTTTAGCAAATTGGCTGGAGATTAAACTTTTTTTAATGACTTACAAATTTTTTCATTCTTTGTCAAAGTTTACTTTAGAGAGAGGAAATATTAGCAACCCTAGTACTGATCGAGGCATTTTGATAAGAGCAAAAAGGCAGTTCGATAATTTTTGAAATTATATAAACACAATAAACAATCTGCCGTAGAGAAAGAGGAAAACACGAAAATAAACTTTTCAGAAATAACGGTAATATAAATTGAAACAAAATGGAGTTTAGCATTTATAGAAAACCGACAATGACAGATACAATCACACCAAAATCATCCTATTAATCAACACTGTGTATTGAATGGTTACATACACAGATTGCAAAACATTTCCTCTGTCTAAGATTAACTTTGAGAAAATATAAATTACACTAAGAACAAAAGTTAAAAACAATGATTACAACCCATTAGTTATAAATATTATCATTTTCATAAAAACAAAACAGTCTACAAAAAAGATTTTACACCACCACCAGTAACACCATGCCGAAACATAATCACAAATACGAGGGCAGTTTATTTATTTTAAAATAAAATAAGAAAATAAAGCCACTTTCAAAACAAAAATATTTTTAGTTTATTATTAGCTGTTACAATTTAGTAATAAACCTACAGATTGCAAGCGTTATAGAACTGCCAAATGAATCATATGGGAAACCTAGATTTGAAGCAGAATCAATTTATTAACGCTAGATGAGTCGATAATTATAGTACTTTCTGTGCTTGGAAGAATATTTCGTATACACTTTCCCTCCCAATAAAAAAAAATTAACAACTGACGTATCTTTGGCGCTTGTGTGTTCTACGTAATAAAATTATTGGTAGCAGGAACACAATAAGCTCGAAAACGAAATTTTAAACGTTCTAACATAATGTGTAGCTACCTAACTACTATTTATGACAAAATAAATAATAAATTTCGTTACTCTATCCAGCCCCATCCTAAGAATTTTAGCGGATGTGGCAAGTGGCAACACTTTTTGCTAATTGCTACCGTGTTATATGGCGTACGGCGTATACGTAAACGTAAATGTGTTTGGAGTTTTGGAGTTATTTGTACTTTGGAATTGCTTTCTAAAAGTAAGTAATACTTGCACAATGGCACTTCATTAGTATGAATAATGATAAATAAGTTATCACCACATAGTCTAAATCTTCTTCCAAACATTTAATCCAGTGCCTCAAAAACGTTTAACAGACTTTTTAAACGTGTATGCAAGTTTCCAAGCTGAACATGTTATTTTAGTTAAATGTAATTGACTTTCGTTTACTGCTTTATAAAGAACCATATCAAATAACGCAAACTTGTACAAGTACCAGCTGGTGCTTAGTACCTAATTAATTTTTTACTTTTGATACATAATAAAATATATTATAATATCCATATGTATTTCATTCTGCCCCCCCCCCTTCAATTAAGTTCATTAATTCTAACTAGTGATTATTTCACTCAGTTAATTAATGCCCCAGCAAGGTATATCGCACACCGTTAGCTAACACTATTAGAGAGTATTTTTACTCTACAATAAAAATATTTTTACTCAAATCTAGTCTCTAGTGTCAAAAATTACTTATGACTACAGTAAAAATCACTCTAAAATTTACTCTAACAATGTAGCCAAGTTTTTTACTATACTACTAGTGGATCTACTAATTTTTTGTACTGTGTAAACACGGAAATCATGGCAAACTGACAAAAGTGAGAAAGGCTATCTGTCTTCAAAATCAAAACCAACTCATTTCAATACTTAAACAATGCGGTAACAAATATTTTACTTTGTTGTAATTACTCTTCTATATATTTATTTCTTATTTTTTGTAAATTTTTCAGTGATTGTTTTGGTGGTACTTTAGCGACAAGTTTCCAATAATGAAATTCTTTACCTTCTTTAATGTTTTCGATTTGAATAATTTTGGTGTAAGCTTGTTTTGAGCGAATATTCTGTTGGTTACTACGTTACTAGTCACATAGTTTGCATATTTTTTCCTAGAACAGGCTACGAGTGAAAAGTTCTCGGCCTGACACAGAGATAGCATTCTAATCAGCAAAAATGTATTTCTGTTGCCTAGGTGCATGTGTCATTAGTTTGTATGACTAGTTTAAACTTGTTATATCAAATAGTTTATTTACACGAATTTTTGCAGTAAACGTCTTGCATGTTTTTCGCTAAAATGGATAAACTTGAATATCGTGTGGTCATAAAATTCTTTGTTTTGGGTGGATTAAGCCCTAAAGAAATTAATCCGAAGTTGACAAAAGTTTACGGGGACTCCTTCTATGTCAACCGTTAAAAAGTGGGCAGCTAAATTTAGACGTGGTCGCACTTCCATTGACGATGACCTACATGAAGGACGGCCAAAAACCGTCACCACACCGAAAACCATCGAAAAAGTGCAAAATATCGTGTTGGACGATAGGCTAGTGAAGGTGAGTGACAAAGCTGAAACTGTGAGGATATCGGAGGAAAGAGTACGATATCTTGCACGAAGAATTAGGGATGTGAAAGCTCTGCACAAGATGCGTACCGCATTTGCTGAATGCTGATCAAAAGCAAATGCGCAAACGAAATTCGCAGCAATGTTTGGACCGCTTTAATAGAAATCAAATCGATTTTGTGCAGCGATTTGTCACCATGGATGAGACATGGATCCACCACTACACGCCACAAACGAAACAGCATTAGTCCAAGCAGTGAGTGGAAGTCGGTGGTTCAGCACCAAAGAAAGTGAAGTCGATCGCATCCACCGGATCCTATTAATTGATTACGTTGAAAAAGTCAAAACAATTACACGTGAATATTATTATAATCTTCTTGACCAGCTGGATGTCAAAATTTGTAGGAAGAGGCTTGGCTTAAAGAAGAAAAAACCATCTTTTACCAGGACAACGCACCTGCGTTGGCGATGGGAAAACTGCGGGATTTGGTGTACGATTTGCTTGGTCACCCCCCCTATTCTCCTGATTTGGCACCCTCAGACTTCTATCTATTACCAAACTTGAAGGAATTTGTTTCTGGGAAGCGGTTTCACGTCCGATAAAGAAGTTGAGAGCGCCGTAAATGAATATTTTCACAGCCTTCCAGACTCTCACTTCCGGGAAGGAATACTGATGCCAGAGAAACGCTGGATCAAGTGTGTTGATGTCAAGGGAGATCATCTAGAAAAATTAACATATTTTTTTACTGTAAATCTTTCATTGTCAGGTCAGGTCAGGCCGAGAACTTTTCTCCTTACCCTCGTTCGTCACTAAAATGCCGGCAAAACAAGCTTACACAAAAAATTCTTGTACTTGTACAGATAAGGAGGTGTTTTGGTTAGAGCAATATTATGAATTTAACATGACCTTTGCAACTTGTATCTGCTTTTGATATTAAGCCAACCCATTTCTTTGAATTTTTGTAAAATGTGATCAAACTTTCTAGCCTCACGAACAACTCTAACACAACGATTTTGAATTAATTCTTAGTTTAGTGAAAATATCTAGATAAGGAACGAAATGCAGTTCGTAAAACATAAATTGAGAGACCACTAGAGTGTTGCACAGCATAATTTTAATAGGTTTAGTTAAATAGTGTCTGGGTGGATAAAGTTTAAACCTGCTATAAATTTCCTGCAAAAAATTGTTACATTTTATAAATGTCTATCGGATAGTTCTCGATTAAAACACCAATATTGTTATATAGGACAATTTTTTGAGCATGGTGTTACAACCAAATAAAACGGCTTCACATTTTATCAGGATCCAGAATTAATGAATGCTTACTTGCTACTTCAAATCGTGATTAAGCTAAGCAAGTGTGCGGCCTCAATATAATTGAATATCATTAGCATATATATAAATTTAATGTGCTTCAAGTTTTCTGAAAATATATTAGTATATGTACAGAAAAACAACGGCCCAATGATGGTCCCATGTGGAACTCCAAAAGAAAGGCTTAACAGTGATGAAAGGCCAACCTCACTTGCTGTCTTCTATCGCACAAGTGGTTTTTAATCATCATCCGATTAGATGGGCAGCAATGTGATTGATCAGCATCCTTCCACTGTTTCAACTCTCTAGTCTCTAGTGTACATACCAAGACATAATTGATGCGTTTGACAGAAACTGTACTAAAATTAATAATAAGATCCTTGACCATGGAGTAAGTTCTGTTTCTTTTCCTTTAGACGAAGCGCGTAATTAGAATATTATAACAGATCCAGTAACCCTTCATAATTATGACACGAACAGTGAAGTGAAGTTTCCAAAACGGAACTGTAACGATTAAGGTTAGGTGAACCAAAATTAATTTGACTCACATCTCTACACATCCTGCATAGGTATAGAAATATAAAATATTAAACTACCTGAACCACAATTAATCGCTTGCAAACCATATATTGAAAACTTCGCAAGCGGTCCAGCAGCATCAATATATTTCGTTCCCGCTTGGGTGCTGTATGCGCTGATTCCATTATATAACAATATTTTCCGGTAATTAAACACCACAAGATGTTTGATCTGGATACACAAATATTGAACCTTCAGAAAAACGGCAGATGTAGCTTGCCAAATAACGTCACAACGTATTAAAATCTCCTAAACGACTCAATGGAAAAGGGCGGCCTACCTGAGACGGCGAATAATGGGTACACAGGGGAATAAGAAAGCAAACAACCTTTTCTTGACGGCATTCTATCCGACCGCACCTGGTGTCACCCTGAGGAAGTTTGCGAGAAAGATCATTGTGTCGGTGTAATAATCATCTAAACGCACATGAAGCCGAACCGATTGTATGAGTGTAGAAAACAGCAGTACACAATTCAACGCTATGATTACAACTTTTCGTTTGTACATAATCTGTTTATGATATAATTACAGGAGTATCTACATTATACCAAGTGTAAACATTACATAGAATATCCATTTAAGACGTATACGGATTTTGTCATTCCAACCTGTCATCAAGTTGAAGCGTACAGTGTGCCCAAGTCTTTTGCCGATATCAAGCTTATGAGTAACAAAAAAATTGAAGAAAGGTAAAAGATACAGAATAAAACGCTGTCTAAACGTTTCTGGATCCAAGTTTGAGAAGTATTAGAGTTTTAGTGTATGTAAGTAAGTCATTCTACTTAACACGTTAAAGCTGTAAGATGAATTTCCTTAAACGTTCACATTGCTAGAAACTCATTTTAAAGTTAGGTTAGATAAGGGAGTGGCCCACGGAACTATGCAAGTTGTATGTTCTTAAGCAGATGGCGATTACGAATCTCCAATTTCTCTCTAACTTGTTCATTTTAACACAACTTCAAACTTCATCGGATTGATTTAGTGAGATAAAACTTTGTGGTAAGCATTGTTCTAGAAGCAGAAAGGCACGATAGAACGTCTCGTTTGATGGAAGTTGGTCATTGTGGTACTTGAATTGAGATTCTTTTTGTTATCAAGAATAGCAGACGCTTATATTCGTCCAACCGAAATAGTGAATTTTGATTTTACGTTGTAAATTTTGCTGTCAATGCGGGGTGGGACTGACGTTGATTAGTCGGCAATAAAGTACAAATTAAGCATTTCTCGTTTCGTCTTCCTCTTCAAATCAGATGTGGTTAAACTGGTTTAGGGTGTAAGGACCAGCAGGTAGAATTACAAATGCAAATACAAATTTGCACTTTATTGCCGGCTAATCATCGTCTGTCTCACTCCACATTGTTGGCAAGAATTACAACTAAAGTCAGAATTTACTATTTCTGTTGGACTAGTATAATTTTTAATAATCAGGTAGGTGCATACGGTTAGGGTAATATTATATATACAAAGAGAAACCAAGTAATTTTCTAATCAAAGACAAGGTATCGATAAGAAAAAGGCCAACCATTTCACTATATATAACACTAGAAAAATAACATTAACATGAGCTACTTTGTTTAATATGGAAATCAGCAAAAAACTTCCATAATATATTAAATACCCTATAAACCCTATCACTATCATTTGATGTTTATTGGTGTTAAAGCTGTGTGTGACATAATAAGTAGGGAAAAGAATAAAAATGAAAAGGCTTAAACAGTAGTGGTACTTTTCTAAATAAAATAAAATATGCCTGGTATATATATATATGTATATAGACGACAACAACAACCACAAGATGCATATTGAACTGCCTGAAGAAAAAAGGATTAGTTTTGGGGTAGTGGATCATCTAGACACTTTAGTAAAGGACAAGATATAAAAGTAAAATGTAAGAGTAACAAACAGCAACAATTGTGTAAGTGCACTAAATTAAATACTAAGTCCTAAAGAGGTGCTGTGCTGTGGTTGTAAGGCACCATTAGTATCTACCACAAAAATAAACTTGTATTTTTGCCGAAATGTGTCGCACCTGTAGAAGAAACCCTGTGGGTTCAAGTACACCACTTGTACATATTGTAGGTTTTGTAAGGACACAAATCGAACTTTTGTAAATGTATATACTACGCGCTTGTGGTATATAGTGATTTGTGTTTTTCTTAAATTAAACAAAGTTAATTACTTGTATCTCATAATTTACGCAATTATGATAAACATATGATATTCCTTACATACTAACAAGTTAATGCTGTTTTCAAATAAATATATGAAAGTTCATAAAATAAATCAGAAGGGGCTGGGCCCCCTCTGATTTATGTCTGGGGAGGCTTGGACCCCGGAGCACCCCTGTACTCGGCGCCCATGAAGCTACTACTACGGCTACTTCAGGAATACTGGACAATGAAGAAGTAGCATTAGGCACAGAATTAACCGATGTGTCTTTAGGCATTCGCTTTAAAGTACAAATTTAATAGAGAATTTGTTAAGTAGCTTAACATTACACTTTGTTGTTTGCCTGGTTACAGTTTTTTGCCGTAATAATGAGCATTTTAGACTTTAAATTTTTTATCTCTAAAACCCTGTATCTCAGATTATTATTTTTCTTTGGAAAATTGCTGCTCTGATGCATGTTTTCTACCACTAATCGAGAGCTGGCCCGACACCCTAGAAATATCTTGTATTAAGTAATATCATTACCTACAACATTACTGCGAAAGTGATGTCCATTTTTAAACCCATAATACTTCATAACATTTTAAGAAAAATGGGAGACTTCGATTTCCTATTTTCACGATATGGTTCGTAAGTTACAAGAGTCTGAACTGGTACGCGAGAGTGTACGTACGTCTATGGAATATTGAAAAACATCCAGGCGCTTGGCGTCATTAAAAAACATTTTTTTGCAGCACTAGGTGCTATTTGGTTGAGATAGGACAGTGCACTAGATCATTTGTCAGTTATTATATATCCGATAAACGGTCAAGTTGAGACGCCGAATGGGGTTCAGATTTTGACAGTTTTATTACTTCCACATCCAACGGATGGGAAGTATTACTTCCACATCCAACGGACGGGAAGTATTGTATCGCGAAAAAAATTTTGAAAAATGTTTATTTGTTCATTCGCTTTAAAATGGTTGAAAACGGAAAAAACAAAATTTGAGCAAAAAGAATTTCTTGTCTGTGTGTGTGTCTGGTATTGTTTGTGGACACGATAACTTTCGAAAGACTTAATATATGAACTTGGCAAACGTATAAATCTCAACTACCCAAAGCGACCTATTGTTTGTGGGGTATGTAGGGTATCGGGAAGGGGGCGAAATTTGGGGATAAATACCCTTTTTGCAAATTTTTATTTTTTTTCCGTTTTAGTATGTGATTAGTAGTATAACTGCGAGTATTATTCATTCTTATAAATTTTCGGTGCAGCAGACTGTTTAGAAGATATTAGCAAAAAGGCGTCGCTTAAAGAAAACGGATCTTCCTAAATATCTCCGAATATATTTAATATATTAAAAAAATGAAAATACCATCAGATTGGAAATAAAATTTCTCACAAAAAGTGTCTTAGAAAATTTATTCAAAATTTTGACATTTTCGAAATATTTCCAAAGAACCTATTTTGGACCCTGCTAGTACGATTTTTTTTAAATTTTGGTGTTATATAGAAAATCAAATTTCTGATCAGAAAGCACTCTTGTAATTTTTTTGTTAAGTTAATAATTTTCGAGTTATTTGGAAAAAACCAATATTAAAATTTATATATTTTTGCTATCACGAGGACTGTTTGTCTTAGAAAAAATGTGTAAAGAAAAATGCTCAGAACCTGATTACTATTCGTATAGTATAAGAAATAAAAACGTAAATGTCATTTTGACAATTGGATGTGGAAGTATTGATTCAATTTGCAGTGTTTTTTTTGTTAAAGAAAATGTAGTGTACCTACTACTCATATTGTTTTCGTATGTTGTTGAGATGTTTACAGTCTGCTACAGTTTAAGACAACACTATCAAAATCAAGTTGTATATTTTTGCACTATATAACGGCGGTAGATAAATTTGCGGCTCGCCTAGTCTTGGTAATTAGGTATACTGGTGCACCACAACCTGAATTATTCGTTTACCTTACTTTTTTGCAGGATGAGTCAGTATCGCTTTAGTCGTTAAATAAAACAATGATTCACCATTTGAATCTGGAGATTTCACGGCTTTCTAAACTGACGCGGAATGAAAGGCCACGCTTGTGCCGCGTGAAGGTAATAAGGTTACGATGAATTTCCAGGACATGCTCCTTCAGAGCGACGTTAACAGTGCACGTTTCCACCCGCATTTGTCAATAACTCCCGACGTCGGTTTGTCCCGAGACGATCCTTGACGTTTATATCAATTCGTTAGCCATCACTGCAACTGGCAGCAGGGGTGACATGAGGTTGCGTCGCTGAAGGAATTAGGGTGGTGGCAAGTTTAAACATTCCCCCATGGCGGGTGTATCGCCGGCTGAGACCAACTCAAACAAAATGAGATAAAAGAATTTTTCATTCCGATTTTTGCAGACGCCTCACGCCGCTCGGTTAATCGACACAAATTAATAACAGCCCGTATTTCAGACGGTAAAAACGCACAGCGTGCTGTTTTACCTGCGAAAATATTAAATAAAAGCTGTTGTGAAGGTGTGCAAAAAGTTTCATTCGTCAGAGTAATTTAACTTTCTTGCAAAGAAACCCTTTGCTGTTGTCAAAATTATAACTTTCAATTTAAGCCTGTCATCCAATTCACCGGGATAACCCGTACATAGATGTACTGGATATTTAAACATTTAATTATTCACACTTATATGAATTACTCATCAGTTTTTGTCACCGTACCGATAATATTGTATGTGCCATTGGATCTACCTGGTTTTTAATATGAAACTAGCGTAAACTACACAGTCTGTACAGTATTTTTTATGCAACCTGTTAAACGACAGGAAAAACCGCTACTTATAATATTAACCTCGTCATTTTTTGTTTGATTGTAATGTTTAGTTTTTTAAATATCATGTATTTAAATGAACAAATGCTTAAATGATGGTGAGTGCTAGACTTCTTAACAAGTTTAGGCCTCTTGTCGCTAGAGCTATTTTATAAAGAAGATTTGGAAATTAACATGCAAGCAGTAGTATCAAGTATACTTGTATAAAAACAACCAATTAATCGATATTTACTTTCAAACAAAATAGCCACCAAATTTTCAACCAATATGCCCTACAACTAACAATCTCCTCTTTGGCACATTTGATTGTATCTACTGAAACTGATTGTTGTAATTATTACCTGTTGGATGGGGTAATAATAAAATGTTTTGATTATCTGCTTGCTAGATACGATTTATGTGACATCTGAATTTGTGAGTGAAGGTAGCGGGTCACAATCGCACCTAATTTAGAACATTAAATTTCAATCATTCAGCTATTGTATTGGTTGCTTACAGGGAGCTGTAAAAAAGGCTTCTGTTAAATCTTCGTATGTACAGGACTTACTCCTACTGGTAAATAATGTTGCCCTAATGACACCGCTAGATGGCACTGGTCATTACTAGTATTACACAGAATGCACTCCAAAACGGCAGCTAAGACGTGTCCACGTCAAGAAGAGAGTGACAGATTTATGGATACGAGCGATGTTATCCTATTTACAGATCGGTTAGATTAAAAAAAGAACTTAAAGGCTGTCTGTCTTTTGTTGGCCTCTTTCTGCTTTACTCCAAATTTTACAGAATACGAAGAGCTATTTTCAGGGTTCCTTGTTACGGATACCGTTAACCTGTATAACACGCAGTTTTTCTCCCTCCAAACTGTAGTAGTGTTTTTAGAAAGCAACGGAAATATTTTTTAAATATCCCCAAAAAGTTTTGTATTTAGCATTTATTTAAACACCTAGTATAGTCCGCTATTGTAGAATAAAATAAAAATAAATGCTTCCGGGGTAGGATTTAAACTTGGAAATTATAAGCAAAAATCGTACCCATTCCACGTGGTTTTAAGACCTGGTAATTAAATAATTGTATGATAAATACGAATGTTTTCGAACATAATATTTCAAAATTAATTTTACTATTTTTCAAGAAAGGGTGCAATTTGAAAAAGAAAAATTCAGCAGATAGCTCTCTGGTCACAAAGTTAAATCGAAATGTCCCCAAAAGATCATATTCGCATACATTTGAATTCCCACGTCATTTAGGATAATAAAGATTTCGTTGGACACATGCATAGCGAAGTTCAATTAATTTTCTGTAACACATAAAATCTTCTGCAATAATTAGATTTTTTGTTGCTTCACATTTTCTCAGTGTTCTGAACGTAGATTTTCAGGGTCAAAAAGCTTAATTTGAAGTAGACAGCCTGAAAAAACGATAACAGGGTTAAATGCTCGCATGGGAATGGGAAAGTATATATTCATTCTTTGTGCCTTTCCATAATCAGTTTTCAAACGTCTAACTATGTACGAACTACACTACCACTACTACCTACAAGGGCTTAAAATTATATATAATTAAAGTAATAACACGCTGTAGGTCCTGAGACACAACAATATCCTTTCTATAATTTAGGATTGGGTCCGGTATCGTGAGTTCCTTCATGTCATGTAGTATATGATTTTCTTATTGAAAACTATTGACTGTAAGCTTGAGGCAACGAATCAATAATTTACAAGGTAATTATAATATACCTGCGGCTCTTTCTTACCTACATATGTTCAACGTAATTTACGAATACTGAAATCTTTCTTGACCATAATACTTATTTAGCTAAGTAACTTCTCTTTTGCGTTATAATGCGAGCTCACATATAAGTATTTCTCACAAATCGAGAACTTGGTTCATAGTTACGGAAAAGCTACTTTAACGCTAAATAACTTTTATTTCAGCAATCCTATTAAGTAACGTTCAGGAGGCAATGAAAAATTGTCAAATTAAAAATAACAAAATGACATAGGATCCAATAGTTTGTATTTTTCGTACGTGCTTTTAGTTTTGTATCCTGGTATGAGAATGAGGTATCATTAAAACACTGGTAACCAAACAAATAAAAGGAATTTCGAGTAAAAAAGGGCATTATTATTTCAATTACTATTAGTGTTAATTATTAAATAGTTTAGTCTAGATGTGTAAAATTAGTGCTCAATGGTTTTTAGGATAATAGCTTTCTAAATTGTTGAAATTTGAAAAATGATATTCATCCCGCGATATTGGCTTTGTACTGTCAGCAACAGGGAATGGAGCACGGGATCGCCGTAGTTTTTTTTTTATTAAAATTTCAACAAAGGACACAATTTCCTCATCTCAAAGAGATTGAAATTAAAAACAAACGTCTGTTGCGATCTCGGCGGTGAACCTGAAATTTCCGGAGGCTAAGACTTTTTTTACCCGTGCGCTGTCATCTCTATTTCACCCGTCAAAACGGAGCTTAGTCGCTAACACCCCTCTTTTATTACAGTTTATGTTATTGATTTATCAAAAGCCGACATTTTTATTAAAGTTGCGATAAAAAACTTTTCGCAATTTTTACAGCAGCAACAGTTTAAAAATAAACATTATACCTTGTCACTTTACAAATTTGATGGCACATAACTTTTAGGTGATTATAATTGTCGTAGTAATATAATGTTCGAAATAGCATAAACAGTTAACAGATCACATAAAATTGCATAGTACCACCTTAGTTAGCTCTGTAACGATCACTTATCAAAGCGCTTTTGACCATCAACGTCATAGTCATAGAAAGTATTAAGTTATTAAGTTAGTGCAATTTCCTAAATGGAAATGTCAAAACTGAACAGATCTGGATACGATAAGCACCGCATTGTGTAACAACTGCAGGAATGATTAAAATACATAAGCGTTAAACTTATGGAATCATCTTTTCGTATAGTTTGTTTTGGCATTGATAAAATTTTATTTTTGATTTCAATTCCGCTCCTCTGTCAGATTACTAGCATTGAGAATGACGCGGCTACGATAAAATATTGTAAAAACATCAGTCGAAAATCTACTTTTACGTCGGTGTATTAGAGCTGTTAAATTAATCCAAAATTGCAAATTTAGATCATCTAGATCCTTATACGGGGTTTCTGTAAATGATTCATGCATCCAAGGCGCTTATGGAAATTGTCGATTAAATGAGTTTGCCGCCGCCTCTCGGGAAGGTGAACACAACAATTGGGTATTATCACTGTTTTTGAAAATCACGTAAAATGAATCTTGAAGTGCATATATATCATACCCCATGTTAAAAAACAAAAAACAAATATTTGTAGGTAGAGAATMTCAGGTCTGAAATTCGAATCTTAGGAGTCACCGCCAAAACGCTTGTATCCAAGGTTATTCAACTCGTGACGTCAAGTGTCATGTAAACACTACCGAGGAGCGTGCTGTTTAATGGTGTAGTATCATTCTTGTATTGGAAAAGCTTTTGTGTGATGTTTATTGATAGGACGGTGTGAGAGGTAGCACCAAAAATTGATTTATGTAGTATTACAAGCATCTATTATGTATGGAAAACAAAACAAGTGTTGTTTTGTACATGGTTATAAAAGCACTTCAGTCAGTACAGCTAACAAAATTTTTGTAACCGTTCCTCGAGATTATCAACGTATGAAAAATTGTTTAAGGCAGGGGCCGTGGGAGTCGTGATACGCCGAAATCGCAAAGTTTGTTTTTCTGTTGTGAAGATCACCTTAATTCTTACTGTAAATTTTATTATTCTTTTTAAGGTTATAAGTGTTTACCATTCAGTTTCCATTTTGTTATAGCTTGAAGAGGATATGAAAAATTATATGCGTTTTAAGTTGATAGAGGGAAATGTTATAATAAAGAACGACGTTGTTCCCCATGTATTCGACTGTTAGCCAGACAGGAAACGAGCCGCAAGAACCCCGAAAATAAATGGCAATTTATATTTATTCTGAGGTCTAAAATAAATGTCAAGTTTGGGGTACATTTTTGATTCTTACATTTTTATGTTTACAAATAGTATGTTTCCAACAACCCACTGTGATCAAATTATCAATGCTACGTTAATTTGATAAAAAGTTCACTTCTGCTGTTGCTTTCTTGCTTTTACTGTACACAAATTTCATAACAATGAACATGCCTTCAGAAGTCATAATTCATAAGCATTTCACTTTTTCTTGGCGTATTTTAATTCGCTTGTCATAAAATGAACGCAAACAACAAACTGATAAATTGACGGGCTGAGGCCGACGCGTGACGCGCTGACCGCAGATGTAAACAAGCGGCCATTTACAAGACACCTGACGTCACGGGCAATACGTTCGCGTTTTGGCGGTCCCTTTAAATATTCACATTTTTAATATTAAAAACACACCTTACGATCCATTTTTTCGAATTTATAAGCTGGCACAGCTGTTTTGTGGATTAGATACTACCTATTAATATGCAATTTAATAAAATATAAATACATGGCAAATACCCAATTGCTTTGACGTATACTTGCCATCTGTCGATTGTTGAATTATTTGATATATTTTAATATGAGAAGACGCGTAGGAATGTGTATTTTCAACATATTCTGTAGTGATTTGTGCAACAATTAACTTTAAGGTTGCAGAAACATCACATTTCGAAGCTGTGGGCTGATATGCTTTCGTATAACTTTTAGGTTAGGTATCGTATTTGTGAGGTTGTGACTACAGTAGGTAAGCCTGTTAAATAGTTGTATTATGATGGATTAAAAGATGTTTTTAGTCTGGCGCAACGGTAAATTCACAAACTAAGGGGTATTAACTTTAGCTGCCTTTGAAAGAATAATAGCGCCGTAAATTGTTGAAAAATCTTTATAAAGCCATCAATTTCGTGACTGTAACTTGATCTGCAACCTTCAGTACTATCGTGTACATTGATGTTCAGTGATCGCCGTGCATATTGAAACTTCGCAGAGGTTATAGAAAGGCGGCACAAGGAATTCAGAAATCAACGCCGCCCGTGTTGCATGAATCATTTATAGAAACCCTGTATATGCAAAGTAATAATTTTCAAATGACTTATTTCTGACAACTTATGCTGCATACTACACGTAAAGAAACTGTAATGACTTAAAAGATTTAGAACTCGAAACTTAGTATTGCTAAACCTTCAAATATGCAAGAGATAACCCGTACCATGAACTTTGAAAAGTATGGGTACATTGAATCAGCAAAATATAAAAAGTTTCTCGAATCATGATGTTCATTGTATTCAGAATTTAGTGCCTCGTACATCATCGCAATAGATTAGTCTAAATGGGAAACCACCAAATATGATTTACATTTTAGTAAGGACATGCCAAAATCACTGTAATAAACACAATAAATTTAACGATTATAAGAGATTTAATTGGGTTTTTAAATATATTTATGAAAAAGTATTGCCAGCTCTGACCAGGATTTACTTGAACTTTTTGATTACTAAATAAATGTGTTATCACTGCACCATGTGGGCCCTATTAAAATTTCAGGTCAAAGGGACACACTTCCAAGTTTATGCAATGTAACGCTACTGAACGCCATCTGGCGCTTTTGTCATTACAATAATTTAATACGTTATTCCTTAAAATAATTAGTATAATAGAAAAACAAAGCAACTTTTTATAGTATGTGTGACTAAAAGTTGGTTAAACAAAGATCTCAGAGCTTTTAAAGGAGAAAACGTTCATGATAACGATCCTTAAAAACCCTATGTAACTAACATACTTTAAGCTTAAATTTTTAGTATGGTAGAGTGGTGAAACATAATTTTATATATGGCAATACATTTTTGAATTTTGAAGGATTTGTGTTAAAAATGACAGGTACTTGCTCGACAATAAAAACTAGAGAATACAATAGCCAAAAGTACAAAGCAAATGGAATATCATATATGCAAACATTTGCTTTGCATTCGTTCAATACTGAGATAAAAATTTTAATCAGAACTAATGTGTCTCTTTCCGTTTTCATCTACGCTCGTGTTATAAATTTAAAATAGTGCACACGTTTAAACAAAATTTTGATAAATATTAGGTAATATTTTACGTTTTTCATTAATATATAAATGTAGTCACATTTTTGACACACTTCAATGATTTACTGCTGCAGAATTTTGGAGTAATACCAATTATACAATCCAAAAGGTATTTTTGTGGCTTTGTTCGTAACTAGTTAGAGGTTGATCGGTTCACATGCTTGAAGCAAGCAGATGATTGCTATATAAAATACATAGAAGCCATAGACAAAGCTTCTTAAAAATACGTAATACGTTTGAATTACATCGATGTTAGCCTTCTCCACAACTTGCCTTAGGTAGAATTTTCCTTATGTGTCACCATTATGGATACTACTAGGAACGTAAACCAAGTGACCTATGTTCAAAGAAATTGATTACTTCTTTCTCTCCAGAAGTTAAAATGATCATTTTATGTTTTGATTTTTGTCCAGAACACAATGTACATATATCACTACCTATATTAAAAGATTATCCATCGCTTAAATCAAAGCGCAAGTTCTTGACTCCAAGCCACACGCACATGGAATGCGATAAAGACGATGCCGTAATAGGAAAAAATAAATATTATATCTTTCAACTCGTACTATGTACTGGAAAAAACATAAAATTAGAATAACTGAAATGTTGCAACTAAATTTCTGTAACTAAAGGGTTTCTATTCTATTCTATTCTATTCATGCAACGCGGAATTCCTGAATTCTTTGTGCCGCCTTTTTGGAACTGCTGCCAAGCTACAATAAGCACAATATAAACTATTGAAGGTATTAATTGGTATTATCATTTTTCAACAATTGACGGTTCTATTTTCCTTTCAGAGGTAAGTAATAACAATAATTAGATTGTTTGAAACTACAGAACATAACTTTAACATACAACTACGTATATACCTCATAACCCCTTTTTGTTGCGGTGACAGACTTTCAGACATGGCTTTATAAAACAAATTATTCCGCAAATTTAAAATCCTACGCAGTCAATTTCAGTCTTAAATATTTGTACTTCTTTTATAACTTTTATAGCAGCAGACCACAACAATTTAGCTGTTTATAATTTCTAGGTTAGGAAACTTTTCCGTACAATACCCGGTAGTCCGGCTAACGTCGCCGCCACTTGGTATAGACTATAGATCCTAACTGTGAATTTTACCATTGCGGCAGGTTAAAAACGTCTTTTAGTTCATCACAGTACAATTTAAAAGGCTAACTGTAGTCACAACCTCACACCTATGATATATAACTCAAACGTTATACGAAACCTTGTCACTTCACAGCTCCGAAATCTGAGCTTTCTCCAATCTTAAAGTTAATTATTCCGCAAATACTACGGCATATGTTGAAAATACACTCCTACGCGTTTTCTCGTATTAAAGAATATCGAATAATTCGACAATCTACAGATGACAAGTATCTGTCAAAGCAATACTTGMATTCACTTTCCCGAGAGGCGGCAATTTGATTTAATCAATAATTTTCATAAGCGCTTGGATGCATGAATCATTTACAAAAACGTTGTATATTTAGTCTACGGAGCTGTTTCGTTTTCTTGACAATTGAAATTAACATAAACGGATATATAATACAAAACACGTAAATATACTAATATGCATGCACCTTGACTGTGGAAGGTGCTAAAGTAATATTCATAACAACTGCAATATAGCATGAGGCTTTGCCTATTTACCATAGCAATTTAAGATCGAAGGGAAGGTGTAGTGTCCGTTCTTGCCTTTTTCTAGTTACGGTTTAACTCTGTCTAATATTTCGTGTTTGTCTATTACATATAATAAAACAGTTAAAAAAACTTTAGGCTTCTCTTAATTAAGTCCCTTATGTTCGTCTAAAAGAGAGTTGCGGCTTTGAAGACTAATTTTTACCTTCCACTGAGTCGAACCGCATAACGTACGGCGAATCTTGCCTTCAGCCACGCGACCTGGTAGCCCAGACTTTTATTCGCATGACACCAAGCAAATTTTAATAAAAGTCGGGGCTGCCGTCACAATAATAATATGGAATATCCTGAGGGCGAGTGTCGCTACGACGGCATCTAGATGCGCGCCGCCCTTGATTAATATACTGTCCCTTCGCTCCGGAAACTTGGCGGGCCAGATGTCCGGAGGATTTATGCGATCCTGCTGATACACGGGGTAGCCCGCGACCCTACAAAATTCCGCGCGCCCTCTGCACCCTGAAATTTTCTGAGCTTTGTAGATAACAAAGCCTGCGGAGTGTGCGTGTGTGAGATGTGAAGTATGTGGGACAATCTCCTATACAGACCCGGGTGTAGCAGTAAATGTTAGCCGGAACTAATGAAATTCTCCCTGGAAAATCGCATTGCTGTATATTTCGGAGATACGTTGGAATAGCTGTTACTGCGTCAACAAAGTCAATTCTTGCTTGCATTGAGTAAATATAAATATACAGTAATTATCTGCAATTAAACAGCGAAGATGCTGGATGACCTCATTTGACTAATGTCTCTGGTCATTCGCAGGGCTTTAAACCGGAACTGAACCCAAAACCGGAAAAAACCGTTATTTTTGTTGAGCAGAAACCGGAACTAAACCGAAAAAAATATGTCGGTTTATTGGGTTCTGTTTATGCATGTTCGAAGGCCAAGGTTCCAACACCTGTTAGCGCAAATTGCGTAGGTTGCGGTCTGTAGCTTAGCTCGTCCTTGTCCTCCTCATCAATTTTTTATCATTTTGTCGTTGTATGTTGCTGATTACAAAAGAAAGAAAAAATGTATGCGTATTTATGGAACAAAATGTTTTACACAAATGAAGAACTTCAAGAATGTGGAATTGAACTGAAAACTTTAAAATTGTTATTTTTGGTGGAACGAAAACCGGGACCAAAAAAGTAACGGTTAGAGGCTCTGGTCACACGTATACAGGGTATCAAATGAAAACCGTTAGTTAGAAATAACTGGGAAATAAAGATATGAAAGTTTTGAAAGCTGGCATAGTAACAATTGCCATTCGATCCAAAATATTCTCAAACTATATAACGTCCGGTTATACCGAAAGTAGCCGCTAATTTCTTTTAAATGGAACAGTATTTTTACAAATTTTTGGATTCCACGATTAATTCAAGCGTGAGTTTGTGCATAATCATCTATAGGGATTGCAATCTGGAAATCCGAATCCGGTACTTTGGCGGATCTGCAATCATTGATGTCTCTACGGGATCCGACACCAATTTGCCAGATCGTTGGATCCGATAGCCAAATTCGGTAAATCAAAAAAAATACATGAACCCAAAGCAAACGGATTTACCGAGTCATTCGACCCCGGCAATGGAATGAAAAGTATCAAGAAAGAGTTATTTAAGACAATAAGTTTAACGAAAACGTGGATAATATGGTAAAAGATAACTTAAATCTATTGTCACTGAAATGATTTGACATTTAAGGAAGAATTACAAACACAAATCCAGCAAGGTACGAAACCCTATATAATAAATACTAAAATGGGGAAAGATTTCGAGAATATATTAAAAAAGGAAATGACAACATATGAAACTGAATGAGTTCGAGGTAAAAATTTATTTTATGTTTACGAGTATTTGTTGACAAGTGTAGAAGTTGAAAGGACTTTCTCGGCTAAGGGTTGTATTTGTAGCTCTAGGAGATGATACAATTAACACTACTTGTTTTATACGATCTTTTATTTAAAACGAATAGTGTATTTTTATTTTTTATAATTCCATTAAAATGCATGTCTATGCCGTGCTGTCTACACCTCAACCAACTGCAGATAGTACTATTTCGCTTTCATTACAGCTCACCAGTGCAGTTTAGGTCTAGTGTAGACAACATGCCATAGAACTGGTTTTGCTTATATACCAAAGCAATGGTATGATGAAAGTAAGAATTTAGGATGGCAGCTAGGTGACTTTGTCATCATGTCAGTGTAATGCTGACAGATGGCATTGCCATCCTAAATTCTTACTTTTATATTCCATATTAATATTCTTTCCATTGATATTTTATATTTTTAATTCCACTACTCGTATTATTGTTAATTCTTGATTCATACCTAAACGTTGTTTATTTATAACAAAGTCAATAAAGTTGATTTCATAAGAAATACAAGATTATTATAAACTTTGTAACACACTCACTTGGTCAACTCTTAATACAGTTGATTTTAGAATTGGAATTTTGGAACTGTTAGTCTTGATGTGACCAATTCGGCCGAATCTGCCCTGATTGCTATGCTATGTATATCTAAAATCAACTATTCCAGAGATTTTTGTGAAAGACACGACTTCTGCATCGATCACTTTAAAGTTCAGTAACTTCAAATTCAGCCATCGCTAAAAATAATATATGGCTTTCAGAAAGAGCTATTAATTTACAATTTATCAGTATAGCTTTGTAATTTGCTAAATATCTAAAGGATGTTCACGATTACTTATTGCATTTAGTCAACTTTGAACTCAAATATCTTACCCCCTCGCTCATTCCTTCCTTAGTGATAGGAGGGTGAAAATAAAGTGTTTTTATTATAGCCCCAAATGAAAAAGTGCATCAAAAATTTCTTCTAAAATGTCTGCAATAGCACCTCCATTATAAGGAGGTAACCCGTCGTGCTGATACCATGCAGCAGTTGCTTCATTCATAGGTAAATTTTCAACAGTTGTCAAAAAGTTGTTTGAATTACCATGTGCCCAACGGTGTTCAAATTTGCCAACTATCCTCATTGTTTCCATGGCATATATACCATTCTTTCAGATTTGATTGTTTTAGTGTAATACTATTATTATTAGTGTAGGTACTTCTTATATTGTAGGTCATTAATCATTTGGCTGCCATGTAGTTTTGTGATAATGGAATTATTAAATATCCTAGTTAGGTTTAGTTAATTTAAGACAGAAAATTGTGTGAAGGGTTAAATCCTGAACTAATTTTCTTTGAACTGCATACCACAATAAATATTTCCTATGTATAAATAAGGCTTATTGCCTATAATTTTAAAAACTTAGTTTCAAAATAACACGATGAAGATATTGTAGTAGTTTAATACAGGTACATAACCAAGAGCTGAATTTTAGAGATGTTTGACTTGTTAGCCTCAAGGAGTTTGCAGAGTATGCTATTACTAACACAGATCTGGGTTCGAGTGAGCCGATAATTGCAATAATTTAATGCTAGGTGAAGGTAAAAAGTACACGCTATGAAAGGCAAATTGTTCGTGCTTAAATGCCCGCGGGATAACACAGATATACGCAACGAAGAAAATAATTTTTCCTCTCTAGAAGCGTGGTTGAAAAATGTCGAGGTAGCGTTCTTGCTTTCAGAATGGAAATAAAAATACTACCCTCCTGCCTCGCTGCAGGAAATTATGTTCACTATAAATTATACACAACATCCGAACGGTGTATTCTTTTTTATTATCCTTTTTATTTTCGTTATTTCCCTATCGTCGGCTGTGAATGCGTTTGAAAGTGGGTTGGAACAGGAGTGCCCAGATGAAAACACCCGCTTATACCACGATTATTTTATAAAATATAACTTTCGGGGAGTAGAAAGATAGAAACTGCGGGCGTCATTCGAGGAAATTTCTTATAGTAAAGTGCAACAAGGGCTTGCATGATTATTTAATATATCTTCGTTATCAACCAACGGGTGGTAGTCAAGTTGCTACATCAAATTTAAAATAAAATTAGGCAGTAATTAATTATTATTCGCCAGCAATAAGCCTTACTTATTACTTACTTATTAGCAAAATAAGGTTCTTAAACAAAACAGTGATTTTAGATATCAGGTAATTGTTATCTTGAACAACAATCAGGAAAGTGTAAACCTATTTTAATTGAGGTATCTAWTATATMAGTCATTAAATAATATACTATGTGAAGTCTATCCAGTTATAGGTAAATATAAATTGTTCATTACAAACAATGGAGGACTTAGCCTGGAACACTGGGGAACGCCTCAAGAAGGAGAAATGGTCTGAAGATAAAATTTTAATCTCGAATCCCAGAAAATATCCTGTTTATATAGTTAAAGAGTCTATAACATGCCTCAGAAAAACCTGAGCTATGTAATATTAAATATAACACCGAATTGATCGCAGATCTTTAGTAAATGTTTATAATATGCCTTGACCTGATATCAGTTATCTAAAATATTATACATATTGTAAAAAGCCAGAAAGGTTAAATATTGCGATTATTTCCTTTGCGCAGGTACATTTTGCGTTGTTGAAAACAATTGCCTATCGAAAAATTATTTTGTGCACTATTAAATATTTTTGATATTTGTTAAGACTATTCTGTAAAAATATCTTTACAAAACTTTTTCTAAAAGGGTTTTCGATTTAAAAACATAATTTTTAAAAATAAAACTTTTATAATTCACGTGTTTTTTTGTACTCTTAATGATACAGAGATGACGTTCGAAACTGATATCTGTACCGCGGTTAAAACATAAACTGAATAGGTAGCAACAGCTAATAAATGTGGGAATTTGTGGAACAAATGGCTTTTAGATAATGATAAAAGAAACGTTCGATTATTACAAAATATTTAAGGATGCTAATAACAACTGAATAGTACGAAAGCAGTCATATGAAAAGCCAGCATTGTAAAAATGTATGTAGTATAACTGCAAGCTTAAATAGGGAGCTGAAAAAATTGAAAGTTTAAAAGTTGCAGCTAAAAATGTGCAAGTCTAAAAGCTTGCAACTGCTTAGATGAGTGGGGTCTAAAAGCACCAGGGAGGGCTGTATGATTTGTACCAGAAGATGCTCATAAGGTCCCTATGTCAATCAGACGGGTGTCTAGGTTGTTACGGCACCAGGTGGTGGTTGTTCGGGTGCCAACACGACCGTGGTATCTCACAAGATGGCCTTCTTATGTGATCGGCTTGCTCCAGGTCCCTACTGCTATTAAATGGGTGTGGTCCAGCTACTATCATGACTCGAGATAAGCACATTTCCGGATGGTTTCTGTTATGCTCTGTATTATTTGCAAAATGCGTGTAGATGGCCAATAAAACTCATCCTTCCGATCTAACCACTCCTAGCTTTCAGTTTTAGCTGCGCTACACAAATATCAGTTTCGAACGCCATCTCTGTATTATTAGGAGTACAAATATAAAACGTTCTTTATAAAAGTAATAATTTTAAGTTTGATTTTTCAAGTATTATGTTAAAAAGTTTTGTTTGAAATAGTTTTTAATGTGACTTAACTTTGTTAGAACATAGTTTTATAACAAAAATATTTTTAAGGAAAAGGGTTCTAATAAATAGCAAAAATATTTAATAAGTGCACAAAATTGTATTATTTGTGTAATATTATTTTTGTCCCAAACAACGATTCATATACAGCCGCTAGAAGGTATATTATAATTACTGTATACACACGCTTTCGAAAGTACTAGAATACATCATCCCCGTAAATATTGGTATGGCAGTATCGAAAAAATTATATATTTTTCATAAAACTGGATAGATGCATTTTCAACAATGTCAGTGTTTTCACTAGATGACTACTCAGCGCTCGTAATGTATTCACAGAATAAATAGAAATCCGCTTTCAAATGTTGCAAGCAATATTCGACTAAATCATGACAAAGTTTCTTTAATACCAACACGAAATGTAAGATTTGTTAATGCTAATCTATAAAGAAGGGTAATATTATCCTCGCCAACCAAAGCATATCCAGACCTACCAACATACCATAAAATAATATTTATTATATCATTTTACATTAGGAGTTGTATTGCATTAACGTCATAAACAAATATCACATTCGTGAGGGTAAATTTATGATGATACGTATAAAACAAGCAAAAACAATATCTAATTAAAGCAATACTAAATTTTTACACCAATAAATTAATGAAAGGCACGACACTACTAACAATTTGCATGTAATAAGTTTCATAGAAAGAATACTTCAACAGAATAATACCTAATAATAGCCCCAAGAAAATTATTCTATGGTATACATACGTATACACCGGAAAATGTATTAAATATATAACTGTTATAGATAATAAACCCTTTTACGTAGGTATAGCTATTGCAGGTAGGTAATAATTTAATCTAATTACATAAATGATAAAAAAATGAAACACCCATGTGGAGATATTTGCAATGTTTTCACTGTTGCCACTGACTGTGTGATAACTTGGGAATAATGTGATATGTTACCGAGAAATCAGTAGGAATCAGGAAAAAACCAAACCTTTACTTTAAAATCAGGATATAAGTATAATAATTATATATTTAAAGTCAAAATAATAAGTTTAACCCGTTTTCCAATCCTAGGGTTAGTGGGTGTTGAATACTGTAAAAAAAACTTGATAAGGATTTTTATATATTCCTAGAGGACGCATCTGACTTACCTAAACGCGTCATAACTATTTTTTTGTGATATATGTTACTATATATAACAAACAAATAGTTKTGACGCGTTTTAGGTAAGACCAGATGTATTGAAAAAATATATAAGTAATATTTTGTGTCGCAACTTCAACCTCATGTGGCCGCTTGTTAAGAACTATATAATTTGAATAAATAGAAAGCCAGATTTATGTACAGAGATTACATTTCAAATATAAGCAGTGTGGTCTTTTTTTAACCGGATGCCGCACAACAAAGCATTTTAGCTAACAGAGAATGCAAGCCATACCTATATAAACTGACCAATACAGGTACAATTACATGCAGCTTAAATAGTTGCAACCTTGGTATTTTTTCGTCGTTATAACACTGTTTGAAATATTTCGATTCATAGCGTTTGGTAAATTTAAGTTGTGTAAAATTTAACTTTACTTGGGAAAAACACCGACATGATTTTGGTTTTGGAAGAAATGAAATTTTTAAACAAAATAGGTAATGGTAATTTAGATTTTCTTATTATACCTACTTTTGATAAATAATTCAGAACCTACTCATATTGTTTGGCTGTACTTACTATATTCGTAAATATAGTTTAAATAATATAAGCTAACCGAAAATATGGAGTACATTAGTGTACAATTTCAATTTAAAATACTTTTCATTTACTTCCCAGAAGAATCTATAGATCACAAATACGTATATCATGAAACGAATTCCTCGTTACCGTTGGTCAGTACAACTTAGGTCGTCCGTATTTAGGGGATTCGTTAGTCACAATTGAAATTAACTTATTTACAATTTTGCTTACACAAAAGTGGAAATTTCTGAAACAGTTTGGAGCGGAACAAGAGGAAAAGTTAAACAGCGTTGTCGTCTGGTTACATTGTTATTTCCAAAGGAAAATACCAGATCCAGAAACTCTCGTCGAAGTTTCCGTATTATCGAAGCTCACTTCTGTTAATCCCTTGTCTGTCTGAACAATACAGAACACTGTAGGCCTGATGGATGACGGCTCCTTGCATTATTTATCTATACACCAAAAGGAGTAGATGAATATTAATATATCTGGTGTTAGGGTTGGATGCTATTCAAAGTTAAAGGCAGTCTCTCTGTTATTTAAGGATTTGAGAAATAATCGCTATTGATTTTCTTAATTCTGCAGAAGTTTTTACGTTTTTCAGTATTTGCACTGGAAACTCCAAGGTAAATCTCTTAATTTACTGCAGTATATGATTTTAAGTAAAACTGGTGTACGATAAACAACTTTAGTTGGAAATTGCTTATTTTACTATTAATGTTGGATGTATTATACGTAATATTATTAGATTTATCAATTACATTTATCGATTTATTACTTACAGAAAAATAATAAAACAAGTTCTTTCTAGAAGTACTGTGTAACTCATTTTCTCAAAAACATCTTAACAAAATATGAAATCTGGTGATATACAAAAACGAAAAGTATGCTGAAAAATAATTAGCAATAGATCTTTTGTTAAGGACATTTTGTTGTAAGGTTCGTATTGAAATTATGGACGGTAACTTGTCACAAAACACTAAGTCTAGTAGATGTCTGAAGCAGATAAAATATATAGGAGATACTGATATTGACATCCATTTTTTTATGTAGTTCGGAGCCAACTTTTTCTGATTTTATTTCTGGCTTGAAGCAATATGGCTCCTAGAAACGTCACATTTTAATCAAACAAGAAAAGTAGAATGTTTTTGAAAATTAGTGTATATAGAAAGTACGAATGAATCCAGTTATACATTAAATATTAATATTATGTACTAAAAGGTGATATAATATAACGGCAAGTTTATATATTATCACCTATGTTGTTATTAAGAAAATGTCATCTCTATAATTTTAGACCCTCTGGATTATATGTTATGGTAACACCGGCAGTCAAACAAGAATTTCGGATATATGGTGCAGAAATACACGAGCGGCCATGATCGACGATTCCTGATGTTTGACCATTACTCACGGGCAGTGTACAGACAAAAAATGATATATTGATAGAAAATTCTAGGTTCAACAGTAAAACAATCAAAATGTAAGGATCTATGTATGTATAATCTTTTTGATTCCTGACGACTTCGACGTCTTTCTATGAAGATAACGTCTTGCAGACATACCCAATATAGTATAGATATACCATACTTTAAAGAGATATCTTCCGAACATACATCATAACTTATTAGCTTATCCTGTAGATAAAGTCTAAATGACATCTGATGGATATCTATCTAATGGTTTCGCTATACAACGCAGTTTAGCTTTAATCTAGACATCCATGGGATATTTTCTTGCTATCCATATGTCAGTTGATAAAAACTGCTACGCAAAACCGCTACTCTTATGCAACAAAAATCGGTCAGTTGGCAGTACTGAATAGGAAACGATCAAATATGTTAATATATTTCCAAATCTTAACAAAAGCTGCATGCTGCATACCATCGTAAGTTTGAGAAGCATGCTCGACTCGGAGACAAATCAAATAAAATATTCTAAGCGAGTAACTTTGAGTGAATGATTTCAGCAAACAGTGCTAATTCGGACGAAGTTTACGTGTTTGCTAAACAAATTGTTAATTATGAAGTTTGCATTCGCCCAGCTGATTGGACGCATTGAACGGTCCGTAAGGATCTTCGGCTAAAAGCAAACCCACTAGGAGAAGTCAACACAACCGGGACAGATAAACTATTTGCAGTATGGGCACAGGAATTACAGATCCATCTACAAATGGTATGACATAGTGTCTACGAGGCAACTGTTTTACTGCGATAAGGACCACGCTTAGCGAATTATGTGGCATTATCTGCCATGTGGAAATTAGAAGGGAGATCCGAGTATTTCGTAACAGGCGAAACGGGGATAAACAGTGGGTGTGCTCTAAAGACAAGCTACAGGTTTTACAAGGATAAGGATCTGTCTTATGGCATTTACCAGGGGATTGCAGGCAGCTATTATTTGTTTATGGGTTAAATAAAAAACCCATTTACCCTTGAACGCTGTACTTGTCTTCCATACAGCAGTTTAATGACATCCTTATTTTAGCATGAGTAGCGACAATATGCATTTTATAGATTCGGTGTACTAATTTATTAAATTCCGGCTACCCAAAATATAATTTCGGTCTAGTTACTTTTGTGTAGGCCGATAGGCGTAGGTAGTCACTAAATAAACTTAAAGTACCACAATAATTCATGACTACAACAAGTTAGATGAAGATAACAGGCTTTGTCCCAAAATGAGGGAATTAACCAAACAATTATAGTGTTTTTTTAGTTTTCCCCAAGTAGTTGGCAATGTGTTTTGTACATCACAGTCTAATATTTGACAGTTCTCGAATCTTTAAGGTTAGGTTTAAAGGTTTGGTTACCTCTCCATTTACATTTCTCATTACTATTTTCCCCAAAATTTCGGTACTGCAATATATTTAGTGACTGTAATTTCTTCTATATTACAGTATCGCAATCACAGAATTACTTTCAAAATGGAAGAACAATTAGGTGATCGTGTGTACTCAAATTTAACGCAAACAAGCACCGATTGCACCTTAAGCGATAACCTATTGTCACAATTAGGCTGTCCAATACACGTATTTGTCATCCAGCCGCCATATTTAAATGCCCTAATAAGAGGGGGAAAAACAGTTCGTTTTGGAGAGCCAGTTCGCGCGAACTAGCTTGCGCAAGCGAGCCGTTATTCGTGTCAATAGTTCGTTCGCGAACTGAAACAACAGCTGCTCGTTCGCGAACGACGAACTTTCAATGTCACGAACCAGTTCGCGCAGTTCTTACCCGAGAGCCATTCTTTTTAACAGTTCGTTCGCGACCGACCCACCTCTACGTAATTTAGGTTGTTTGTCATCCAGCCGCCAGAATGCTGTCAAAAAGCTAGTTCGCGCAAACAGGCTCTCCAAAACGAACTGTTTTTCCCATCTTATTAGGGCATTTAAAGATGGCGGCTGGATGACAAATACGTGTTCTGGACAGCCTAATTAGGCTTTTAGAACACACGACTTTCGAAGTGACGTGACATAAAAACAAGGCGGCTTCTAACGCGCTGTCATAAAAAACCGATTACTTGATGCCAACTCTCACTAGAGTTGGGACTTGGGACATTCGATTCGATTCAAATCGTTCAATCAGTGGCTAGATTCGGATCATTCAAATCGTTCATGAATCATTAACGACAACGAGTTACCGCTTACCGAACTGTTATTAGACTTGATTAGACACCTGCATTGTGTGTCCCGACCCCGACATTATACCAATAGTCGTTTAGCTTACTTGCGACCTTGCGAGTACAGCTTTAATATTCGTTACAAAACGCAATTATTCAAAACAGGTTGATTCTAGTAGAAAACGAGTAAACAAGTCTCACAGTCCTACACTTCTCAAATGACACAGATCGGTTGTTCTTAACTGATTTAGGGTTGTTCTTATGGATCACGAAATGAAGGTGAAAGCAGTTTTTTGTTACAGCATATAAATATACTGTGCTCTCATCCTCATCGCGTCGTCTTGTCATCTTGTCAACGATGAACGACGCATGGACAGAGAGGAGTAGAACATAACCGATCCGAATCGTAGTTCCGGATATGATGTGGGTTCTGAACGCCTGCAACCTCTGGTAAGCCTT
Source organism: Rhyzopertha dominica (assembly GCA_025024175.1). Lineage (NCBI taxonomy): Eukaryota > Metazoa > Arthropoda > Insecta > Coleoptera > Bostrichidae > Rhyzopertha > Rhyzopertha dominica. The sequence goes on from QCXZ01000001.1 coordinate 16,560,663, forward strand.
TGCTAGATGGTGCGATTTATCGCAATTTGGGTTATGAATAGCCGGCGCGTTTGGCAATGTTTGCGATTTTAGGCTACTTCTGGTCGGTTCTCCTGCAACACCTACAGGAAAAGATCTGGCAACCGTGGTACTGAGTGATTCGGATCTTCGCGCATTCGAACAAAACGGATCAACGAATTGCTAAACATTCAGCATTCAGCACCCGCTCGCATAGTACTGGCGCATCGCGTTTCATGCAACGGATCCAGATCGGTATTTACGGATCTCGAGATCCACAAGCTGTGAAGTACGAACCAGAGCGATTATGGCGGCGCGGTACCGACACGGATAAAACCCCTAACCTGTAAGTGATTAATTGACAGAACACAGATCTGGGGAGAAAGGTAACAGCAAAGTAGAACAAAAATGCGTATAACAAAAAGTGTATTTTAGAGTAGTGAGTTGGAACCTCTCGAGATATCTCAAGAGGTTGTTGGTTTTCATGCGAATGGTTCCACGTTCCAAACAAGCAGTAGGAAATGCCAACTGTGGCCGTGGCGGACAACGGTACTATCGTACTATCTCTTCGCGAGAATAGAGTTCTCAGTAGTCGGTACTCGGAAACTCGGATCACTTTCGTTAAGCGTCATTCGCTTGATTTCGACATTTCCTGCATCTATAAATCGTATTTTATAAAGCAACCTTTCGTTTCTCTTTTTCGCATCTCGCTCTCGAAGTAGACGTGGTGGTATGCGCAATCGGCAAGCGTCTGTTTTTCATATTTCGGTACACGGTACGCGGAATTGAATAACTTGGTATTCTATTGCAATAATCGAAGCCGAAAGGGAGATATATCATCTGCACCTTTCTACCATAGTTCAATAAAACATATTGCAGTTATTTGTTAACCATTTAAACAAGGAAATTTGTTAGGTCTGTAAGTTTTAATAATAAGAATGACCGTTTAAAATTTATGAACCTAAGAGCATAAACACGTGAAAATTGCAAGATAAAAATAAGTAAATGCAGTATACGAGTATTTTTTACAAATTGCAGTATTAAGTGTTCATAATAAATAACATTGCATTATGTTATTTAAAAAATAATTTGACCTCAGAATTAAAAAAAAAATTCTCATGTTTGCCGATTTTTTCTAGTTTCATGCAAATGCAATAAATAGTGGTATCACCTGTACCATTCGGCGCTAACACACCAGCTCAATTGAAGAAGTACAAAATCATTCTGGTTCTATTGTTGCTCACAAATAGAACCGAGGGGTTGTCATTTGAATAATCATTCGATTGTCAAAACCTCTCGGGAAGCAACTTTTATTCGATTGTTGAAATAAATAATGCAGTAACCAGTAAATGCGTTTCGCAAGCTTGCTAAGTTGCAAGTGCAACGTGCCGCCAAAGCGATAGATAAGCGGCATGTTGCCACATCGTCAGACCGCAAAATTCTTATTGGCGGAGTTTTAAAACAGATTTTCATTTTGACAAGTATGCGGATTGATAAATAGTAGAAGCTTGTTGTCGTTGTGGTAATAAGTTTTCTGTGTCCGATTTCGTACCAAAACCTTATGAAGATGTACTGTTGAATCGGTATATTTGTACTGAAACGGCAGTACGGCGTTAGCTAACGGGCAACTTGTTTGTGTTCGACGAATGGCGATGGTGTAGTTCTAATCGGTTATAGTGCTCTGAAGATCCGAATCTGTGATAGGGTGCGGGTTCTGCAGTTCCGAATAATCGAAATGATCGAGATTCCGATCACTACGCATGAACGATGCTAATTCATTAACTGCGAGCCGAATCAAGGCATGAATCGTTCAATTTGAACGATCATGAACCAACTTATGAACGACCCAACTCTACGAGTCACACGTCAGTACATTTTGGATCTCCATGGTTTCTCCATGGCACTGAGTGCCCCTCGGAACCCATATTGGATGACGTAATCCCAAAAGCCTAATGCTAATGTCAAAACAACACATAACCTCAATTTCATTATCTATCTAATTCGTTTTGAGCACCCACGTGTGAGAAGCAAGTTTATATTTATATTCATATTTATAAATATGTAAACCATACAGTACCGTATGGTCTAAACGCTTATTCAGATTTGTAATAAAACAGTACATAACCTTTATCTTTTCATAATACTGGATTCTCATGCCTAATATATCAGTATATCATGTCAAATACTGTTCTCTACTTTCGTAAATAACTTCTGAACTCTTTGTTAGGCTTTATATTTTAAAGTCATAACATCTCTAAACTATGTTGGTGTGATCTAAATAGTTTTTACTCGTCGTTTACCTATATGTCCCGCTACTTTGACTTGCGACGATCCTCGGCGCAGTTACAATTTTACACATTTTTGTCGCCAAGGATTGTCCTGCAATTTTAAATTTAATTCTGTGACTGGCATTTTAGGACAAAATAGTGACCAAAAATGTAAATGTGTACAAAAAAGATGGGAGAGGGAGCCAAACTATCAATCCTAACCTTACAGAATACAGATTAGAGAACTGTCAGGCTCCGATGCACAAAGTAGGTACGTTGCCAATTACCTAGGAAAAGCTTAAATAAGAAACAATACTGCCTCGGAGCCTGATATCTGACAGTTCTCTAATCTTGAAGATTAGGTTTGATATATAAAAGAGCTAATGCCCTCAGTAGGAACTACTAGTGGAACTATGCGGTCTATAACTATGATAGACACCGGCCACCGGCCTAGTGCAAATTCCTATCGATGACATATGAGAAGCTACTCTGTGAATAGGATGAAAACAAATCATCTGCCCTGGTCAATTCAACCTCACCCTACGAGTTGTTTCGCCCGGTTGCGGCTCATCAGGCAGAGGTAGAGAGTAATCCGGTTTCGGTTATATTGAAGGGTTAGTTTAATTCCGATAGTTAGATATCAAGTGAAGTAATGCTGTGGTAGGTAAGCAGTGCTCTAACTGTATCTCAGTTCCTCCAACAACTTATATGATTACATCTACGTTTTACGGTATATTGAAGTACCTCACCGACTTGGAATTTTAAATTCTAGTTTGAATGCGAGAGCAATGATTGAATTACCATGCCGCCGCCACTGAGTGTGCCCACAAAATGCGTGGATTAGATAAGGAACAGGTCAAAACAAAGGAGCGCGAAAGCCGAATGCAAATTTCTGGCAGGCGTGCCCTTTTTATTGCTGCTCGTTTCTGTAACGATACACCCAAAGTGTTTGAAACTCCAGTTAGCTGCAGAAGTTCAAAAATGGGGTTTTACATTTTTATGGAAGCAAAATTAGAAATTACAGCCTCCGGATGTGCATTAATATTCATAAAGGGTTGTATCAGGATTTGGATGTAGTATTAATGAACAATTACCAGCCAATACTGCAACTGTCGATCTTAATTGAAAACAAACAGGCTTCGAGCCTCTAGAATCTGCATATGCAAATTACGCTATGACTGGATTACACTAAGGTCTTTGTTGGTCCGCTCAGCCGTTATAATACACACAGTAGAACTGACAGGCATGGATCGTTATTACATGTCTACTCAGTAAGGCATTACGAGCCCTTTTCTGCATGCAACTTGTAGAAATTTCTGTCGTAAGGGTAACGGAATTGTAAACGATTGTGGTTATTGTAGAACTATATTAGTTTGTTTAAATAGTTTTAATTACTTATGACAAAGAAAAAGGCCACTTCGCATTAGCACATGTCTCGAACATATTTATCCAATTAGACAGTTTGGAAGCAAGCCAATTGTCTGATCGTGTTTTGCTTTACGTTTTTTTATCACAAATTCTCATGACGGTCATCCTCAAAGAACACCAAAACTATACTGAACTCGGATGTGTAGACTTTTGTCCACATACCCCTTATTTTTATGAAAATTGCTGAATTCAGTTGTGAAAATCCCCGGTTTAGGATTGAGACTAAAATTTATAATTTTGGTAATGCCAAACGCCGATGTATTGATTGTTGGAATTTCTTTGCTATGCTCAATGTTTTTTTTCTGATATATTTATTTGCATTGTCTAGTCTAATGGTCGGCAAAATTTGTTTTTTTTCTTTGAGATTATGTAAGGTTGGCAACACAATAAATGCCGATTTCAAATGTAGTTGGCAGTAATTTTGTTATTGAATGACTTCTGTAAATGTCACAATCATGTTTGTAAGATTTAAATATAAACATGAAAAACAGAAGCGTTCATTTTTATTTTCAAAAAAGAAAAAACACAAGCTGCTAAAAAGTTAAGGGATGTATATGGTGATGAAGCTGTACAAGAACGACAGTATCGGAATTGGTTTGATAAATTTCGTTTCGGTGATTTTTCACTCAAAGATTAACTACGATCTGGTAGCCTAAAAGAAATTCCAGATGATCAAATCAGACATAACTGATTTGTTTTGTCATATRCCTGTTCAAGAGATTGCAAAAAGGTTAAATGAATCCCACAGCACTATGAAAAATCATTTAAAGCATATGCAATAGGTAAAAAAAACTGGATATTTGAGTTCATCGCGAGACTCAACACATTAACATCAGCGATGTGCATCTCAATTGAAACAAAATCTAACCTTTTTAAAACAGATAATCACTGGTAATGAAAAATGGATAATTTATCATAACATCGAAAGAAAGGGGTCATGGTCGAAAGTTAATGAACCATCGCAACAATATCGAAATCCGAAAATCACCAAAATATTATGCTGTCAGTTTGGTGGAATTGCAAAGGTATTGTATATTTTGAGCTGCTTCCTATTAGGAACCAAACGATTAACTCAGATGTGTATTGACACCAATTAGACAAATTGAACTCTGCAATTCAAGAAAAACGAGCAGAGTTGCAGATTCGTAAAGGTGTATTCCACCATGACAACCCAGGCCACGTACTTCACTGGTCACTCGCCAAAAATTATCGACGTTTAGTTGGGAAATCACATCTACCGTATAGCCCTGACTTAGCGCCATGAAATTATCATTTTTTTAGAGCTTTACAAAATTTCTTAAATGGTAAAACCTTCAATGATGATAACGCTGTGAAATTATACCTAGATCAGTTTTTTGCGAATAAAGACTAGTTATTTACGAGCGCGAAATAATGAAGTTGACGGAAAGATGGCAAAAGGTAGTTGATGAAATTGAAAATTATTTTATTGAATAAAGTTTAATGATTATGTAAAAAATAATGTTTCATTTGTATCGCGATTTCTTTGTTGCCAACCAAATACATCCAGTAATGTCCCTTAATCGTATTTTTGCTAATTCTATAAGATCTTATACAAACAAGATCTTGCATGCATTTTAATTCGTAAATGCAGCTTTTGTTTGATGTTTTGGTTTTGGGCTGCTGAGTCGTACAGAATTCTTTGTACACTAGCTTTATATTATTTTTAAGTATTCCGTTTACAATTTTTGTATTGTAGGTATTCACTGTTAAAGGTTAATTGTTTCTTGGTTATTGATTCGACTTCAAATTTTACCTACTTGACCAAGCGTTTCTCTAAATTTTTTAATCAGTGTTATAATTGCGTACCAGTATAGTTTAGTTCAGAAAATTAGGAACTCCGTCATTTTAAGTATTTTTTTGTTTATTTAAATAAAGAGTTTAAAAAAAATCCAGAAAATTGTCTGACAGGTCCCGTCCAAATACAAAAATATTTCATTTACATATGTAGTACAGAATGGTCCAAAACTCCAAAATGTTTTGTTCAAAACGTGACATGAAATGTCCCCCCCCAAAATTAAAGGTTAAAGTAAACCCACTGGCATTCCATAGTCTTGTCTGTAGAATACGTAATTAAAAACTAAATAACTTTGATATGTACACATTTTTACAATATTTAATGGTTCAGTTCTTCTATGCGTGACAGGCGGGTATTATAGATGTTATTTTTGAGAATTGTTGAAAGTTCATTTAGGTGGATAGAACTTTAAAGCTTTTGTATTGATAATTCTTTAACCCTGCTTGCTAAACCTACGAAATTCTTTACGATCTATTTGGACTGGTATTACGATGATCGTTGGAAAAGACTAGAGCAGTTGTTTATGTTGAAACATCATCTTAAGAAACGACTAGTTCCAAATGTATTCAATTTTTGTGAATTCTTGATAGGCGATACAGAATGTGGATTCATGGGTTCATAATTCTTTTTCGTTTAGTATATCAATTCTTTTTTACAACCGCCCAGTAGAAATAAAGGACGGAGACAATAATCTGTTCACCTGTGTTGAGTATAGTTTCTATTCCCTTTGAAAATGACCGTTAGGGTGAAAATACCATTAGGGTTGTCCAATGAAAAATGTAAAGCAAAGCACAATCAATTCGCCTTCAAGCTATTCTCTGATCTGATTCAAAATATATCACAATGAGTGTAACTTCGAAAGCATTCGTTGTTTAATTTCAAATGACAAATGAATATCCGGGAATTTTAAAAAGCAGTAATGAAACAATAACCTAATAAAGCATTTCATTAGTGTTCAGAGACCTATGTTAACACAAACAATATTATTCATAATCACGCGCTTTCCAAATAAAACATGATTCGTTCAGCAGCTGTCTGTTTGAACTGATATACGACTAACCATACTTTAAATAAATAATACAGATCAATCCTAACAGATGCAGTATGCGGATTTATAACAAATCGCTGTTAATTTATCGCAGTCTGTATTTCATATTTTATAGATTGTCTATACCAAGCTTAAATATCGCGGAACCACCCCTACTAAATTCCGGACCTGAAGAATAATGTTTACTAACAATGAAATCTGCTCCTCTKCATGCTGTTATATGTAATCGTTTGAGAACTAAAAAAAATTGTATACACTAAAGGCCTTCTTCGGTATCTAATCTTAAGGTTATCTATAGTAACAAAAAGCTTATTTGCACTATTTTAGTTAGTTATATAGTATACAGTTACAAAAAAGTTTAGGTAGGAGTATCTACAGAAACAAACACTGCAAGACTTTAAGAAGTGGAAGCAATAACCAGTTCATCGGAATTAAAACAATGGATATTGCTTCAATTTTCGGTTACAATGGAAGTAGTGGGCTGCTTCCTTATTTCTAATGGAACGTTTCATGTGGATATTAGTTATTATCCCATATGAGTGAAATAATCTTTCTGGTATGCAGTATTTAAGATTATAAGATTCTCTGAACTAAAATATATATTTTTTTACCAAATATTTTTGGAAAGAGTCAAATAGAGGAGTGAGGCGGTTTAATGTTGAAATATGAAATCGCTGATTTTAATGCGAATGGTAAATGCTGGCAAGTGCTTTGTGCACTGGCCGCAAGGAGGCACTTTCTGAATGCTATAGCTAAATTTCGTTTTTTTTTCAAAAAAATTTAAATATAAGGTAATCAGACTTTTCAAATAATTAAAAGGAACGTTAAAAGCAGATAAAACTGATGAAAAATGCATACTGACATGTTTTGGGTGTTCGAAAATATTAAAAGTTGAGTAGAAAAAACTACTGGTTTTAGAATAAAATAGTGTGAAATTGAAATAGGCTGGGTAATCAACTCCTTAATTTCTTATTGCTAAAAGTTGTAAAACACATGGTATTTTTTCTGAGTGTTCTACCTAAATAGCGTTATTTAAAAAATCAATATAACGATGACATTTCTTACATAAATAAAAGGAAAATTCAATGTAGGTCAAACTGATGAAACCTAATTTATATTTGTTTTTTTTTGCGCTGGAAAKTACTAAAGCTTGAAGAAAATATTTACCTTCATGGAGCAATTATTTTATTTGCTTCTAATAAATTTATTCGAACTTAAGGTAGGCTTGGCACAACAATTTTATCTATCAAATATTAGCATATTTTAATTATTAATACTATCGTAGGTAGCAGTAGCATTTTAGTAGCTGAAACTGTAAAATGTGCGGAGAAAACTCTAAACATCATGTAATCAATTATCAACTTTCAGCCCCCACTTCTTTATTTTTTCCGGAAAAAATATTTTATACATAATGTTAGTATAACTTAGAGAAACTAATAATATTACTACTGCATATCTTTGTTACTCTGTAACAGTACTGTATGCTATTTGGTGAGGAAATATATAAAACTTGACGTAAGAGCTACCACAAAGAAAATGACATTAATTTGCTGTCAGAATTTTTCCAGTCGTAATAGCTTGTTTCGATCCTAGCAAGCATTCATGCAAGAAAAATGTTTATTTGTATGGTGTAACAAGACATTTAATACTACAGTTCTTATAAGTCTTTGCAAAAAGCACGACGATGAAAATAGACCGGCGCAAATATATAACCAGGTAACAGGCACAATGGCTGTTTACTTTGAAATTCATTATATATGAGAGCTCGTCGATAATACGGTGAATACCTACTGTGAGTGTATTATGAATTGTTTCAATTCTGCGTATGACTTTAAATTAATACAATGTAAATACAAATCAGTTTACCTTTCGGCGTGCTATTTATGTCAATGGTCGATTATGCATAATATAACCAGGAAAACATGGGCATTGTTAATATCATTGGTAAAATTGGTCTGCAAGGGCTTTCATTGCCTCATTAATCAATTACCGTGTACGGAGTAATATAATTCATTTATCGATAACACAATGTATTAATTTTGGTTGCAATACATGAGTAAATAAAAAACGTTTTTATCTGGAAATGAAACTTAACGTTAAAAAAGCGGGAAGTGTGTTAACTATTACTTTTAGTCATTATACAAAGCTTTGTTGTGCACATAGTGGCTAGCTTTCGGTGCAAGATAACCTTACAATCTACTCTTTGGTGTACTTTTTTCTGCCATAGATATGTAGTAACGCTAGTTCTATTTCTAACTAATGTGTCGTTCGCATAAAAAATAAACCTAGGAATCCATATTTATATATTTTATACAATAGGAAACAAAAGTTGTTCAGCTTACATATAAACACAGCAACACAAAACGAACCACAGTAATCAACAAATATCAAGCACACAATGAACAATAACGATTTGCAAGACAAAACCACCACTTCAAAGATGACGACAATGTGGTACCACAGTCAATCGTGTAATGTGTTCATCTTTCGACGTATGTTTTGGCAACTACTTATCGTACATTGATATATGATATACGATATTAAAGACAAAAATGTGTGCTACTAGCTGGTTTCGACTTTTAAGTCATAAATGGTTTCGAATAAGACTTTTTTCTTTTAGATTAACTTCTACTTCATACATGTGTATATATTTTGTTAGTTTTGGATATTTTTTATTATGGTATTTAGACTTCACATGAATCGTTTATGACAGGTGAAAAATACTTCAGAGATGAGTACCAAAGAACTCCTGTGCTAAATTTCAGCGCTCCATAATTTTTTTAAGTTGCGGCTATTTATGCTTGAGCTATTAAGACACTTTACCGACTCACTAATATATAAAAACATACTTATATCTAATCGGTAATTATATTTGATCTAGACAAAGTCTTGTTAGTATAGCGCTGACATTGGTTGTGTAGCACATTCTCTTTGAAATCATCAAGAATTTTGCGTTCGTTCGACCACTAGGTATTGAATGAGATTCTGTTCATACCATTACTCCTAAACCTCAAAGTGTAGTGACAGTGCTCACACAGACAGTAGCATGCTGATAACGGTCCTATTAACTCACTGTTAGCCTCGTAAGTGGTAGGGTTGCCTATCCATCAGCTTAAGTGGGTAAGCTACGGCACAACTGCTCGTAAGAATGGCGACAACACGCAACACACTCCGTACACACGCTCGCGTCCATAATATCATGTAATAAAATTTTTTATTTTACGTGAATGCATAAGTAATCCAAGCGGATTATAAATAAACAAACGATAATAACGCCCAGCCAGAGTTTTTCTGAAACTAACTTCAAAGTAAAACCGATCTTTTGCGTGAATTTAGTTTCAATCTTATGATCAAACAAATTATTAAAGTTGCATTGAAAAACAGGTGAAGACATCTGGAAAATATCCAATTTGAGTACACATTTGTACCTATCCATTTATCAAGTCAAGTAGTTTGGTATTTTTATAAACTACTCGACTTGACCTTAAAAAAAGATTAATTTGACTTTTTCATCGTAGTGGTTGATTTGCTATCAAGAATCCACAATACTTGATGGTAAATTAGATTTTTGCCTGAAGCAAGATAAACACATCAAGTAACTATACTAACTAAAATCAAGTCAAGTCGTGAATCCCTATTTGTACCGAGCAAAACAAAACCAAGAAAAACCTGTAAAAGATCTCTTGAAAAGAGTGCAGTGGCAACACTTGCTGTGACCGCCCTTTTTCTATGTGTTCGCCATGTTCTGCTTTGCATTTCATTCGCCAGGACATTTACAACAAGCATAAACATCTTTTATCCTTCACTAATTGCTAGTTGAATGTTGGAGGTAATTCCGTACTCGTTTCCAGTGTCCCGAGATAAATAACTGCTGTGTACTGTTGATTTTTATTTGGTTGCATACATAAAATATCAAATTTACGTTTTGCACAGCGCGATTTTTATCAGTAGCTGTAAAAGCTATGCACTATAACCGAGAATTTATAGCAAAAAATTATAGCCCGTATCTCATTTGTGAATATTTTAGTGGTGCACTTGCAGCTATGTTCCGAAAGGGTTTTATAACCCCAATTACCGACTAAAATATTCATGGAGTGGGCTATACATTTCGCGATGCCCTCTGGCTACCAGAGCTTCCTCGGCATTTCTATCAACATTTAAGGTACATCGGTCTATATCCATCAGACGCAGTAGCAAAACGTTGCCACGATATTTACCAGCTTCTCACTAGTGTAATAGATCAGTTGTAAATACATCTGTACGATGTTGCAACTTCTTGCCATATATTTTTATTGTTTTGTTAATAAAGTTCCCTTCAAATTGTTATGTTTTCTAATTTCGTGATGTGTGCACAAACAGCAAGTCTAGCGTAAGTCGCATAATTGGATGTTATTCTGCCTTATTTAAGCATAAAGAAAGCACGGCTTCTCTGTTCGATCCAACACAAACTTACTATCGCGTATTTTAAAACAAATTAGGAGAGTTTTAGTTTTTGTTTTTTCTAGCATCTTTCTGCTTCGTATTTTTTTAAACAGACAATTGGGTTCATTTTTACTATTAGCATTATTAGCAAACAATAACTTTTCGTTTATTCGGTACAGATTTGATTTTTTTACTGTCTATATCATACAATGGGTTCCAAAGATTCTGCAGCAGAAGTTTATTATGGTACAATAGTTTAGATCCTTTCTCATAAGAGAATTATTGGACATAAGTACCGCATTGTGAGCAACTATTACAACACACCTGATGTTTAATTACTCAGTTTTTAACTCAGACTTTTTGAATTGCACAGATTTAAGTTATTTATATATATAATCAATATCCCCTTTTACCCTAAGGGTGTCGGGGTTACAATAAATAAAATAAAATAACAATTTCTTCTACACATAAATAAATTAAATTTCATTTCGATAAACAAATTTGGCCCATCTTTTTTTGTCCTGTGCTAGATCTGTCGCCTCCCTCCAAGTTAATCCTCTTCTCCCCATTGTTTCACTAACTCTATCGTTCCAGTGCTTTGTAGGTCGGCCTCGGGTCCTCCGGTGATATATTCTTGCCTGCCATACGCTGCGCACTTGAGATTCATTCTCCATTCTTGACAAATGGCCAAACCATTTTAGTTGGTTTTCTTCAATTTTTGTTAATACAGATTCTGTTTTCAATTCCTCTCTTATAGTGTTATTTGGTATGCGGTCTCTTCTAGTAACACCAAGTACTCTTCTAAGATATTTCATCTCCATTGCTTGTACTTTACTTTTCTGCCTTTTCGTCATTACCCATGCTTCGCTTCCAAAAGTCAATATTGGGCGGAATATTGTTTTATAAACAGTCATTTTTGCATTCTTACTCACTTCTTTTCTGTTGATGAAGGATTTGCTTAGTGCGTGGTACAAATTTGCTGCTGCTGATACTCGCTCGGTTATTTCTGCTTCCTCCTTCCCTTTTTCATTTATTGTTACTCCTAGGTATTCGAAATGTTGTACTTGTTCGAGTTGTGTGTCATCTAAATGTACATTCACTTTCTTATCGTTCCTGGAGATGACCATTATTTTTGCCTTTTCTTTGTTCACTTTCATCTTGTATTCTTTGAGCACTTCATTCCAGCAGTCCAAATTTTTCTATAATTCCTTCTCGCTTGCTCCGAATATAACAAGGTCGTCGGCAAAAGCGCACTCTGTGACGGTTACAGGCAGTTATTTAACATCTTAATTAGCAGAGGATCCGTTTTATCGCCCTCTAATTTAGAGCAGGTGAATACTATTCCATCGATCTATATAATGCGGACAAGTTTCTGACTTTCAAATAAAAATTACTATTATTTTCAAGTGACATTTCGAATCGTTACAATGTAATGTGTTATCACTAGTCCAACACTAGATCCAAATCTTGTAATGAGTAGGTATATATATTCCACAAATTCTTTAACATTTCTTTATTCCAAACACATTTGGCATACATTTTTTGTAAAGAAGGTGTTACTAATACCACAATATTTAAATTAGGATAATAAGAAAAAAATGTTCAGAGAATTAGATAATTGAATACTGATTTTAAGAGGTGTACGTTTCCTTAGCAATTGTTTCCTACAGGTACCCATTTTCTGCGCGAGATGGTTTTAGTGACATTCCGCGAATTAACAGCTAAAACAGTACGGTGCTCCTTTATCTTGCAGTACTGACAGTGTTCGACAGCTGTTGAACGAATCTTATGCGAAGAAGTGGTTTGCCCTTATTTCTAAGAATTACAGCAGCAACTATACTGCGAAGTTACTCCTGAAATAATCTTCAGTATGTGAAAATCCAAATAAAGATTAATAGTCAAAGCTTAACGTTCAGCAAAAAAAATCAGCTTTATTTGTGAACAGTAGTTTTGCAGAAGATCAGATGCATATACATCTGCTACAACTTACTAGAGTAGAACAAAATTTTGTTTGTACTTGTGTCAGGCAAATTTTGAGGTTCTTCGTCTTTGACAAAGATTACAGTTGTAATCGAAACGTCAGACTTATAATTTTTGTCAGTGTTTTCAAGAGACAGCGACCTTCCGAGAATATATTATCTTATAGAGAGTTGTTTCTTTAAGAATAATGGCTCAATTTTTTAGGTAATTTTTAACATTTTTTCTGGTCAATTTCAAAATAGCTGCAGCTTTTATGTAGTCAGATATAGAATCGGAATCAAAACCTTGCTTATTACAATTGAACATCGATTCTGAAACGCTTCGTAATAAATTAATCCACGATTATTTGTAGTTGCACATCCGCTAAAAGCTCGTAACTCCATACACCAACGTTGCAATTTCCCGCCAGCGCTTCCAGCCACCATCGGGGGCATAAAGWTCTGATGCTGCAGTTTATCTGTCGCCAGAAAAACGGAAATGAGAGTTTGCTCAATCGCGGGTTCGCGTTTGTGGTGTGTCCGTTGGTCCGGCGTTACAATAATAATATACCGCCATAAATCCGCGGTGTATGACGCGACCCGATATTTCCACCGGATGTCCTCCATGATGGCGGAGAGTTATTGCCGGAGTTGGGCTGCAATCATTCTTTGAAAGGTCGTGAAAGTTTTATTAAGAATGCGCTGCCCCGCTCGAAATAAATGTATAGAGAAATCCACTTATGTCCGGAAGTATTTTTTATCTGCACCGGGCGTGGATGGAATGAATAGGTGGTCTGGAGATTGCAGCACCGATAGTTGCATTGTTGGGAAGGGCTGTTGTACCGAGTCCGGTTATTTTGCTTGGGATTAATTGAGTGAATCTAAATACAGAGAGCCTACAAGTACGTCTTATTCGTGAGAACTGCTGTTTTGGTACATGTGTGGAAACTAGAACAGTTCTGATTGCTACGTTTCTCCCTCCTAAAAATGGCGGCCTTGTTTCGTATAACTGTCATTTTTGAGAAATATGTAATAATGTGTATTATTAATTCTTAAATGAACGATGTGTGACATTGGTACCTCTGTTACAAAAGAAGCAAATGAAAATAAAGTAAAAAAACTACTAGCTCCTATTTAATATCAGCCTCTGTAACCAACGTTGTAACAGTGTTTTAATGGTATAACTAATAGGAATGCGCTTTTTTGCACTTGTTTCTTGTATGTATGTAAGTGTACTCTATTGAACTCGTCTTGCTATTAAATTCGCTAGACCACAAACTGCACTCTATCTAATAAAGTTAAACATTATAGTTGCGTTACAGAAACATCTATCATATATTTTATAGGCAGAAATATTTGTTAATAGGTTGAATATCAGAATAACACATTACAATATACCTAATCGATATCAGTATCTTCTGATATGCACTTTTCCACCAACCAGTCAATTTTGTTAGTATTTTTGTGACATTGAGGACATTACATTATTGGGAGCAAATGCCTCGGTGATAAACACGAGAACGTGATGTGACATTTATTGAGTATTTCGAGCCATTATTCTAGAGAAAAAAATGACCTTACATGGCGAATCATCAAATCAAGTCCCACGACCTCTCTCGGGTACCTATTATAATACATACAGTAACATTTGCAGACCCCTTAACATCGTATGGCAGCTTTAAATGGGTGCTTAAAAATATTTTTCTGAATTATTTTGACTAATTTTAAAATTCGATGTTTGAAATCACACTACGGTGTCCTTAAGATAAAAAAAAAAAAACAATTGGATGACTACCGGAATTAGGAAGTAGTCGAATTATAACGGGAGTTCATAAAAAGCAGGTTAAGTAAGCGTGCGGTGGTTTTTGTCGCTGAGAACGTAGGTCATAGTGCTAGTGCAACAAACTGAACTGTCACGCATGTAACTTGCGTTGATTGTCAAAGATTTGCTGTTACACTGACACACGAGGTTATTCTTTATGCGGTATTCCGCGATTTGTAAACGTTTTCCCAGCATTACCGGTGTTCGTATTGGCGTTGACGATAAACGACAATTACGTCAAACGACCCAAAAGTCAAATGCTCATTCAATTATATGAACTAATCTACACAACAGGCGCTACGTAGGAGTTAGAAAGAAAAAGTAGTGGGTTGCTTGACCAGTTTTAAATGATTTTTTTTCAAAACTCGTTCACTTCGCGAATATTACATTATCCGAATAAAATTAACTTTTCCATAACTGGTTATATAGATGTTACACAGTTATTAGACTACCGCAAAACGAAAGTGTATAAAATAAAATATAGCATCTACTAGAAACAACATATCTTCTTTAAATTGTTCTGAAAATTTAGTTTTGAGAAGACAATTATTTTCTATATTTTTAGAAACCATCATTGCATTTTTGTATTAAAAGTATCGAGTAAGAAATGAGTTGTTAGTGAAAGAAAGAGTGATGTTGATGCTAGAAGGATCTATAGTATTCCATACACCTCAATTGAAGATTCTGATTCAACACAACATCCAAAACCTACTCAGTTTCCATTTAAAGCTTTATGATGATATTGTATGATATTACCAAATAAAAAGAACACCCTTAACACATAACTCAAAAGTCTTTTAAACTGGTATTGGGTACTTTTTTAGAATTATATATTGGACGTTTTTTGGACCAGGTATGTTATAATTTCATTTATATATCACTATTATAACATAGTTTATAAATTCTAGGAAATAGTTACAGGTAAAAGTTGCTATACAAATAGTTGATAAGTTCATACACATGTGGCTCAGTAGATAAATGCACGCCTCAGTGCACATGACAAACGTATACGAAGAAATTGTGTAAAAATTCTCAATTTATCAAACAAAATTGCTCGGCTTTTTGCTAAACAGAATGAATTTTGAACGCTGTGATGAATGCACTTCAGTAATGCAGTTACATAAGTTTATTTATTAATTATGTTACTAAAGGAGACGAGATATTGCAGTAATTTTCCTTAAACATATAGAATACATGGGATTTTTTGCACTTTAGGCTACGCGCATTGTAAAAAATCCAAAGCTACAACTAGATGGCACAAAGGGCGCGTTGTGGTTGTTTTGTGGTTTGATTGTTAAATACCCCTCGGTCAGTGCATCACACAAAGAGGACGAAATCCGCTTTTTACATATAAACTGCAGCACAGTCGAGGCCGTTTGTCAGTCAATAGCATCCAAACGATCACAGAAATCACATGCAATGTCCACCACGAACATTTCTAAGCAAATTACAACCTATTGTAGCCACTCACCTGAATAAGCAACTTCTACACAGCGGGTTGTCCTGGCGTTTTGGTTTGGTCCGCTCCACCGAAATCCTGCCAAACAAACCGCGATGTCAGCGTACAAGTTCATAACAGGGTTTTAAATTGGATAGAAACAATGATCGACGTCCAGTGAGAGGTTCTCTGGGACTGTGATACAAGCGGTTTGATAATTTCGTCGATGTAAAAACTGCAACTCTTGAAAAATGAACTAGTTGAAAGTAGAAAAAAGTGTTTAAAAAGTCTACATAATAAGAGAAAACTGTGTACTATTTTTTCAAAATGCATTTAATAATAGCATTACTTAGATAACGTGATGAGTGCTTCGGTTTAGTTATCACTTCCATACCTATGAGTTAAACCTCTTAAAACGAATGCATTTATTTTGATCCAGGCGACTTCTTTGGAAGTCTCAATCCCTTTCCTAAAAACATGGTAGGTACTCTTAATAAAACGCGACAGTCAAATGCATTTGAGATAAATAAATCCACAATACACCTAACCTAACGCGGTATGTTTCTAGCCCCATTGGGCCTTAGTGAATAAGAAAATATCTAAGTGATATCTAAGTAATAAMTTAGAATGGCAATGCCATCTGTCAGCATTACACTGACATGATGACAAAGCAACCTAGCTGCCTTAACGGGTACTACTTCCTAAAGGAAGTGACCTGTAGCCTGACAAATTGGCATGCAACTGCATACTTCAATTTGACAGCAGGCCCCCCTACGGCATAGACTTGTAGAGCTGTCTACACTAGACCTAAACTGCACTGATGAGCTGTAATGACAGCGAAATAGATCTATCTGCAGTTGGTTGCGGTGTAGACAGCACAGCATACACATACATTTTAATGTATGTCGGTTCTTGCCCGCTAGCAAAAAGTGCCGTGGGGGCCTGCTGTCAAATTGAAGTATGCAGTTGCATGCCAATTTGTCAGGCTACAGGTCACTTCCTTTAGGAAGTAGTACCCGTAAGGCAGCTAGGTGGCTTTGTCATCATGTAAGTGTAATGCTGACAGATGGCATTGCCATATAAAATTCTTACTTACATCATACCATTGCTTTGGTATATAAGCAAAACCAGTTCTATGCCGTGCTGTCTACACTAGACCTAAACTGCACAGATGAGCTGAAATGGCAGCGAAATAGATCTATCTGCAGTTGGTTGAGGTGTAGACAGCACAGCATAGACATGCATTTTAAGAAAATATCTGTTTGAAAAATGAAATATTTGAACTGCCAGGATACAGGAGACTAGTTTAGGTATTTACTGCGCTCATATAGACCCTGTATATGTTAATGGACTGTTGTTGATTTTATTTAAAATGGCATATTGTTCAATGGCCACATGCAAGAACTTGTTAGAGATACAAAAGAAGCGAGAATAAATCAATAAAGGAAAAGACTATACAATCGTAAACAATCTAGTTCCATGAAATTAACTAAAGCTTATAAAGCACTGAAAAAGACAGTATTCCTAAGGGAAAAATACAATACTTTAAAATAAGTTATCTGTCTCGATTGAGAAAACAAAATTCTTTGGAATATAAAA
The DNA here is from genome assembly GCA_025024175.1 of Rhyzopertha dominica. Lineage (NCBI taxonomy): Eukaryota > Metazoa > Arthropoda > Insecta > Coleoptera > Bostrichidae > Rhyzopertha > Rhyzopertha dominica. The sequence continues at coordinate 16,578,458 of QCXZ01000001.1, forward strand.
TGGGCTACTCGTACAAATCCGGCTGAACATCTGTCATGTATTAATTATAATGATAACGCTTGTAACGATATCTCATCTGGAGCAATCATGTAGACAACGCTATGTTAATAAAGTGCATATACGTGATTATGAATTTTAAACGTATTCTTGACTGCCAAACTCTAAATGTCTATGCCGATATGGTATTCTTAAATTTTAACACTATTTTAAGGTGTATGTAAACCGCCGCAAGTCACCTTTAAGTGCTATAGTATAAGCCTTTACAATATGTACCTTCTTCATTAAAATGTGCCTAAGAAAGTTAAAATTGTTTTTATTACGTTCTCTCTATTTCTCTATACATGTCGACAATTCACCTCTGCGTATGTTACAGTTATGTAAATAAACAGTATACTATTAACTTTGGCCGAGAATTGAACCCGGACCTTTGGAATGGTGCTCCAATGTGCATACCAAAACACTACCAAAGCACAAGTGATTAACGGTCAAAGCTTTTGCATTATATAACTGCGAAGTTAGATCGTAGGGATGAAATTAAAGTCCCACCTGGAACCGATTCATTCTTAAAGCCAACTTACTTAGAACATGAACATGACAGACGAACGAATTGGTTAAGGCTTTCGTGGCCAGATGTTGAAATGTTGTTCAGATTCGAGTCTAAAGGCCGTCGTCGATTGGAATCAGAGTTGGCATGATTAAAACAAAATGTTTAAAACAGAATGTTTTAAACTTGTTTAAAACAACGCTTCTGTTTAAAACATTCGTTTTAAACAGTGTTTTTTGTTAATGTTTTAAACAGTGTATTTTGATGACTATTGTGTGTGATTCATTAATTATTACTATTAAGCTCGTTTATCCTCCACAAATAGATAGACAAGATTATTAGCAATTACATATCTACATAATGTCACCCCACATTTACATTAAAAATGAATTGAATACAAAACCAGACCCAGTTAGAAAATACGTAAATGTTTTTTCAAACTTTTTATTGATACAACAGTGTTAATTTAACTTCAACATTTTTTATATTTAATGAATAGGCAAAGCGCTTTCAGCTATAATTAGCCATCACCAGTGCCACATTGTGTAAAAAGGAATACAAAAGAATTTATAAACCTGACATTGACAAAATCGAAATACCTATATAATCGAAAATAATCTTGACTTCAAACAAAAAAGTAGCCTGCATGCCAAAAGCACAAACATGAATTCAATGATCAATAAAAATTTAGAATAGAACAGCTAAAATTACAAAAATCATTCAAAATTGTAAAATTACCGTTATCTATAATTTTGTATATTTCCTGAATTTCTAGAAAATTTAATTTTGAGGATCTATTACAAACATGTAAAGAATTTAAATTATTTAAAGAGGCAGTGTGTTTAAATGACAATAAACGATTTGCTAATGAAGAATTTGTATTAACTATATCGATAATTTTCATATTGTTTCAAGTGTTCATTGCCTCTAATTGAAAAAGATCTTCCGCTTTGAACAATATAAACAGAATTACAATCGTTACAAGAAAAACTATAAACTCCCGAATGATTCAAAACTGGAATTTTGTCTTTATTGCGAACAAAATGGTAATTTTACAATTTTGAATGATTTTTGTAATTTTAGTTGTCCTTTTCTAAATTCTTTATTTGATCATTGATTTCATGTTTGTGCTTTTGTCATGCAGGCTACTTTTTTGTTTGAAGTCAAGATTGCTTGTTTCGATTGTGACAATGTCAGGTTTATAAATTCTTTTGTATTCTTTTTTACACAATGAGGGACTGATGATGGCTAATTATAGCTGAAAGCGCTTTGCCTATTCATTAAATATAGTGGATTTGATAGACTTCGGGGAGATTTATTGTAGAAGTAAACATTACTCTTATATCCACTTAGAGGATAATGGACCAGTTTACATGGTTTAAAAGTCTTAATCTTAACATAACAGAAAAATTTGTATTTCTGGTTCAATACTACAAAACAATATATAAGACGTTCATTCAACACTTACTAGATAATTATATCTTTAGTACAAAAAAAACAAATAGTTATCAGAACATGGGAATATAAAAAACAATAAACAAAGAATAAAAAAATAACAGCATTTTTACTTTTTTTACTAGTGTAACCATATCTTTTTTGCACTTCTTGCATTGAGCTCGCATTCTACCATTTTGCACCTTAATTTTGTCAAAGTTATTCCACACTGCATCGTTCCTACTACGCCATTGTAACTGTTGAACTTTTAAACAGACAATGTCGGTTTCTATTATCTTTGTTAAAGTTGATATTGGCTAAAATCAACCCAGTAACCTTAAATTGGAGTATGTGATTGGTCTAGATTTTAAGAACAATGTTGATTCTAGTTTAAAATAGAAAAGAGAAACCGACTCATAATAACTAAAATTGTTGCGTAAAGAAAAAAGACAAATGACAACTGATAATCGTAGTCATCTAGGGATTTTTAGACAACTGCTACCCTCCGCGCCATCTGCTCGTATTTATTTTCATTACTATGTATACTAAATTTGCATGAGAGTTTATGTTTAAAACAGTGTTTAAAACGATTTAAACATGTTCTCAACTAAATTAAAAAAACATGTTTAAAACGATTTAAACATGTTTAAATTAAAAAAACTGTTTGTTTTGTTTAATTAAAAAAACATGTTTTTTGCCAATCCTGATTGGAATTGCTTCCTAACGTTTCCTTAGCACGAGAACCTCTGAAGAAGCTTGCCACTCGTGCTAGCGAAACGTTAGGAAGCAATTCCAAACGTCGATGGCCTTTAGACCCGAATCAGGACAACAGTTCATGACAGACGAATTTAAAAAAATCAAAATTATTCCTTGAACTATATTGCTGAATATGTAACATACAAATCCAAAGGAAAGTACGATCTGGGGATTCTATCCAAGCACTTTAAATCTCGCAGCACACGGAACTAGATACAAACAATTTCTAGACGGTCATTCCATCCCACTTACGGAAAGTGTCATATAGTTGAAATAATCAATCATGGTATCATATGGTATGCATGGATTGTCTTTATCAAGAAAAAAAAGCTCTCTTGAAGTCGGACTTACATCAGATTAGTACATTATACAAACAGGAAAATAAGTTTTCAAAACTCTCAGAGAAGGTTAAATATAGAACTAAGGAAGTATAATAATTTTAGAGAGTAAAACAAGTTCAGTTAAATGCGTATTATGTATGCAATAAGGTTATAACTCGATTGCAAGGTATTACTATAGCAATGCATTGCAGCAATTTTTATAAAAGCTTCTAGAACAGAACGCGGCGTAGGTAAAACAGGATTTTATGACGCGAAATGGATGATTTTAAAAGGGCAATTAAAATATATGTAAGAGCAAAACTAAATGCTGGAATTACGCATTTTAACATACATATAAATTGCGCTTCATTAGGATTCCCAGGTTTATTATTTGTTGCGCAACAACAAGCTACAACCCTCGAAGATAAGCCGACGGGCCACTGCGCGAGTTACAGCACTCCGTATTCCACACATTTCTTCGAATTTTCCAACCAATTGCTCGCAAAACTGAAATTGTTATGGTCGGTAATTTCCACAGCACATTTTCTATATCTAAGACACTTCCAGACATTAACAATTTCACGGGCACGTACACTCGCTGCGTTTCAACCGGTGGACGCAAAAAAGCAAAGAGCCGTTTCATTTTCAGCCTTCGCAGAGATAATAGTGTTGCTTTCCCCCTGGCTGCATTACTTAGTGAATTGCATGGCTGATGGATTCGGGTTCGTTTAATTAAATTTCACAGCTTGCCATCGGTCTTTGGAAAACTCGCTGGGCTGAGGAAAACCGCTAGGGAAATCGGGCACAAAATATGCCATTTGAAAGTCAAAATACTTCCAATACCTGCTGATTTCGCACCCCAGAAGGAAGCTGTTATTACTGTGCACGATGTACTCATAATATGGCAGGAGACCGACGATGTTTGTTGCATTTGAAGCTTCACGTAACTGAGCAACTCCAATAATTATTTGAGTAAATAAAGTCCAAGTTTAAATAGCATAATTCGTATCAATATTAAGTAAATAAGTTGAAATTGCAGAATTTCAAATAAAAGAAGCAAGCCCTAACTCTTAAACCCTTTTTTACTTATAATTCAAAAGTTTATTACATTTAGTTTCGCCAAGGGTACGTAAAGTTGAACTAAAGACCCTTATCGTCCCTACATAGGTTTGTTCAATATACATTTTTTAACGAATTGAGTTATGCACATCATAATTTATTTAACACCCAATAAGAAAGATAGATTAAAAAATTTTTTAAGGGATATTCCATTTTACATCCGTCAAAAAAGGTTTTGCTTACAGTTGTATTTAGAGGCTCGTATTCCAGGATGTCCAAAATATATAATATGGAGGAACAAATATACCTAAATATTTAGGGCAAAGCAAGGATATATAAAAGTACAGTTAGACCTATATTAACCTAGGCAGCAGATACAAGATCAAATACTACAAAGACCATGCAAATGATGCTCACAGGGGAAATGAAAACAGATGTATCTTAAGAAAATCGCTATACGATAGAGTAAGAACTGAAGAGAACAAAAATGTGTTAAAATAAAAAGAAGATTCTGGCATGAGCATATGAAAGGAATGAATGATTGCACTTTGCCAAAAATGGCGAAGAACAATGTACCATCCGGAAGAAGACCTTTTATACTCCATTTTGCTTTATAGACTTTACAGTATTGCAGCCAGAATAGAACAAACATTTTTAAGTAAAGATGAAGAAACAAGTTCGGCAGAACAGAGTCTTAATAATACTCAAGGAGGTACAAGTAAGTACAGCCTAAAAGTACTATAGTACTAACTATAAGGTTAATATTTAACAGATCCGATAATTTATGTGAAGGACTAAAAGGTGATCAGAAAAAGAAAAGGAGACTCTAAAAATTGGCAGTGCACTGTTAAAAATACTATGATCATAAAGTGTAAAACATACTAAATACTAAAGGTAATTTAAAGTACCTATTCCAAAAGTTCACTGAAGATAATCGAAAAGTAATAAACGGACAATTTTGGGATCTGATTAAAAAATTGTACTTAATTGACAAATATATTACTAGAGCTAATTCCATTAGAAAACGTACATTTAGAACTTTACGAATAATTTTTAGCAACATGTTAAATATAAGTAAAAAAAGTCTTTTTATTTTGAAAAGAAGCAAATCTCGGATCAAGTATGCCTCGTTCTCCTCTAAAGGAAAATAATCCAAAAAAAGCTAAATATGATGGGGCTGGTTTAAATTTAATTTAGAAAATGTGTTTTCGTTGCCAATGTTAGAAATGTTTATTTTTTATTATACAACCAAATTTTGCGTCCGTACTTTGACTACTTTTACATTGAAAGAGTTAATACTGTATTTAACACGGGTTTTTAGCAGGCTGGGCTAGTACTCTATTTCGAATTTAAAAAAAAGTGATTAACGATACATGCCTTATTAGAAGAATAATCTATGGTCTCACAGTTGCGTTATACAAAATAATAATAACGTAGTCGGGAAAGTTTGGTGAGTTTCACATTAACACTATAGAACAAACATTCTTCAAGTCAAGTCAGAAAAAGTTGATGCTACACACTCTGTAATTGAGCGAAGTATAAGAGACATCAATATTTATAGTCCGCTAGTACTAGTAAGAATTTTGTTAAAATACGAAAAACATTATTTAAAGTAGTGCACAAGAAATGTGATTCTTTTAAATTTAAAATCAGCAGCACGTTAATCATTGGTCAATGGTCTTCTCTATGGTAAATAAAACACCTTAAATACGACAATTTATCTTAAAGAAAAAAAAACGATTTTCAGAAGAGTTTAAAATGTGAGGGAAGAAGAACGAAGGGAAAGGTTTAGTAGAGATGCTTGAATATATGAAATCAAGAAATAAGTGAAGGAATTAATGTATAGACTGTATTTTAATTTTTATTTAGCAAATATCAAACAGAAGTTTATACGAGGGTGAATACTGATAAAAATTATTAATCTAACGTTTCCATTACGCCTATAACCTTTGTCAAAGACGAGAACCTCTAAATATCGTATTTGACAATACTACAGGTGTAATCGATACGCCAGATTAACAATTTATTTGTTAGTATTTTTATAGTGACAGCGAACCTTCGAAAACATTATGTAATCAAACAAAGTTGTTGCAGAGCAGGTGATGCAAGTTGATTGAATTTAAGGAAAGAGAACTAAGTATCTATGTTAACATATTTTTCATCAAGATAAACAAGCCAAAGAGAGCAATGCTTTATTATCTGCTGCTGAATTTCGCCGCCTTAGATCAATGCTTATAAGATTATACCAATGTTTATATGGATGGATATTTCAACTTGAATGTGGGAATAAGACTATTTTATTGAACTAACGTAAGAGTGTTCTACAGTACTGCAAAATTGGTTCCGAAGTGAATATGGAAACTGGCAGCTTCGAAKCATCAATTTTCGCAGTGAGATGAAGCCGTGCTTTGCATGTTAGGCGTGTTCTTTTTTTTTCACAGAATCATAACTTCTCTCCTTATTGAACTTCCAGGATTTTCCAGCAGACTGTTCCGATTATATCTGCTTCGTTTCACACTTATTTAATAACAATGGCTGCGAAACTCCTAACGCTCTAAATCAAATTACTTTTTTCTCGGAGTTGCACGAAAGCAGCAGTGCACGGCCTGAATTAAGGGGAGAATAAACAGCTTAAAACGAGAATGGTGGCTAAAAACGTCTTGCTCACTCAAGGGAACGGGGTAGTAGATCCTTTCCACCGATGCTCGCTGCTCAGCCCTGCTTCTGAGTTATGCATGCTGCAAAACACATAAGAGAAATGTGCATAATTTGCCATTCCAGATTTAACTCTAATTAAAACCAGAACTGTATTTAATTTATGTCGGGAGTTAAGCGTATCCACATAGTGCGCTTGAATTTACTATCTTGTGAGACACATTTCAAAGGGGATAAGGGAATTCTATTTAATATCATACATACTCTTCCTTATCGCTCAACTAATGCCCGTATTGTGCAACTTATGCAAAATACTTTCCATGCAAAAGTGCCAACAATGCACGATTAATAAATAATACAGTCGTAAAATATACAACATTTATTTCAATACAAAAAAAATGGAGCTTATGCATACAATTTGAAATAAGAAATGATGCCATCTACATTTGGTATTTAATGATAAGTAAATAGCTCGATTAATTTTACGTTTAAAATTTAATAAAAATTTGTTTACTGTGAGATATTTAGGTAGTTTTCCGAAAAACGCACGACTCTCCAGCGGTTTTAAATTTTACTCTCAACAGTATTTCCAGTGGTTGTTATGGAAATAAAAATAATGCTCTCACATGTTAACAAAAATATTATTTTCGGTCTTTCGGTTTTAACAAAGTAATCCAACTGAAAAGAGATTCGCTGCATTATTTCGATTAGATAATGTTATTGAAGGCCTCAAATGACCATTTATTGTTAAACTACATTACAGAATATACCAAACGAAAGTGTTTTAATGGCTAGTTGCAAGACGCAAGATTTTCCAGTTTCTTTGTATAATATACAAAACCAGTTCATTCTTACTGAATAGTTTGGTTTAAGTAACAATCAAAATGCTCGCCTAAACTGTGACGTCAGAAGCGAACGGGTAAGGCACATCTTGACAACAATCTTTCTCTCACTTCAAATTGTCAATTCTCTTCTGAAAATCAACAGCGCGAAAACCAATAATCTTTTTAATACTCATACAACTGCACTACTTATTCAAGTTTGAAATAAATGTTCTTTTCCTTGTCGATGCTCTAGTCTTTCAAAAGTTTCGTCCTTGTATGGACTCTCTACAAATACACCTTACTGGATAAAATCAATTTCTTAAATCTAGTGCACAGTGATAATAACAATTATTTCAGTAGTTAGAAAATAAATGATATATTACTATAAATATTATTCTCATCTATTGGTCGAGCAGATCCATAAACTATAATAAAATGCCCCTTGAAATAGATATTCTTCAATCAATTTGTATAATTACTATGTATATAGTTTATTTATAGTATATAGCGGGGGTAGAAGAAGATGAAAATTCACTACTTCGGTATATCGTTCACGTTAGCGTAGTAGTCTCCTGATCAGTGCGCTGGCACACGACAGCGCGCTGCACTTCTCCAAGATTTTTACTGTGCTTTTTCATATTTTTTCGCAAGCGTTACATGCTGTGTAGTTCATTTATGCACAATGATGTTTACACATAATAACTCTGAGTCCTAGCACCTTTGTTTGTTCACATTTTAATCTATTGTAAGTAAAATACATAATACTAGCGCCAAAGATAATAAATATATTATGATATATATATCAGGTTATTTGTGCGTGTAAAAGATTTATTTTGGAGAAGAAATATAATATTTGACAAACGATATTGAAGTCTCTCATTTTGCTTGTGACTAATAAGTTATAAATAAAAAGTACCTATAGAAATATTATTCAAAAAGAATGCTTTTATAACGACGTCCTATAAAGTAGTAAATAAGAAAAAAATTAATATCCATGAAATATCAAAATAAAAACAATTTTTTACAATTAAAAGCGTTTCTCGTGTTGAAATTTACACCCGAATTACTACTTTTTAGGACGCCAACCGAAAAGCATTTTTTTAAAATATTCTTTATATGCTTGTTATTTGCGCTTTACAAAGTATTCTAGCCAGATATCGCAGTAAGCTGGTTCGACCAAAAACGAACTTAAGCATTAACATCGTGTGATTTGAAACTTCCTAAAACCTCAATCGCCGAACAAATCTTTCACAGTTTCTTTGGATACTCTGCTGAATAGCGGGGTACTATTTTATACCAAGTTATACATTTTCGTAAAATACAGTCGCTACTTATATTTCGATTAGTTTCTGCATACAACACAGTCATTTTTCTCGCAATGGTAAGTCAGTACTGTCAGTACTATATCGATCACTTCTATAACTGTTTGTTAATGGTAAGAAGGATTACGTTTGGAAAGTAATAACTGCAATATTTCAAATGGATAATATTCCACGAGTGATGAAAGATCATACCGCAAGTTCGGCTCTTTCATTACCCTGTGAGCCTCTTTGTCGTACAAAAAGTCAGCGAGACATACAAAACAGGGATATAAAATATCTGGATCGCATCGGAGCCAAAGTGCCATTTCCATTCCAAACACATTAGCGATATACGGAATCCTGAAGCCCTCTGAGCTGGCGGATTTTAATCCCACTGTTTCCAATTGTCGCAGCCCGCTTTACACCGCATTCATTTTTATTCTAATCCTCAATAATCCTGACGGTTTAGAAGCGCCTTATCCCGCCACCGACTTAATGCCATCAGACCGAAAAGTGATATCGATTTTATATTAACAGAGATATGAGGGAGGAGGCAGATGCGTATGTGTGTGTGTTCCGAATGTGCGCTTAATGATTCCGGCCGCGTCGTTCTTTATTGAGGAGGTGCCGTTTCCGTGCGCCGCTGCCTATATAGGGTTAAAATGCGTCCCAGTAATGGAGGTATTCTGAATAAATTTGCTATAAAGAAGACACTTTTTTTGAATGGAACGGACAAATCCAGCCGACAAAACGAAAACAGATGAACTGGGGTGGAATATAACTTTGTGTTCATCCGTGGGTGGCGACAAAATTAAAAAGCGCTCTTTGAGAGCTGCCCTAATTAGCAATCAGAATATAAATGTATTACAAATTTTCTGTTCCGGTATGGCATCGACGTGTAAAAAGAGACGGAATATAAACCCTCCGCCCTACTTCATCTAAAGAAGAAATGGATAACTTTTTAGATCCACATTTCTTTACAGTCAAGCTAAAAAGCTTTGAAGTTTTAAAGGAAAAGGTTACACTTAAAATAATCATATATGTATACAGGGTCCCCAGGCTCGTATTTTCTTTATTTTTTTACGTACAACCTTAAGTTATATGTCAAATTGTAGGTCATTTTAAACTCTTTAAAAATAGCATAGTGAGGGTCCAAAAAATTTATTTGCATATTGTGATATTTTGCAAGTAAAGTTAATTTTTGTAAATACTTTTAACCTTACCCCGTATAATAAATATTGCTTCATAGTTGGATGCCGATTTTTGTCTTCTTCAATTTGTGTCATTACCATGTATGCGTAATTTTTACTCCTTCTTAGTGAAAAACAAGAAAAACTAGTCGCCGCCATGTTCTGTTATAGGGCCGTTCACAATTTTTTAAGTGTTAGTTTAGTAGCTTATTATGGTACAAATTATGCCTACATACCCATCGCTGCACACAAAACCCCAAAATTTTGAGCAACTTTTAAATAAATCAAGTACAAAGTTCGTTCTAAAGAGAGAGAGGCTAGAAAGCGAAACCCTGCGATGAGGATAGTTTGGTTTTCTACATCGCCTACTAGCCTCGTCACGGGGTTTCATTTGCTAGCCTCTCTCTCTTTAGAACGAACTTTGTACTTGATTTATTTAAAAGTTACTTAAAATTTTTAGGTTTTGTGTGCTGCGATGGGTATGTAGGCACAATTTGTACCGTAATAAGCTACTAAACTAACACTTAAAAATTCTGAACAACCCTATTTAAAGGACATGGCGGCGACTAGTTTTTCTTGTTTTTCACTAAGAAGGAGTAAAAATTACGCTTACATGGTAATGACACAAATTGAATAAGACAAAAGTCGGCATTGAGCTATAAAGCAAATTTATTATACGGGGTAAAATTAAAAAATATTTACACAAATTAACTTTATTTGCAAAATATCACAATTCCGCAAAAAAAATTGGACACTCACTAAGCTATCTTTAAAGGGTTCAAAAAGACCTACAATATGACATATAACTTAAGGTTGTATGTAAAAAAATAAAGAAAATACGAGCCTGGGGAGTTTTAGGTGGCGGACCCTGTATATCTATTCGACTTTGGCATATTGTCTCTGTCATCTGCAGAGTTATACGTGCATCTAATAATGTATGATACGTACGATGTAGAATATATTATATATAATATATTATAATCTTAAAAATTCTTGTAATTCCAACCTATTTTTTCTCCGTTTTCCCATCAGAAAGGCATAACCAAAATAGGTAGCACATCTAATTGTTTATTTGGACAGTAGTTGTCAAAACAATATACCTATAACGGATGTTGACCACAAATTTGCAAATAACTCGAAGCACCCGTTAGAACCGCTTATTTTTTTTTTGAAAACACTTCTTGTATGATCGAATTAGGTCGTTTAGGTTTAATAGTACACAGCAAATACGCTCTCCATTTTTTGAGAAAAAAGGGCCATCTTAAAATAAACATAAATGCAATCGTGGACTGGATTCACTGTGAAGCAGCATGATTTTCTACAATATGGACAACGAAATACAGGATATTTCACGAATGATAACGACCCTGACGAAATTAAAAATGGAACCCAAAATACATTCTGATAGCCAATGTGGTTATTTTCCATAATGGTATTATTTTAAAAATAAATTGGGAATTAGGCTGTCCAGAACACGTATTTGTCATCCAGCCGCCATCGTTAAATGCCCTAATAAGATGGGATAAACAGTTCGTTTTGGAGAGCTAGTTCGCGCGAACTACCTTGCGCAAGCGAGCCGTTATTGGTTTCAATAGTTCATTCGCGAACTGAAACAACGGCTATGTGTTCGCGAACGACGAACTTTCAATATCAGGAACCAGTTCGCGCAGTTCTCACCCGAGAGCCATTCTTTTTAACAGTTCGTTCGCGACCGACCCAACTCTACGTAATTTAGGTTATGTTTGTCATCCAGCCGTCATTTTTGACAGCATTCTGGATAGGCTAATACATGACGGCTATGCGCTATGGTTCCTGTCAATGTATGTATTAAAAGTCAAAATGTATTCAAATGATGAAAAAACAAATATTTTGATTTATGGTGAATGCAAGAAGAATGCTTCTGCTGCTGCCCGTTTATACAGACGTTTTCCAAATAGAAGAGCTCCTGGCGATACAACTTTCAAGAGACTTAAATTAACTTTAAGGACAAACTGGCCACCACTGAAAAAGTCAAGAGAAAGAACAGCAAGAGGCCCTGACAATGAAATTAGAGTATTGGAAATGATTAACGAAAATCATCATATTAGTCAAAGGGTAGTCTCAAGAGCAACCGGTATTAGTCTGTCTTCAGTACACCGAATAATTAAAAGCAATCAATTTCAACCGTATCACTTGCAATTGGTTCAGGCCTTAAAGGAGACAGATTATCCTAAAAATTGGCTTTTTGTAACTTTTTTCGTCACCACCAAAATTTGAATGTGAGTCTTAATGACAACATTTGCTTCTCAGATGAAGCAAGGTTTTCTAATAATGGTGGAGTTAACAAACATAACATGCATTATTTTGCGCAAGAAAATCCACGTTGGATTCGAGAAGGACATTTTCAAACTATCTACTCGACGAATAAAATTGTTGGGCCTTATTTTATTCGCGATAGTTTAAACGGCAATACTTATATAAATTTTTTAAAAAACATTTTAACGGTACTTCTCCAAAATTTAAATTTACAAGTAAGACAAGATCTATGGTTCCAACAATATGGGGTACCTGCGCATTATCACAGAATAGTGGAAAATCATCTTGATTTGGTTTTATCTAACCGATGGATAGGAAGAGGTTCAATTAATCCTTGGCCACCGAGAAGCCCGGACCTTACTCCTTTGGATTTTTTCTGTGGGGAATTGTAAAAGAGCAAGTATACCAAACACCAATTGAAAGTGCAGAACATTTAGAAAATAAAATACGTGATGCATATAGATCCATCACTCCGGAAATGTTAATGCATGTTAAAAGATCGTTTTGGGCGCGAATTGAAGCTTGTGAAAACAGCGGATAGCGACATTTTGAGCATTTATTAAATTAATGTTATTGAATAAACATTTTTAAAAAATAAAGTTTGTTTTACAATACCAAATTTACTTAAAGTAAATGATTGAAGTTTATGTCAAAATTTACGAATTTATACAGCTCTCTATGTTTTATATTTTTTAAGACGATGAACAATTATCAATGTTACCTCTGCAAATGTATTTTGGGTTGCATTTTAATTTCGTCAGGGTCATTATCGTTCGTGAAACATTCTGCATAGTTCGTCTGAAATCTTACTTGCAACAATTTATATTTGGAAGCCTTCTGTGCACGTACGTACTCGTAGATTATTCCGGGTTAGTTGGCCGTGGTCTTGGCGATTTTCTTTTAAATGACACTTCGCCCATTGTGGTGAGTATCTTCAGGGCCAAATTAATCATGGACGTAGTTGTCTCCAAGGGAACAGACAATTACCTACGTTTACGATAAAATCGGCTCTGAAGGTGCTCATCAGAGTAACGAGAGAAACGTCAGCGAACGCCACTACCAACTAACCCGGAATCATCTAGAAGTATGGACTTCAGCTGTGAAAACCTTAATCACTATATTAACATGAGACTGACAGTTAATGCTAGAAGAAGCAATAAATCTCATTCCGCGTCATCTTCGTCCGTCAACAAGTCATAAGCGACAAGATTTTTTTTTAATTGAACACCTATTGCTTTTAAAGTCTACCACTGAAAATGCGGTTAGTTCATTACATAATAGATACACGGACTGTATAGATGTACAATATAGTACTTTTTAACCACTTTCAGAGCATCGTGGCGGATATTATCCGAAGGGGTAAACTTGAGATTGTCTTTAGCTTATTTTTATCTGGATCCGTTGTTGCTAAAATGCATCCCGTCAATTTAACTAATTTAGTGATTTTCAAATATGTGTCACCCTTTAGATGAAAACGCCAGGCTTTAGGAAAACGAAGACTCGAAGTTACACTCTCAACACTACCGCCAGTATGGTGAAGATGGTATCAGTGATAGAGAAGTTCTGGTCGGTCCAGAATCATTCAGAGCGATTAAGAGCGGATAAAAGACGGAATCGTTTCGATAATTTGCAATAAATTCAGAACGCTTTTGTAACAGCAACAGAACATACTGAAGCTGCCGTCACCTGACGGTGGTTAGTCCAGGTTCTGCTTGAAGTTCCATGATGAACAAAAATGTGTTAGACGGTTTCGCGGTGAAAAGTGTAGAATGATTGCTTAATGGCAATTAGGCAATTTTTACTGCCTTTTGTGTTCGTAAATAATGAAGGAGATAAAAATAAAGCTAATAAAGGTAGTGCAGTGTGCGTCGATGGGCTCACCTCCATTTACACAATACATTGAGGTTATCGCTAAATGCTGTCATAGAGGTTTTGGACTAGCTCATGTCTTATTAGTGATGCATAACAATGTGTCGTAGTAAAATATTAAACTGAGAATGGCATGAAGTAATCGTTAGATAGACTATGAATTGAAAAAGTGATTAGTCAAATTGATAATGACATGAATATTAAAAAATTCAGCTACTGTAGCTACGTTGTAACAGCTTTCAAAATTCGCGGAAAAGGTTTTTAAAGACTAAGAGGTTTTAAGGTTTAGCACATTTTTTAGACAATTCGATATACACTTCTTGCTTATAAAATATGCCCTCAGTACTATTTATTGTCACTAAATGACCATTATCATACTCAATAGAACAACTCACAGAAACTGTTTTATGTTATAAAAGAATCTAGCATATACAGGTTAAGAGGGGCATTTACTTGGAGCGATCGGGCAGAAATGTAAACTATGCAGCCCGTATTACCGGCGGGACATGGGACGTAAGAGGGTAGCCGATAGGTTGAAATCACGCAAAGATCGTACGAGCAACAGACGGGCTAAACTAATGTTGTCACGTGTATTTAGACATACAGTCTTATAAAGCCAGTGATATCGGAATAGATCGTGTACCGCTGGATCATTCCCGACAGGTTTGTATCTTAGCCTCACTGTTCTCTGGATACCACGCGACGGACCTGGTGGGATGGGCATTCGCATTCCGCTCTCGTGACGGACTCGTGCGAAAGGATTTGCGGTTTTAGATTTTTTGAATATTTTTACCCATTTATCGTGCTCATGTTTTTGGTAGTGTACAAAGGAATATGTAGCTACAACGTGGAGTTCGAATTTTTCGTTAATGTGCATTAGTTTTCGAGAAATAGCTCGCCAAAAATACGCATTTTTAAGCAAAATATAACAACAAATATTTACATTAGTGTACCAAATTCAGAAAAAGCTCGAACTCTACGTTGTAGCTACATCTTTTGTCATTGCCATGTCGAAATTTCACTTCGAAAAAGTTTCGAATAACTCGGTAAAATGTAAAACGGTAGGTGCTTAAAATGACCCGATTCGCTCTAGGTAAACGCCCCTCTTAATTTAATCAAATAAACGAATAACAAGTACTGCAATTAAGGGTATACTGCAATTATTTCTATTATTGCTAATCGTTTATTGCAAGCTATCTAACAAAAATACTTCTGTAAAATGATTAGATGAAATTACAGCAAATGCACTTAACAAAGCAGCGGGTTTATTTAAAAAATTATTTGCAACTAGATAATTATGAAAAGGACTAGAAGGTAGGTAAGTCTAAAGAAAAAAAAGAGTTAACTCGACTTATGCCGCCGTAATAAAAAACAATTATTGTCAGAATTAGAAAATGAAGAAATCTGGAAGCAGTGCACCGCGCAATATTTGTAACGTCTGATGAATACAATATTATGTATTAGATAAATTTTGTAGCGGTAACTAGCTGTCAAGAAATATTCTTAATAGTAATTCTGGTTTATATTATGTACTTACCTTATATGTTGTTATCCACACCCTATTCGTCAGTTAAAATGTTTTGATTTAGCACATACTTGGATTAGTCGTAGAAAGCCAGTACTTTCAAATAAGCTGTATAAACAACTACAGTTTATAATGCCAATATTAAAAACAGTTCAGTTACCCTGGGGAGAATATTCACTTCGAAGCACTTTGAGCGCCATAGATATTATATTTTCTCTTCATCGTGCAATACATTTATGCCAGCAAAAGCATGCAGAATACAGTGAGGTAAATACTAATTTTACCTAAAACTTAGGAGTGTATATATTAAGTTCTTTAATAAACTGGTGGATGTATCAAAATATCATAAGTAAGAAACAAATTACACTAACAAATTATAATACAACAATATCCTTCTTTACAGAGTTTGGACGTGCCTTATGTTGTATTTAACCTTATTCACGATTAATTTTACTGCGTAAACCTATTTGGCATATAATCTGCATATTTATATTTATGATCGATGGTAAAACCTGACTTGCCACTTATTAAGTTATCCAGTCTATAAACCTTTATGTATTGAACTTCGGATGCCAAAATTATTCCTGCCCGACTATGCGCCCCGCAATTTACTATAGAAGCAAATAACGCTCTGAATTACAAAAGTAAAATATCCGATGGATTGGTAAGCGTATCGGGTCGTTACGCTTTACATTTCCAGAGATGACCTGGGAAAATTTAGGTACGGCAGTGTCGACAGTCCGCAATCTGCCTAATGGAAAGCCTCGCAGCTAGATGCTCTAAAAGTTACCAATCGATTTAAGTGTTGTCGAGTATTTATTAAAAGATGTGGTAGAAACGTGACAGACACACTAAATACCGTATAATAGCTTGCATTTAATCACCAGTAGTCAACAACAGTATTTATTTATGTATAAATTCAATTTCATATATCCACTTAATAACGGAAAAAATCCCCTTTACATCGGGCACCCCGTGAGAATCGTTTGAATAAGCAGCAACAGATTCTGAAATAGGATACTGAGCAACAACCAGGGTTCTTGCAGTATTAATAACTTCGAAGAAAATAAACATTCCTACGACAAGCCACGTGTATCATACTTCATTTAAAAATCTAACAAGCTGCTTTATTTATGTATACACCGAATTGAAATAATCACATGGAACGTTTGTTATTATTAAGCCATTGTCACGAGATCAAAAATACCTTCCTATTGGTTGACGTCATAAATAAGTAAAGTCAAACAGCTTTACCAATTTTCTTTATTTTCGCTTAGTGTTAGATGCAATAGCCGTTAGTTCCATGTGCTAAAAGTCATTCTAATAAGACATCACTTTCGTGAATTACCCACAATGTTCAGCCATTAATTAGACTCTCTATAATCTAGAGGTATCTTACAATTATATGCTTATATTTTTTTAATATACATATGTTGTCATCAAAATGAGGAGGCAATTTCGTTAATTATTTGGTGGACCTACAGACAATAAAATTAAATTTATTATAATATGTGTTTTATCCTATGATTACAATGTATACATTACATGCATTATACGTTTTTATTAACCCGCTTTTACGTATGTCTTTCCTGTCCGTTTGACTGCTAGGTACAAGTTTTGTAATCGATTTTAAATTAACTTCCCGATGAGTTAGGACTTGGTGGAACTGGGAATATAGCTCAGAGCGGGATGACAATACCTGTTTGTTTGATATATTTTTTTTATAAGGCCGAGCTCTAAGTGTGCTGTCAACGGCCGTACTATGTCTGAGACACCGGTTCTTGTTCTAAATAATTTGAAAGATGGCTCATCGCATTAAGTACAGATAAAACCGAAAGAGCAATTTTCATAAAAGAATTCATTAAAGGGAAATTAGATAATCTTGGTATTTTGACTTTAAATTTTTCTTTAATTTAAGTGCGTGGACGATATCACAATACCCGAAGTTTCGATCCACATCATAACAAATTCTAAAAAAACACTTCAAATGCGGCATTAGATTTTATGAAACACGTTAAAATTGAATTCATAACTAGCAAATACGCATTTCTGTTGATTTGATTAAAAAGCCTTTGGTGTGGTGTATTGGAACGTTTTTTGCTATATATAGGATTCAGACCAAGGTTACTAGATATAGATAGGTTGTCTGGTAACTTCTAACCAATCAGCACGCGGCACCTAACGCGTCATCAGGGGTGCCTTTCAAATTCTTATGCATTGGAATAGGATAAATAGGATAAATTAGGATTAAATATTCCAAATAATTAGTGTAACTAGAATTCTTGCAATTCTACAGAGTATTATAATAAAAATGTTGCAGTATTTTACAAACTTTCATGCAAACACTTCCACAAATTTAAAATGTGGCAATCTATACCTGGGATAGAAAAACCACATGTACGTTTACGGGTAGCTTTTAACATGGCTAAAGGAAACATAAATTTTAACCTATAATAAAAATAAGTGGAATAAAATGTATCAGCTTCTTTCTTTAATTTATTGGTGATCGGTTTTGAGGTTAAACGTTACCTCATTATCGGACGAAGGGTACAAAATCAAAGCATATATATGAATATAAGCCCACAAAGGTGTAGTATTTATAAGTTATTTCAATTAGCTGAAGCATTGGGTTTATTATTCCGTTTCCATTATGAAATATTATAATCAAATGCTCAAAGTACATCATGTTAAAGTAACATTACTGGAATAGAAATTCAAATAAGATATGATTATGTGATTAAGTTTCAGCATAGTAGTATTCTGTAATTTCAACTTCAATAATGATCAAAAGTAACTATCAAACTGTATTATTATGGTAAGCATTATATCTATTACCTAAGGTTTTCATTTTTTTGTTTTGTTATGCCATTATACTTTAGAAATTTTTGTATTATTTCATCATATACTGTGTTATTTCTAATTAATGTAATTTATTATGTAATTAAGAGAACATAATGGTAAAAGACACATTGACTCTGCATAGTCATTACTAGAATAAATAATAAGATAATTCGGATTAACACATAAATTATAATCAGGTTCGTCGTTAGGAATTTTCTTGTGTATGCTATTACTGATTTTCTACACCCTGGGTAGTTGTGTAAATTTCATTATCGGCATTATAACTTCTGCCTCACTGCTGTTGCATATGCATCAAAAATCACAAAAATCGAAAGAAAAAACAACAATAATTTGTACGATTTATTTGCTTATAAGACTGTAATAAATAAATAAATAAAAACAAAAAGGTATGACAAATGCACCATTTAAGAAATAGCTGTGAAAAGAAATTGCTGCAAATAAAGTTTATAAAAGCATTACTTTGTACATTCTTACCATCCTTTTTTAGCTTTCTTGGTTGTAAATTCAATAACCTAGCTCGCATTTCATCCTTGAAATCGCATGGCACTGCATATATTCTTATTGTCAGCAGTCCGTTTATCTTTACGATAACATTTTCTGACCCATTTTAACATCCTTAGGAAACGTCAAAAACATTAAATTTTCTCCTTTTTCCTTTGCCTTTTTCGAATTATTTTTGCCAGACAGCCACACTGCAAACAATTCAACCAGGCATATCTGTTATTATTTAGGTACCTATAATAATAGTTTTAACTTGACTTCTCATTTCACAAAAAATATGATAAAAACTTACCTAAATGATATTTGCAACATACAAATTCTGGCACAAACGTTATTACTGACCTCTAGCAAGCAAAATAGCACAAAGAACAGAAGCACACCAAGCATCAGACCACTGACAGTTTTTGACGTCTGGCATCTGGCACCCTCGATGACGCGAAACCCCCACTTTCAAAAATTTTGGCCTTACCAGACAACCTATAAAATTTACTAACCTTGGATTGAGGCTATGGGTCTGAGCAGGGTGATAGCCGTTTGTAAAATTATGTCCAGACAAGAATATTTCAGTATCTCCTAACGTATGCAGAAAACCAGCCTTATAACAAGAACGTTTGCGGCAGCTTTTAAGTAATATTAGCAGTATATTGTATTATGTGTAGTGACATAATATAGGTGCTTTAACATTATATCATTTTGCTTTATAATCATAGAGAAAAAATGTTGCATAACTTTTTAGTTAAACGATTATTATAAACTAATACCATTAATACTTAAATAATCATACAAAGTAGTTAATTATTGTGCATAAAACTCTTTTACTCTAATAAGAGCTTATTAACGACTAGGCTTTCATACGTAATACAGTAATCTGATAGCAGTGAAATTGCTTAGACTCTTCGACTTGAGACTTTCTACTTTTAATAGCATTATCAACGATTAATGCCCATATATTTCGGTACTTCTTAATCTGCTTTTGTAATTTTTTCAACGTTTTAGACACAGCCATAATTTTATTGTCAAACAAACTGACGTTTGGTAATGACGAATGAATAGTTTGTTCTCAAGGCATGCTGATTTTTATTACAGAGCACCAAACAGACATATTGTTTATATGTAATAATTTTGCACACACAAAATTTGAAAATACGACATTTTGTTAATATCTACAACGCTAGCATAATATTTGGTTAAGTAATTTCTGTTGCATAAAGGAACATATTGTACTAATTATATCAAAATCTATTAAAGGTATAATATTCACTAAACAAAACTTTGCTTCGTACATGTATGGTGATTACGGACAATAAAAGGCAAGATTAATTCCGTTCGGACAAATGGCACGTATCGGTGATAGATTTCATCCTGCAGAGGTATGTATATTCCGCCTTGGGAAGAATTTGTTCTACACATTAATAAATACCATCGGCCGATATAACCACAGTGGATTTGAAGCGCCCTCTAATTTACCTTCGATGTTCGATAACGGTATTTAGAAAAAAAAATGCATGAAATTTTAGAACGTAGTTATAGGTATAAATAATTTGTGCAATTGCTTTCGGAGTAATAAATAAACAATTGCTATAAAAGAATCGCTCTAATAAAAAGATTAAGTAGTATACAGATAAAATGGTTGAAAAAAGTGGAGGTGTTACAACTTAACCCCACAATAGATAACCCAAGACAGCTTTGGCGTATTCAGCATATCTCCTCCTACCTATACAGGGTGATCAGTTATCCCACAAAATCCTACAGAATATGTTGAAAATACACACTCCTACGCCTTTTCTCATATTAAAATATATCAAATAATTCAACAATCGACAGATGACAAGTAAACGTCAAAGCAATTGTTGTGTTCACCTTCCTGAGGAGAAGCAAACTGATTCAATCGATAATTTCCATAAGCGCCCTGGATGCATAAATTATTTATAGAAACCCTGTATATTGCACATTGTTTGTACTAATCACATTTGCTTACCGTACCTCCCTCGACAGATTAGGTACGGATTTAATAACTCATTATTGTCAGAGTTTTACTGATCTGTTCTTGTATTAAGATCTTATATCGGCATAATAGAGATAGAAGGAAGTTTTAGTATTGTTATCGCTTACTGTCGGTAATAACAAAGCTATTCAAGTTAGTAGCATAAAATATAAGAAGCATTATGTCTTCGTCATACTTCGTAATACTTATAGTGTATTAAAAATAATTAAACAGTCAACAACAAACTAACATAGTAAAAAACAATATATCAAAATTAAAACAACTTTACTAGAAAAATTATCTACAATTCTAAAAATGTCTGCCGTTGGTGGCATTGCACGGATCTAACCTGACATTAATAAAGGATACAGCTGCGCAGGCGTATAGTCCCTGGAAGCAATAGCTACGTTTTCAAAAGATAAAATTAAACATGATATGCTGATATATGCTCTGAATTTGTCTTCAGTATCTTTTTTTTGCTGTCGAGTACTGTACAGCATAATTCGTTTAACTCTATGTAAGGAAAAAACTACGTTACTTAACAAGTCATCGGCAGCTTCGTTTACTTACAATCATAGCCTTTTGTTCAGCTTTGAACGTAAAAATATTCAAACTATCAAGTCTTTTTATGAAAGCTCTTAATACTAAAGCAAACTAAATAAAAAACTAATATAAAACAATTTTCATAATAAACTGCATGGTTATGAAAATTGTAACTAAACCATCGTTTCCGATTAGCAGGATATATCTGAAATATTACTCCTGATCAAACTGCAAAACTGTAAAATTTACTTGTCTTAACAATAGTGATATAAATGGTGTTTATAAGTAAATGTGTTCAATTCCACTAAGTATTTACTGCATACAGGCTAATCTTGCAAATGCAAATGAAAAATAGCTCATCCTTAAACACCGATCAACTGTTTCTACTATAACTCAAAAAAAGATATACACTTCTGGTTTCAGATATACCTTGCTTGATTAACAAGCTGTCATAAACAATGGAGTTATCTATAGGCATGCATTAGTTTTTTAAAGATATATGGGGAAACATGACATTTTCTTAAAAAGCGTTCCCTGTTGTCAAACATTCGCAATAAATTTTAAATTATTTAAGTTAAGTTGAGAAACGTTGGAAACTGCTTAAAAATAAGCCATGGTTTGTTGAATTTGGTTTTAGCATAGTGAAGTTATTCCACTTTACCCTTACACTACCTCTTCTGATAACATTGCCATAGCAATTAGCCAAAAAGTGTTTAAATAAAATTAGTAAACAAGTAAACAGATATTCTAATTGACGTATTTTAGACCAATGTCGCGTTTAGTTTTTTCGAGGTATTACCGATTTTCTAGTATGCTATATCAAATGCGTCCCCTAGCGGTAAAATTATGCACTTCATAATATTTTTAATAAATGCGTGGCCACATTTGTTTAAAGAAAATTTACCGCATGATTCTAGCTCAATTACTTTCTTATAAGATACAGCCGCTACCCAGCCTTAACTGATTACCCTGTATACCGCTGTTTAACGAATTAAACTGTAAAATTCTTTAAATTTTCAAATAAATGCAAACATTTCATTGCTTATCGCATTTGCAACTTTTACTTTATAAACCACCAAAACTGTTAGTCTTTCGTGATTGTAACATATAGCTATACGTAAAAGAAAAAAACAACCGCAATTAGTTACTAAATGTTCCTTTCACGCTGTTTTTATCTCCTTGCCATTGCAATTAACAAATTTTTAAGGGTAATGTGTACTGTGTATTTAATTTGTAACAGGAAAATAAACGCTCCCTTTTACATCAACTGACCCCATCAGTGCAAGAAGCATCTAGCTCGACCCCAATTGGCTTCCCAGACTGCTCGAAATGCATACTGCGCCTTGTGGAGATTTTTTATTCTGCCGTTTGCGTCCAGTTCCGGTCTTATCGCCTCTAAAACGACATAGTCGTGAGTTTCCCGCATCATTTAGATAGTGAAAAATCCTTTCCACCACAGGCATTAAACTTAATCTTGCGGTTTATGCCTAAAGTACGATAAAACGGAATGAAAGCACTATAAGACACGGGAAGGCAGAAGCTAGCGGTCTCGACCTTCCTGCATTGTAAGTGATCATCTCTGCCTATCAAAGTCATTTATAAGCACGTTATTGGAATTGCCACTATAGGGCGAGCGCTGTAGAAGAGATGCGACATAACCGCGTTACTGAAAAAACTCACAATTAGGTCTTCTGCTGCTCGTGGCACTTTTACAGGGTTTGAGTGGGAAAGTGGGAGAATAATTGGATTGTTGTCAGCATGGCAGGCGTATTAGAGTTGTCACGAGAATGCTTCTAGTCTAGCAAGCTTATGAGCGTTCCCGGTGTAAAAGTTCAAGGATTTTTAATAAAAAGGTGCCCATGTTAAGTTTTCCTCGAGTTTTCAGGTCATATTGGATTTTCTTGTTGTTGAAACACGATTACTTTTTGTTACAAGGAGCTTTTACGAGCGAACGTTTGCAACTTTTGCAGTTTACAGGTCGAAGTACCTGGCCCCAGATGAGAAATTCGCTAGAACTACTGGCATAGATGAGAGCAACTTATAAAGTTATTCACCGCATGCTTTAATTATGTGTAGTTCATTTAAAGTTTATATTTTAAATATTGTAAGTGTAGAAAACGTATTTCTGCCACTTTATAATTAATAGGGATACCGCCTACACAATAAGTTTTTATATCGAAAATATCTGCACTAGAAAAGCTAAAAGGTATACGAGGCAAGTATTTATTAATGGTCAGTACGGGAATCTCGGTTATATTTTGAAGTTCATGCTTATTAAATGTAGATATAGAGTTTTCGCTATTTTTCAAATCCCCTTATCTCATTTACTTATTTCTAATTTTACAGAAAAAAATTAAATCTAACAACTGTACATAATTTTAATAATTAATTTGTTATAGGTACAAGTTGCCATTTTGACGATACGACAAAAACTTGCTGGCTACTGTGGTTAGGATTACGGAAAATTTTAGTTTTTCAGCGATATAATAAGTAGCTAGCCGTGATATAAATTGTGTTAGTATTAAACTTTATAAAACATACATTTCAAACTTTATTAAAATAATTTATATGACAGTTAACGTAAAAATAAAAGAAATATACATTTGAATGCCTTATAAATTGAAGTTGTTACTCTCCTAATAGAGCGTGTATCAACTGAACCTAAACCTGTAAACGCGCATTTGTTTTATAGGTCATTTGCTCAATCGTGTTGAAAGAAGTCCATCATTTTACACACCCTCACATTTACATTTGGACTTACCTTTTCAATTATTTTGTAGAAAAAGTGAAGATAGAGTTCAACAATGCATTGAACAGGAATGGTTCATGGAATCCTAAATGTACTTGTTGGACCGCACCTTTTTTGTACAGGGTTTTGTATAAATGACTTATGCACCTAAGCGCTTATGGAAATTATCGATTAAATCAATTTCCCGCCTGCCAGGAAAGTGAACACAAGTATTGCTTTAACAGATACTTGTCATTGGTTCATTGTAAAATTATTTGATATATTTTAATATGAGAAAACGCGTGGGAGTTCGTATTTTCAACATATGCTGTAGTGTTTTGTGGAATAATTAACTTTAAATTGGAGAAAGGTCAGATTTCGGAGAGGTGGACTGACACATTTTCGTGTAATTTTTAGGTTACGTATCGTAGTTGTGAGGTTATGACTACAGTAAGCCTGTTAAATTGTACTGTGATGAACTAGAAGATGTTTTAGCCTACCGCAATGGTATAATTTACAGTTAGGTTAACTGGCAGTGACGTTAGATGTATTTTCGGGGTAGCAGGTATTTCACGGGGACGTTTTCTAACCTAGAAATTGTAAAAAGCTAAATTGCAGTGATGCAGTGCTAGTTAGAAAAGAAGTGCAAACATTAAAATGGGGAAAAATATTAAGACTGACAGGTGCGATTTAAAATTTGGGGAAAATAGTTAAATTTATAAAGCAATGTTTGAAAGGCGGTGACCGCAACAAAAGGGAGTTATCACGGACGTAGATGAGTATGTTGAGTAGCTTCGTACAATTTCGTACGACAGTTGACAGCAAATTTTATTTATTGTAGTTTGCCAGCAGCTAGACAAAAGCGGCACAAAGAATGCAGAAATCAATGCCAATGCCACCTTCGTTACATGAACTATTTATAGAAACCCTGTATAAAACTGCGGTCATTTCCACATAAGTTCCCAAACCATTAAAAAAATCTTGATTGAAATCTATATTCTTAGCATATAATCTTTGATTAATCGAATGCTAGTAATTATTTATAACTATTTTAACCGCAGTACATTGAAAACTGAAATACTAAGCCAAAACGAAATTTTGAGAAGCTGAAATTTTGGTAGGTAGATAAACTAGTATGTGGAAGACAACTAACGGGTAGCGGACAGTTAGTCGCAAAAACCACTAGTTATTCTTTATTAGCGTATTTCAACACGCAGATGGTGTTTTCTTCAGGCTAAAAAATAACTCTTTTTTAGCCTAAAGAAGACAACATCTAGGTAGTTGTCGAAACGTCGTAATAAATGGTAACTAGTGGTTTATCTCAATAAATGTGTGCTACCCCCAGCTGTCTTCTACATATTAATTTACGGCAGTGAATGTCACTCAACAATAAACTTGTACATTACACTCACTCAATATGACATAATTAGCACTCGTTATGTTCGTCGTGCCCTAAGGTACTTCTCCGATAATACAATAGTGTCAACACGTATAATAATGCTCAAACTTCCATTACGAATAAGGTATTGTTTAGGTTCTTATTGAACAGTTTTTTGTAATCCATACGGCTTATCAAATGACTCCTAGAACTACTTCTGTTTGGGATTACAAGCAAAAGCTTTGGTTTACATTTATTAATCATAAATATATTTAAATGGTTGTAGGTAATTAATTTCCGCCACTTGTTGATGTCCTTTTATGACAAATCATTAGTACGTGTGATTTAAAATTAAACTTATAAAATATTAATATTTTATTTTTGTAAATATGAATAAAAACTGCATGAAAATGAAACCATATATTAGTCTCGCGGCAAGGAAGGATATAATTACATGCTGATTGAACTACACCGCAGTTCGATGTTTGCGCAGTAGAAGAATATTACCTGTACAACAGCACTATATGGACAAATGATAATAAATAAGTATCTTGTACCACAAATTATGCTCAGTACCTGTTAAAGGATGTTCAAAAACTAAGCATTTGATTTCAGAATCCATTAGGATTAGAATGCGTCTATTGCATTTATTTTAAAATGTGTTTGTTGTTTGTTGTCTCATTATATAGTGTACACATTTATACAGCCTGAAAATAGGTACTACTATCGAAAGCTATTTTAGGCAATAATCTGCCCACTTTGAAAGTCAATTTTTGTCGTAGTACGCGATATAAAATTTTCTAGATATGGATATGTATTCGAGGTTATATTCACTTGCAGTATATTTGTTAGACTTTGCTGATTAGGAGATCAAAAAGTTATTTCCCTTACATGCAGCGGTTAACTATTGTCTTTTACTAAATTTATTTTACATTCAGCTTTGAATGTTCATGCGTAGCGATTATTTTTCCTGTAGTTATTATAATGCAAATGATTGATGATACCATAGCGCTTACTTTATACCATCGCACTTGGAAGATAACCAGAAACCAAAATATAATTAGTACTTCAGTTACGTACCTCTTTGTAACACATCTCTCAGTTTTGAATTTAACTCTGTTTGGTTTCCATAGCCTTTGGGTTAAAGGTAATTACTCTACTTTAATTAAATTAATTTCTTTGGCGCAAAAACAAACTGTGTGATGAACGTTTGTGCAGACGTGGAGCATTATTCAGACTTAGGTTGGGCTTTTGCGGCTTMGGTGAAACGCGTCAGCAATTTTCTCTTTGGGTCGAGGGTCAGTTTTTCAACAAATAACATTCTCTCCTCGTTCGCTCCACAACGCCAAACCAAATTCCGCTGTACAAAGAAATAGCTCCCAAGTGTAAACTTCGTAGTTCGAGAGTGGTGCAATATTTATCGTGTCTAACTGTAAGACATAATCCTGTTCTGAAACGCAAATCCTTTATACTTCTGCCAATCAGAAAATATGCCTATTTAGGTATTTATGTTTGTATCTTACTTGAGTAAATTCTCATATGCTTTGCGTATTGGCATCTAAGGCTGTCTAATTTTAGTACTACAACACAGGTGATTGTTGTTAAATCATCCTTGAAACAAATTTCAGAGAAATATTTACAATACATTGAAGTTGATAATATTAAAATCATAGTACGGCTTGTTTTCGTTTCAAAGGATCACGGCACATATGTAATTAAAGTCACCCTGATGAAGTGCAAATCAAAGGTTACGCTGATGATTATGATACCGAAACTATTAGCTGCTATACTGGCAACACTTTTGACATTATTTGTTTGCGCGAGTATACCTTTTAAGCAAGTTACTACCGGACATACTCCGTGGAAGTATCACCATGGGTTAGGATTAAAGAAAGGAACTGCAGTTTTTTGTTTACAACAATATTTCTAATATTTCTTACATGAAGATAATCTTTAACTTAGGTCAGTAATCTTGCAAAACGAGATACTGGCTCCTGCGGCGAAAATTGTGAAAAGCCTAAGTATAAAACACAAAGGTATGCTTGTACGGATAGTGCATTAAATATTATATTAAGTATGTGAAAGCTAAATGTATGTTAATACGTAAAAGAACTCATAATGAAAGGTAAGATTAAGATAATATCACCTTATCAAAATATAAAAAAAGAAACAGGCCCTCAACAAGAAAAGCCAGCGGGACTAAGTACCACAGTCACCGGAATATATTCGTTGATGAGCGTAAATCGTTTCCTGTAACCTCCGCACTGTCCAACGCTTAGCAATAACGAAAGATTCGTAGCATGCGCAAATGATCCGGAACACTACTGTGATCACTGTGAACTAGCGCTGTAGCATTACAAAATGTTTATTCTACACAACAAACGAACTGAAGAGGTTCGGTAGGTTATGGGGGATGTTAAGAATTAAAAAAAAGGAAATATGAGCTGAAAGCCCCTACAAAGTAACTAAACCCAGTACCAGTTTACTACGAGCTTAAGGCTCCCAATCTAATAACAATATTCAGTATGTATAATCACTAGTCTAACAAAAAGGTTATATATACAATCGCTATTGTTCTACTACCTACTTACAATGAGCTGAAGGCTCCAAAATCAATTTCAGTTAAATTAACATACAGGTTATTTTCAAAATTCAACAGTCCATTAAAACGATTGCTAGATAAAATACTTGAAACTTGACACCACGGCTTATAAGTATTAATAAACTTACGCTCTAAAACTAAGCTTATCTGTGATCTTGGTGAAAGTTTTCGGCACAAAGTCTTGCTGTTAGCTACCAGTGGTTAGTGAACGAATGCTCTAATGACGAAAGAAAGAAAGAAGTCAAAGTGGAGTCGATCCTTACAACCTGGTTAACTAGCCCTTTCCAAGGAAATTATTCAAAATAAGTAAACTACTGCTTTCCTAAATCTAAAGTTTAAAGCAACGCAAGCGACTCCCTCCTTTATTGTGATGTATAAGTTTTTTTTCTTAAATTGATATACACCGCAAGCGGTTTCGCACATTATTACGGTAGTTAATGTGCCCTTACTACCTTGAAAACTCACAGATTTTGTTAAACTTTATAGGGTAGATGTATCAGTGACTGAATGATACCCAATGAATGAACAACCGCGCTTGTTTGGAACATCTTCATTGTCCCAAAATTGAACAAAAAGGGACTAAAAGATTATGCGACACCTATACTATATGCAATTACTTCAGTGAAATCCAAACCTACCCAAGAAACAGAAGTTGCCATAGAAGATTATAAGATATCCGTATTGTCTGAACCTGAAAAAAGGAAAATAAGTTCTAGAAATGGAAAACGAGAACTTCCTGAAACCTCAACGTACTTACAGGATTGACATACAGAAAACTCCTGAAGAACTTCCCATTACTGTAGGTTTTACGTTATAGTTAAATATAAGCAGGATTATTTTCCTGGTATATTGCAAACTATTGAAAACGCAGATTATGAAGTGCGGTCTATGCACCAACAGGCTCAAACTATTTTAAGTTGCCTAACCCAAATTTGGTATAGGAAAACGCATATTAAGGAAGCTATAGACGCGCCCAAATTAATTAAGCGTGGCTGCTATGAGTGTCCAGAGATGTCTAAATATACCTAAAAACTGTAAAAAAGTTCTTCTATAGACACTGTTTCTTTGTTTTCAATAAAAGCCCTTGAATTTATCATTTCAATTAGCTCTTTATTGACCTTTACATTTATTACACAAGGGTCGCGGTTTATTCATTGGTATCGGATGTTCATTTACTGGCGTTTTTTTGCAATAATCAACGTTGGAGATTATATTTCGTATGAAAAGTAGATATAAAAAATATTAGTAATGGCACTTCACCACTAATTACACAAGGATCAGGTAGAAACAGAGTTTGTGGAGAAAAATTAAACGGGCAGTCAACGCCATCAATTCATCATCATCAATTACTTCCACATCTAACGGATGGAAAGTATTGTATAGCGAAAAAAAAATTCAAAAATTTTTATTTACTCATTCGCTTAAAAATGGCCGAAAAAGAAAAAAAAAACAGGATTTGAGTAAAAAAAACTCTCTTGTTTGTGTGTCTGTGTGTATGTCGGTGTGTCTGTGTGTCTGTGTGTCTGTGGTATTGTTTGTGGACACGATAACTTTCGAAAGACTTAATATATGAACTTGAAATTTGACAAACGTATAAATCTCAACTACCCAAAGCGATCTATTGTTTGTGGAGTAAGTAGGGTATCGGTAAGGGGGCGAAATTGGGGGGTTAGTACCCTTTTCGCAAATTTTTATTTTTTTTTTCGTTTTAGTATGTGGTTAGTATGTAACTGCGAGTATTATTCGTTCTTATAAATTTTCGGTGCAGCGTACTGTTTAGAAGATATTAGCAAAAAAGCGTCACTTAAAGAAAACGGTTTTTCCTAAATATCTCCGAATATATTTAATATATCCAAAAAATGAAAATACCATCAGATAGGAAATAAAATTTCTCACAAAAAGTGTCTTAAAAATATATTCAAAATTTTGACATATTCGAAATATTCCCAAAAAAACCTATTTTGGACCCCGCTCGTACGATTTATTT
Source organism: Rhyzopertha dominica (assembly GCA_025024175.1). Lineage (NCBI taxonomy): Eukaryota > Metazoa > Arthropoda > Insecta > Coleoptera > Bostrichidae > Rhyzopertha > Rhyzopertha dominica. The sequence goes on from QCXZ01000001.1 coordinate 16,608,815, forward strand.
TAAATTTTGGTATTACATAGAAAATTAAATTTCTGATCAGAAAGCATTCTTGTAATTTTTTTGTTAAGTTAATAATTTTCGAGTTATTTGGAAAGAAACTGATTTTAAAATTTATATATTTTTGCTAATATCACGAGGACTGTTTGTCTTAGAAAAAAAATGTGTAGAGAGAAAATGCTCAAAACCTGATTACTATTCGTATAGTATAAGAAACCGTAAATGTAATTTTGACAATTGGATGTGGAAGTATTGATTCAATTTGCAGCGGTTTTTTCTTATGTGTTCATTTACTGGTACATCTACCCTATGGCCATGTCAATGTTACTATCTTATACAATGTATGTAACATAAATAAGCCTTTCGCACTGGAGCAGCTTTGAAACGGAGAAAGGAAAACAACCAATAAGGCATCCCGCTTATAAAACAGTGTTTAGCAGTATGTTTCTCCAAGAGACTAGCAAAACATCTGTAAACTAAACAAGAAGTCATATGTACCTATCTTGCCTACACTAGTTACGTTGCAACGCAGCCGAAGCTTGAGTAATGAACATGGCAAATAAGACGGGCTTTACTGCAAAGTTATTGATGTAAGATGAGCAGTCAACGTTAAATCCATCTCGTTATGAATTCACAGCCTAAACATTCCCAGCGAGGTGAAGAGCGGAGCCTTGCTATTATAAATTATTTAACGCGGTTTCGGATTAAAATGTTTTGCAGAGGATCGAGAGCGCGCTCGAGAAGGATAAGAATTAAACGGAACAAGTGAGCGTGCAGTGGAAGATGTAATAACGTAACGCGAGCATTTTCCATGGTCTCTCACGCTCAGGCGGTTCCGGTCTTCCTGAATTATGCTAAAAGACGAGCAGGATTTTCGCTTAAAAATATAATGACGCGTCTCGGTATCCGAATATGTTTGCAAATTAAAGTAACAAGTAACCTTGGAAATCCACGATTCCGTCGCTCGCCGCTTGAAGCACGAGAACTTGCCGCATACTGCGTAATGATATTGGCTTGCGCTCTGATTCGAGGTTTCCCGACCTAAGTCGTGCTTTTGCCTTAATTCAGAATACGGGTGAAATTCACAAGTTCCGATTAGGTTGATAATGGATTTTTCTCGAGGAAGCAGCTTTGAGTAAAAAAAGCGTTTACTTGAATTCTACACGTTTAAGAGCCATAAGTGGTAAGTTAAGCAAAAATTATGATAGCCAAAATTGCTATATAGACTATAATAACATAGGTCTCAATCATGTCAGCAGGTTATAGAATTCATTTATGTATCTAATTTCCAAGTACCGACCTATTTATGTAGGTCTGTTGGCATATATGACCCATTGTTGGCATTGCTTTTAGTGTACTTGTTTTCGATAGAATATTATACAAAATGATTTTGAAAGTGATGTCTCAAATTCAACTGCAGCATCTCAACAACATATGAAAACAATATATCGGTAGTATAATTAATTTTCTTTAAGAAATACAACTCTCAATGTCCGGACGCCATTCGCTGTCACAGACCACACTTGACCGTTTATCGGATATAACTGAATAATAATGTAGTGCGCTGAACTATGTCAACCTGATAGCACCTATAAATAGTGCTGCAAAAATGTTTTTTAAATGACTGGTAAATCGCCAGGCGCCTGGATATTTTTCAATACCCCATAAACGTACGTACATTTTCGCGTGCAAGGCTTACAAACCACCATGAAAAAAAATACGAAACCTCTCATTCTTCTTAAAGTGTTATGAAGTATTATAGGTTTAATCAGATACATCACTTTCACAGTCACGTAGTATTATGTTACAATCAAAACGCCAATTTGCTAGTAAAAACCAGTTGAAACAAAGTGCTTTAGTAGATATTAGTTTTGACTTGTCAAAACTAGAATTGTCTGCAGCAATTTCGGCACTATTAGTGTGCAATTATGGAGAAGTAGAATTGCCTGCATACTGACTGAAAAAAAGCAGGCAAAACTAGTATGATCGATAAGCTAATGCAAAATTTCGAAATTTTGTTGCTAACGTGAGAGAAAACAGCATTGCAAGTGGAAGAGTAAATACTGTTTATCCAAAGCCTGTTTGTTATAACAACGCATACTACCTCGACATTTCGAATTGCTCAGATTTGCTTTCTTCTTTCACAAACAGTCTCTAGACATCTAGTCCTTTTTGCACGCACAACGTACATATTCTAGTCCTATTGGGTTAGGAACCCCTTTAGAACCCAGAAATATTTCAAATGAAATATAAAATTTTGTAGCTGTTACTCATTTTTAAATCAACAACTGGCATTATAGTTTAGTTATAGTTAGTACCGATCTTGTAGAACTGCCCTCTCACAATATATCCGGGTACCCTAAATTTTTAAATGACCAACCGCACCATAGAACGTTGATCCCAAAGACGTAGCCATGACTTTTGTGCAATCTGTGGCATTGGTCTGATGCTTGCCAGAGGAAGTTATATTCGTAGGTTGCAAGATCCTAAGAACATTTTAGAAACGACTAGATACTTTACAAATGAAGAACAAAACGTACGTACATAAGTCCAAACTACAACCATCAAAGGATTTAATGGAAATAATTATGTCGAAATTAATGCATATCAGCAAAAGAAATGCTGTTTAATTACTTTGTAATAAAGCGCTTAAGCTAACACTGGAGTAACATAGTAGGCATCCTTCAAATGACCGTGTTATTAGGTTTTTCTCAACGACTCAAGTAGGTGTAGTTTCGATTCCTTTTTTCAGGTTTTCATTGAATTGGGTATTTGACTATAGTATGTATTAATTAGCCAAATACTACAATAGAGTGTTTGTGTTCCACCGTTTCAACACAACAGATAAGAAGCATCAGCATGAAAAAAAGACGTAATGCAATGTTGTGCATTTTATTACCTAGATACCTATAATGAAAAATACTACACTTTTTGGTTTTCTGCCCTAAGAAAGAAAAAGGCTGGCAACTTGTTAACTTATAACACAACATTTAATTTATCTTTTCAATCTCCATCACATAATTAGGCCAATAGTACCTAACTCCTAGAACCTCTTCAGTATCCGAAAATGTTCGTTACGATCTTTTTACCGAATCTGTATTCGAGCATTAATATCTAGAAATTATTTTTTCTGCATTACAACAATATTCTAATTTGCCCTCGCCTATACAAGATTCTAACACGCACTAAAAAAATCCGGAAAGGATTAACATTGTTATGAAATTATAAGTGAAAATCTAATGTAATATCGCCAATTCATTATCACGTTCTATTTAAAAAATCAACAAATATCAGAATCTTATGCAGAATCGAAGTGCAGCTTTAAGATACTTTGTTTAACTTGAATCGTGAAAATCTGAGGACTGCATTCTTCTAGGTGCATATTATATACTGCAGGCTAATGATACTTTTACACATTGGCTTAATGACATAAGCACAATTATTGGTTTTTTTTTTTGTTTTAAGATACTTGCACATTTATTTATTTTACACATTTCAATTCGTAATATAGCACATAACTAACCAGATAAATAACCCGTACATACTATATAGCAAATACGTGAAAATTTCTTTATATTATCTTATTTATATTTTTTAGCTATCTGGGTAGTTTCTACATGCAAGTATTTGGATGTGCTATGGGGTCAAAGTTAAGACCAATCGCGGCTCAGTATGTAATGGACACACTCCTTGAAGAAGTAATACCAAAATTATCGTTTAATATAAATTACATAAAAAATTTGTCGACGATGTAATACTAATTGTTCTATCTGATAGTATTGAAGATAATGCAAGTGTTTAATGATTATGACACATACATTAAGTTAACTATACAGCAAGAAAATGATAGATCGGTTCCTTTTTAGATATACGAGTTTATAAAGACAAAAACAACACTATAAAATTAGATTGGTATAGAAAACCTACATCTACAGGCAGATACTTGCATTATGAGTCAAACCATTCAAACAATGTTAAAATAAATTTTATAGTTCAAGTGAAAAATTGAATAGAATCACTATATCATAAATGACTTTAGGAACAGAAATTTAAAAATTTTAGAATAATTACTTATAAAAAATGCATACCCAAGAAAAGTAGTAGCTAATTGACATTATAGTAACAATTCGAGTGTGCAAAGTGAGGAAATTAACGTAACAAATAACTTACAAGGAAATAGTGAACCAGTGTTACCATATTACAATAATCTGACAGAAAAGTTAATAAACTTATTAAAAGATTATAACATAAATATTCCAAAAAAGAGTACGAAGTTAGTAGGTTCGCTGTTTACAAAATTAATAGATAAGACGCGATTACTAAATAATACGGATGTGATTTACAAAATTAATTGTACTTCTTTCAAAGGTTCTTACATTCTTGCCAGCAATTAAAAAATAGGCTGCGTTTACATAAAAGTGATATCCGTTTAAAACGCGATAGGTGTGTTCTTTTCTGATATGTTTTAGGTAACTCTCAACACGAAATTTTTTTGAAAACATAAATATAGTAGCAAAAGAACATAATTTAGGCAAAAGATTAATATTGGAAATTATAAATATTAACAGGTGTAAAAACAGTACTAACAAAAAAAACGGATATACAAAATTTGAGTGTAATTTATACTTATTTACTAAATTATAGGAAGTGAATCGAATTTTATAATTTTGGTATAGTAATATTTCCCTATTATTTTAAATTATAAATTATAGAAATTGTATGAATAATGGTTCTTTGATAAAAAGATTATATTAGATGAAACAGGCTGTTTCATTTTTTAAACCTTAAAACTAACACAAATTATCTACTATGTAGGAATTCCTCTACAATTGTTATTTAATATTTAACTGGGCGTCAGTCCGCGCTATACCCCCATTGGCTAAGGTGTAATGCAGTAACCTTGGGGTAGCGTACGTCTCTTGCACATAGGATCTCGAATATTATTGGGTGATTCAAGGACAAATATGTTCTGTCGCACTGTCGATGACGTATGCACCCTGGTAACAACGACAGGTCATGACTGTCGACGAGGTAATAAATAGACAGTCGTTGAACTAACAAGTAACTATACGCAAGAAATAAAAAAAATATGTATAGCAAACAATAATATTACAACAATTAATACTAACAAATTTCACTAAGAATGAATGAACATGGACAACAAAACTAACAAAACTAACGGAAAGAGCAAGTTGAGGACCCCTAAAGGCACGAAATAAAAAAAAAGTTGATATGGAGCGAGGCAAATTGAGCATCAAAAGGCATAAAATAGGTAATAGTAATAGGTAGTAAAAGTGCATATCTTTACATCCAAAGGGATTAATACGTTAGAAGAATGTAAACACACATATACTTTTCATGATCACTAAGCGAAAATGACTTCTAGATAGCCTCACTCACCAGCTTATCACGTGGTGTTAGAATTTATTGTAAGACATGAAATATATAAATTTTCAGCAACCTAAAATAAGCTGCCGAAATTCAATTACAACGAATAGCGCTCCGCCGTCGAAGCACTTATAAACTCGGCCCGTTTTATGCGTCAAATCGCCGTCATGTTAGGTTTGTAATATACATGTCCACGGCAAACGCGGTGGGTAACAACATTTATCAAAGTTCGTCCGGGCAGACAACTCCCAAAAACGTACACGTTTCGATGGGAAAGCGATCATCTGCAGGTGGTCGTGAAATATGGGAGCGGTCCGGGACGCGTGCTGGGAAAATGCCGGTCTACTTCCTGGAGAAAGGCACTAAAGCCGTCGCCTCTCTGGATGAATTATTTTCAAATGGACGCGCTTTACTTTTTCATGCAGGTTGCAAATACAGACACCACACACAATGAGCAGTCTGTTTGGAGGCTGGGACTGATTGTTAAGAGTCATTATGGATAATTAGCGGTAGGTATAAGTGGTATAAGTGAAATTGATTGTTAAACAGATAAACGTGTTTACTTTCGTCGAAAGTGAGTCTAGTGGAGCGTGCAAGCTACTAAAATCGGTCGAAGAAGTTTTACGACCCGTTTCCTGACCTCCTAGGATGACGTTATTTTCCACGGATTTTGGAGCGGAAACAATCTAATGAATTATTTGGTGATCAGATGAAATATTTGATCTAAAAATAAAGAATATTTAGCGCTATTTAAAAAAATATATAATAATGCTGAACTATGGCAATATAAAGATTTTGACAATTAAAAAAACGAATTAAATGAACTTTTTTCTAACGTCTTTCAGATTTAAAACATTGTTATAAAGCGTGGTCACTAATAAACTGTCGCTGGTTTAAAACGTTTTATTTTTACGTCAAGTTCATTATTCGGGAAACCATTATTATTAATAAACATAGTAGCCTTAGACAATTTACAGAATAAAACATCCGCTTAATTTAACACATAGTTTTCAAAATGGCAACAAAAGAGTTTGACGTTCGTTCGTTAATTATGCGAAAATCGAGTGAAAATACAAGCCTTTCGACAAAACAAATTACGCAAATGTGTCAAACGACACAACGAACTGTTGAAAGGTGTTAAAACGAATCAGGGAAGTAGCAACTATCGCTAGAATCGCCGAACGGGTAAACCGACAGAAAAATATGTAATAAATATTAAAAAGAAGTGTAATATTGAAACTTTAAAAAAGAAGAAATTTCCAAAACGAGCGTTAAACCAATATAATCGAACGGTTCGAATGGCAAAGCTTTTGTACTCCTTCTTTATAGAGAAAGACGACTCATGTCTAGTGATGGATGATGAGTCATTGCCTGGTAATCAGTAGGTACTATTCTAGCGTTGGAGGGGAGCCTTTAAATGAATCTAAGATAGAAAAACTCGCCAAAATTACCTCATATGGCAAGCAAACCTTTTGTGACCACAGGCCCTATAAACACGGAAATCTATGTGGAGAAATGTTTGAAGAAAAGCTTATTACCTTTTATAAAAAAAGCACAGGAATTCAGTATTGTTTTGGCCTTAATTGGCGACATCCCACTATTCGAAAAACGCAGTGGAATGGTACCAAACCATGGTACCAAGTGGTGTCAATAAACATGAACCCACCAAATTGTCCAGAATTAAGGCCAATCAAAAAATATTCAGAGAAGCCACTTCGCTTGGTGACTGAGAATAATCGGATTTTTTTTGCTTTACTAAAGTGCAAGCTATCACGCTTGTCAATAACAAACATTAGATCTTCCTGTGCATATATAAAATCTGTAATTTTAAAACCACGTTCTTGCAATACACTCAGTACTTTATAGTGCCTTTGTAGGTGCACGTTCAGATTTTGAACTAAACGATATGCCGAGTAGTTTAATACCATTGAGTTTATTACTCCGATGAAATATTTTAAACAAAGATAATATCAAAACATGGCTAAATTATAATAAAACATAAGTATGATCCACCGTCTTAGATTTTGTTAAAATTTCGGACAGAAATTAAATATCTCAACTACCGTAATCACACTGGAAGCGATACCTTCATAGCTATAGTTGAGGGAGCAAATAATGAAATTGTGATCATAGGCTGACTACCACAGAAGCAGGAGCAAAACACCTACTTTCACAGAAGCTCATGTTAGTAGAAAATATTTAACAACAAAAATGAAACACAAGAAATAACAACTAAAACACTTTTTTTCCAAGATTTTAAAACCCCTTTCTATATAAATAAGTGGCAATAGTACCTATAGTCTCAGTTATCGGCTACTCTGACTTTAATTGAATAAATCAACCTATACAGTGGGGTTGCAAAATTCTGGAGGAATGAGTATTAAAATAAAATGAAAAATGCGTGGTATATTCATACATATTATGTGATTCTTACATATATGTACAGAGATAGAAGCAGTCGTTGCCAAAATGCATATTTATTCTAAGCGATGACTATAATTTTTTATTCTGCCCTATTTCCATAGAAGCTATGTATAAGTTAAACGATGAATGCAATGTGCAATGCAAAGATCTTTTAACTACTAGCTAAAATTACAGCTCTGTAAGAAGCATCTCACGATGTCCAGTAGTTAGTAGTCGTGCAATGTTGCTTACTTCTGCAACAATTGATCTTAATTTGATTTAATCGATTTCCATTTAAGCTGGATGAGACCGGAAAGGAACCCACTCCACCGTAGTTTGTAACCTGACTGGGACAATCTACATTAATTGCAACTTCACAGCACCCTACAGTCAGACAGACTGCTGTATTTGAGCTGTAGCCAATTACAATGTACACAATCAATAGCTGAATGGCAAAGCGTCATTTTACACAGAAATTCAAGGACTAAACAGAGTGTGTGTGAATTCAGGATAGTTCTAGTGAATAAATGATACGGTAGCATAAATTCTTATGTTTCGATTAGAACTTTTATGTAATTTTCTAAAGCTTGTAAATCTGCTAGAATGGACTAAATAGATCTTAGGACATTTAATTTGGTTATATGCGAATAATCTTCTCTATTACTTGATACAGAAATTTCCTGTCATTTGCACTATTCCAAATGATTACCTTATAGGTTTTTGGTTTGTTTTTACTAAGGTAATGCCTACAAATGGATAACTAGAATTATAGACAGATAACCACCGGTTATTGGTAATTGTAATTCCTTTGCATAATAAATAGAAAATTGATATAGTGATTGAGCCTTTCACGGCCGGAGTCCGAGTTAGTTGGCTGTGATCGTGGCGATTACTCGTTCGCTGACGTTTCGCCCGCAGTTATGGTATCTTCAGAGCCGAGTTTACCGTTGACGTAGGTCTGTTCGCTCGGCGACACACCATTGAGTTAATTCATGCGTAAGAAGGTCTTTTTTAATATCTTTACTTATGCAGGGTGTTGCACATTTTCAGTACAATGCACAGTTTCGATTTTTTAAAATGGAGTTTTATTTTTATGCATATTCCGATGAGTGAAGATTTTGTTATTTTATTTTCAAAAAAAATTAATAAATGTAAATCCCGTATACTAAAAGTTGGAATTAAGTGGTAAAAACTTTATCCTTTTTGTGATTACGTGAATAAAAAATGTATATATCTATATCTGTTACTGAATTAAACCATAACTACAGGGTTGCATTTCTTTGGGTTTTGACATGTTTTGCACGCTCTATTACTATTAATGTATTTAGAATTTACTATTTTGTGGCTGTAATTTTAAGTTTTAATTATACACATTTACGGTTAAGTTGTAAAGCAGCATGCTGATTTATCAGCAAAGCTGAAATTCGCCGTGTGACAACATTTTGTTTTTGAAAATCTCACATTAATGTATCTATTTTATGTCTACTCGTTGTCAATAAAGTCTATTATTATTATTATTATTATTATTATTATTATTATTATTATTATTATTATTATTATTATTATTATTAATATTATTATTATTATTATTATTATTATTATTATTATTATTATTATTATTATTATTATTATTATATTATTGATGCTAACTTGTATTTACTAGTACCTAACAAATTTTATATACGGAAGTGAATTTAGTGGTGTACTAGTGCAATTTGTATGTATAAAGCTTTGCAATTTTAAAATTAATTGTCACGTTAAAACGCCTCCAACAATTAATACGTATGAAGAAAAGCTTCAGACACACCAGCCCTTCGAAAATCGTCCGTTCCAGGCTGTTAAAGATTCATTCCTGCAAGTTTAATTCACTTAACGCTGTCCTTAATTGAAAGTGAAAATCGGGTACTACATTTTCTTGAGACGTAAAATACGGCTTCACCGGTATCAAAGGCGTGCTCAGGTCAAAGGCGGCTGACGGATTTGCAGGTTGCTTTAATTAGGGACGTCCCGAATAAGAAAACAATTTGGTTGCTAATTAAATTGCTCGGCAAACCTCTGGTTTTGACACTGATACAGGAATGGGGTTAATCATGCCGGGATCGTAAAGAACGTACGCTTTACTATTGTGCCATCCTGTCGGTCAGGGAGAACGTGTGATGTTTGCTCGAAGACATAAAAGTACAAGTCACGCAGAAAAATCTTATTTTGTGTCCCCGGGATCTCTGTTTCGTATGAAATCTCACCTAACGACCAGGTAGGAAAGCTATTTTATTACTGAATGTTGAGCTATACTGAGAAAGTAGATGCGTGATACTCGTGTATTTGTAATGAAGTACTATCACGTTTTAGAGGGCGTCTTCGGACGCATGACGAAATGTGAAAGTATATCGAACTGTAAAAGCGAGAGCAAATGCCCTTGTCGCCAATTAAGCGTAACTGTGCACACAAATGTGGCCACTTACGGCTTAGGGCAGGTTCCTTGCGATGGTATCGGAGAAGCTCTCAGTGAGCGAGATGAAATGAGTAGTATTTGCTCTAGTCAATATATTGATCCTTTAATTTGTTTCGTCCTTGTTGGGACTCTTCAAGCAGGAATACCCAATGAACTGACCACGGCTTATGACAGGTACCTAGCAACGGCACCCGAGAGCTCCTCATGAACAAGACGAAATATACTAACATGTGTGGTATTCCTGCACGAAGAGTCCAAACAAGGACAAAACTAGTCGTAGGATCCGAATGAATCGATCAGAGCAGATTGAGTTGCATTAAGGTATTTGCTCTCATTTTACAAGCTCTTATCGCATGCCGTGGTTAAGTTTGCAGTCTGTTGTGCTCAATTTATTCGATATTCATTCCCGAAGGGTCCTAACTAGCACGAAACTAGTCTTAGGATCTGAAGCAATTAACCACAGCAGTTGTTATTCATTTCAGTATATCAATCTTTTCGATAATAAACAAGATACAATATTGTAATTGTAGGGTATCTCGGTAACTATCATTGGTAGAGGGTTGCGGTTTTGACATTAGTGTATTACTTTTTTGTTGTGAGTTGAGCTGTACCTTCGCCATTTTTGTATCGCCTTTGTTTTAAAGCTATAGCCAACTTTTGAATAATGTAATATTTTTTCAGCTCCCAATATCTGGCTTGGGTGTGTAGGCACAAAAAAAACTGTAAAGACATTTTTTTATATATATTTTTATTTTGAATCAGTGGCGTATTCAGAAACTTTTAGGGGGTCACATTACTGGGGAACAACACAAACTACATAATTGGCTTTACTATGGTTAAAAAGATCTATTTTTGCTGATTAAAAAATGTATACATTGCTAGAGGCTATGGAATAAGGAAGCACACAATATAATTCATATCATTAAGTCAAAATTTTAAACCATTAAAAATAATATTTGCATATTTAAATACATATGTACATAATCAGACTCCTAAGAACGCAAATGCAGTTTTCTAATCGGTAATCTAGGAGGCAATGTAACTAATGAAAATAATTGTTTATTTCAAGACAAGTACTTATGCATTGTTTATCATTAAATTATTACAAAAACTGTAATAACACCAAAATTAGTAAAAATAAACCTAATGATGTATATACATTCTTCTGTCAGAAAAAATACGCCTTTTCAACCATAGCAAAGCCAATTATGGTTTCCATACTTACCGAGTTACCCTACAATTACAACGAAATTGGGACACCGTGTATGTACAATAAGCTTACCTAACTATTTGACCAGTCAGTATCAATTATTTTCAGAAAAGGGATCGATCGTATTGTATTAAATGCCATTTTCACCAGCGGAGATTTCCGAGACCATAACTTTTTAGCAATAATTAAGATTAATTTAAATATGGGTATATGGGGTGTTACATATACTACGTTTTTAGTCCTGAGACAGATACTACTGAGTACGCAGGCGCGTCTAATATAAGTTTAAAATGTTTTATAAAAATATTGTTGTTTGTTACAGAATTGTTGTGGTGAAACCTTTATCTTAAAGCCATAAACTTTACAAGGCTTGATTGCATTGAAAGCAATAATATTAGTGGTTGCTTTTGTCTTAGTGGAATACTTGTGTTATTGTGTGTATCTGGAATTTGCAAGAGTTGTTTCCATCAGTAAAAAATGAAGTGTATTTTGGGTTTTTGCAAAAACACGTATAAAAATAAAGACCAGAGATTGCTATATACATGCAGGAAAACACAGTAATGTCGAGATGGTTACAATATAGACTAGCTTGAAGAAGCCCCAAAATACACAAATCTTTTATCTGATGGAACCAACTCAAATTCTAGATACACATAATAATATTGGTAATTACATAATTTTAGTTTTCCAGGTAAAATCCAGACTTTTTTTCATTTGTAGTCATATTAGTATTGCCACTCGTGTTTTCATTTTATAAATATTAGATCTGATATAAAATGATTTTAAAGTGCCTTCATACCTTGCTGAAACTTCATCTACAGAGATAGTTGTTTATTGGTTATGAAAAGTATCTTCTATCCTAGAACATTCTGAAATACTCAAATACATGTGCATATTTTGTTGAAATACTACTGCGTTTATTTAAATAAACTGACGTAATTAATTTAACACGTCCTAGATGTTAGTATATTTACGTTCTACTTTGCATTCCATAGGTCAAAGAACATAACACGAAGAATTTTTTGTTACTTTTATGTCAATGACTGTAATGACGAAATATCTGCGTTTCGTGATAAGCTACTGTGATGCAAATAAACGTAAAATTGCATTATTATTTCATGCTTCACCGATTAAAATCGGTCCATTACGGTACGAATTTGCATGATTTGAAATATGTTAATGCGTCAGACATAGGATAGCGTATTACTGTCCATTCGAAGCTTCTGTTAATCGAACCGAGAGTAACTTGTCATTTTGCATTCGGAATGTGCGGCACACCAATCGTAACACATCTGCAGTGATTGAGTGTTGGCTAAATACAAGAGAATGTTGGAGGTCGCACAGAGCGAAGGACAAAACTTAGTAAGCACTCAAACGAATAAATATTAATCTGACAGTTCTCTTCGGTTAGATACAGTAGGGTTGTCAGATCGAGTGTGATGATGGGACAGCATCTTGATATATGGGTTTTAACTGCAAAGTTAAATTACCTGTGCTCGTCTTTTTACAGCAACTAATATCAGCAAGGCAACGAAGGCAACAGACGTTGCAGTAATAGAAGAAACCGTTATCATCACTAGCAAGCAAGCAATTAACAAAATAAATGAGCAATCATCCGTGTGAAGAGTGACAGAAAACTGTTACGAAATAAATCTTCACTGGAACACCCTCATCTCTGTGAGTTTTGACCAGAGCAAGAGAACACCAATAATGAAATTACTATTAGACTCGTTTACCCTTCACAAATAGATAAAAAGGATTATTAGTAATTATATATCTACATAATGTCACCTTACATTTGCATAAAAATGAATTGAATTCAAAACCAGGCCCAGTTTTTTATCGATACAACAGTTACAGAAATTAATAATAAACTTAACATTTTTTCTGTAGCTATAAATTAAAAACATTTTAAACAACAAATAAAAATCTTAACCTTATCATAAAATAAAAATTTGTATTTCTGGTCCATTACAACAAAACAATAAATAAGACGTTCATTCAACACTTACTAGATAATTATATATTTAGCATAATAGAACAAATAGTTTTCAGAACTCGGGAATATTAAAAACAATAAACAAGAAATAAAATATTTTTACTAGTGCAAGCATATCTTTTTTGCACTTCTTGCATCGAGCTCGCATTGTACTATTTTGCACCTTAATTTTGTCTAAGTAATTCCACCCTGCTTTATTCCTCCTTCTGGTCATTGTAATTGTTGAACTTTAAACTTTAAACATACAGGGTCCATTCCTATTCTCTTTGTTAAAGTTCATATTAGCTAAAATCAACCCAGTAACCAGTATGTGATTGGTCTGGATTTTAAGAACAGAGTTGATTTTCGCTTAAACTAGAAAAGAAAAACCGGCTCATAATAACTAAAATTGTCGCGTAAACGCCGTACACATCGAATACAAACGACAAGGCAATCGTAGTCACCTAGGGCGTTTAGACAACTGCTACGCTTTGCATCGTCTACTCGTATTTATTTTCGTTAATACACGTAGTAATTTGCATGAGAGTCATGTTTAAAACAGTGTTTAAAACGTTTTAAACATGTTTTCAACTAAGTAAGAAAAAACATGTTTAAAACAATTTAAACATGATTAAATTAAAAAAAAACTGTTTGTTTTGTTTAATTTAAAAAAAAAACATGTTTTTTGCCAACCCTGGTTGGGATAACCTAGACAGCCTATAGCAAAGTTTGCATAAATTTCAATTATTCGAAAACTCACAATGTCGCAATGTCTTCATAGTTTTCAACAATTCTCAAGGCAACGCCGAAATTCGACTTACAATCTGTATGGTGAAAGGAAGTATAGCGGATTTATGAAAGACTGAATAGAGCTATTAGCAGTATGTTTGTGTCTTTCAATGGATAAAGTTACAAACTGAAGAAAGGCAATCAAGCAAAAAGGCGGGACAAGTAAACCGAATCCAACACCACCAACTCCTTGCTTTCGTTATTGATAAATGCTTCGATTCGAACGTTGTTAGTCAGTGTGCTTACATTTGTAAAACAGTACCCTAACAAGCCGTATTTGCTATCAGTGTTCGAACATGGCAGAAAATGTTATCTCTATGTGATCTAGCATGCAACGTACTAGATTAGGCTCTACACTTGAGTATATCAGAAGCAGTATAAAATGATATCAAGAAGTTGCAACATTATTTAAAAGGAGTCCGTAATACTGAAATGTACCACGATTTTTTTGAATATCAACAAAGTTCGTTGCGAGGATAATTAGCGCATAGCATATTTCAATCAGTTATGGATTCATTTGTTGACAGTACTGTGGCCAGTGAAATAGTGCATTACACGTCAAATCTTTTTTATTGTTCCTAGGATCATAAGTGCGCATTGTTAAACGATTTAATCAGATGTACATTTTCCATCATGGATAGGAATTACTACACAGTGGAGTAGAGATGTAATGAAATTCTCGTTTTTAGTTCGTTTTTGCAATTTACCTTTAGCAAAGCTAACTGCTACAATTTCAAATATGTAAAAATAAGCAGTAATCTTTGGTGTCTTAACACAGCTAAAAACTAAACAGCGATATTTAATATTCCCACACGTTTGTACTTAATTTTTGTAAAATTTCTTTGTTTCAGTTATTAGTATTAATTGTACGAGTATAAGCCACTGACCTAGTGTGTTCGTCGGCTGAAATACTGGCGTTTGATTTTGCCTAGCTAAATTGGAAAGCGAACTAAAAACAAGTGCCTTATTATAAAGGATGACTAAGATGTACGCTGTCATAAACTCGTTGATGCCTAGATCTTTCTGTATGCATGGCAAATTACTGTCAAGTATTTTTTGACATTTTAAAAAAATACTAAGCTACTCAAATATCCGCACGCCTTCTAGAGCATAATTTTAGTGTGATTAACTAAATCTAAAAAATGTAATACAAATTACATGAAAGTTTTTAAATTTTAGGTTGATGTCATGTACAGCGGAGAAAGAGCCTAAAATAATGAGGATAGTAATTAATTAGAAATTATGTTTTTGGTATACTATAACGTAGAGAAATTGTCATGTTTTTTAAACAAGTAAGCCAATTAAATTTTAACTTTGTATTGACTTGTATTATACGTTGATTGCATTTTATAGAAGGGTATCACTAAAACTAATTTTATAAAACTTATTAGTACGTTTAAAGCCTTGTGGTGTAATAATGAAAGTTGTGAAAATAGAGAAACTTGCCTTATACTAAGTTCCATTGCCATCTTTTCTAAACATTCAAAAGAACGCTTTACTATAAMTTTGTGGCTATCCCAGACACCTCCTTAATAATATAGTACACTTACATTTTTACCCTCAAGAAGCGAAGATTGGTGCTAAAACTCACCTGCAACATAGAAACCAAAGTTAAATAATATAACAGTATGTAACTTTAACAATGTACAAACAATTGGGTATTTGCCATGTATTTATATTTTATTAAATTGCATATTAATAGGTAGCATCTAATCCACAAAACAGCTGTGACAGCTTATAAATTCGAAGAGATGGATCGTAAGGTGTATTTTTAATATTAAAAATGTGAATATTTAAAGGGACCGCCAAAACGCGAACATATTGGCCGTGACGTCAGGTGACTTTTAAATGGCCGCTTGTTTACATCTGGGGTCAGCGCGTCACGTATCATCCTCAGCCCGTCAATTTATTTCAGTATGTTGTTTGCGTTCATTTTGTGACAAGCGAATTAATACGCCAAAAAAATGAAATACTTATCGAGTTATGACTTCTAAAGGCATGTTCATTGTTATGGAGTTTGTGTACAGCGACGAGCGGTTCAACGTGGCGGAAATGAGGAACGTAAAAGTAACAGCATAGGGAACTTTTTATCAAATTAAAGTAGCATTGATAATTTGATCACAGTGCGTTGTTGGAAACATACTATTTGTAAACATAAAAATGTAACAATCAAAAATGAACCCTAAACTTGACATTTATTGTAGAGGTCAGAATAAATATAAATTGCCATTTATTTTAGGGGCTCTTTCGGCTCGTTTCCGGTCTGGCTAACAGTCGAATATATGGGAAACAACGTCCTTCTTTATTATAACATTTCCCTCTATCAACTTAAGAAGCATATAGTCTTTGATATCCTCTTCAAGTTATAACAAAATGGAAACTAAAAAAAAACACTTAAAACCCCAAAAAGGATAATAAAACTTACAGTAAGAATTAAGATGYTCTTCACAACAGAAAAAACAAATTTTGCGATTTCGGCATATCACTTCTAGGGGCCTTAAACAACTTTTTCATACGTTGGTAGTTTCGAGGAACCGTTACAAAAATTTTGTTAGCTGTACTGACTGAAGTACTTTTATAACCATGTACAAAACAACACTTGGTTTGTTTTCCATACATAATAGATGCTTGTAAAACTACATAAATCACTTTTTGGTGCGACCTCTTACATCGTCCTTTTAAAAAACACCACACAAAAACTTTTCTAATACAAGAATGATACTACATCATTAAACAGCACGCTCCTCGGTAATGTTTACATGACACTTGACGTCACGAGTTGAATAACCTTGGTTGGAAGCGTTCTGGCGGCGACTCCTAAGATTCGAATTTCAGACCTGAAATTCTCTACATACAAATATTTTTTTTGTTTTTTTTTAACATGACATACGATATATATGCACTTCAAGATTCATTTTACGTAATTTAAAAAAAAGTGATAATACCCAATTAGTGTATACTGACTGGCAAAGAAATGTGAACAAATAAGAATAATACTTGTTGCATTTTTAGGTTACTAAAATCGGTGAAAATCACAGCTTCTTTGTTTGTCAGTATGCCTTGAGCGAGAAGTGCAAATTATCGTCAGCTTAGAGAGTTCTGTAAAGGACGAACAGTGGGTTTGCAGAAGGACGGTTGATTATTTTAGAGATTGCTATTAAAACAATCKGGAGTTTAAATATGTTAGCGGGTTGCTGTCGTGCGTAGATCCCGGGAGGCCGAACAGAAAGAGCGATATATAAGTACAGGGCGTCMGTGAAGTATCTTCGAACACTAAGATTGACTACCACAAAATATGAWGTCTTGAATTGTTTTCGCACTCTCATCAGCTGGCGTTGTCATCAGTTCCATCGAATGGATTGGTGTAAGGAAAGAGCCCAATGGGATCAAGAACGGCATAGTGCTTGTCTTTAGCGACGAAACTAAATACTGCCTGAGTACGCAGAGTCGATCCTCAATTTTGGGCAGCAGATTACCTTAATCATTAATGTACAATACAAAGAACAGTGTCCTAGGACGGTACCTTGTGGTACACCACAGTCAGTATTTATTTCTGATGATGTTGAATCATTATATTTAACTTTTTGTTTTCCGTTTGAAAAAAAAGATAAAACCATTTCAATGCAACATCAACAATACATATATGTAGGTATTTTACATAGTTTCTTAAAATCTAGTGATCTATCAATAGTCTTAAACGTCCATTCGAAGCCCAGAAAAACCATTAGCACTACTCTACCCTTCTCCAATGCTTTAAACCTATCACAGACGTTTAAAACTACAAACTGACATGAGTGTCCCCCACGTAAGCCAGACGGACTTTCAACTAAGATATTGTTCCCATTGCAGAATGTCAAATATTGCTTCATCACCAAGTCCAGATTCTTTTCGTATATAGATAAGGTGTTGGTCCCTCTGTGTGCGTCAAATCAATAATAATTCTGCAGAAATCCGCTGACATGGCTTATTTAATTTAGTTTAAATCTTGTGTGTGGCAGAACAGGGCTATAATAAATGGTATTAATTTGGTATACACTAGTGAACTTTACTTGCACGTATTCATATTTACCATCAGAGCGTTGTGTGCGCCAAGATGTATCGTTTCTAGCMCTGAGACATAAAGAGATAGCACCTGCTGCGTTTCTAAGTTCTGAATAAATTAATGTAAAAAAGGCAATAAAATGGCWAACCTCCTCGAKGTGTACCACACAGCTGCTCATAAAAACCCCTTTACACAGCAGTAACAAATTCGTGGCTGCCTCTAAACTGTTCCAGAAACGTGCAAGACGATTCTTCAGAATGATGACATAATGCTTACAAACGACGAGTGCATTATTTCCAGCCCAGCAACCCCTTCGTTATTTAACCCTTGACTGTCGCGATCTCCTTCGGTATGTGCGCCGGCGATAATACTATGTCATCACGTACCGTAACAGTGTTTTGTCGCCCCTTAATGACCTGATAATGGCCGTAAGAACTCTCGGCAGCTCGGATTTTACACTTGTGAAATACATTATGATTACGAACGTCAGAGCATTGTTCGCGGCCCCTTTCGCTCTTCAAGAAAAGATGCATTCAGCTAAGACACAACGAAACTATGTTTTCCCATTACAATGGAGGAATTCTCTATTGTTCTCGCCCGTTTGAGAGTTTTAACTGATATTTATGTTGATGCTAGGAGCGTAGAAGTTCTGTTCGTGTTTAAAGTAGTGTTGCATTACTGGAGGTAATAGTTCAGGCTTAGAAAAAGCGGCCGGCGAACTGTAAGGTCTTCAGCTTGAATAACGAATATTCTAGCAAATGTGCTTTTTGTATGTAATAAGACCTGGGTCACGTAATATCTGCATTGCATTCCTATAGCAGSACTACAGTAGGAATTACACAAAATAACTTTTCTAAATAAGCAGACCTGCTACTTATTATCTATAGATTTAAGTTTTATGTACACAAACATGGAATGAGCAAAACACAAGCTCGTATTACTCAAATACTAAGTATAAATTATCTGGACTGAAACAGTTGTGTTTAGTTATGGCTTAAAGGTCCTAAAAACAAAAACAAATTTACTGCTTTTCATGTTCACTTCACGCTTAGCAGACGATTGGAAGCACTGATCTACTCCCTTACACAATGTTTAACGGTTGACTAGTGCTTCTTAGTGCTTTATACCGGAACCCCACAAGACACCCCATTCTCAAGATATAAGTTTATGTTTTTTGTCCGCCAACTTCACACTTATGGTACAACTAGAAGCAGTGGTATTCTAGCATACCATGATGTTTATTGCTTCGTTAGTGCTCTTTACTGCTTCACACCGGAACTACAAGTTTATTTAATAACATAGTCAAGGTCAGAGACAGTGTTCTGGCTTAAATATCATAGAGATCTAGGAGATTTTAGATTATCTGAGAAATTGAGCTTGCTCTTAATAGAATACCATTTCAGTGTTCAGATGCTGGTAGGAACAATGTTCTGGTTATCTTACTAATGGACTTTCCTCAATATCGCCAGTGAGAACTGGTGCTAACATTATTAAGCCAATGAATTTGTTTGAACGTTGCCAGTAAAACCTTGTAGCTAGTTGTCCTGCCATTGCATAAATGTCGTTCTACCGGTTGCTGCAGTAGGTTACTAGATGTACGATACTGACAAGTTTGTAGTACAGTATGTAGGTACAGTGATATTCCTGGTAGGATTACTGATACCTCATTAGAAAACCTTCCTTATTACGGCTAGTGAACACCGCTAGTTTAATTGTTATCTAACATATTTCAATAACGCCACTTACGGTTTCTGCCAATAATTGACACCAGTACAGCTAATCGCACAACCGCACAACTCCGGTTGTGCAGCTAACGTCACTGTTAGTGTTGTAAGAATACTTATTAGTAGTACGTATTCGGAATCATACGACAGACGTGGCCGCAAGCTGAATTAAACGGGCGGCAACTGGCAAATGTTTTAATGTCATTATAGCAAACAGCTTTATGATTGAAAGGTGCCACGCTTTGTGTTTCTGTGAAGTTGTGAGTTCTTTTTGCCCCTTTTTAAAGATATGATATTATTAGCGTTTTTTTAACGAAAATGCCTGTTACACGCCTTGTGCTTGGCTTGGGAGTCAGTCACAGAGATGACGTATGAATCGCTGCAATTAAGAGAGTATAGGTGTGCAATTCGTGAACGAACGATGTGTACTATTTAGTTGCGCTACATTAAACGATCTAGTTCGTCAGAATAAAATAAAACAGTTCATTTTGAACGCTGCAAGTGACTTGTATGATACTGGACTGAAACAGATATGCAGTTCGGATTGAACGATTGAGCAACCGAGAGCGACCTTTGGGAAAGAAGAACGACCGAATATGTATCTTTTCGTGAACGGACACGCGAACCACGATGTCTATGTCTTCGCAATGTCTAAACGTACAATGGCGTCGCAGTCTCGCAGTCCCCGTTTCCCTGTTTGGCATTTTTATTTAACATTTTGTTGCAAACTAAAATGTTGGAATAAAGCAGTAATATACCAGATATGTAATTATTATATCAATACGTAAATATTGTTGGTACTTTTGAAATGGCCTTAAGCATTTCAGTAATAGGTATCAGGAGAAGTTAAAGTAGGTAGTACATTTACATAATATAAAAAACAATATTAAATTTGATAAACATTTGGGGACATAATAGGTTACTTTTATTTTTTTATAAAATAGGTAATTCTCATTGCAGTACGAATGCATAATTATTGGTGTGCCATTGATGACTGACAAACGTAATAGTCTCGCTCGCTTGCACAGCGGTTATCTATTTGTCTTTAACAACAACTATTTTGATTGCAGTTGTATTATTATGTATTAGTAAAGTTATTAATTATCATGTTATTTACAAATCTGAATATATTTCATAACGCCAGATTCATTAACAGTTAAAGTACCTATTACATTTCATATCTCAAATATACACGACATGTGTAGCTATCATAGAACTAAACGGCAATCAGCGGTTGTATGTTATATGACACAAGTCCGCAAGTACGTAATATGTACTAATATGTATATGTTATATCAACTGCAAGACTACGAAGTACGATATGAGAAGCGTCCAGCTAATTCGAACTATAGTTCATTTTGAACGATAAAATTGAACTAATTCAGCATGAACTATTCACCAAAATGAACTAGAACGCCCATCTCTAATATGCCCACAGCCGGGGTCACGTGGTTTGTAATGCCTAATAGAACATAATGCGGTATACGAAATACGGAGTTTGGTATACGGATACGCGAGTGTGGATGCGGACTACGACGCGGACTGCCTCGCTTACTGCCTACGATAAGTCCGTCTACGTTCCGCGGTTCATTGTCATTATTTGGTATGGGTGTCGCGTATGAAAGGATGAAAATAGAATAGACTACTTATAACTAGTGTTCACGATTGTACTTACTACTTACTTACCGCCATGTCCTGGAATAGTGTTGAATTGTATGTAGAAAATAAAAGCAATATACATTTTGTTTTTTCTTATTGATATTTTATAATTGATTGACACAAGTTAAACAAATAATTCATAACTTCAATCGAAAGAAATTGTAGATAGAATATACAATTTATGCTTATTATAATTAATGAAATAAAAGCACGCCTTTTACAGTTCTTACGTACGCCACGCCCGTTTTATCGTGTATACCATCCCTACTCGCATACCGCGTGCGGTTCTGCGCTTCTCAACGGCATTTATGTTATGATGAAATGCGTATTCGGATGCTTAATCCGAATATTACGTAATCCTATTTCGTATTATCCCAATATTTACAACATTAGTCACTGCCACTTAACCTAGCACTGTTAATTTGCGGTAGGCATATTTTGGTTCATCACAGTACAATTTAACAAGCTTACTGTAGTCACAACTTCGATATATAACCTAAAAGTTATACGAAACAGCGTCGAAATCTGAACTTTCTCCAATTTTGAAGTTAATTATCCCACCAAAAAAATTATGTTGAAAATACACAGGCCCACGTGTTTTATTCATATTAAAGTATATCAAATAATTCGACAATCGACAGATGACAAGTATCTATCAAAGCAATAGTAGTGTGCATTTTCCTAAAAGGCGGCAAATTCATTTAATCGATAATTTCCATAAGCGCCTGGATGCATCATTCATTTATAGAAACCCTGAATAATATAATGCCCTATACGAGGGTGAATGCTTTCAGCGTCCATAAATATAAGATAATATTTTGTCGGATAGATCGCTGTCTCTTGAAAACACTGACAAAAAGTTAATAGTCTGACGTTTCGATTACACCTGTAATCTTTGTCAAAGACGAAGAACCTCAAAATTTGCCTGACACAAGTTCAAACAAAATTTTGAAAGTAAATAAACAAATCACCAAGGATGCGAGACGTCATAGAAACAACGTGCCAACCTGATAAAAAAGGAACCTAACGATGAAAAAGGAACTACCTACCTACTAGATATACACGAACTACTTGAAAGTATTACATAGGTCAAACTAAAAGAAAAGTAGGTACGCGTTTGAAAGAACACATACGTGCTACTAGGTTGCAACAGATAGATAAATCTTCCGTAGCTGAACACTCATATTTGACTAAACACATGATTGATTTTGATAAAACAAAAATTTTACATAGAGAAAAATATTACCACAAACGTCTAATAAAAGAAGCTATAGAAATTTGTAGGAATACTAATAATTTTAATAGGGATTGTGGAAATTATGAGTTAGGTGACATTTGGAAGGCTATTTTGTAGTTATCTTTTATCAAGTAGTTCGTGTATATCTAGTAGGTAGGTAGTTCCTTTTTCATCGTTAGGTTCCTTTTTCATCAGGTTGGCACGTTGTTTCTATGACGTCTCGCATCCTTGGTGATTTGTTTATTTACTTTCAAAATTTTGTTTGAACTTGTGTCAGGCAAATTTTGAGGTTCTTCGTCTTTGACAAAGATTACAGGTGTAATCGAAACGTCAGACTATTCACTTTTTGTCAGTGTTTTCAAGAGACAGCGATCAATCCGACAAAATATTATCTTATATAATCCCCTATTTTGTGGCGGTCTATGCTGAGCTGAAAAATTTTTAGGATGAACATGCTAAGGCTGACTACTGCGATTCAAACAATTCCCCGAAGCACTAGCACAACCCAAAATCCAGACAGCACTTCTGCTGCTTGCATAAAGTTTTTACTGCAAGAGTGCTAGTGTCTCCTTTAGGCACCAGCCTTTTTTCAATCTTGCTCTAGATATAGCTTTCCTGTATACGGGTCACTTCATGGTTTCATATTTGTGCTAGTCATTACACAGGTAAGAGTTCTGGACACTAGTGCATGTTGCTGATACCTATCCGATGTATTGATCCGATTTATGGTCGTATGCCCAACATTTGTAACATATTGATACACTTGTTTTCCTATTCTCCTTTCGACTCTTTATCTTACCAAGTCTACGACCAAGCATACCCATTCCCAACCTCTTCTTCGACCCTAACTAAGCTGACCACCAGGGCATACTTGCCTTAGAAGTCTTACTTCACTTATACTGCATTCTGTCTACCTGCTTCTTCACTGCGTCCAAGGTATCATTCTTAGTGCTATCAGCATCCAACTTCTGGCTAGGGCTAAAACGTTTGACATAACGCTTTCAGTTTTTAATAAATATCTTAGGGTTTTAGTTGTTTTTCTTACTTTAAATGTAAAGGTAGAATAGCAGAAGTACTTTTGTAGTAGTAGTAGTTATTGTTATTTGTAGTAGTTATGTTACATGTAACCTATATAAGCATGTGCTAGTAATAAAAAACAATTAAATATCACCGTGTTATACCTGCGCTTTCATGCGCATGCGATAGGATCTAAACTCCGCGTCACTATAAAATTCCCGATAGTAGATGTTATTACTACATGTTATACTAGTTTAGCAGTAACCACTTGTACGCACAGAGCCATAGCCAAGACATGCGCTGTACTGTAAACAAAGCTCTTTAGGAATGCAATCWCTAAAAGTCCCGAGGCTTGTGAGAGAACGAATTAAACGTTTTGATGGATAAGTGACAGCTGCCCCATTCTGAGACGCGGAGACGCCTCCTTCTAGAGAAATGCTAATTAGAAGTCAGATGGGGGCTCCAGTTACGTCGCAGTTAACAAATTGTTTCTATGATGGCAGGCGAGAAGGTATCGTTAGGGAGGAGCGAATCTCACAGGAAAGGGGTAAAATGTTATGCAGTGCACGAGTCCAGCTTTAGATTGAGTGCATGCAGGCAACGAGCTTTATGACACTGCATATGATTAGCTGGTAAAATGAACTGCGTTGTGTAGAACTTGCTGTATTCTAAATCTGCTTGTGACATTCACTAATGAAATAGGAATGACTACCATATTATATTATTAGGGGATAAATGAAACGTTCAACGTTTTTCGCCGGATAGGATTAATACACTTAGGGCTTACACCTTACGATAGGTATACCAACACTTGGATACAATTTTTATGGTATTATATGGTACTATTATTTTTATCGTTGTTGGGATATTAAATATTATATGGGGGATAGTTAAAATTATGTTAATTTCTTTTAACAATGTACTTTTATTTAAAAATGTAATTAACAAGTTTTCTTCGTTAATTATTTTTCGGTTCCCAGCCTACCTTTTGTTTTTGTATGTTAAAGCAAACAAGATTTGTGCAAAAAATCGTGTTTTTAAATAGATGGTAAAAAGCGACATCAAGGAAGATGTAGGTGTCAATACTGGCTTTTATTCATTTGATTCTATATCCACAAAAAAATTGCCTTACCGCTGTCAGTACTAATATACATGGTAAGTTTACTAAGAAGTTTACTTAAGTTTTACTAAAACTACTACAAAAAAGTTAAACGATTAAAAGAAATGCAGGAATATACAGAAATACAAAATATACAATTCTGCTTGTCGTTTTTTCGTTGTTTTTTCCACGATTAATCTATTTGAAAAATGGCAACGCTGAGTATCATTATCATCATTAAAAGAAAACGTATGTGTAGAGCAAAGAAGGTAGCTTGTAAGACAAGTAGTGGAATTGATTTTATGTTTTACATTTACTTGCGCACACAAATAAATACGTTTTTCAGTTTGTACCTTCTCATTGTATTTTATGTTGCTCTAATTAACGCGTTTTGACAACCACGAGAATGCCAGACGGCATTCTGGCTTAGCAGAAATGGCCAGTAAGCAAACTATTTCACAGTTCCGCTTTCTGGCAATTGTGAAATGTTCTTAAAACATTTGGCCTATTTAAAATGATGTTTCGCACTTTGGCAACTCAATGACGGCTCGAACGCGTTCTGGTTACTGTGCTTTGCTATTGCCCGAAATTCACCTTTGATCCTAACATAGATACAGTTTGGTGTGGTAACTATCGAAGCGTGTTAAAGGTTAAAACGATGTCAGTACCTGTACCCTCTCAGAATAAGCTCAATAACGATCATTATATTATGGATTACCTGCATGATTAATTTCTTAATTTTGAATTCCCCGCGAAAACAAGCGCGATCGAATAGCCGCATAGATCACAAGCGCATATAAAGCACGATTCGTGATACACGAATATATAACGGCCTGGACAACACAAGGTTATTGACAGATTGGATCGTGTTTTTGCAACTTTTGAAAAAACAAAATAAACAACCAAACAATTTTAGAAAAGATTTCATGCCAAGATACGAAGGCTTATTCCGAAATGTTTGAAAGCATCGGAAGCCAGGATAATGGAGCTAACTTAATTGTTCCAGTGATTAGTCGCATTGCAGTATTTAGTTGAGTGTCAATTTTTACTGTGTGATGGATATTTTTCCAGACAGGACAGCAGTACTCAGCATTGCTATAAAGCAAGACAGTTGAAAGAGTATACTTGCGCTTCTAGTCTGTATTTTTTTAGTGATGTTTTCTAAATGTTTCTTGTACATTGGAGACGTATCTAGGGTCACTCAAAGGTATTTTGACGAGAAGTTATGTTTGGGAATTATGTTATTTGATATAACTTGAAGTTGTTTTGTGTTTTGATGATTGTTGAGATGAAAACAAGCTACCTCCGAATCTCACCCGCAATCTTATTTCCGTCGTACTGTAGGTGGGCGGCGTGCGCAAGATCGCTAAGTCAATTAGGCACATGGTCCACATTTTTGCGTTACGAAAGGGTGGTTTTTACCATAGAATGGCCAACTCTAGATGGGACCTTTAATAAAGCGGTGTGCACCAGATTCATAAGTATACGTCTACGTTATTCAGATGACCCCATCACGGGAGAAGCTTGCACCAGGTGTTTTGAAGCTAAGGATGGCCAGAAGAAAGCGGTTTCGTTGTTCAAACGGCATACTTCAAGTCTCTAGATAGGTCTAACATGCAGTACAGCGTTGTACATCATGTGGGAGGCTTGAACCAGACAGCTTACAATTAGTATGTTTTGTTGCTTTGAAGAAGAACCGTGTTCGGAATACTTCTGTAAATAATTATTAAATACCAGATCCGAAATAATGTTGTAATGCCTTAACCAATACAGTTCATAATACTCAGTCTTTTTTTCACATTTCGTCTAACTGAAGAGTTCAAACACTTTCATCATTACCTACATATTGAAGAACCAGCTCCTACTACATCGTCAGTATGGCAGAAGGTAGTCTTTACGGAATGATAACCTCCACCTAAATTATTACATCAGTTTGTCTTTATTTCCGCTTTGACGTTCATCACCCATCCTTTATAGGTAAAATGCGGAAACAACATTGATCCGGAAAATATTGCATATCGGATGTTCCTGTTTGGCTTGACAGCTTTAGGGAGAATAATCCGCAACACGTCGCTCCGCTTTGCTAAGTCAGCGTCGTCATTTAAATACCCTATTTCCATAACAATATCTGCATGCTGTTACATATTTACCATTAATCACATTTCTCGTTTACGCATTATCGTAACGCGTGATGGATACTCTGGCTGCGTTCCAGAGATATCACACCACACAGCCTTTCATGCGGGACGCTGCCACAGCCCGCCTAGATGTTCCCGGCTAATTACACCCTCTGCAATGGCGTGCCATGTTTTGGTGTTACACGCGCCTACCTGTGTGTGGAACGTATACCACGGTATTAATTATTATTACTTCCAGGGATTAATCTTACTTGTACTCGCACAACGTGTCGTGTGTGTAGTGAGGGAGAACGGGAATGTGATGAAGGTTGCTTGTTTAATCATAGTTACGGTCATTATCAAATATTTATGTTTCAGGCCATTGTGCCCGAGCAAAGTCGTATGTCACAGTGGTGTTTGTCACCATGCGCTTTACTATACGCAGGTACGTGGAACACAATTATTCAAGCCAATTTCCGGAGTTGATTTGACTTGATAAAAGATTATGCTTAGTATAGATAAATTGCAACAATAGATGCATGGTTGCTTAAAACTGTTTCGATAGCAGTCTAAAATGTTATATCGATTCGTTATTCCGCACCTAATAAAATTGTATGTGTGTCCGGTCATTTTCAGTATACTGCTAGATATAGCCTGTGAGATGAATGTTGAGCCTCACGTCATAAATCTAAAGTGTATGGTTCAAATCGATTGAGCCGTTGTCAGATTTTTTCAGTGGCGTGCTGTTTAGCGGGCTACAAATTATACATAATGTATGTTGCTGGTGGCTCATATGTAAGGGGCAAGCTCTGGATATTACACTTTACACATCAATTCCTCGCACCCGTTGCTGCCAAGAGTTAATCAGTTGCTTGAGGTGCTGTATAAATAAACACCAGCGTTCGGGGGTGCACTCCTTCAGTGCACCGCCCACTTGGTCACTAATGTGCTTCAGCATTGCCTTCTTCGCCAACGTTTTTTATCATAATACTGCTTTGCCTATGAACAACATTCCATCAGTCTAGGGTACAAAATTAACGCGTTGTGCCCAGATCGGATAAATAGCACTGAAATGGCAGTGGTACATCGGCAGCCGAATCACCTTGTGAGGTACTCATCTACATATTGCTTAGCCGAAGTATGATCTTTAAACAATGCCAGCAGCTCGGCAATAAGTAAAGCGTTGGCCACGAGCATGCCACGCATCTCCAACCATTCACATATCCGTGCTTAGGTCCATGCAGCAGTTATGTGCTTCACCCTTTTGAAACACCCAAGTTTCATGTATAAACACCAACTTTCGCTTGATGGGCGAGAATGCCAATTTACACAAGTTCTTTTATTATAAACTGCACTCACTAAAGGTTAAATAAATTATTTGCAAGACCACAAAACAAACTACGAGGCAATCACTACAATACAAATAATGTCAATGATGACATTAGTTGACGACATACGTTCGCGCAGCAAACACATCATGACCGCTACTATTAGAAAGAGAGAGAAATGGGCACATATGTCTAATCCGCAGGAGACGTACGTCCTAAATACCACTCTATATAAGCAACGAAGGAACGAACGGCACAATAGTAAAATCAGTTCTCGGTGCTTGATTCGCGAAATCGTGACGTGAGGCTCAACTTTCATCTCTCAAACTATACTGATGTAGACTATACCTATACGAAAGGTATTGGTTTTTAAATGCTCTTATTGTGTAAGTACCATGATGTTTAGTAATTTAACAATTTCCGTATTTTGTATTAAATAATAAAGAGGTAGAGTAAGTACAACATTTTTTCTCAATTCTCTGATTTGTTGCTACGACTACATGCTGTTTTTATATTAAGTCTGAGATCCTGAATAGTTTTCTTGCTTGCCAAGTAACTGTTTCAAAATACATGTACGACACTGCAAAACAAATGCCTTGCTTTGAACATTTATGATCACAGATACAGCCAAATTATTTTACCGTGTCCAGGATGTTGTAAAGCGCAGTCAACACGTCCTTATATGTTTCGTTTTCACTCATTTAACACCAACAAGAAAGAGTAGGCTTAGACACTAGTTAAAGTAGTGGTAAATCGGATAGACCAGGAATTCTCAAAATTCTTATTAAAATATGAAATAAAATAATTCTATTTGTTATTTTGTACTGATCTAGAATGGGATGTACTGTATCAGTGTTATATGCAATGGATCATAAATTGACCTTGAATATCGCGGAATACAAATAGTATATGCGATACCTACTTTTCCACTACTTTAGCTGGTATCTATCGTATTCCTTTTTTATGTTTTAATGGTTGAGGACGAATATGATAGGTATGTGTTTAGCTCGGTTTTGAGATATATTGGACACGGTAAAATGTTTTCCCTATGTCAATTTTGTATTATACTGCAGAATACAATAATGGATTTATAGTTTCAAGGATAAATAATGAATAACCACATTCATACTACGCACTTTTCAATTATTTATTATGAGAATATGATTAGCAAGACAATTCTACATTATCTGTCTTAAATAAATTGCAGTTCTTTAATTTGCTTGTGGTGCTTACCTAGGCAGGGTTCGCAAAACCGGTTAATATCACCAAAACCAGTATTCGCGGTATTTAAGTTTTACGAATATGAGGAATCCTATATTTTCTGCATCCACTGTTTGTTGCTGACGGTCAGCGCTAGACCGACACGAAGTGAATTTTTAGACGATACTAAATTTTTTACAAGGAACATAGATATGTGGCTGACTGCGCGAAATAGAATAAAGTTTTGATAACAACTGTCGGATGATTCTGTCATATATATAATAATTATGTCATATAGGTATTAATATTATTATTATTAACAAGATTCAAGATAATGTTGATTATTTGCTCGCAGGACTACTGGTATCTATTCACTCTCATATTACAACAATTAAAAAATACAACAAATGCTTCATATGTATGAGTAACTAACATTAAGCAACTCAAATTGAATGTATAGCGAGAAACTCCACCTGTAAGCAGCTGACAGCATACAACAGAACACAAACTATGTGGAACCACGAAAAACATATCCAACATCTGCCAAACAACATTCACTTCAAGTCACCCTTGAGTCCAAACAGTGGCACGCAAGCAGCTAAATATCATAAGTTAATTAAGCGATAACTAAACAAAAGCAATCGACAGCTTACATATAAAGGTATACATCAACATACACGCAAACGCATAGAGTTCCATTAAACACCACAACAAAACGCTACTGCTGTAAATGATAAATTCTTAGAAGCTATCAAAAGACTAAAGATGAATACGAATATTTCTAACACAATAAAGTTATTAAGACGTAACAAAGATATCATAGGCTAGACAGTAACGTAAGATAGAAATGAATCGTGTAATTAAAATACGTATTAATAAAAAGTCTGACGGACATAATAAAAGAAAACGTTTGAAATGTTTGATTTATTAAAATGTTATAATTCGGTTACATTGAAAGTGTGGTCAAATATAAATGAATATTCATTTTTGACTGTTATGAAACTTTATAGTTTCTTCTTCACGCCTCCAATTCGGAAAACGTAACCGAAGAATTTACTTTGATTTATGTTATACATCCACGTCAACAATTCAACCGAATAATAAAAACCCCTCATCCTTTTAGTGGGTTACGTTATTCTTTCACCTTCTCAATTTATGCTATTTATTTACGTAATTCTCGTTGACCATTAGTGGGCAAGCTTCCTAGGTTAGTGAATATGAGAAGTTGGAATAAACTCGGCTTATTTTTGACATTATTCTTAATAAACTCAGAATATAAGTTAGCTTATAATTTGTGGTATCCTGCCTTATCCTTAAATATTTTACCGTTGCTGCATTATTATCCTGCTGTCATGTAACCTGTTATGGTGATCTTGAAAACTTTCTTATTTGCTAATAGAACAGGCCATTAAGTTATTGCCACTGCTACACTGCAATTTCTAATATCCTAGTTATTATTGTTACACGACACGACAAGTAACAAGTAACATTCAATACCTGACGTTTGTAAAGAAGTCTGAGGTGTGGAAAGTAATATGTTAACTAAAAAAAACTAGTTGCAATTTTATATTTTAATGGATTATCCATTATTTCAATATAAAAATTATTACGTTTCATCCCTTTTTTCATACTGCTAGTAGAGTAAACACTTGGTATCTACAAATCCAATGCGTTGTAGATTTTCTCAGGGCTTATCTTTAGAAAAGAAAACCTGCTAAAGGAGACACGCATCGAGGATTACACGTACAAGACAAGCGCGATATACGATATCAGTTTGTCTAATATAATCATCATTCATCACCGCTATCGGCTGACAGTTTGGTTTAGCAAGGGTTCCGTTAAGCGGCGTCACTGAAGTGGTTACGCCTTGAGTTGACGGACCGTTTACAGGAGCGCCGATATCTTTCAGGGGCTGAAGTGCGCGGTTCGAGTGCTATAAAAATATACCGCCGAAAGCGCTTGTGTGGAAAAGAAATTTTAATGTGTTTTCTTACGTTGATGGTTATGACTGGCATATTCTGTACCTGAAATGGGTAACCATGAGTTGTTAATGGATCGTACAGCAAAAAAGCAAAAAAGATTTGATTAGGTAATTCAAAAAATTAGTTTACATAATTTATAAAAGATGTTCTCTTTTTGGTAAGCCTAATGAGGTAATGCGTAATTTTTTCGAAAAAGAAAAAAAACATTTATTTGTTGTTTTGGAGGTATTCTTCCCTTTATACTAATATACCTTTGCATTCAAATTTTAAAACATTTTCGCCAATCTAACCTCGGCTGATGTAAACACGTGGATG
The DNA here is from genome assembly GCA_025024175.1 of Rhyzopertha dominica. Classification (NCBI taxonomy): domain Eukaryota; kingdom Metazoa; phylum Arthropoda; class Insecta; order Coleoptera; family Bostrichidae; genus Rhyzopertha; species Rhyzopertha dominica. The sequence continues at coordinate 16,640,752 of QCXZ01000001.1, forward strand.
CAGAAAAGACATTGTAGAATTTAACTGCAATAGTTGTATCATTCAGCACCAACAGAACGGCGATCGTTTAACAGAGTGGAAAGAAGTTTGATAATTCCGAAAACCTTAAGATTATATTTTTGTTTCGATTTTTTTCGTGAATAACTGGTTGGCGCAGACTGATTTTCAAAGAAGCAAACTGCCCGCTACTGTTTTTTATCAAGTTTCAGCACCTGTAATGATGCAGCGAATTAGTGTAGACTGAAATAACACATTTCTTAATTGAGTCAAATCATGATGAATTAATCGGAAATAAAGCTTACGTACTATTAAATGTTTACGTAAGATGCTGTGACTTGTATTTACACGAGTTACTTGAATACTCGTTACTGTTATAACGTAGTCTTCAATCGTGTTCCGACCAAGACCAATATTGTTTTCGTAATAGCAATTTTCTGCATAAATATTCGAAGAATATCAGCTATGCTTAATTTCATTATGTATTATAGCTTTATGATAGCTAAGTGCTATTGGAGTACATAATCTCTTATTAAATATTTGATTAATTTCCTGAAAACGTTTATAGCCAAGTCACGTTTGGCATCACAAATAATACAACTCGATAACTCAGCCCCACGACTTCTTTTGCAAAACTTTTTCAATATGCCAAATTTATTTTTAATATTTTTAATGCATTGATTAATATGGGCCTGATGATGGTGTAAGCCGAAAATGGTCGTCATTATATTATTCAATAAATGTTCTGCATATAGCTCCATAACTCAATGTTACGGAATTACTTTGTTACTTTGTAACCTATCAACACTTAAACATACCATAGTATGCCGTGGTAGGTACTAGTAGTCTACTAAGTCCATCTACGAATACGATTTTGGTCGAGTGGCCTTAGTGACGTTCTATTATAGTGTTTTAGCCTATCACCTTTGTTTAGAAATAAGGGCGATTGCTACTAAAACGAAGAGGAATGTAAAAACAGTAGTGGTTTGCTGTTGGGCGTGATTCCAGGCAGACCGAATATGAAGAGCAAGAGATACAGGGCTTCGACGAAGAACATTAGATCGGCAATACCGTCGTCTTTGATTTTTTTCAAAGGGACCAGTTCACTCGACACTACGAGATCGCTAGCAGACCAGTGGTTTACAAAACATGGAAGACCAATTGTGAGCAGGACCATTCACCGTCCAATAAGCTTTGGCTTGTTTTATACTCTTCGTCTGATACTGCCCCGAATCATTAAGCATGGGAGTAGCCGACTGGAGTGGTCTAAAAAACGAGCAAAGTAGAACCAGGAATGACATACTATTGTCTGAAATGATTTAATAAAATATTTGTACGGACTACGTTAGACTAAGCAAAATAAACAAAAACAATGTATAATGAGCTGTATGGTGAGAAAAATAGAGAACTGAGTACTGAACCTTGGGGCACTAATCGTAAGGGAGTTAAAGAAACAACGTCGCAAACAATATGATATGATTGKTTCGACCAAAGACCTTCGACAAATATAAAGAATTAACGTCGTGAACAGGTTATTAATAATCAACAACTGAAACAAGGTCCTTAGGTAACAGATTGATTACAAAATTTAGGTACCTAATCTTAATATAATAAAAGATCTCCCCTGGTCAATCCACTCTGTCCCTACGTTTAGTTTTGCCCTGTTGGGGCTCATCAGGTAGGGGTACAGAGTAAATTGACCAAAGCAGATCGTCGCCTGAACCGCAGCGTGCGGACTGGATGTGTGAGAGAGCTGATGCCCTCCGTGCCATCTAAGCGGAACTCTGCTAGCTAGCCCGTCCATAACTATGGTAGACATCGACCTAGTGCAGGTTCTTGTCGATGGCATCGGAGAAGCTTCTCCGTGAGCAGGGTCTATCACAGTTATGGACGGCTTAGTTAGCAGAGTTCGGCTTAGATGGCACTGAGGGTCAGTGTTGGTAACTTGACGGACATTTCCCTACATGTAGGAAAAAATCTTGCTGATTTTAAAAAGTGAGAGAAACGGGAGGGAAATTTAAAAAACTGCATGATGTAGGGAAATTCTGAATTTAACATTTTTTGATACCTGGCATTACATTTATTTAAAACTTGAATTTATTGCCAATGCGCGAATAGTAGTTGTTTAACTGTAACTTGACGGATGCTGTTACATAGCGTTTGAAGCTTGAAATATGTTAAGTCCCTAGATTGAGAAACAGTATTACACTAGACAAGAACAAGATATGCAATTGGCAATCAAGGTTGACAGACTGTTTAATATTAAGTTTTAAGTTTAACATTGTTGCTGGCTATTGGAAAGTTCTAGTTTATGTGTTAAATTTTTAGAATGCCGCATGATGATATTATTTAAAAAAAGTTAAATATAGTGTTAAATAACATAAAAATTGCTTAGGTATTTATATTTTACTTAGATACTCAATCACAGTTTGGGGGTGGATTGGCGTTAAGCAAAATGTTTGAGGGCTTTGTCATTTATTTATTTTCGAATGTTTTAATTAATACATAGTAAAAAATTTAAACATGTACAATGAAAAACATCTAAAATACAAGTAAAATTGCATTGTAGGGGAAAAAGACGGAAAATTTCAAGTTACAGCGGGAAATTGTAAGGAGATTTTATATTATATAGAGGGAATTGCAGTTTTAAAGGTTACCATCACTGCTGAGGGTATCAGCTCCCTGATATATACAGTCCACACGCCGCGGTTAAGGCCACAGTCTGCTTTGGTCAATTTACTCTGTATGGCTACCTGATGAGCCCCAATAGGGCGAAATTAGTCGTAGGGTCAGAGTAGTAGCTTTTCCATTTCATCGACAGGAACCTGCACTAGCTAGCAGAGTTCCGCTTAGATGGCATTGAGGGCATCAGATCTCTCATACATCTAATCTTAATATTGTATTCAGCAGAACAGAATTTTCTAGTCAAATTTTTACTACGGAACTACTCTTGGACAACGCAATAGATAGGCTAATATCAGCAAGGCTAGAAGAATTAAATTTAATCAGTAGCAGTTGATTTTGAATGTATTTACAGCTAGCCATAGTGAAGCTAAATCGTAGTTTTCTGTAATAGTTTCTCGAGAAGGGCGTATAATATTCTAGTCTAGGGGATTCGAAGTATATACTTCAAAAGAATTGCACGCCCTCTCTTAACTAAGAAGTTTATGTAATTGTGAACATCGTAACATCCTGCGTTCTTTTTAATCCTGATACAAAATTTGGTTACACAACAACAGAATAATAAAGAAGTGGGACAATAATCAGTTATGCATTAAAAACATCGCTCTAGCTTTGACAAACACTGGCAGTTGCCGCAAGACCAATCAGCTTGACCGCAATCGACTCATGCCCAGCAATTTAGGAAGCACTCTGCTCATTCGTGCATCTCGCATCCATCTTATGCCCCTGTGCCTGTTGTTGCATTCCAACTGCTTGCTGTTCCTGAACTGATTCACCACTAATTTATTCCTCCGCCGCACAGATGCAATATCCCTGTAAGCTCACCGCGCCAGGAATAAGGCTAGATTCCCAGTGCAACTAGACAGCAAACTAATGCGTGGTGCGGCCGCATGATATATCGATATCTGAGCATAAATGCGGATTTCTCAAACTTTAAATTAACATTGAACTAGGCAAAGCTGAAATTGAAATAACCGCGAAATCCGTTTGATTTAGATATGTGCTTTTAATTCCTAAGTGTCTGTTGCAAACATTCTGGTGCATGGTATAACTTACATGTACGTAATAGTTTATATACATCAGGTAGCTCAGTTGAGGAACGGTAGGGTTATGTTACTAAGCGTTTGGCGCCATATACTGAACGTGTTGCCGAAAACGAACGGTCGCAATTTCGTTCGACATTCTTCAAAATGCACGGTTTTCAATGCAGCCTATAAACAAATGTAAAGTCGGAGTGAAGAAATCAGCTTCAACAGGAAATAATAGAATTCAATTCACAGTATGGCGTAGTTAAATGTTTTAGCTAGCTGTATACCAATGGTGACTGATGTCTATGATAGACAAGAAAAAAGATGGATACCGTACGTAATACTGATAGCGTTACCAACTGTACGGCTAACAAGGAATTCAATATTTTTTCCCTTAGAATGTTTGCTGTAGTTGTTACATACCTAGTTGGCAACATATCATAACTATGACAGTACTCTAGCTTTAGATATTATGTTTTACAAGTGTAAATATATAAACAGAACAAGGGTAGGACGACACCGAACCGAAACCGACGAAACAGAGACCTGTAATCAGCGCGATATGGATGTCTGCTACTATTCAAATATAGAACAATATCCCGAAATTAGTAATCCGTACTCAAGATGGATGTGTAATAATGCAAAGATATGGCGCGCGAAGTAATTTTAATTGTGGACCTATGTTCTAAGATATCTAATAGATTAAATCAGCCTCTCCTAAGGATACGGGAGATCATAGTACCGTTTTGCCAAATTTGCTTGTATAGCATTTTTGCGCAGCAGAGTTAACTAAATGGCACTGTTTCCTTTTAACAAGATCTAGTGTCATGCGGGAATATATTTGTATATAAAAAGAGTAATGGGCCAACAACTGATACCTTATCTCTTGAAGAGGGAATTAAAATTGTAAAGTAGCAGTTTCTTCAATAATAATTCGTAACCAATGCAGTCGAAAACATTCGACTTGAATAAATTCAGAAGCATCTTTTGTTTCTAAAATTTTAAATTTTCGTTAGGACATATGTGTACATTTGATCTTTGAAAATATCGATAACCGAGTTATCTCGTAAACAGGTAATAGCTCGAATAGATTGTATAAACATTGTTCCTCGTGAACATGCACTATATACGCAATTCCGCAAGACACAGTACATATGCAAAGATTTTGTCAGGGGTGATATGATCAATTTTCTAACAGGTGTAATTGCTGACATGCTTAGTCCATACAAGTCCTAGATTAAACACTTTCAATCCTCCCTTATACGTCTTTGACCTGATGGTATGATACCATACTTAACACAAACTTCTAATTTTTAAAATCCAGTTCAAGTGTCATAGAGGATAAAGAGCATCACCTCCGCAACTGGCGTGAAGTAACTGGCGTTGGTTTGGTCTTCGTGGATGTACGTTGCAGTGTGCAACAAACTGAACTGTCTCCTTATTTTTCTTAATCTTTCTGTATTTCGAGATTTGTAAGCACCTTTGCATCATCACAGTCACAGGTAAAAGTAATATCGTTTTATTTTTATCAGTACAATAAATGACGAATACGTCAACCATACCAAATGTCAAATGTGCATCAAATTTTAGAAATGGCAGATGCTAGGAATTAGAAACCATACTTTGCTTGACACATTCTTTTTATGAACGCCCGTTATATGTACGTTGGATCCTTTTGCTGATAGCTTTGAGGTAAAATTATTACTTTATAGGGTCAAATTGCTATTATTAGATTACGTAGTGCCTTAGATACTTTGGAGGCTCTGCATTGTTATATTTGATATTAGTAATTCTAGTTTTACGGTTGTACTGACGTCTGTGGTTTGTAAAAGCACTTTCTAAGTTATAAATATCGTTGAAAGACGCAACTGTTCTCTTATAACTTCGTATTCACTACGGTACCAATCGTGGTCGGCCCTCTCAACATACGACCCTGTGTTGATATTTTTAATGACAGTAATATGCTTCTAATATGACCAGACAAACAACTATTAGATTGATCTAAATTTATAAATATATCACCAGCATATATCCGCAATCGAAAAGCCCTTTTTTAAGTTAGACACGTCTTTCTTTCTTCTTTCTTCTTTCTACATTTCAGGGGCACTTTGGAAATCGCCTATAACTATGTTATCTAGCGATGGCTTTACTAAGTACAATGTGAATTGGTACGATCTGTAAGTGAAGAGACCACACTGCCGGCTCCTCGATCTTTTTGTAAAAATGGGTAGACATCATCTAGCTGTGGCTTTTTTAACTATTTTACAACAATAAAAAAGTACCTGAGCTTCAGTTCATTGTGCCCCCAGTAAATCCTGAATTCTCTAGCATCTAGTGAAGTGACTTTTTAGCCGATATACCTGTTTACTCCGTATATAGTTACGTAGGTAAAATGGATGAGATAACGTAAATAATCGTAGTGAAATTTTATGACCTTCGACAGAAGAAAAACCGGTGTATTTGAATGCTTGAAGAAAAAAGAAACTCGAAGTTGAATAGTAAAAGTATGTATGCACCATTTGCAGCGGTCGAGGTATATAATTATCGTTGGGTCGTATGCAGAATACGGCTTATTCGTGCCCGTCTGCAAGCATGTGCGCATTTCCGATTGTATCTACAACTTCACGGAAAATTATCTATCCTATATATTACATGTGAATATGCGAGTTAAAACGAGTATTTATTAGAAACTTCAAATTAGCATTAAACGTGGCAAAGTTGAAATTAAAATGACCACCAGTCCCAATTGCATGCACTTGCAGGGGCAAAGTAGCTAATGCAATTAGCAGTATCTCGGGCCAGGGCCCGCGCCGGCTGTTAACTGGGTCGGGGGAAGTAACGAGTTCGGACCACAGCGCAACAGAGTTCCTCAGGGTCCCAGGCATGAAGATCTGGGCCCAGAGCAATTAGCATATAATACCCAGAAATGCCCGCAGAGGTTAGGGCGTCCGCCATGGGATTGCGACGCTGATGTCCCGAGACGCACTGCCGTGAAATGCTACGGAGACGGCGTAACCCTATTTATCGAGCATGATTGCCCTAATTGCGGGATTCGAGAACGTTGCGGCGGGTCTGCGGCAACAAGATGATCGAGCCGGCGAATTAGCCAGGTGTTGAAAGTAGGACTAAACAATCGCTTCCGTTTTAAATAAAACGGTTGCTGCAACTCAATAAAATTGTGAATAGAGAAAGTTTTAACATCGATTACAAAATAAGTTTTATAAACATTTAATCGTTAAGCTAAAGGTTAGCGATACATTTGCACGCTTTATTATTGTTTTTCTAAGTACGCTTATCTTAACCTTCGGTAGTGTTTTTTTTTGTATTGTGGGATTATTTATATAGTATCTAAAAGGTGACAAAAAAGTTCTAATAATTTTATACTTTGCTGTTTTTAGTGTTCATGTAACATTTTTATTTATTTCTATTGACTTTATTGAATTCCTCGTGCAATTGTGGTGTTGCAAGTGTGGTAATAATGTGGTCAATTTAAATTCTGTTTTGGTCATGTCTCGTGAAAGTGACCGCATCACCGTCGTCGAGTTGCACAGGGCAGGAATGAAGAGGGCAGACATTGCTCGAACGACTGGGTTCAAACCGGCCAGCTGTGAGCTGTGAAACGTTTCGAAGAGACCGGCGGGACCACAGACCTTCCTCGAAGCGGCCGTCCAACCACCGTGACCATTCCGGAGAACATCCAGAAGGTTCCGTGTCGAATTCAACGAAATTCGGAGGTGTAGCTGCACAAAATGGCGAAAAACCTTGGTATTAACCGAAAGAGTGTCAGAAACATCGTCATACAGAAACTGAGACTGCGCAGCTACAAGATCGCTTGCGTCCGTTTTCTGAATGAGACGATGAAGGCGAAACTGCGCGAGAAATATCGCCTGATGCTACAACTGCTCGCCGGTGCTCGCCTGTTGAAAGTGCTCTTCATCGACAAAAAGATTTTCACGGTCCAGCCGCTCTACAACCGCCAGAATCGCCGGCAGCTGCTGAAGAAAGGCCAGCAGAAGACCGCTGCGGCAAGAACTATCGGTCGAAGTCATTTTCAGGTCTCGGTTATGGTTTGGGCCGAAATCTGCGCCACCGGAAAGACGCGGTTGGTCTTCATAGAGGGGAACCTCAAGATCGAGGTCGCCAGCTACCAGCAGCAAGTCCTCCATGACGTACTGGATCCGTGGGCAACGCAGCACTTCGGCTCAGCTGAATTTACTCTCCAACAAGACTGGGCACTGGCGCATTCCGCCAAATCGACAATCGCTGCCTGCGAGAAGCTGTTTCCGGACTTTTGGGGCAAGGACGTCTGCCGCCGAACTCGCTGAACCTCAACCCCATGGACTACTCGGTGTGGTCCAAAGTGGATAAAAAAATCTCGGCTAACCGCTAGGCTATACTGTCGAAGCGCTCAAAACGCCTCTGATTCACGCTTGGGACGAAATTACGGTGGACCAATGTGGCGAGCACCTTCGGAAACATTCGCAAGGGACTGCGTAAATGTATTCAAGCCAAAGATGGCAATTTCGAATATTTAATGTAAATTCCTATCTTTGGTGTTAAAGTTATTGATATAACAAACGTTATTGCTCATGAAGTTGATTGAATTAATTTTTGTTTACGGTATTTCTATAGTATTGAAATATCTGAAAAAATTCTCAGAACTTTTTTGTCACCCTGTATTTCCTTGTACACTTCCATACTACTAACATTTCCACGTAAGATGTTCTAATGTAAAATAATGACTAATTCTAGAACCTATTCAAATGAATTTTAACATAACTTTGCAACGTAAGGCACATTCAGACAAAATTTTAATAAAGCTGTCATAAGATAGTATATTTTAAGGCTCTTGTCAAGGGCACTTTTAAAAACACGAGAAAGTAGACTCTCCCGTTGCGTCGCTTCTAGGAAGGCAGACATGTTTATGACTCTTTTGTGTGTGTATGCGTGGTTAGATCGCTCAATTTCCTCATTAGATGACCAAGGTGTTTACTTACAATTTTGCAATCCTGTGTTGTTTAGCTGGAGTTTTTCTTAAATAATATGGGATAATTAGAATTAAAGAAAATCCATTTCATATCGCGTGAGATCAAACTAAGCTTGATTAGCTTTAGTTAGCTTTGAGTAAATGGTTGGACTTGAGAATTGGTTGTAAAAACAAAGACTTGATCATTCGGGCCACGGAGAGTATGTAGGTGTAGACCAATCACCACTTAGCATAGAAAATCACCGAGTAAAGTACCGTATTTTTAGGAAATCTCAAGGCATCCCGTTTCAAACTCTAAAAGTAATATTATTTTAGCCCAGCTCGCTATGTAAAGTATAATTGATTAAGATTTGACACAGAACTTAGAAAGCGATTCAAAGAAAAATATGTGTGAAGTTGTGTGGAAGGTGTATATTTGCGTATTCCATTGATGCAATATACATAAATTTCGGGTCAGTGGTACTCCCCTGTATTTTGGTAATGTTTTTGTTAATCTAGTTAGTCTTGCATTAATTGAGATAAAGTTACTGACGTTTACAATGTTTTTAAAGAGTAATTCGGCTAATTGCTCGTAACAAATTAATTATATAGAGTTAGCTGGAGTCATCACAATTCTGGTAAAGGGTATAAGTGTATAATATTAGTTACCCGTTCAATTACCTATATATTGAGAATAGCTGATCATGATTAAAGTTGGTTAATTTGTTCACTACTTTATTCATTAATTATGGTTAAATATATATTTGCTATTAGAAACGTCATTTCTTCTTCATTCTTTACTAGTTTACCATACCTCGTGTGAAGTCTTGCCAGGTGCATTCGATTAAAGGTAAGTTAGGCACTTTTAACTAAGTTACGTTGCTTTCAGGTTAGATTAAATTACTAATGGTCCAGCCACTTTAGCGTATTTACGTCGGACTGAAAGATGGCAAGTTATAAACTTGTATAAACCATTATTATCACATTCTATATCATGACTTAAAAGGTGCAAAAATATCGTGTGCACATCTTAAGATATATACGTGTGTTATTGGTGAAGCAGGCGCAATTTTAATAAAATAATAGTTTTGGCCGAGAATCGAACTCGGACCTTTGGAACGGCGCTCCAATGTGCACGCAAACACTCTACCAATGCATAAGCGCTTAACGATTAAAGCTTTATATAATTGTGATCTAAATTAACGGTGAGGCGATTAGCGACTTCAAAGCGTTTTCAAATTGAAGCCCTCGTGACTTTAAATGAATCGAAAGCTGTAAGGCAATGAAAGTAATATGATACATGGCACCCTTACTATTTAAACTTATCAAGTAGGTAGCTCTTTTGATAATAATTGTGAAAAGCACATCGCCTGTAGGAGGAAGTTAAAAGATAAAATGTGATAGAAACTAGACACGCATTTATAATTGTTGGAGTGTAGGTTAATTGATTAACTGAAACTAATTCATTAAACTTTTCACATATCCGTGCGGAGGATGAAACAGAGGTTGGTGCCGATTATCGTAGTGAACGCACTGAACCGAGCTATGCTTATACACTTATACCTAGTGACATTTCATGGCTTTGTTTAGTGATTTGAATGGCTTTGTTTAGTGAATATGTGGTTAATGTGATTATGATTGTGTTGGCATAGGTGAAGACCCCATCTACCCCACCAATACCAAGCGCAGCCTCCAACAACAAAAAAAAATATAAGAAGTAGCAAAATCCTTTACTGACATAACAATGCTAGGTGAGCAGGATTAGCAATAATTTTTGCTTGTGTAATCAAAATCACCATTATATAGCTAAAATAAAAACACCAAAGCTGGGGCAAATTTTAAAACCAAATTTGTGCCATACACTGAGCAAGGAAAGGCTAGGTGGGTATAAGCCGCCTTTGTCAAGCTGGAAAGAGCCTTGAAAATAAACACAAAACAGACTCCGAAATAAAATGGAGAAATCTTAAAGCAAATAGACATATTATAGCAGGATTTAACGCTATACACTAGGCTGTGAAAGAGGTCGTTTAGAATATGTCACCTGCAGTCTACACTGTTACAGTCTGTTTCAAATGACACGTTAATGGCTACTCATGTATTACTTATGGGCGCCAGGCGGTTTTCTTTCGTCTAGTAGAAACTGGACAAGCGAAACACTATCATTTATCTATCTCCCTTCATCGTTTCTTACTTTGTAGATTTTTTATCCATGCTACCTAAATCTGTAAATAAGTTAGCACTAGTAACACCAATAAAACTTTAAGTATCCAGGAGACTGAAAATACCAAATACCAGCAGAACAACCAACTTACTAACAAACACTAAATACATTCCTAGACTTTCTATACGTTCTTCCAGTTCTAAAGATTCTCTTAAGCAACAAGACCTCAACTTAATCGAAAGAAGACAAGATAGATATACCTACAAAGTAGCATTAAGTCTATGTTACATTTTTCGCAAATAACGAGCCTGATTACAACAAACTTTCGGATAAAACGAACTTTAAATTTTTGTATAACCAAGGAAGTAAGGAATTCTCTGAAATGCGCAGAGAAATATAGTGGGGAGAACACGCATAGGCCGACTGCGCATCCGAATTCAGTTGGGACACTGTAATGGTCGCCATATTGTCCACAGAAACGTCAAAAATCAGGCAGTGTTGTCAAATGGCAGTACTTTTTTTAATTAAAAGAACTTTAAACTTTTATGCCTATAAAAATGAAAAATCTATCTAAACTTATTTTGCAACGTAAATGGTACAAGATATTATTTAAAAATATTTAATTATAACAAATAATTACTGCAAAAATTTATTAAGGATTATAATATTTACTTATGCAGGGAGACATCTTGCGACTTTCGAACGTTTATTCGATGTTCACTCTTTAGCTATACAACTCATAACTAAAATTAATGAAACTACTAAATAAAACTAAGAAATAAGTCGTGCAAGCAGAGAACAAAATCACAATCACAATAGCTAACGCCACGGGCCACGCAATGTTAACAAAACAATGCTAGGAGCATAGAATAACATGTGGCAACGCCGGTCTGGGAGCTTTGTTTATGTGCTGTGTAACTGATGACAGTTGATTAACGACAGACATTTTCCGTATTAAATTAACCATTTAATTGATATTTATAAAACATTCCAAGAACAAGTCAAACTGATTTTAGTATTTCAACACTGCTACATCAAATTGGTTCGCATTTACCCTATTTTTAAGTGAAACTGTTGCACAAGATGTCATTATTTAAAGTAAGCGCCAAAAGTTTGACGTTCTCGTGGACAATATGGCAGCCCCCTTGTTTACTAGCATTCGCGCAGATCCAAGAGCGTACTCCCAACTCTAGTTCTCTGGAAATGCGTCATATGCCAGGCTGAGCACGAGCGGTGGCCGGCAAACGTTGTATGTACTATGGGTGTGTTTTACCAGGGTTGCAAATTTGTGTATCATTACACGAAATGTGAGTATRTTACAGAAAGCTGCCTGCAAAGGAATATGTGCGTGCAATTCAGTGCTGGAACTAAAACAGCAAAGGTCTTATTATTATAAGTAACTAGTTTCTCTATTTTACACAAAAACCGCTGTGCAGGAACCATTTACATTATATATTTACAAGTGAGAACTGACAACGTACTGCGTGCAATACCGCTTGATGACTTTAGATAGAGCTCTATCTTTATTAGGTGCAACATCCATGTTTTGAAGGCGTGAATCAGAGATACGGAGATGCTATGTTGCAATCATAAGTGACGTAATTTGAGAGAAAACACCTAAAGCTTTTACTCTGAAAAAAGCTAATTATTTACTACKGCATCGCCTATCTAGCTGCAATTTTGTATATCTCTAAAAAGTGACTTCATAAATACGAATCTCAAATCAGTTTCTTGCAATCATGTCCAGTTCTTGAGAAACACATGTTTACTTTACGACGCTAACTGATTTTCCCTATGCTACACACTGCTTAACACTTTAACATCCGATCGGGGGTGGAGGATGCTGAGAAATAAGTAAACATTATCTAGAGCCTTTAAGTAGAAGGAAGAAATCACCATGACAGCGCGACAGTATTAAACAGAAATCAGCCACAGAAGATCCAGAGAGCAACAAAGAATCTCAATGGGAGAAAACTAAAGGATACATACTATAAATATCCAGTCGAGCACCATCATCCCATCTAGAGCTGCAGCCAATGAACGGAATAAACATAATATACGAAATCAATCTAAGAAGCGTCGACACCACCAGACAAGAGCAACCCAAGCAAAACGCAGAAATTGTAATTGCGACTTACAAAAGGCAAGAAAATACTTAATAAGGAAGTAATAAACCACTAGACAACTCGAGACAGAAATATCTAAGAAAAGTATTCACTGGTTGGGTGCACTCAGCTAACCCAGCTAACCTTTCCTTTCAAATCTTCAGCTTGCTGTAACGTGCGTTACGTAAGGGCCTATTAGCAACAAGCGTGACCCTTTCAACCCAGTGTATACAGGCAGCCCGACGGTATTTCCGGTAGCGGCAGAAATGCCTACCGTACATTGGTTTAATTAATCAGTCCTAAGGAGGATGAAACAATCAGCCATAAGCAGGTGGTCATAATCGACAGACTTAAATACAGCCGATATATATCTCGCGCGTTCTAGTTGGATATGATAAGTCAATAAATAAAGTGTGTCACATCTGGAAACTTTAGTAGTTAATAGTTAACATTTTAGATCTTGGATATCCGTAATGGAATAAAATGGTTTCATGACAACAAAACGGTGAACAGACGATTATTTTCAGTCTTTAATCAAACGTTTCCATCAGATTTGCTTTCTGACAACAAATAATTGCAGTCTCCTTTGTGGCTTTTCTATTGTTCCTGCTGTCTGCCCTTTAAGTTCGACTTCGAAAGTGATTTCTTTTCAGGCTCAAAAGGCAATGTGAATTAAAAAGTCAACAAAAGCCAAATACGCAGTCTCTTGAAGGAGTTTAAAATAACCCCCTGTGAAAGTTGAATCGAGATGCCCTCGTATTTTGTACAGCGACATGCCACCGACTTCAAAGAAAAAATGCCGAATGAAAATATTACACGTTTCGGGCGTAGGAGCGTACGCAGGAAAGCGTTCCGCTGTCGGGTGCATATATCAAAAGGGGAGGATCAGGTTACCGTAACCTTCAGTGTAAACATAGAGCTCGGGAAAACACGTTCCACTTGTAAAATTAAAGGCAAACAGACTTTCCATTAGATAACGGGCCAAATGTTGAGTGGTTGAACACAGACGGCAACCGCTCTAACTTTAGTTTTCAAACAATGTTGCAAATAAGAGTGACTTTGGTTATACGTATACAGAATGCGTACAAATTGCCGCGACTCTAAGCTCTGATACCAAATGTACAGAAGCACTGAAAGAAGTTGCTTGCACAGCTGAAACAAAGGCATTGGCTATTTATGATTTCATGTTACTTCTATTAAAATACGAATGTTATTATCAGATAATAATATTTATACCACTATCAAACAATAGTTTTGCCTTGAAGTGCAGCTAGTATTAATACCTAGAATGAGCTAGATGAATACATACAGAAGAAGGATAATATTTTACGACTGCAAAATTAATTTAAAAAAAAACAACTTTATTTATGCATTCCAAAAGCACATGGTTGCGCGTTTTTTTTCCAATTTTATATTACTATAGTACTATAGATTCGTACTACTGGATACTGGAAGTGATGGATTAGTAAAAAACGAAGCAAAAAAGAAATATATTTTAATGAATAAATTATTTCCCAGTGCGACTTTTGCCAGGTATCATTATGGGTCTACTTAGAACGAAAAAGCATATTCTCGTTTACTTGGACTGAACACTCTTAAGAAAACTTTTAGGTCACCCTGAATTATTCTTTATTTTGGTAAGAAAACGTCCAGGAAATTCTAACTTATTACAACAGCAGCTATGACATTGAGTTTCATTGCAAGCAGGTGCAGTAGTTTCACAGGATGACCATAGTCACATACTGGGTCTTAGCGCAGTGAAATAAATGTACCAGCAGGCCCAAAGTTAACATAAAATATATAAATGCAATGAAAACTGCAGCTTTTGTATACTAAAATACGCATAGTTTACTGACGATGTTTGTAAAATTTTAAAAAATATCTCAGAGATATTTTTAATTTAAATTTTGAAAGGAAACAAGATCAAAATACTTATGCAAGGAAAACAGCACAATGGTCCTTCATTACATAAATGAATACATTTCCAACGATGTTTTACAACCGAGAATCCTTACTTGAATATGTAGGCAGTACTTAGATTGTTCGATCCTCAAAAGCAGGTACTCATGTGCATTTTTTTTATAATTAAAGCTTAAACATATCGCAGAATAAAATGAAAAATAGAATTGTGTAAAAACCTAAAGTACTAAGTACTTCAGCATGTCGCCGGTGGAACGAGCTTGTTCTATCAAATATTTGAGGAATGATGTCCTTAATATTTGGAAAGACAATAAACTATATAAAATCATGAAGAGCCAAATAATTTATTGCATTATATACAAACTTGATATATCATTTAGACGTATATGTCAGGAAACGTTAAATAGAGGAAGATAAGTTTACATTAAAATTTTAAGCTTTTTTGTATGGTTAAGTCCTGCAACACTGACAATACAGATATATGGTTGGCTAACCAAAAATAATACTAAGAAACTTAATATAAGCAGCTGCGACCAAGCAACCCTTATAATGCAAGATATAGGGCCATAACTCAACGTAGCTATTATAACAACCTACAAGGTGCAATATAATGCAGTGATACACTCAGGTCATTTTAAAACCGCTAGTAATGTCGGCAAAAGCCGCCCACAAAAAACACAATACGTAATTATCTGCCGAAACATTAAAATTCAGACGGTGCGACGGGCAGGTGTAGACTACATGGAGACGCGCACAGATTCACCTGTTCGATGCGCTGGACCGATTCCACCTGCCGAAAGAATGTGCACTTGACCTCCCGAAACACGCATTTCGGACAGTTAACGAGCAGGTGCATTCAACACAATCGTATCGCGTGGATTCGATGCGAGATGTGGATGCTGGTGCACAAGGGTTTGTTTTAATCGACCACGATTATTTTGTTTCCAGTGCCGGTGCATTTTTAGGTGCTTCTAATTTCGTCATTAGGACTTGTAAGTGCTGGCATGCTTTAAGAGCTTGTTTGTTTCTTTTGAAAACCATCCGTTCTTTAGCATTGTTCGTAGCCTGGTGATATGCTTTAAAATGTACAACGTGGTCTTAATGTTAGCTAATATTATTTACACAAAAAACTGTAAAATTGCCATTCCATTCGTCCAGTACCATGTACATTGTTGTTATTAGTAATTAAATGATAAGATTTCTGATACAAAGGGAAGACTTGCTGATATTGTAGATGTTCTTGGATTTCTATTTTTGAACGTCGACTATTATGGAATTTGTCAGATTTTCCTCTATCTGCGCTTTAGAATATTTCTTCTTAGCACTCATCATTAACATATATATTCGTCTAAACAATGAAAAGTTGGTTGTCTCTAACGCATTCCTAAAAATGTTTATTCTGATAACATCAATTTTAAAGTAAGAGATATGTAGCGACATACCTTTCTATACATTTCCCGATTATCAGATCCCTCTGCAATGATAATAACCGTCGCAAATTTTAAGCAAAAAAAAAGACAAAGAGAAGATCAATTAATTGGCGCATTCCTCATAAATCCCTTATCTAAACGATTCAAAATTATCACCAACGTAACATAAAAACCAGTTGTAAGTTGCGTTCATAGTAACATGTAAACTGAAATGATTAGTAACAAGAAAGAAAGAAACAAAGAAAGAAGAAAATTATGTAACCATGTAGGCACATGCTCTGACAATGTATAGGTGGAGTACAAACAATGACGTACATTGAGCATTGGAAGATATCAACCAAGAAAAAAAAGTATCTTAAATCATACCAACACCCATTAAATATCAACATAGGTAGGAAGTTAAGGAGCTATGTTCTATTAATAATCATGTTTGTGAACAAGAAGGTTACACCTTCGCATCGGCACGTTAAAAGAAAAAGATTTTATATAAATGGGATTTACATTTAAGGGTTACTTTGCTTGAGATCTTTGATACTATTTTTTGACACATTACTTATTATTCCTGCTGAAGCAGCTGCACCTGTTATAATTAAGTATATGTGGTATCTTCAAATAACAGTTGTTATTGACAGCACATTTTAATATGACAGCATTTCTGTTTTCAGCAGTAAATATTTTTTTATTTATTTTTTAGTAATTGTATGGAACAGGCAGATAGTATGTGGCGTTCCAGTTACTTACGCTACTTGAAAAAGCGAAGACAGTTGACAAAACTCACCTGAAAGATAAAGAAAAACATTGTTATTTATTTAATAATAGTGCAGCTGTATCAGAATATACCTACTATGACTTTTGCTTAAGATGTAGATAGTACGTGCTAAATGGTTTAATGCCTCATCAAAATGAAAGACAACTTGAAACATATTATTAGTGTTATAGTAGGTACTAGTTGTCAATAACGTACATAAAAAGGTGAACGCAAAGTTCCACTTTGTAAAAAGCCAGTAATCTTTATTATATTCTGTTCATATATATATCACGCTGTTGTTAAATAGGCGAAAGTGTTTTTAGTTTTCTACATATTATGTATAAACCATTATTAATAACATGCATTGGAAAATAAATTCTGATTTCTTCTTTTTTTATGCAGACGTTTTTATGCATGTAAAAATATAATGCAATTTGCTATATGTATGCGGTTCGTATGCCTAGAATGTCAGGAATTATTAGCAAAAAATTTTATATGTCAAAGCTTTCGTTCGGGTGGTCACTATGTACATTACTTTTAACGCACATGCTAGATTGCTAAATTTATTTTCTTTMGTAGACTTACATAAGATTAGAAATTACCACAGCCAATTTGACAGCGAAAATGCTTAACAAGTGGTTAAATGAGAAATTATTGCCAAATTTATCACCTAGTTCTGTACTGTTGCAATAAACCAGCGAAGTATCTATTTGACAAATACATTTGTGATATCGTGATCAGAAGACGCACGAACGCCAGTCAATGAAGTCAATAAACTGAAGAAAAATCTTATGCGCAGCTGATATCATCAACACAACACAACTGGAAAATTACCCGTCACAATTGATCAATCCACCTTGAAAGTAGTCGGAGGAAATATGCCAAAGAAGAATGCCTGATAACTAGAGGTCATATATGTAGAACATGTTCGGAGACCATTTACCGCATCGGAGCAGAAGTTGAAATTATAATAAACGTGTCAATAACAAGAAATCCTAGCGAATAAGAAAGTGACTATTCCCACAAAGCGAGTGTAGAGCAAATAGTTACGCTACCGTCAACATAATCTGGAACATAAAATACCTTAAAGTAGATAGGTATGCTATATTATTACAAATACTGCAAGATAATATAAAAGCTTGTATTATATTAATTATTATTATATTATTATAAATTTTATGTATAGGATTACGGATAATTTTATTTTCTATAATTTTTCTTGTAATAAGAATGATGCTAGCATGTTTTACGCCTTTCACCTAATTATACGGTTTTGTCCCGACAAAATTAATATAGAGCATACTAAAGTACTACTAAAGTAGGTGGAAATACAAAGTGTTTAATTCGTATTGATGCAAACAGTACTGATAGAAATGTTTGGAAGAGTTGCGTAGTTAAAGTAGACATTTAAATTTATTAAAGTGGGTTCATTAAAGCACTTAATTTATAGCAGGTGCATCGATAATAATTATAGATTTTACCTCATAAACACGTATAATGGTCAGGTTGTATAAAAATATTTCAATAAAGGAATTATTATTTTGTCGAGGAGATGTATAAATATAAGACAGACGCGTAACTCATTGAACAATACCATGTTCACCAAAATAGATGAAGGTTTTGAACGATTAATGCTTGCGCCTCCAACAAGAGATACTTGAATTTATATTGTGTATTAATATGCATGTCTATGCTGTGCTGTCTACACCTCAACCAACTGCAGATAGATCTATTTCGCTGTCATTACAGCTTATCAGTGCATAGACGTGCATTTTAATGTATGTTGGTTCTTGCCCGCTAGCAAAAAGTGCCGTGGGGGCCTGCTGTCAAATTGAAGTATGCAGTTGCATGCCAATTTGTGAGGTTACAGGTCACTTCCTTTAGGAAGTAGTTCCCGTTAAGGCAGCTAGGTTGCTTTGTCATCATGTCAGTGTAATGCTGACAGATGGCATTGCCATCCTAAATTCTTACTTATATTGTGTATGTTACTTATGCATAAATCATACTGCAGTCGCAGCTTCAATATTTATGTTATATTAGTTTTTACTAAGCAAACACTTTAAATAATTATTCTGTATTTGCAAATAAAGAATACCTACTTCATTTGGGAAAGACAATCGTGGTCGTTGTTTTACGACGGTGAATAGGTAATAGTAGTGAATAGTAAAGTAATCATCCATATCAATAAACGCCGTATTTTATAAAAATGTATATAATACTCCCATCGTGCATMGCTGTGAACTTTTCCGGCCATTTCAGGTAAGCCATAACCATTTTATGTCCTAGACTAAAGTTTTACGATTTTTAAAGCAACAACCCCGTCCCCCACTCTCCTCATCGCACACACAAGTCAGATAATGACGGACTTTATGACACAGCATCAGTTTATGGAGCTCGCCTTTTATTGACAATAATAATTTTGTACAGACCCCGGATGGAATAGACGATTTTATTCAGCACCGCCCGTCAAGAAGCGAGATGCTAAGGGAGCAACAAATTTGCACGGAAAGCTTCCGGAGTCTAATTCGCCGCCTACATTATACTCCGGGAGCGCCAATAGACCGGAGCGGGCTCATCTGAAAGCTTCGAATCAATCGAGGCCATATTTTGGCTTAAGTTCGGTTGTAAATTTTCATCACAGGCTTGAGAGGAATCCCCAGAAGATACTTGCCACAGGTCTTTATTACTAGGATCCAACATAAGTTGAATAGAACGTAACCCGATTTCTGAATAGAAGAGTACGGAATTTCCACAGGGAATTGGATGGTGTTATTAAATTTACCTTCTTATGGCTGTGTAAATGTCAGAAAAATATAGCTACAATTCGTGAAAGGTAAGGCAATATAATATCATTCCTTGGGCATGAGCATCCCACAATAAAAATGTTATAATGATAATTATTTCTATTCGGTACAGATTGAAACGGCTCGTTTAAATTTCTCATTTTAAATCTCACATAGTAATGAATAAGCATACAAATCAACGAAATTTAAAAATTTGGTCACGGATGCTTCTGGGCATCTGTAGGACAGAAATGCAGAATATAACAGAACAGAACGATATACACGTCGGAGCTGTACTAAAGCCTAAGGAAAAAAGATAGGTCGACTCTATTTCCTAAACCGACGCGGTCTGTTCCAAAAAGACTAAGATTGCGAAATAAACTAACTTCTTACTAAAAACGCCTAAATATTATTAAAGCGTGCCAATTTGTGGCTCTTAAACAATTGATTACGCAACCTTAAAATCAATTCAATAAATCTAGAGAATGTTCCCAACTCATTCAGACTATACACATCCGTTAATGGGAGCTAAATACACAAAATATTAGTTTTCTGTACTTTTCTTAAGCTCGAAAGCCTATCAACTTCACCAAAGGTTTTTTTTTTGTAATAATCAAGTGATATTCAAATGTTGTAGGTTACAAAAGTCGGTGGTTACCGTCAACCGGGGTGAAGTGGATCAAAAATATGACAAATTTCCCAATAACTTCTAAACCGTTTTTGCGATTTAACTGAAACTTGAAATTTCGATTACTACATATCTCTTCAAAGAAATGACGCATTTGTCGGTTTTTTTGCTGAATAGTTACTGATTTTTTTTGGTCAAAGTGTGATCCACTTCACCTCAATTTATGGGGTGAAGTGGATCACCCATTTAAAATCGCCTGAAATTCATTTTAAACGGATTTGGGGTGAAGTGGATCACTTTAAATTAAAAAAAAATAAAAACAATAATATTTTAAACATTTTTTAAGTCAAAAACATCAGTCTTAAGATATATAAAAACATAAAACATTTATTTCTTATATCTGCCTGTTACAGCCATCATTTTTATTGTTACAATCAACAAGGAACTTAAAAACCACTCAGCTAGAACAAAATAAAGCATTAATTCTTTGGTAAACCAGTCTTATAAAACAGTCTTATTCCAAGTTTTCTTCTTCATCATTTCTCAAATGAAACACATGGCGACCTCTCCGCGCGTTTTTGAGATTCACTTTTCTTTGAATTTGGTCTTGATCAACGACACATAAATCGGGATTTGGGGGAAATACAAAGACATTGTCCTTTTCTGAAGGAACCTTACGCATGGTGTTGACCGTTGTCTCGTTTTTGGAAATTTCCTCGATCTTGCCCACATAGAGACGGTCGCGCTTGTTTGTTTTAAATGTCACAATAACAAAGTCGCCCACGTCCAGAGCATCACTGGAGTGATCTTCTGGAACGCTTGTGCTGCATTCGCCGACTTCCTCCAAAATCTCTTCTTCCTCTGATCTCAAGGAGTCTGGATCTGAATCCTCGGCATCACCAACTTCACGACGACTCTTACTTTTTGGCTTGTCAGATGACATAATTGGAGTCGATGTGACGTCATTTGTGGTAATGCTTTTTCCCGCCACGATATTAATTTTCTTCCCCCGTTTCGGTGCTTGACTGGGCCCGCTTTTAAGTTCGTCAAGTCTTTCTACCAACACATTGCTGCATGATGTTTCCATCTGCCCCGTGTCTTCAGTTCTTTGTTTTATTTTGTCCAAAACCGCGTTCGGATTGAAGGGCACTATACCACACGCCCGAAATCCAACCATGGCGTTAACTGTAGATCTATCTCCAAGATCCTCTATGGTTTTTTGCAACATTCGAGGAAATAAGGTTTTGGGAAGAGCACCCCTATTCCGCAGTTTCCATGTTTCTAGATTTTTTCTCCACAACGCTTTCAAAGGGCGGAAATAAGCGACATCCAGGGGCTGCAGCATGTGCGTGGAGTTTGGTGGAAGCAGGACAAAACGAATATTATTGTTTTCACACTGTTGAATCACACTTAACGTTATATGACTTGCGAGATTATCGCCGATCACAACTTTATCACCTTCCAGCTGTCGGAAATAAGTCAATACAACTGAGTAGAACCAGTCTTCGAAAAGAGTAGAATCAAACCACCCTCTCTGCGATCGGTTATATACGGCTCCTTCTATTCCACCTTCCTTCCACCCTTCATAAATGTGTTTGGCTCTCTACACTACATAGGGTGGAAGACGACTTCCATCAGCAGCAATGGCAAACATTACCGTAGTGCTTGTTTTGCTAGCGTCAAGTGCCCTGAATGCACGCTTAGTGCCCCGCTTTAACACTACTTTGGCTGCACCAGGATCGTCCACAAAATTGGTTTCGTCGTAATTAATAATATTAGACGGTGGAATGTTGCCTAGGGCTACTCGTAAATGATTGAAATATTCAGCAACCGATTCATAGCTCACTGCAACTCTGACCCTTTTCGTGTTCTCCGCAAATTTTGTTGTAAGTTCTTGGTGTCGTTTCATGAAACCCAGGAACCATTCATGGCCGGGCAAGTTATTATGGAACCGCTTCTCGTTCAATCCGCGCTTGTTCAAATATTGCTGAACCACATGACGAACATCTGTTGGTTTTAGCGGGAAACCCCACTCTGCACAGAGCTGAAGACCATCAACAAGCACTCTTTCTACTTCAATTGCCAATGCTGGCTGACCTCCGTAGGTTCCGGAAAATTTATTATTTACGCGGTGGTTCAAAGTTGTGTAGGGAAGTCCAAATTGTTCTGACGCTTGTCTCATAGACATATTCGCCTTCACAGCTGCTACAGCCCTCTCCATATAAATGGGGTTGTAGTTTTTCTTCCCATAAGTTCCTAATTTCTTAGTGTATGTGCGAGGCATCTGAAAGAAATAGTGAACATAACCTAACATACCATATAACCGCGATATATGTGCGAATCAACCTATAAAATGATTGATCCATTTCACCCCAAAATTTGTCTTCGATAAGTAAAATTTTATTTAATAAAAAACAAATGGGCAAATGTTGAATGTTTTTACGTGCAGCCTATTCTTAAAACATCTTAACATCGATCTAGACAGCCGGAAAACTGATTGCTTTAAAGCTTAGGTCTGTGTACACAAACGAATATACGTATTTGACAAAAGCGCATTTGTGGAGTTATTATATTTCATTTTATGTCTAAGTACTTACTTTGTAAACAACCACACAATGGCACCCTTTACACGCAGCCACTCGTTCTGAATCGGAATCATACGTTGAAATCACCTGTTAAGAAGTTGGTTTGGGAGATGCGCACGCATTATTGATGAAAAACCGGTTTGATCCACTTCACCACGACTGATTCACTTCACCTCGGTTGACGGTACTTATATAAGTCGGTATTGTTATCAATAATAACACAAATATTACCGGAGAATAGGAGGGCAGATGCCCTCAGTGCCATCTACGCGGAACTCTGCGAGCTATGGGGTCTATAACTCTGATAGACAAATATTACCATTTTATGTTGTATACGCACATTTACACCAGCTGATGATTTTAAAAGGAAGTGTAAGTTACACATATGTATTACGTCACTTACTTTACAAATTTGTAATTTATTAGTAAATTGGTTTGGTTACTAACAAAATAAAAACGCAAAATTTACAAAATTCATTAAATGACGTTTCTCATTGCCTCAAGCTTAAAGATCAAAGCGATAAAGTCTAACCGACGAGCTCCTCAGACTTTGACAAGTATAATAATGTATGCTGATACTGTTAATGTTAACTGTACGTTTTCCTTTGCCACGTCTATTCTTTATCCCCGTTTATCCATAAAAATCGCATTAAGTTATTAGTAAATATACCGCTGCATGCTTATGTGAAGCGTTAATTTCAGTTAATTTAAACTTACCCTTTGAGGTAGAAATCGAGTTGCCTTATTAAACAAAATTAATTTTTGGTATATAAAGTCTGGAAACTCGTCCAGGAAAAACCGTCTGTCCCTAGGATACGTATAGCGCCATTGCTGTTGTATATACTTGAAACCAGAGTAAAACTGAATAGATCATCATACCACACAAATTGCTTTATTTACAAGCAAAGGATACATAGGATCCAAAATGGAAGCAGAAAACCGGTTCTTCAATTCAGAATCTATATACCAGCAAGAAAGTCATTTAATGATTAGTTTCAATTATTAAAATTGCCACAGCTTTCAATATTTTTTAAACAGCCATTTTTTCTCATTAAATTTCTCACTACATCTGGGGGAAATACATTTCTAGCCTTCATACAAATGCAAAATATTAATGTAACTAGAAATATCAAAATTAAATTCTAATTCATTAATTGATTTTTTTATGATAAGAATGAGAGGAAATTAGACACAGAAACAGATACCAAGTTTATAATTCATCCGACCTGAATTTAATAAATAGGGTTTTGAATTTAAGTACAGCGTCGTTACTTTAGCTTAAAAATTGAAATAAAAAAGAATAACCAAGAGATTCTCATTAACGGCTGGTGAATGGCTCAAGATATGGAGAAATGAATTTATTTATTAAAAAAAAATCCTGGTTTCTGTGATGAAATATAAGCATTCTCTATTCGGATGAGCGGATGACAGTTGATGACATGCATGTTGTCAGTAGTCAGTACCAAGAAATGGACTGTCGAATCACAAAGCTGTCAATTAAAAACTCTTTTCTGGAAAGGAAAGCAATTAATTATTTTAAACGCTTGTGGATTAAGCCGAGAGATTTCAAATACTTGATACTCAATTTCTGCACAAAAAAATTTGTTGGCTTCCTCATCTCATAAAATCACATATACTGCAAAATATAACCATTCAACCTTACATTTTAAGCATATAATCATCAATTAAGCATCAAGATTTTGTAGTGACGTGGTGGCAGGTGCTAATTTGTCACATTTTGTAATAATTAAACAGGCTTTAAAAGAAGCAGTATCTTCTATTCACATCAAAATCATCGAGCCCAGTGCAGAATTTGCAACAAAAATTGTAGTGCTGATTACCAGACAGATATAAACAACATGGTATTCGAAGAGTGGTGCGAAAACCACTTATACAAAATTTGAAGAACGGGTCGATTATTGTTATGAATAATGCTGTTCATCATTCTCGCTAAGAAAGAAACTCTCAAAAAGCTGCACATGGAAGAGATAAAATTATTAGAAGAAAACGGTTTATTAAAAATAATACCGGGAAATGATATTGACATATCAAAATCTTTATGTTGACAATTTAACAACAATTCATGGCCACGCGTTGAAAGATTACCGCCTTATTATTGTATAGTTAGCTCCAGAAAGCTAATCTGGAGCCAGCTAAAAGACCATATTAGAAAACAAGACTACAAACATGGATGCAAGTGTTGTAGAATTAGTACGGAGTCACAGACGAATTAAGTAAGATGTTATTTGTAAACCGTTCTAAACATAAATATTAAATTAATTGAAAATATAGTTTTGTAAGATATCTATGGTGCTTTCCCATCAATCATTACAAATGTTAATGAGGATTCTTCTTTTTATTTTTATAATACAAGGTGGAATTACAAATTGACCATTGACCATTGACCTTATGTAGGCGACAACATTTAAACCATGGACCATGCCGAGAGTGGACTAGCTGGTATATAAATAAGCTATGACCACACCACACCGCACAAGTCAAATTAAATTTAAGACGTGCTGCGAAAACAATTAGGTATTACAGAAAGAGAACTTTAGATGCTGCAAAGCAGCTTAAAGTGACAAGAGAGATTAAAATAACATCAGATATTTCTTTACATTTGTGCGATTTGGAAAGGTGAACTCCTGCAGATTAGGCAACCAGACCAGATTGACATCGCTCGACGTACGCGTTGTTTTCTAATGTCATGCGCTTTTATATTCTCGGAGCTTCGATGCTAGACAGCAAGATGACCCTGAAAACTTCAAGCATTTTCGACGGAAGTTTATATAGTCCGACGGAGAGGGCGCGGAGCTAGTCTGATTTGAAAGGCGGTGAAGCAAACAAAAGGTAAACATAAAAACGAAGGTGTTTTCATTGCTAGTGTGCTGAGCAGTGGTTTACTGAATTGGTTATGTCATAATAGTAGCGTTTTAAACTAGTCGTTTGGCTTTAACCTATTTTGCTATTGGTATTCAAGTAAAGGAATTACTGTGTAACAATATGATCGATTTCTGTTCTCCTTTGTATTTTCCAGATTAACTTTTTGAACTCATAAGAATATGTAAATTACATTACTTTATAACATTAATTGTAAGCAGTTACAAAGCCATTATATAGTTTTGAGGAAACATTTATATCCGTATAAAGTTATTATCTTCACAGTTTCGTGTAAGTGTACATTGTTGCAATCTTGATCCGTTGTGGTCATTCGCTTATCATGACGACCTTTCGTGCCGGCAGCAAACGTATAGCCTTTCCCAACTTTGCTCGATAACGCCGGCGGAAGCACAGTTATCAGCTGGTGACATGCAACATTAATGGCGATTTCAGAAAGCGGCAATTAAATCAATTACAACGCCATTTTCCACGGACTTCTAGCGGCGCTTTAATACACATTATAAGTAAAAGAAGATTAAACTGTGGCGGCACGCAACGGTATTAATCAAGCGGCGAAGGGCGAGTCGCCGGAAGGGCAAAGCGTGATTGATCTCGGCGTGCCGTGCGACTGCAACGTCATATCAATCTTCGCCAGGTGCGAGGCCGCCCTCGAAAATATCTTATTCTCTTGTGCAAATAAAACTCCTCTTCGAGAATTATTTATTGGCTGCAGACACGAGACTGCACGTTCGCCCTTTAATGAAAAGCTGCAGGTAGCGCCACGAATCAAAAGCCTGACCCACCAAGGAGCTTTCTCACTCGCTTCCGGAGGATTATCACTGAAAGCCAATAATCACGAAAATGGACCGTTTTCTTACCGCGGATGGCGTGAAAACCTTTAAAGATCTCGAATATAATGCTTTGTGACGCGAATTCCTGGCATCCGGAGATTTTGTGTCTCATGGTGGTTATTAATGAAGGGGTGAGCGATTTTTAAAGCTTTCATGTAACACGCTGTCAATATAGCATACAACTCCAAGTCCAAGTCCAAGCAAATAAAAGCCCATACTGAAATATATGCTAAAATGTGTAGGAAATGGAAAAAGGTTCCAGCAATCCGAAAGCAAGCTGAATGATGCATAGGACCTAATGCTCGATTTCTACAAAGCGGACAAAACAAAAAGCAATTAATGAATATTTCCAGTGCAACCCATACGCCATAGTTGGATATTTAAGACCATAAAAAATTTCGTATTCTTAAGGCAAATTTGACATGCTTCATCATGTGTTCAGTGACAGCATTGAAGCAAATTTTCTATTAATAATAGGAATTTTTACCTCAGGGGCAGTATCCTACTGACACTACCTTACATGCAGACAATAAGCTGCCATCTAGCGAAAACCCGATGCCAATCCGACGGCTAGGACTCGAGATCTCATTACCCACGGACAGACATTCTTTTCCACTTTTCATTTTACGGTTAATGTGACAGTTATGACGAAGTGGCGATAAAGCACAAAAATAACATATTTGCTAAAAAAAGTGACGGTCCTCAAGAATACCAAGCTTATCAAGGTTATCCAACGTATGTGTCCGTGAAAAATACAGATCTATTAATTATCTGTAAGTATTATTACCTAATAATGTGTAAGAAATTCAGAAAAAGGTGAGCTTTCCAACTTCKMCTTTATKTTACGTTAGGTCCTTTAATTTTTTATTATTCATTCCAAACGATCCAATTGAAATAAGATTGACGTGTTTTTTTTATTTCTTTCAATATTGCGTATAACTGAGATATTAATTAATAAAAATTAAAGAATTAAGTTGTGACGTCATAAGTGAACAATCTGATTGTACCGTGTTAAAAAGAGAGAGATAAACAATAATCTGAGTAAGTAGCAACATCGCGTACCTACCGCTGACCACTGACAGTACAGTGACAGCTGAGCTATGTCATCTGCAAATGTGTTTTTCATGAATTGTGTTTGTTTTTTTTTTGTTTATCTTCGTTGTTCTTACCTTAATTAAGCATCATCAAACACAAACAACAAATCCAATATAATACTGGCGGCACAAGATGATAACGTTTACAAAACCACGTGTATTTGGAAACCGCTTGTCTGACGTCCGACACCCGACCGTGATTTGACAGCCACAAAAAAATTTAAGTAACACTGTTGCCAAGTTGCGTATTTCCTTTTTCAGTTAAGTCGTCACATCCTTTGGAGGGCGTTTTAAAACAGTTCAACTTTGACTAGAATATTCACGTACTTAAATATATTTTTATACTAATCAACGTAGGGAATTATTTGCATATGTTACAATAATTTGTAACGACACTATATTGAGTTCTGTAATTTTCACTTCACTGAAATACCCAGTGCAAGCCTAATCAATCAAATAGTAAATTTGATCCAACTTTGGAGGATATAAAAAACAGTAACTGAAATTGGTACTATGTATTTCAACTCCAAATTCCTTTTTTTTATTTATTTATTCATAAAAAAGCTCCTTTTAATAAGAAAGATCTATAATTCATGTGCTTGATAAATGTGGGGTATATAAATTGAGATGCAGACTGTAACTGTGGATATGTAGGAAGAACATTTATAAAATTCAGTATAAGAATAAAAGAGCATTTGAGATCTTGAAGATTCATATAAAATATTCATTGTTCGCAAACCATCGTTTAGATACGGGACACAATTTCTAATTTAATAGTAATGTTGATATTTTGTATATTTAACTAAAGGGCCGTTTATCATACTTATTATTGAGATAATAGCTACGAAATGAATGCGAAAATAGTTTCTACCACGCAGATTACATTTTTAAAATTGGAAACAGCGAATCGTTGAAATAGGAACTGTTGTTAAGAAAAAAATAAAATTACACGCAAATATAAAAGAACTATTGTCTTGCAACAACTACTTACTTGACACGCGGTACTTGTTAGTTAACAAATTTTAAAAAATATATACACTAACCCCATACCCCATAAATGCTTAWAGGGTTTAGCATTTTCGAAAAACTATCGTGTCGGCGTTTCACTAGCTATTTTTGAATGATTATTTATAGTTTTTTTAAAACAAATAGCGAGCACATCCAAAATCCAACTGGGGTATTTTAAAACACGTATTTTTACCAGCTATTCCGGTATTTTCGAGAGTCTGGTTTGCGATCCCTAACCAAGCACTACTTGTATATGACGTCAACACAAAATTTTACCTGCATATAGTGAAACAATGAAAAGTAGGGTGTTGCATAAGAAACAACAAGATTTATGAGTGACTTTGTACAAGTAATATGTAGGTACGTCCAAAAAAAAACAGTGGATTTTTTAAGGAGATATTAATGAATTTATTGTTTAATTTCTAGAACCCACTAGCTGATATTACGATTTGCACTTATGATATAGAAATAAATAATATATCACTTCATAAAAAATCACGTTCTGAATTTGTTCAAACTGAAGAT
The DNA here is from genome assembly GCA_025024175.1 of Rhyzopertha dominica. Lineage (NCBI taxonomy): Eukaryota > Metazoa > Arthropoda > Insecta > Coleoptera > Bostrichidae > Rhyzopertha > Rhyzopertha dominica. The sequence goes on from QCXZ01000001.1 coordinate 16,670,143, forward strand.
ATCATATATTCGTAATTAAAAAAAACCGCTGCAAATTGAATCAATATTTCCACATCTAATTGTCAAAATACTATTTACGCCTTTATTTCTTATACTATACGATCAGTAAGCAGGTTTTGAGCATTTTTTCTCTACACATTTTTTACTCGTGATATTAGCAAAAACACAAATTTTTAAAATCGTTTTTTTAATAACTCCAAAATATTTATTTTGAGAAAAATTTGCAAGAAAGCTTTCCGACCTGAAATTTGATTTCCTATATAATACTCGTACTAAAATTTAAAAAAAAATTGAACGGACAGGGTCCAAAATATGTTTTTTGGAAATATTTCGAAAATGTCAATAATTTGTAAAAATTTGTTAAACCAGTTGTTGTGAGAAATTTTATTTCCTATGTGATGGTATTCATTTTTTGAATATATTAAGTATTTTTGGAGATATTTAGGAAAAACCGTTTTTTTTAAGTGACGCTTTTTGCAAATATCTTCTAAACAGTTTGCTGCACCGAAAGTTTATAGGGACTGCCGTTATGTACCACTAATCACATACTAAAACGAAAAAAAAATAAAAATTTGCAAAATCGGTATTTACTTCCCCCCCTCCAATTTCACCCCCTTCCCGATACCCTACTTACCCCAAAAACAGTAGGTAATATGTAGTATGTATGCCAAATTTCAAGTTCATATGTTTTTTTAAAAGTTATCGCGTCCACACGAATTTTGTTTACGTTTTCGACCATTTTAAAGCGATTGAGCAAATAAAAAATAAATATCTTTAGTTTGTAGTTTTGTAAAAGGAAAGCTTGTCTTCTGAACTGCTTCAGTATATAAATTACAAAAACTGTAATTGCAATACCAAAATAAGACTTACGCCAAACTTTAGAAGCATATGTGTCCGTTTTTTTATAAAGATTTTCATAAAGTTTTTTTTTATAGAGTACTGGGTTCTTATTAGAGCAGGCAACTTTTTCTTCGGTAGTTGCCCGTGGCCAACACGGGCCTGATTTGAAATGTATTGATAATTTTTGTACACAGAATTTTTTCACCAAATGCGAAATAACGCATTTTTTTTAAACGTATTGAAGCGCTGTTTTACATTGCCTACACATACGCTAAAATAATTTTAATATTTTTTTTTGTGTAGATCGAGTAATAAACAAGCTACCGCACTATTTGGAGAACTGTGTTGTGTATTAAGGTAATGTACTTTCAAGTGAGACACTAAGTTATGCATCAACTTTCCCGGCATTAAATGGTGGTACCAGTACCTCACATCTGCTCAAATTCTTTCCGCACTGCTAGTCAATTCGAAATCTTTCTATATGCTTTATATTGACTTTCAATATTCTTCCCTTCCGTTGATTTGCAGGCTACTTCAACAGGGCCCGGATAATCCATTCATTTGATCAGATGTGGTAACCACTGACCTGTCTATAATTATTTATTTGCTTAATAAATTTAAGAATCTGTTGTTTTTATTTTACTATAACTAGCGCATGGAATACCCATTTTCCGTTTACGTCTTTCTTCGGCAAAACTGCAATTATTTTCGTGTTGTTGTTTACGTTAACACTACGACGAATATGCTATATTACCTTTCCAGCGAGTTTCTCGATCTTTCTGTACTACGACTTAATTTTAACAAATGTAGTTCGTTAGGCATTTAGAAACGAGTAACGTTAGTTCGTATTTCTGCAAGTAATTCTCTGGTAATATTCGTAGAGAGGCAGGAGTTACATACAAGTGTTAAACGTCGTATTTACGCAAACATAATGAAAAGCAAACACAAGAAACAAAGCAAGTCCCGCGTCTCATCCTTATTTACAGCGGGCCCAGGGCAAATCGCTAACAAAGCAAGGAAACACAGAAGCTAATTGACTAGGGCTCAATTAGAAAGGCACGGTACGACATTTCTAGGGGCAGAAGTAGGCGACATTGATTGGTGTGGAAGTTCGGCATGCCGCCCCAATTAAGCCAGAAATTGGAAACAACCTTGAAGCAAATCCGTGGAAAGTTGCGAAAGTTGCTTTTCCAGCGGACAATCTCGGAAAGTCGCTATTAATAAAGATAAAAACAAAACCGCCGTTTTACACAAGTTGCCCGGCACACTCTCTTTTATGTTAATGTCCGCTCGTTGTGGATGAGGTCGTCGGGCCTAATAACTTTTGTGGAAAAGATAAAGCGGGTACGATCTTTATGAACATAAATTTCGCATTTAACTTCTCCATAAATGAGGACGCCTGCTATATAGCATATTTCTATTTCTCTCGTATGTGCCATGACAACAAAAAGGAATACTTTTTTTTTAGTTTATCAAACACCGTTTTTAATAGTTTACATATTAGTAACCTAAACACAGAAGCGAATTAGTTGGATAGCGATAAAGAACAACAAATTTATTCGCTACAATATCTGTTTGATTACTTTGATTACGTAAGTCAAACCAACCAATGGGGCATTAAAAATGAGATTAGATATAGGTACATAACAGGACTTCTGGGTTGGAACCTGTTATGTTATCTGATGTTGTCGTAAAAGTAGAAACTTTAGATGGGCTCTATACAGTGGCGCCTCCTGAAGGAGGGCTCTAGAACGTTATATGACTATGTTGCACATTGCATGCAATTTCCTTTCTGGAACTATACTCCGATCACTGAAGAGATGGAATGATCATGATGCGTGTTCTTCACGTAATTATTAAACCATAATCATTTCATAAAATTTTAGTTAATTGTTCAGTAGTCAAAAATTTGTTATAAAGATTAAATAGGAATAAACAGCATCAAATCCGATAACGTGCAAGATGCATACAATTCACGTGATCACTCAATCTATTCGGTGYTATCATAWTTATGCTTTTGCAAACTTAGGCAAGCAATTTTTATATGGGGCAAGCCTTTACGCCCAATGGTTTTATACAGCTGTTATATCTCGTTGCCATAGTTACCGCACCATTCCACTCGAACTAATATTTGCGTACCTATGACATGCACCACTATGGGAACTTTGGACTCTCTGCTGTGCGTTCACAGACAGTGTTGCCGCATTAGCGTTGTCTGAATATTTAGACAACGGAACTATCGTATAGCTATTTCGGTACATCTTCTTATTCTTTGAGAATGTAATAAATAAATCACAAAAACACAAAATAGTAAAATATTGAAATTGTATTGACTGCACTAATAATTTATAAAAAAAAATTAAACCATATATCCTCCATATATAATTTACGCCAACCACGTGCAAACATGCCATTAATGATATTTTTTTATAAATGATTATTATTACTATTAACTATATAAGTACTTAAACAAAATTTCGTTTGAATGTTATTAACTGAAAGAAAATGTAGCGGCAACATTATCTGTTACGGGTGACTTTAAGAAGGAAATGTGTACAAACCAAGAGCATGATAGACAGTATCCCAGAATTTAATAAAATGCATTAAATAGCAGTTGTTATTGTTAGTAAGAAATTAGGATAGCAATGCCATCTGTCAGCATTACACTGACATGATGACAAAGCCACCTAGCTGCCAAAACGGGTACTACTTCTTAAAGGAAGTGACCTGTAGCCTGACAAATTGGCATGCGACTGCATACTTCAATTTGACAGCAGATCCCCACGGAATTTTACGTTGTTATTGTTATTCTTACGATGTAAAAGTTTAAAAAAATATTTTGAAGGCATATATTGATATGTTTCAAGATGCGAGGAATAGTACTGAGCCCCTTCAATTCGGAGGGCCACGGGTCGCCACTTGCTCTACAATGAAGAAGATGTGTTTCTTTTCTGTAAAGGACGCAAGCACATAGCTAAATTGTTTTGGGGTTGGTATTATAAATTCAGATAACGCCAAGGAAATCAGAACCAAATAAGAAATTAAATTGTTGACTGTACAACTACAACTCAATCTAACGGCTCAATGTGAAGATTCTGTTAACGAACCTCTTATAAGCTAGATACTAAGGTACCTACCACGATAGTAGTTAGAAGGTAGGTATTCGACGGCCGCATGGTAACTTTTTACAACTACAGTCAGATTCGCTGTCAGTGTGAGACCTTCAAGGAAGACGATGAATACAGCAAATATATGCTTTCCAATCTATACGAAGCCAAGCATTGCAGAATTATTATTTAACTATAATCATATCCAAGAAAAATTTTAAATCATCAAAATGCTCCACATGTAGGGAGCTTATTTATCACACAAATGTTAATAAAATGGCTGTGCTTCATCTACGTTAAGGAGAGTCTTGGGCGCATAGCATCGCTTTAAAAATACAACATGTTTCAATTGTTACGAAATAAAATGTGCAAGTGCATTCTACTAAGGACGCAATTTTTTATTATTATTAAAAAATATATCAGACATCTAGCTGTATATATATTACCTTCAGTAATACTTTCAGTTAATTTAAATTTACCGATTATGAGATATACAACACAATTTTTAATCTATTAGGAGGTGCTGGCAGTACCTAGCACCAAGCGTCCCTTCAAAGCGTCCGTAGCTTTTAGCTTGGCGCGGAATCAGCTGTAATATTTTTGCTGCCTCCAAGTGCAACTCTGAAAGCTTTGGAACACAGTTTTTGCGTTGGCTGTGCGGATTAGTCCCTTAAGCATTAGATTGATTATTATGCGCATTAGAAATGTCGCGAGGATTCCACTTTTCGTATAGCGTAGATTTCTATAAATGCGATGGCTGTGCCCACCACTAAATTTGATTGCCAAGTATCGCTCTTGAAATAAAATACTGAGGGCTCACCTTAACTGTTTTTCAATCCAGGGAACGACTAAAAATCGTCTAAAATCGGCCATCACAGACTTTTTTTAAGATAGAAGATGCTCCTGACAATGTAATGGATGAATTGTTTTCAAACGCAGTCTTAATTCCTTTTCATCACAAAGAACACGAAATAGAACTATCTTGGAAATTTGTTTATTAGCAAGTTGTAATTTAGAAAGTGAGTCAAACAGTAGTACAAACACAACGACAGATAGGTTTAATAATAAGTGGAAGTGCAAGGAAGAAGAAGGAATCTAGGTTGCAGTCTTATTTTTAGATCCTTTTGTATGTGTTTTGTTGATAAACCTTGACAGCAGAAGTACCTTTTTTAATCCCTAACACTCTTATTTTATGTACTCCTTAAGCCTGGCGTGAAAGAAGTATTACCTCCATAACATAAAAATTATAGAATAGACGTCTTTCTGTATTTAATTTTTCACTATCTGACCCAAATTTGTTCTAGAATTGTTGCACAAACAACAACATATTCACACTTCTTCGAAGTATAAATAAACCATCGCTATTCACTTAGTTTTAGGTATGAAATTAATCTTATCAATTTAGCGTACGCTACTAAATGGTCGCATGCAAAGATTGTGTAAAGCGACTCCCACTATGTTCTATTTCTCTCTAACGCGGCAGGTCCGCTTCATACTCTCTTTCTATCTACTAGCGTGGTACCTACTAAGTCTTCTAAATAAAATTTAACTAAAGCATAAAAAACTGCTTAGATTATTTTTTCACGTTCATAGAACCAATTAAAAAAATAATTTCTGTGAATTATGTTGTTTTGAATGAATCAAAACACAATTGAAGCAAAATGGTTGGTTTTAGAACATACGTGGATAAATTTTTAACATTATTTTGCAGCAACGGGATAAATTTTGTTAATTCTGTTCGTTTCGGGTGATGTCATAAAATTGTCAGGCAAGTGCATTGTTAAAAAGACTCGGTTATTGCAGTTCAGTCCGGATATTTTATTGCAACCAGATGTAGAGAGTTGGTCCTGTTCCTAGAAGGTTCTGACCGTTGCGGCTCTTTTACGATTGGGGTACACGGCCCAAAAATTACGATGGTTAGCGCGCGAAACCTCTCAGTTTATAGTAAATTCGGCATTAGTTGATAGAAATGATTGATTCGATTGCTCAATCTCCTCAGAAGATTAAGTAAGGATTTAGTTACGATTGGCAACCATGTGAAGTTTTTCCTGAAGTTTTCTTTACATGTTGTTGCATATTGAAATGAAGAATGTTGGTCTTAGTAATCAAAGTTGTTGCCATATCGCGTGGTATCTTAACTTCAGCTTGGGGATATCCACGAGTTAGTTAGGTCTGATTAAAATTGTTTAGCTTTGGTTAGCTTTTATTTATATTTCGATAATCTGATAGTTGGACAATTGTTCGTCAACGAGAATATGACCAGTGCCGCGCTTTGAGAATAGCAAGTGGGGGTAGTTTTGACCAATCAGGTCTCAGTTTAGAAAATCCAGCAAGTAACGTATTATTTTTCAAAAGCTAGAATCTTCAGTCTACGTTCCATCCTCTTAGATCTCGGAAGCAATGTAATTTCTAGTCTAGCTCGCGATGGATAGAGTAATGTTAAGTAAAGTCAGTTAGCAAGTCTTGAAAGTTAGATTAAAAGATGGGTTAGTCACTCGTCCCGGTATTTTGAAAATTCTTTGTTAATTAGTTCAAACTCGCGTACAGGTCAAAATTGTTAATTCACGCGTTGAGGTCATATTCTCGTTCATTGAGTATCATATTGTAAAGAATATTTGGGAAGTACAATAGTTTTGTTGATTACGGTTTATTATTATTATTATTATTATGTTCATTATTCTCATTAATTAATTGTTAAATATATTTGTTGTTTGAAACGTAGCTCTTTCATTCTTGCGACGAAAACGATTACAGTGCTCATGTGTAAGTTTGGTAGCAGCGTTCGGAAAAGGTAAGACACACACTTTCTTTGCTTTGTTATAGTTCAGTTACAATTGAATTAGATTCCATGCAATTATTAGAATCCGCGAATTCGTTTAATTAGCAAGCATCCCCAGTAATTAGTATCGGCCAACCATTGTGTTTTGTGACGGGGATCTTAGTATTGGCATTTAGAGCTTGCAGTATGAAATTGATAGATCCGCTCGCTGTCAATTTTAATCGGTAAGCAAGCATGATAATTCGGCCACATCGACTTCGATGTTAGGCCTGCCACACAATTAAAGTGGGAATTTTCACAACAGCAAATTCTCGCTGGAATAAGGTAAGTTTTGCATGGTAACAAAAATTGTTAGCTTGATGTCAGTCATCAAATTTTACTAAAAATGAGTGGAACAAGACTTAATACGTCTTCACTTGATGAAATCGATGAGAAGATCAATGAAAATATATGTAAAAACACTAAGGTGAGCAAAGTTATAATACTGAAACAGTCTTTCTGCTTGCTACCTCAAAAAATAGTCATTGGAATACCACTCGAGAGGTCGATAAATTTAAAAATTCGAGCTCTCGTGTCTGTTTCCAGAGCAACGCTTTGTCGAACTTCTATACAATTGTTTCAATAGGCAAGTTTACAATAGTGACACGACATCTGGCGGCAGATACATAAAATATTAAGAACAGTACTTTAATGCTGGGAAAAGGCGGAATTGTTGTGTAATAGTGCTGTTTTTGTTATATCGTATTAGCATTTTTAAATTGTGGGCAGTGAATATTATTAAGAAAAAGAAGATACATGTAAACACAAAAAGCATGTGTGATATTATATTGTAATAGTAATATGCGGTTATGTGGTTAAGCGGTTATCACAAAGGTTATTGCCACGAGTGTGTTTTGGTTACCATTACCAGTTCCTTTGTAATATTTATATTGAATATACTCGGTTGCGAACCCATCTGTGTTTCATTTTGCGATACAGACGAGTATATTATAATAGCAAGTACTGTTGATTTCCGCCATTTGCAAAGACACACTAGCGCCACCAACGGTCGATAAACTCTCCTATACACTATATTAGTGTGACGTAGATGTCGGCCATTTTGCTGCGATACGTCAAGATCCCGGATCCAAACCAACCTACCTAAGGGAGTTCAGCGTTTGGTGTAATTTTTTAGTGTTAAAAAGTATTTTAAAGTGTTACTGTGATGTTTGAGTAGCATACTCTACCTGGCTTTACCTAGCAAGTATTACAAACCGAAATTACATTTAGATACAATGTATTGTTGAAAAGCTGAACATACACTAAGTACGTGTGTGGAGCATTACAATTTACTAGTTTTATCAGAAAATTGTAATGGGTTGGGTCCCCGGATGTTCCCGTTATAATGAGAGAGAAACGTGTAATCTTTGGAGCACTTCTTTTAGGTTGTTCTTAAACAATAGATTGCAACTAAATGTAATTTTGGTTTGTAATACAAAATTATACGAAGGAACGTAAACCAATAAAAATACACAGTAACAGAGTAACATTCAATGTTCAGAGCAAAATTATAGTATAATACAATATTTTGAAGTGTTACTGTGTATGTTTGAGTGGTTTACATACCTTTGTATTATTCATTAAGTAATACAAACCGAAATTACATTAAGTTGCAATCTATTGTTGAAAGACAATCTAAAATAAGTGCATAAAGTTTATACGTTTCTCTCTTATTATAACAAGAACATCCAGGAAACTAGCACGTTACCATCTTCTGGTACAACATGTAAATTGTAATGCTCTACACAGCACGCACTTCTTGTAGGTTAGCTTTTCAGCAATACCTGCATTGTAACTAAATGTAATTTACGTTTGTAATATTTGCTAAGTAAAGCGAAGGAGTGTAACACTTTAAAGTATTCTTTTAACACTAAAAAATTGCACCACGTACTGAACTCCCTTATGCGTTATGACAACTTGGTTTGTTTTGATCCAGGATCTAAACTAAATGTAATTTCGGTTTGTAATACTTGTGAAGCAAAACTAAGGAGTGTAAGCTACTCAAATAAGCACAGTAACACTTCTAAATATTCTTTTAAAGTCACAAAATTGCACCTAACACTGAGGTCTGTTACGCACGTTATGAGAACTTTGACGTACCGCAGAAAAATGGCCGTCATTACGTCGGCAATAATATAGCGTATTTATTCTCACTCTCTTGTGATGTTATTATCGAGAAAACATAATTTCTCTAAGAATTCTTAATAAAATTACTTCGTTTCGTAGTGATGGAAAAATATCTTTCTCGTTTCCCAAGTATTTTACTGTTAACTACTGTGCTGCAAAGCATATTTCATTAATGACTAATAAAGATCTCGATGTAGGTGAAATGGAATAAGTAGTTGAGTATCGCGCTAGTAGAAAAACACAACGCCAGCTTGCACCTAAGGGGCTCTTATACCCAAACTAAAATAATTACTGGGCAATCTTCTCTATCCTTTCCGAGCAGTTCCTGCAGATTAACGCGGGCGAAGACCTGACGCTTGGCGTTTCGCTTCGCGCACCCCCTGGCGCCCGTAATTCCCACCGAGGGGTTAAATGACCGGCGTTTAGTACAAACCACAGCCATCAAAACGAGCAACACACCGAAAACAGTAACCGGGCCCGCTGCAAGAAACCTCTGGGCTGTCTCGGGCTGTGGCTGCTCACCGGAAGATCGTAATTCCGGGGATAGAGCTAATGCGAGCATTGCCGTTCGCGAGCCGAACTCCGGAGTTCGAGTTAAAACCAGGTGATTGGGAAGATTTCGCACCGGTAAATAAGAATTATCCTTTAGGAACTCCTGCCTTTGATAGAGGCGTGTTGTGCTCCGGGAAACGAGGATGCGCTTTACAGTGAAGTACTGTTATATTTAATTAAAAATCTTAACTATATATGTCAATTTTAATTGTTGAAATAATGAATGTGAGTGGCAAAGATTAATTTTTTGCACAAGTCCGATCGCATGTGTAATAATTACAAACTATAACTTAGCCACTGCCATATGTTTAATGTAAAAAGTTACAAAAGCTTGGTGATATCATCACATTTAACATGCGATCTTCTATGTAACATGCAGCAATGTACAGCAGAACTGTATTATAAAGCGTTACATATACATACGTTATATATGTTTATTTTTGTAGGCTTAGGCTCGTAATTATGTAAAACTAAAAAAGCCTTATGTTTGTATATGACGTTTCGATCTTTTATTTAGATCTTTTTTATTACGCATGCATCATAATCAACAATTATCGCACGCTGCAGCGTGTGTAAAATGATGATTATGATGCGCCTACTTTTTTATTACCTAGATATTTACCTGCCGTTTAAATTACTAGGTATACCTTTTGTACCCATATCAAAATGAAGGAACACTTTTAAAAACAACATTTCTTTATTCTAAGTAACTATAATACTCTTATTTTAAATAAACATTGATTGTACAATTTGTATTTTTAGATATTTCATTTTATGATTTAAGCCTACTAAAAATAATTACAAAATTGTAAAAGAGAATGTTTAATGTTTAAAACATTTTTGAGCTTATGATGCATTCGTAATAAAAAATAGCGTATGATACGCGTGTATAAATAAGAGGCCTTTAAAGCCCTTGCGACTTACAAAACACTCCGCTGCGCGTCGTGTTTTGAAATATGTCGCGCGTGCTTTAKAGGCCCTCTTATACACTTGTATCATAATATACTATTTCGAATACAAATATTATGTTATAACTGACAAAACTGACAATAAATTAATTTGACATTTACAATTTTGATGTTAATATAAAATGTACCTGGAGTTCTAATGCTATAATAATTTGAACATCAAATCCTAAAGTGTTGCATTAAGTGTTGATACTTTATAAGAAGTATATCGATACATCTAAGCATGTGCTAGCTAAATTCAAATTTTTAACAATTATTGACTTTGTACTACGCAATGTGACTAATAGTATATCATCTCTTTAAAATTTTGAAATATTTGCATAGAAAATTGCTGCTTTAACGGACGTTTCCCAGCGCATAATTTCTTTATTCTTTCTTTGTATACTTTTAAAACGTTTTATATGGACATACATGACAAGTCACGACAAAAAATTATCATACTATATGCCTGCTTATTTTCGCAGGAGTCATTAAACATTTTGAAGTCAGCTAGCTTAGGTGTTTTCAACAGATTCGATGCGTCTATTCGAACGAATATAAAATTTAAGCATAATAAAATGGTAGTATAGGGTTCCTATAAATGATCGTGCAATGCGGGCGGCGTTAAATTCTAAATTCTTTGTGCCGCCCTTTTGCAACTGCTGCCAAGCTACAATATGCACGGTGATAGTACTGAAGGTTGCAGATCAATGTCACGCCACAGCTCCGAAATGTAAGCTTTCTGCAACCCTAATGTTAGTTATTCCACAAGACACTACAGAAAATACACACTCCCAGGCGTTTTCTCACATTAAAATATATAAGATAATTCAAAAATCAACAGATGACAAGTATAATCACTTTCCTAAGAGGCGGCAAATTTTTGTAGAAACCCTGTATAATCGATATGGACAAATTATACCACCTATTGAGCTGGTTAGTGCATGCGCCACTCACCTATTTACTGGGTTAGAAGAAGTTTGTAAAGAAATAAAGAGGCTGTCAAAAGACTTGAAACATGACCTGACCTGACCTAACCTGAATTGCATTTTAAACAAATAAGTTATCAGTGACTATTGAAATAATATTTTAACTTAAAAAGGTGCGTGTAGGCGAAATAAAAGTTTCACAACATCCAAAATGGTTATTTTAAGATGCAGTTATATTACTTACTTATTACAAATAAGGAGCGAAGCAAAATCTAAGCTATGCCAAAAACAGAACTGACAATTTTTGTGATTTGAACATGTTATGAGGAAGTGCAGAGGTCAATAAATCGCATATGCAAGGCGAAAGTTATCCCGCAACTACAAAGAGACGACCAGCAGCGACGAAAACCCTTCATCTAAGCGGTACGGTAGCTAGCTCTGTAGCATACCTGTGCATAATTAGGATAGCATTAGTATTAGGTTATGCCCTTCCAAATCCAAACCTAGAAATAATATCCCTTCCATACATAAATCACTAATATAATTTTAGATTTAGTCAAATTTTTATTCATTGCACATATATCTGTTTAAACAGATAATGATAAAGTTATGAAATGCTAAGGCTTTCGCGGCCGGTGTTGGATCTGGTAATGATTTCTTCCGGGCTGTTATGGCGTGGTCCAAGGTGTCCCGTTTTCTTCTCAGATTTACATCAGCGAAACCTGAACATCACTGAAGATGCTGCCAGCGAAGAGCAGCGAAACGCTTGAGAAGAAAAGGGACACTTTGGACCACGGCATAACAGCCCGGAAGAAATCATTACCAAATTATGAAATGTTTTCAGGAAATAATCGTAGACTTTTTAACGTTCTAATCATCACTAAGCTGCAGTCTAGTGCATACCCCCATTAGTCATGCAGCTAATTGCATTGCGCTGTATGGCCGACTACATTAACCACAGCTTCTTGTTCGCTTTCGGCTGACGTAATCTAAAATTCAACAAAAGCACTTTACGAAATTGTGCGTAAATTCATAACTCTGAAGCCTTTCCCGATTTAAACTTTCACGGAGCTGTTTCCCTAATGTGACGTACCTTATTACCAAGTCCCTAAAGAGACAAACGCTCGGGTTTCTTTTTAATCACAGATTTTCAGACTCACTTTCAACTTTATTTTCCAGGGGTTTCCACAACGGTATGGCACGGAACGTCAAATGTTTCAGCTGCATATACGTATGAACTAAAGGTATGGAAATGAAATTCGATAAGCACGCCATGGCAGTGCTATGTAAAAAAAACCGCTGCAAATTGAATCAATACTTCTACATCCAATTGTCAAAATGACATTTACGTTTTTATTTCTTATACTATACGACTAGTAATTAGGTTTCGAGCACTTTTTTCTCTAAACATTTTTTCTAAGATAAACAGTCCTCCTGATATTAGCAAATATATATAAATTTTTAAAATCGGTTTTTTCCAAATAACTCTAAAATTATTAGCTTAACAAAAAAATTACAAGAGTGCTTTCTGATCAGAAATTTGATTTTCTATATAATACCAAAATTGAAACAAAATCGTACGAGCAGGGTCCAAAATAAGTTTTTTGGAACAATTTCGAAAATGTCAAAATTTTGGATACATTTTCTAAGACACTTTTTGTAAGAAACTGTATTTCCTATCTGACGGTATTCTCATTTTTTGAATATATTAAATATATTCGGAGATATCTAGTGAAATCCGTTTTCTTAAGTGATTCTTTTTTGCTAATATCAACTAAACAGTTTGCTGCACGAAAAATTTATAAGAAGCTCGGGTACTCCAGCACCCACGAGAAGTAAATTGTGGGTGCGGAGCACCAACGACCAAATAGGCTTCAACACATGTACCATAAATTCAAACTGACTTATCACAGATATAAAAAAGAACTCTTTGTCAAATTTATCAAATTAGAGCGTCTACAGTGCTGTCAGATGATTCAAGCCTACCCAGCCTTGTTTTAGAATTTCTTGTGAAAGCAAGTACGTGGAAATGTTGCTCAGTTTTTAATATCTGATTTTTTTATTTATTATATTGGAATTTTGATTTATGTGAACCATTTGAAGTTATAATCTATTGTTTCTATTACTTTCTTTATCCTAAATTTTCACATCATCCCACTTAATATGATGTCCATGTGTTCAGTAAGTGAGCATCTATCCCTTTGTTTAGTTATATCACTTTTGTAGACGGCCAATCTATTAACCATTTATTGTGATACCTGTCCTATGTGTATTTGCCTTCACAATCCTCACATTCCAAACATATATTATAGAACATTTGCATGATATTTTGCAGGTATTTTTGATTTTAGTGTTGCGAGTAGGGTTGAGCCATGCTTCTTGTTCTCAATTGTAATTTTTATGTTTTCATTTTTTAAACGTTCTGAATAATTTTGTTGTCAATCCAGTAATGTTTGGTAGGGATACATACATTCTATGATCTACTGTTTGTAGGTTTTTGTCAACCATAGGATCATGATTTACCCTCTGCCCCAGGTCACTCTGCATACTACCGTTAGCTGTGTTTGCGTTACATGAAGTGTTGATAAGTCAGTAGTAGAATAGAAAATTTTATTTATCAACGCTCTCGGGTATGATTTGTGTATTAATAAATTTTCTAATTTTTTAAATTTTTTTCAATAATTTGAGAATATTTTATTTTAATAATTTTATGTTTCATCTGTTTTACAAAGTTTATTTTAACTTGTGTCGTATGATTTGAAACGTAGTTTATATACCTCCCTGATGAGGTTGGTTTCCGTTACCAATACAGTATTATTTTATAATTTTTTCGTATATCTTTGGTTTCAAAAAAGAGTACTCCACATTCTACCTCTCGTTCTGTAGTGAATTGAACACAGTTTCTTTCATAAAAAAGTTTGTCGATGACTAATGCTGGTACCAACAAAGGCACTAGGACAAATCTAGCATTTTTGTACTTATTTTTTTCCTCTTACGTATCTTTCTATTTATCTCATACATATTTCTGTCATATTGCATGTGTACCTATTGAGCTCTATGGGACGGATTCATAGATACTATTTTCACGATTATGTTGCATGAGCACCCACGAGGTTTTCTAAAAGCTGGCGCTCCTGATAATAGTAGCAGTTATACTACTAATCACATACTAAAATGAAAAAAAATAAAAATTTGCAAAAAGGGTAGTTACCCCCCAATTTCGCCCCCTTTCCGATACCCTACTTACCCCACAAACGATAGGTCGCTTTGGGTAGTCGAGATTTATACGTTTGCCAAATTTCAAATTCATATATTAAGTCTTTCGAAAGTTATCTGGTCCACACAGACACACAGACAAGAAATTTGTTTTTGCTCAAATTTTGGTTTTATTTGCGTTTTCGACTATTTAAAGCGAATGAGTAAGTAAAAATTTTTAAAATTTTTTTTAGCGATACAATACTTTCCATCCATTGGATGTGGATGTAATTGACTTAGACTTACGTTCTAATTCTATTACTTAGATCTCGTCTGGGAAAGAGGATTGGTGCTATACTGACTACAGTTATTATTACAGGTTATGTTTAAGTTAATATCAATTTATTAAGTAGTAATGTTATATTTAATGATATAACCACAATAAAATTCCCATACATTTAAAATTTGAGTTTTAAACACAACCAGATGAAGAGTATGGGAAAGGGTATAAGAATGTATTGTAAGTTTATTATACCAATGCTGCTATACACTACCTACTTATGATGGAAGAATGCATACCTGTATGGTATGTAATCAGTAGTTGAACGGAGCAGAAGCTAATGCTTTGCATGCACGTTAAGGCCGCTCGAGTGAACTTATTTATTATTATCTTTTGAAATTCACTAATAGTTTATGTTAACGGCAAACAACTTATTGTTTGCTACTGACGTGGACACGTCGTACGCCACCCTTTGAGGGTAATTTTGTGAAAATTACTTATCAGCCATCTAGTTGTGGCTTTACGAACTACGACGTAAATTGTTATGTTTGATAAGTATAGAGAGCTACTTGCAACTAGCAATCGAGCCCGTTGGAAAGTCCGGCGAAAAAAGAGCCTAGAGAAATAAAAAAAGGTTTCTTTTACCACGTATTTAAGATAGATGTGTCCACGTCAAACCTACGGGTGTAGACAGATGCAGCCACCAAGGATTTTTTCTATATTTTTTCTCTCATTGATCCCTTTCCTCGCCTCTTCTCTAATTATGTCCTTAATTTCTCCTTTTTTCTGTTTCATTTTTCACCATGAAGACTGTGCGTTGTGTGTCTCCCTAGTCTCCCTAGTCATTGAGCTTGCTTATATTATAATGTGCTTTTCAATTTTTCTTGTTGTAATTGCTTCTGTAGGTATCGGATTCATACTCTTTACGGCCAAAAAAGACCCCTTTAAATTTATACTTTAAATTAGTTATAATGTTGTTCCTTCCTATCACATATGACCTTTACCTAATCTTTCAATATAAAAGAGATATTTTGGAATGCAATACAGACAACTGCAAGATACCCGAAAGCATGTAGTCTCATATGTATTAGCTTCGAGCATTTTACTCAGTGGTACTAGCATGTTTAGGAGAATAAGATTAACTGCGGCGAATTTTTATAGGATGCCTCTGATAAAAATGAGATAGAAACTAAAAGCATTGCGGTGAGATGTACTGCAGTCATGAAAGCGGGGAATGCGTTAATCTCTTAAACACTTTAATGTAATTGTCTCAAGTCGGTGTTAGGCTCCATTTTATAGCAATTTCCCTAAAGACAATTTGTATTCTTTGCGGTGCCGCTTGCCGCAGAAATATATAATAGATTATATTCTAAGCTTCTCAACCAGCTTTTTATGAAAAGATGTCTAACTGCAAAGAAGAAAACATACCTATATAAACGGCTGATTAATCGGTCTATTAAGGAACTTCAGTATCAATCATAAGTATTAATTTTACTAATAACTAGAGATGTATTTACTACATCTTAGGTATTGATTATGCCTGCACATTTAATTAGACACCCCTCAGGATCTATTTAGAAGTATATACCCCTAATAAGAGTACAATTTCGAACTAATGTATAGATTATAGGGCAATTGTTACCAGACAAAGCTAGTATATCATTGTATGTAGGTAATTTGATTGCAGATAAGTTAATTCAAACAATTGTTTAAGTGTTTACATAAATAAACTGGCATATTCATTCATTCGGATCCATAAAAGCACAACTCTAATAWTGTCAACTTTTAATGTATCTCAAAGGGAATATATTTTTAGAAGTTTTCCCTTGCTGGAATATTTATTTACTTAAAAGCGTAATTAGAATATCCCGAATAAAATAAGACGAGATAAAACGCGAGGTGAATTAATGAATGGCCAGCGAAGGTAGAAATTAATGCGCAGCTTATGGAAGATTTTGAAATGGAGATATCATATGAATAAAACCTGACTAATTAACGATTATTGAATAAATGAATTTAGTTATTGTCGATGTCTATATTCTGGCTCCTGTTTTTATTAAATTAAAGACACTTTTATCTATTAATATGACGTTTCGACCTATAATTTAGGTCTTTATCGAGTATTGTTATTTTACAGATTGACAAACTATTATGAAATTAATATGACATTTACAATTTTGATATTAATATAAAAATTGTACCTTTGAGTTTGTTCCTTTGCTATTATTGTGTATATAGGTGGATGGTAAATGTGATTGTGAGAGTGTGTGTTTAAATGATAGTGTTGTATGTATTACTTAGTCCTTGTATGTCAGTCCTGTCATTCCCAAAAATTGACTTTTACGTTTATGTTGTTCTGTAGTAATAATTTTGGTATTCTCAAAGTCAAAAGTGTGGTCAGTTTGTTTATGACGTTTTTTTAAAGCCGTGTAATTGTTATTAATTTTATGTTGTTATAGTCGGTTTTTTAAGTATTGTCCTGTTTGCTCTATATATTGTTTGTTACATTGTTTACATTTTATACTGTATATTGTGTGTTCTTGTTTCTTTTGGTGTTTTTGTTTTTAACGGTGTGTAGAATTGTTTAGTCGTGTTAATTGGTTTATATGTAATTTGGAAATTATGTGGTTTTAGTAGGTTTTTTATTTTGTGAGTAAGGGGTGGTATATATGGCAATGTTAAGTATGTTATGTTTGTGTTTTTTCTTGTTTTTCGTATTGAATACTATTGTATAGTTTTTCTGTTTGTTATTTGATAGAGTTATGTATTAATTTGGTGGGGTAGTTGTTATTTTTTAGTATTTTAGTAATAGTGTGTAAAGTTTCAATTCTAAGTTCTGGACAATTACTAAAATACTAAAAAATAACAACTACCCGAACCTACATATAAATTATGTTATAAATTAACAAAATTTAATAGATATTAGTTTACCGGGCAATAGCAACTTAATCCCAACAAAATAAATTAATAGTTTATTCTAGTGAGGGCGTGCCAAAGTGCATTTCATAATTTTTTCGTTATTTACGGGGTCGCGACCTCAAAAAGGTTGAGAAACGATGTTCTGGTATATCGATTTTAAAGTATATTCTAACTGTGCGTATTTAAATGTTGTACAATATTGTCTGCTGGAATAAAGGCTAATTATTATTATTAATATTATTATTAAATCATCCAGAGCATTTGGAATTCCAATTTCTAAATGTCAGATCGCAGCTACGAACCAGCGCCTCTGTATTATCCTACTTTGAAGTGTGTACTGCACGTAACTTTATCGCAGACCGCCGCGCCGATCTGGCAAGTTTCAAAAACCTCGCAATTTCAGACTCTTGTCTGCGAGACACAATCGCAACGTGTGAACGAAGCCCTAGGACACAAAGGCCATTGTGGTTTAAAAGTGTCGCATGTGTTAGGTTCTTTTGTGAAAAACTGGTTGAAGCCGATCCCTTCGTATTGACACTAGGAAATCAAAGCAATAACATGGAAAATAGATGAGGTTGGGCACCACAGACGTGGATATGTTTTAGGGAATGGGATGGAGTCCAGGAACGCTTTGAATTGGTATTCGGAAGTATTTTAACATGTATGTAATTCTGTTCGATTTGGCGCATTATTAAATCGGTGTTGCATTTTTATTCAAAGCCCTAGTTTAAACAGTTTTACAGTTTTTAAGAATTTATTACCGAAATAAGCTTTTTTTCGGACTCGTATACATCAATCATTCTTTCCATTAAACTCTTTGCAGCTGTGTGCATTTAGCCTGAAATAACCTTTGGTCAGAACCACTTTATTTTAACTTCCACAACAATAAAACAAAAACGCGCTCTGTGGATTCGTTCCGATGGAATTCTGTTTGCATTCTGCAAACACCAACAATCGTCCAGTATTTATTGATCAAATACGATAACATTTATGCTTACTGTATATAGCTAAAGTAGTAGTTAGTTGGTTGATGGTGACCGTCGTTTGCCGGTTGCTTCCCAAAACCAGAAAGTTAGACTACTGTTATAGTGTTTACAATATATATATTTTAAATACAAGGTTTCTATAAATGATTCGGCAACGTGGGCGGCGTTGATTTCTGAATTATTTGTGCCGCCTTTTTATAACTGTTGCCAAGCTACAATATGCACGGCTATGACAGCATCAATGAGCACGATAGAACTGAAGGTTGCAGATCAAGTACCAGTCACGAACTTGAGAGCTTTATAAAGATTTTCCAAATTTGCGGTTCTAATTTTCTTTCAAAAATAGGAAATAACAATAATAATTGGCATAGTAGGCGTGGGATAACCTTTGCAGTCTACAGCATTGCACGGTGGAAGCTTTGTATAGTGCAGCTAACGCTAATACCACTTAGTGCACTTAGTTTGTAAATATTACCATTACGGCAGGCTAAAAACATCTTTTAGTTCATCATAGTACAACTACTTAACAGGCTTACTATAGCTACCACCTCACAAATATGATACATAATCAAAGTCATACGAAACCGTGTCAGACCTGTGGCAGTATCCGCTTCATAAAGGCGATAATCCTAGCGTCGGCCCGTTTTCTTATACAAGTTTTTTGCTTAATACCAGCTCGGCTATTTAAACATACGACAAGCATCTTTTGAAGTGGCTGCACATCCTCGGGGTGCGTTAAATTTGTTTACTAATTTAATAAACCTGGTGCTCAGGTAAGTTGCAGGTTGGGTGTAGGCATGTAATACTATTGTATGTTTTTTTCTATTATGTTCAGTTGCTTCAATAAACGCTACACCGATACGTCTTCCTGTGAAAACCCCTAACTCCGTTACAGGCTTTAGCTCCGAAATGTAAGCTTTCTGCAAACTTAAGCTGACCAACCGCCTGGATTCAGCCCGGACAGGTTTGTATTTTTGTTCATCAGTCCGTATTTAATATGGCATCCGGATTTGTCCAGATTTTAAAAATTTTGTTTGGATTTATCCGTTTTTTTAGGGTCTGGCTAAAAAGTGTGCAAAATGTGTGCACAACATGGTATTTTACTTTTTCAGTGTTGTCAGTCTTCTCATGCTTGACATTTCAGACAGTCAGGCGTTGCTAACTTCATAGTTTCATCTGCCACAGTCAGTCATAGGCATCTCATCTATTATGCAGATGGCTAATTGTTAGGGCATGCGCGAGAAAATATTGTAACGACCCGTAAGTCGCCATATTGTTCGTTCGTAGGGCAGCGAGTCTGCGCAGTAATTCCCTGGTTTGACAAAGTGAAGGCGATTGGTGAGATGTGCGGCAGGTCCTGTTGTTTGTTGTGACGTTGTCATGACGTTTCCGTTTTATAATCTCTACTGCGCATGCGTCTGACTCTATCTGTCCCAGGATCATTTATCACAAAATCTTATTAGTATTACATTAAACTTCTAGGTACTAGTTCTGTGGTMTCAGCGCGCAATTGCGTAGCCGGCATAACCTAATACCTGACCATTCATTCCTCTTTACTCTTTACTTTAGCCTATATTACAAATAGCACCACGGAGGCGGCCGGATTTCCCGTTTTGGAAAGTTGGTCACCTTATGCAAACTTAAAGTTGATTATTGCACAAAACGCTACAGTATGTTGAAAATACACACTCCCACTCGTTTTCTCATATTAAAGTATATAAAATAATTCAAGAACCGACAGATGACAAATATACATCAAAGCTATATTTGTGTTCACTTTACTGAGAGGTGGCAAACTGATTTAACCGATAACTTCCATAAGCACCCCGACTGCATGAATCATTTATAGAAACCCTGTATTAGCTACACGCGATAACATACTATCCCGTCTTGTGACAATAGTGTTAGTTGTCTGTGTACAGATTAAAACTGATATTTGACGGAAATACCGCTTGCGAATTGTAAGCTCTAATTTACTAGCMMGCGTCCCTTATGCTTAATACGAAGATTGGCTGTAACCAAAAGTTCGTTTTAATAACGCYGCGCCTCTAGGAATTGATCGGTTTTCTAAATAAACTTTGTAAACGTCTATCCGTCAATCTTACAACAATCTGAATTCTTATTTCAGTTGATACACCCAGTGCCTGTGAGATTGTGAAATATTTTCTTCAATCAACATATCTGTGTCGAGAAGCGAAAGTTCATTAAGTCTGTCTTCCATTCCTACGAAACAAAGGAAAATGTGCGACACTGTGACAAATATAAATAGATCGCTATAAGGATATCCACCTAAAGTAATAGGGTGGAAACACATCAACCATGTTGAAAAAGTGGTTGAAGATCGACATACTGGAGATCCATGCAAGTAAGTTCGTGGTTTATAAAGCTATCTGAAATAAACCATCAATTTTCTGCCCTTCTTTTGCAGGTGTCCGCGCGAGCATGTTTCAACTATACCTACCGCCTAATATGAGAATGGAAATGATCCTGATAATAAATTACTTCCTTGCCAAGGCCAAACAAAAATTTTTTTTGAAAGGAATGATCGACTTTCACTTCCACAAAAACTAGACGAAGCATATGTGTGATGAAGATTGAAATATGAAATAAGATACTAGTATATTTCCATCGCCATGTCGAAGTTGACGCCGACAAACTCAGATTTCAATCACTGTTTGGAGCAACTAAAAATATTTTGTCGTCTAGAATGTATAAATTGTTCTGCTTTTGATGGGAGGCGAATATTAGTTGGTTCTTAGTAAGAATGATTTGTAATGAAGATTTCCACAAGATGTGTGAATTCAGCACCAATGTACCTGTCAAAGAAGTCTATTATTCTCGTATAGTAAAGCAATATTTTCCATAAATCTTTTTGAGACGATTTTATAGCATCCCAGCGGAATACAAATACTTAAGTTCTTTCAAAAATATTTTAACGGTTTTTTCTGAACAAAAACGAAGTACCTATGTTAAAAATGGGCAGAGTTTAGAATACAAAGAGAAGACCCTCATATGAATAAAAATGCCAAATCCGTAGCAGTCGCTCTACTCCTGGTTCACAGGATAAGAACCTCAAAATTCTTCAAAAATGTCAATTTTCCTTTGACTACAGGCTAAATATACTCCTTTCTTATTTGTCTATTCGATGTCGAAACAGGAACTATTCTCCATACCACTGCGAAACCCTGAGAGCTCCTCGAACACGAATAAATTCAAAGCCAAGTATGTCATCCATCAAGTTCGGCAGGTTGAAAAAACTTGGTAGTTGGCCGTGTTCAAATTGAAAGTATTATCCGTCCGCAGTGTTGGTCGAGATTATAAACATTACCAATTTTAAATTATCAGCGCACAAAAAAAGAATTGTGATTTCAAAGCTCCTCCAAGTGACATTTTCGCGGAGAAACGGATTTCCACATAACATCGCCAACCCTGCAAAGAATGCTTCATACCAAAGAAAAATCCCTATAAATGGTAAGAATGTGGAGAATTAAAAAAATGCCTTAGTTAGTATTCGTAGTAGAAGTAGAAGTAGAAGTAGAAGAGCGTGAGAGTAATACTTTTTTGTAATTTCAGCTATTTTTTTATTGCTAATTGCAGTATTCTGTTATATAAAATAAAAAATATACCTATATATTGAGAATCCACGCTCATTTTGAAAACATGTAATTTGCACAATAAAAAATTTCTATTCCCATGCTAATAATGGGTCTATAATTTTCAAAACGGGCGGTTGTGTATACAATGGCGCCCTAACTGCAGTCTGAATTGATCAGCTATAATGATAGCGAAATAGATCTACCTGCATTTGGTTGCGGTGCAGACAGCATAGCATAGACATGCATTTTAAAAATAACGAAGCTTCAAAGATTTTTCAAAAGGAAACATTTTTTGCTTCTCTTATATATTCGCTTGATCTTTCACTGAAGTTCATTTGAACATAATTACACATCGCTCACGATAAAACAACAAATGTATGTAACAATAATTGGAATAAAATGATGAATAAACGAAAGTAAAATCAAATCACTAAGAAAGGATGAACGTATTCGCACAAAATTTAAATTCGAACGAGCGGAATAACATACATACATGTAATATAACGCAATAACCTTAACTAGCAGCTACAAATTTTGGCAACCAAACACTAATATGGAATAAATTAAACACCCAACAAGACAATTTAGCAGAAATTGTTGGAGCTTGAGCTGATTTTTCTTTCAAACCTAATCTACAAAGACATGACTAAGTTGAACCTAATTATCGTAAGACTAACCCTTTAATTAATCGAGCCACTTCGCGAAGCGGTAGGGATGTACTGCTGCCCCGAAATTTATGTTAATTACATCAAGACAACCATGCGAATCTACAATTTTGATGTGATTTGCTCACCTTAACATATACTTCTACTCAGCTAGTTTTATCTTACAAGCTTGACAAACCTGCTCGTGTAAAACATGAAGAACATAAACGTGGCCAAAATTCAGAAAAGCTTTTTTTATTAACACGCACTGAGAGAAATGGGTTATTAGATATAAAAGAAAAGCTTAATGAATTACAACTTGTAGCTTTAAAATAGGCGCCAAAAACAACTACCATTATTCAATGCAACTACAGAATATTATACTAAGAACTTCAATGCATAATATTTAAAGTGTTTAGGTATAATAGTCAAGAAATAGTATCATTTAAAACTACATATTTTTAGTTTTCAAGTACTCGTAAAAACAACATTCCTGGTAGTTTAAGATATTCAACATGTAGTGGTATGCATTACAACTACACATTCTTTTATTTTAAAGTATTGCAGTTGCACAAATTATAATTTTAAATGTTAATTATAATCATCATGTAGTAGTATAATTTACTACTACAAGTTTGTTTTTTAAAAAAACATAGTTATATACCTACTATAATATAGGCTATTATTTTGAACCTACGATGGGTTATAAATTGGGACTCATTTACATAAAAAGATAATATAATTGTATTATTAAAAGTTGAGATTAGTCTTGCTCGTTTTACTACATAATTGTCTAAACAATTGAAGCATTTTTGCTATCGTGACACCAGGTATTCGATCTCCTCTTTAAAGAACTTTGCTATCAACAAGGTACGTTTTAGTAGGCTTACCTGACTTCGCTGGAAACAAAGTTCTTTGAGGAGGTGATCGAAAATTTGTTGGTACAATACAACAAATTTAATGCCTCAGTTGTTTGGCAATTTTATATAGACGAGTAATAGCACTCAACTTTTAATAATAAATTTATTTTTTATGCAAATAGATCTTATTTCTATAATCCGTAGCAGATTGAAAAAAGAAAAACGACTTTCATATTAATATTAAACGCCATATCGCGTATACCAAACAGCAACGTTCTGAAAATATCTAAAGCACACGCACCGATATCACAAATATTTAAGAATGTTATAATTGCAACACTAGTAATTGACAAAAAATGGCATCTTGTAGAGGTATATTAATGAATTAATTATGAATTTAACATTCCGTAAAAACACTGAAAAGACAACTAAATATAATCCATGTGCAGAAATTGGGTTTCTCCGGGTGTCGCGCCTTGTTGGAATATAGTATGTTGCTCCTTGCTGTTCAGAAAATATTACACATACATATTTGCCTCGACAGTTCAAAAACCGCTGACGCCCAATTCTGTAGGCAAATCATTGGTTTTAAAGAAGAAAAATAAAGAAACTTCTTTTCTTTACCTCCGGACTATGTTGCAGCTCCTGTCTAACAATAACCTGGACTAACAAGCGTCGATTTAATATTTTGTGTAGTTTGTAACATTGTAATATTTTTAAAAGTGGCACCAAAACCTAAAAAAAAAATAATATTGCTTAAAATGAGAAACAACCGAAGAGTCTAAAAGTTAGTGAAGTTTCTTCATATTATAACTTTGTCTGTTTAAAACTTTTTTAAATTTTATTTAGATATATGCTTGCCTMACTGACTATTTTTTAACTAAAGTACTTAAAATATGTAATTAATGCCTTCCTACCTACATTACCCTCAAAATATATTTTAATTATATTTTTGATTAATCCATTATAACATAGTTTTTTAAGTTAAATGATTTGGAAAGAGCCTTCACTCATTGTGGAACGTTTTCAAACAATTAAGTAGCTTGGACTGATAGTTTCGAAGCTAATTAATTATGATTAATTTTTCGACTAACTAATTCATCAAAGCAACAAATACTTATGATCCATGCCTTATATATCGTAAATCAGGCACCTAAAGTGGCTCTCACTGATAGGTATTATAGATATCACAATGAAAAACAGTTTTGATAACGCTTTCGTACTTGATCACGTGATAACCACGTGTAGTACAATCGCAAAATAGCAGAAGGCGATATTGGGATGATCATCTTTGAATATATTCGACATAGTCAACTAATTTATATGGGATGTTAGCATTACAATAATACTTTACTTTTCTAACTGACTAGTAGCACACAATTTGTTATTAAACTATAATGCTGTAATAATGCTATTTAGACGGCATGGCAGCATTTTTAGGAGCACGAGCACACATCTGTTGACAAACATGTATTGAAACTTGTACTTACCTTCGAATGGATTAACGAGGTTTTCCAAATTCCAAAGCTTTAATTTGCTTTCTATTTTCAACAATATTTTTTCTTTTTTTCATATCAAAGTTCGTTTGGTGACTACGAAACCACGCTCCACGCGGCACTTGCACTGAACTGCCAAACGCCATTACGCTTTTAAAACTAGCCAGTGTTGTCAACTTTCTATGCGGAATAGCACCGTATTTCATCATTGAATTACCGTATTTGAGTCTCCATTACGGTATCTAACTAGTAAATATTATAGCCTCTGTTTGCTCTGTTAAGGATAATGGTCATACATCGAACAATTGCTAAACATTGTACATGAATTCTAATTAGCGTATAGTTGGCAACGCTGCGAAAATACATACTCTTGAGCTGTTAATACTACAACTACGTATTTAACATTTTAAAATATATAGCAGTAAAATATTCAGCATGTAAAATAACACGACGTAGTTGTAAATACAATAACTACAAAAATTCTGTTCTTAAAACACACATTTCAAAATATAACATAATGTTCTAAAGGGTCAGTAGTACTAACTAATAATTTTGTATACATAAAGAGCTATATATACAAGATACAGTAAATATTGCAGTTAGGGTTATCACGTAAAGTTTTGTAAAAACAACTTAGTAGGAGTAAACATGTAGTACTACATTTCTCTCAGTGCGCTGTGTCTTTCAATGCAAGGTTTCTGAATCCCTAATGTAGGTCCAAGACAAATCTAATCTAAATCAGTTTTCTCACTCACTTTTATTTTACTTTATACTACGTTATATTAAGAGAAATGGAGGCTTCATATAAAGAACCTTAGCTCTTACTTGTCATCTGCCACTGGTTTACCTATCTAACACGTTTTAGCGAGCAGAATGGAGAAATCGACAAGTAAAAAATATCATAATTACAGCTCTCTTTTCACGAGCCCGGTCATGCGAACGCGGTTGTACTCACTACTAACGACCGTCTAAACAAAATGCTACAACTCTTTGCTGTACCACTAATTTTAATGTCCTGTTGGAAACGAGATTTTGTACAAATATGCCGTTTTGGCACAGTTTACATTTCTTTGCTGATATTCGTAAAGTTGCATTGCTTTTTCGGGGATGTAGAACAATAATACGATCGAACTGTCAAAAATTCTAAAGTCGTTTTTTTTTTATTGCAATTGTTGGCTTCATATGACCCTACATGACTAAAATGCAAAGCACTGAAGCACTTCATGAGAGTCTCTTACACCTCAAACGTGGTAATTGTGAAAATTGCTTATTGCTACTCTTGATATTTACGTTTGTCTATCGATAAAAATTAACGACAGCAATTGAAAAATGTAAACTGATGTTTGCAGAAGTTGTTGGCGAAATGTATATAAACCCGCAGAAGCAAGTGTCTAAAAGCGATAATTATATCATGTGTTTTAATTTAATATATAATATAAAGTAAATGGCAATACCATCTATATCAGCTACAAACTGACATGACGACAAAGCCACATAGCTACCATAATGGGAAGTACTTCCTAGATGTAGTGATCTGTATTCTGCCCAATTAGCATGTTTCTGCATACGTTAGCTTGACAGTAGGCCCCCACGGCACTTTTTGCAAGCGGGCAAGAGCCGACATACATTAAAATGTATGTCTATGCTATGCTACAGCGCAACAAACTACAGACAGATCTGTTTCGCTGTTGTTACAGCTCATTAGTGTAGTTTAAGCCTAGTGCAGAAGCATATACATAACTAGTTTTGCTTATACACCAAATCAATGGTACGATGTAAGTAATATTTTTATGAAGCAACGTACGTTATGTTAATGTCAAAGCGACTCGATGACTTTTTTTTAACTGAACACCCGTACCAAGAATTGCTGCTCTGAAGTTTTCCACCTCATCCTTATTCTTAAATTTAAACAAACTGTCGTTTTTGTAGTAAAAGTACCTGGATCCCTATTCAGACTGTTCGGCACATTTTCTACTTTTTTATATCACTTTTATTACCAATGACCCCCCTGGTCCTCCAGTAGATCTTTGGTTTTGGAACCATCGAAATCAACCTGTAAGAGAAAATAAGTGCGAAATCCAGCATTTCATACGTATTATTATTACCTCGTACTTTCAAAACAAGGTTGCTATTTAAAAACTACCAAAAGACAAACTTATGCTTACACTAATTCAACGACCAGCCATTTTCCTTACATTTAGTAAACAATGTGTACAGAGGCATTTAAGCTACAATACTTATAGTCCTATTACATAATATGTTACCTCGAAATCGTTAACTACTTTGTCTACATGTAAATGGAAAACTCGCAGTTACAAAATTTTATTCATTCGCTTCTTTTACGACGTTCTCGCCTGAGGGTTCTTCGATATTTATATATCACTCGGTCGTAACCTACCGATATATAAATATTTGAGTTCGGTTCCCTGTGAGGAAATTTTATCAGTTCTGCTTGTAAAAAATCCATTATTGCACTCTGTAAGAAAATGTTATCTCCCGCATCCATTCAAAATATATACCTAGCGCCACCGAGCTTAAATTTCGCACGAAATTGAAACGTTCTACCACCATCAGTTTCATACGCCTGAAAACCGAATTTTCACATATAACTTTTATATTATATCTTGGTCCAAACGGCGGAGGAGTCGCTATATATAAACTATATTCTAAAGTGTGGAAAGGAGCGAGTACAATCCTCACTATATATATCTTCAGTTTTGTTGACTGAATGCTGCATAAATAGTATAAAAGCCTCTGGATGATACAAATTTAAGTATACTTTAATAGCAGAATATTTTCGCTTTAGTAAGTTTTGCGCCGATTCCATACGCAGCTTTGTAACTGCACTATGCCCAAAATCACATACTAATATTCTGAAAAATGACTTACTTGTGTCGTCAAGTTTTTAATTGGTAACAGTAAATTTCTTGTTGTTATTAGAAATAAACTTTTGTTGCTCTAACACTTATCAAATGCAAACAAATGTACAAAATGTACCGTGTTTGTTATCAACACTTCACTTGGTATCTCCGGTTCACGGAAAAAGCGACATGTAAACATGTGATCTCGCCATTTCGGTTTTCGTTTTTGATTTTTCGGTATATGCTGATGTCGTGAACAGTTGGATTTACAATGTACGGTAAATCAGCTTTATTCGGTAATTTTTATTTTGTTACTATGAAGTATTTGCGTGACTGTTTGATTTATATATCTTAAGTAGATTATATAGATTATTTGATAGGTTAAGCTAGTCTAAAAGATCACTTACACGTTGAACGCTGAAATAACTAAATTAAAATTTAAAAAGATCTTTATTTTCAGACGACTGAAGCAGAGCAGTACATTACCATGACAAAGATATGACACTTAATCGATTCATATCATATCTTAAAAAATGTAGTAAGAGTAACGTGGGTTAGACCTGCTGGTACTATATGTTCCTTCCGACTGCAGTAAGCACTTCTTGAATATCTTGAATTAAGGGAGACAGTTCCAGAAATAGCAAAAACGTCGACCAGCATCTATAGACAAAAAGCTATCATCTGTAGATTCCAGTGAATCTAAAAGATTCAGAATGTACAGATGCTGGAATCCAAAATAATAACATTTTGTCCACTGATACTAATCGTGTTTTTGCTATTTTTTCAATTGTTGATGTTCAACAATGGTTAGTCCAGCCTGAAGCAATACTTAAGTTAGCAAAAACGTACTTAGTAAAATACAACATTTCAATCAACAGTCGACTTTGTAAAAATACAACATTCACAGTGGCAATTCTCGAACAAGTGATTCAAATTTGTTATCCGTATGTTTAATTAAAAACGATACGTTTAACGGAGACTTTAATGATAGTGCGTATGGCGATAGACTTCGGAGTCAACAACAAGTTTGTCAATTGTGTAATAATATGTAACAGCCAAATAGACTTCCTATTGCACAATCTACTGTTAGTAAACTTGTTGCACGATTTAACAAAACAGGTGGTGTGTTTTTTTACTAGAAGGCAAAGAAAATCCGAACCTATCCCAGCATCATGTGACAATAAACAACGACGTATATAGTTAACTCTATTAAAAATTTAATCTTCATACAATACGGTTCATCCATGAACTTCAGGAGGACGATCCTGACCGACAACAACCTTACGAGGTGCTGGTGCTGAATAGATGACGTGATGAAGACACTAACTTTTAAGAAATATTTTGTTTCCCTACAAAGCAACCTGTTTATTTATTTTCATTCAAATTTTTATTTCTATTTTTAAACAATTGTCGCTACTGGGCAGGGTAAAATCCACACTGAAATTATCACGCACGCAACGTCCTTAGACGCAGACATTATTGGTCAGCATATTATCGACCCCTTACCTCTTTGAAGATAATCTTATGCCAGACAGGTAATTATAATTTCTCACAAATTATTTGGTACCTGTACTGGCTGAGATAGAATGAATAGAACGGCCATTCCAATTGTTAGGTTTGACGCCTGTGTGGTCATTAAAAAAGTACAGCATACGTAGCCTGTCCACACACACTGGCAGAATTACAAGCTTGTATCAGAGCTGAAATGCGGTTACCCCTCCCAGACGTTGTTCAGAGCAGTGAACGAAGTGTCGAAGTGTGACTTGTTATAAATGGACTGGAGTTTGAACATTTTGGTGTGTAAAATGTTTTCTTTTGCTAATTCTAAAGCTTGTTTATTCAATAAATGTGCAGACCAAAATCACTTGATGACGTATCTTGCTTTATTTGCGAACTTTATCTTAATACACATGTTGAATAACCATTTTTCGTATTGTACCTGTTACATTTTTATGCCAAATGACGTAATGGTTGACTAGATAATAAGGGCTGAAATTATACAAAAATTCATATGATTCTATGTAAAGAAGTGGCGTCATATCTTCGTCATAGTAACAAACTGCTTTGTTACAGTCATCTCAAAATAAATCTCTTCAAATCTAAGATTACCTGTTCAAGCGTTTTTTCCAATTCTTGCAAATAGCCCTTATTTTGGATTTCATTTTTGTTTATTGTTATTGCAGACAAGTACATAATAAGTTCCTTCTATGCTCAAATCCCATTTTCGTATCATGTAATGCTATTACGACGATAAAGAAAAGAAGGAAGCATAAAAAATGAACTATAAACCATATATAATAATCTACTTTCTAAAAAGTACCACAAGAATACTACTATTTTTTGCAAAACACAATTTATTGTTGGAATGCTTAATTTTGTGTTAAGGGAACAAGCAAAAAACTGCAAGTAATGAATGTTTTTGTATAAAGCGCACCTTACAATTTTGTTAAGAATTCTGCGACCACCGCAACATACTTGTAAAGAGATATGCATGCCTAAATGACACTAAACATTGTAACAAAACGAGAGCATCATCGAATGATTCTATAGGACTAAACACCCAAGAGCCATCTAAATTATATCAATTGGCTTTAGTGACCTTACCGATCGTTTCTGGTCCTTTGTCTTTACGGGGCCGAGGGTTTATGGGTGTTAACACAGCGAGGGTCAACATTACTAGCCGGAGAAAGGGCCAAAATCTCTTGGTCGCGACCTTTCTGTTCACCAGAGTATGAAATTCGAATTCGTTATCATAATGACAGCCAGTCCCGGCGGAGATCCACTGGTCAGTACAGGAGCACATCAGCATTATGACTATAGTATTGCGAGCTTTGCGCTTTTTTTAAATGTGTAATTTTTATGTGTACCTAATAATGATATAAAAAATGCAGTAACAAATTCATTTACCCGTTTACTAAAAGTAAGTCTAAATATATACAAGGCAAAATACACACTTAATCTGACATTACAGGATATGTACTTTAACAAGTCATATAAATTGCGTGTACACAATACGTGGGGTTATCGTAAAGTTGGCGTTTGTTTTTAAATGCAGTGGTGGTAACTGATGGGCATAAAAACAGCATATTTAATCGGGTACGTAAATACTTCATACGTTAAGTACTTTTGAGAACTCTTCTTTATACAGCTCTGTCTTGAAAGATGCTGAACTTGTTATTTATGCATGTTTTTGGACACAGTCAAGCGTTATTACGATCTAGAAAGTGAGTCATGTGAGAGATGCTAATTAGTACAAGATGCTAAAGTAAATGTTTTACTTCAGTTTCAAGAAATTCTTTTTATCCACCGGCCAAGTGATATCACAACGAAATAGTTCAAACTCCAGTCTCGGAATATATTATGAAATTACAAAAAAGGTATCCGTACAAAGTAGTTTTGGCCGAAGGACTTACCGCATTTTTGGCATTTGCTAGCTCAAAAAATGTAATTAATGGAATCCGTTGAAAAAAACGGGTTCCAATAAAAAAATTGCCAATGACATCGTAGCTTAAAAACAAAACACAAACAGGTAATGCCAGTTCCGTAAGGAAATTACAAGGTCAATGAATCCAAAGGTTTTCTGTGTAAACCCTTCTAAATACCTGTGAAAAACATAATAGTCCGTTTTAGGTTTAAGCTGGTTAGAAAATTTGACAGCATGTGGTGTAATTATAAAATAAGTCTGAAGTTTCCAGTGAGTATTAGGGTGCAGTTTATATAATTGTACTTGAACTCTACACGTACCTATATTTTTCATCTGACTTGGAAAGGAATTGATGTTGTCAAAAGGCAATCTATTCAGGGAGATTGAAATTTGATGGTCGCTATTGGGATTTTGGAAAAGGTGAGAAATACGCAGACGGTTTAATGGGACAAAGCTGCATATTTTGATTAGCATTGGTTTTTATAAACCAACAAAATAGTGAAAAACGGCATTTGTGAGAACTGCCTTGTTTGTTTGTGATATTTATGCAGTTGCGTAAGCACGTTCTTAAGACAACCTAACATCGAATGGTGATAGTTACGAAAATGTTTTTACTTAAATCATGACCACCTTTAATTTTTCTTAGGGGCGGTATATCTCGTTTGCATTTATTTTTCGGAGTAACTTGATGTTCAACGCATGTTAAAGTTAATTTTAATTTAAACTCTTTATTCAGTTGAACTGAAAAATTGAAACAATAACCTAGTTGGCTATTATAAACAAAGAAGCTGATAAAGCCTAAATTTCACCGTTCAGAATCCTTAACAGATTAGACAGACACATTGCAGTTTAAGGATCTCGGTGCACGTGGCTTCGCTATAAATTAATACTTACTCAGGACAAGTTTTTGCACACCATTGCACACGAATAGTCAGCCTTTTTAAGATTTTATTCAATGTTCACGTCATGGTAAAAGACGTCCGACGAGTTGTGAAAGTAAGTTCTTTAATTCAACATATGTTACCTTGAAGAACTATTTTCTGATCTTTAATGTTTATTATTTTACTTTTACACAAGTTTTACAGTGAATATTGTGCAATTATGCAACATTAATCGGTGACTGTTCTTTTAGATAATTATTATTGACTCATAAATAGGATGTGCTTTTCGGTAATGGAAATATTACGTATTTAGATTCCTAACGTTAGAAAATTGAAAAACAGTACATTATCAGTAAAAATATAGGTATGGTCTCAAATTGTTGTCAGAAAACTTTAAAACGAGAAACGCAATTTATATAATTTTAAATAATATTCCTAAGTATAATTTATACTAAATCTAGATTTTGATATCTTAGATATGGAAAATATAAATAACTTCGTTGTATATAATTGCGCTTGCACATTAGCACAGTACACATTATACTGAAGACATACCTCAAAACTTCGATGCGCTGATCCTCCTCGGGTCGTTTGCTTCAGCCAGGATAACGCACCTGCAAAGTAAATAGGTTGAAAGACTTTCATGCAACTTTACCTAAGCAGTATTGAATTATTGTAACGGAATGTGGAGTTTCCGCTGTAGCGTGACATACAGGGAACAGAGCAATTTGCTAAGCGTTGCGGCATGTGTACCTAAACACTTGTGTCAGTAAATTATCGATTCTGCAGAATGGAGCAATATGCGCTTGCATTCCTGTTAGGTCGGCAATGCTAGCAACAGATGCACATTATTAATGGACTCTGGTCACTGTGAGATTTTGCCCTAACGTCCCCAAATTATGTTTCAGAGGAATTTAAGTGAGCAGTGTGAATTGCTACGTCATTAAAGACTGGAATAGTGTGGTCAGTGCGACAGAAGCTTTCTTAAGTCTCCGATCATTAACGTTTTCACTTACTTATGTGCGGATTTGCGTCATCGAATGCATAGAGAGTTTTTGGTATAACGTTTAGGGTACTTATGTGTATAATGTTTGTCACTTGATTTTAAGGGATACCGTATCTTAGTACTGCAAAATCCCTAATATGTTATTGTTATATATTATATATACATGTTGTGTGCACTCAGCGTGTCTGCTGAGGTATTTTATTTGCGTAACACCAAAAAAAGCTCAAATCTGACAATTCGTGCGTGTGGAGGCATTACAGTGGCTTTATTGTAGTGCGATCTGTTCTTGTAGAATAGTAGAATCCACATTCGTTAAAAATTTTCTCGAATAATATTTGGAAACGAATATTTGTGTTTATTGTATTCAAGAACGAATAGTAAAATAGTAAGTTTCATTCGGTTTGAATGTTATTATTTTTCTGATCTTATGAGTTTTCGAAAGTTGTTCGTTTTCAAAATTTATTCAATTTTGAATACCTAATATTTGTTTTTGAATAATATCCGGTTTCGAGCTAGAAAATAGGTATATGTAGGTATTTTACACAGCAGCTACTTACAACTTTATTAAAAAAGCAATAAAAAACTCAGTTTTAAATCTAAATAAAATATTTCCAGAAAAAAGAATGGCAGTTATACAGCAGTAAGTTATGTAAAATAAAATGGATAAGGGAATCATCAACAAATTTTGTACATGCATTTTTAAATTGAATACAGTAAGCAGTAGTATTACTTAAAAATGATACCGATTACTATCTGTTTCAAATGACTAAAATTTTAATCAATTACATTACAATTGCATACCGTAATGTTCTCTCTCCATTTATCTACAACAAATTCCATGTCCTCTCCCAACGATTCTTGTAATTGTGAACTTACTCTGACTTGTAAAAAAAGTATCTAAATATAATTGATACAAAGTATCAATATGCGATGCGTAAGTTGGTGCGTTATATTTTCAGTTTCATCCAATACACGCGTGTGAAGATTCTAAATGCCTTCACAAATCAACTAAAACAGGGCGGTTGCTTTAATTGCATTTAGCTGAACTATTTTGTTGGTTTTCGTGCAGTTGTAACCCAAACTTAGCGAACCTAACGAAACTACTATACCGTCCTACTACCCACTTGCGAACGAAAGTGTAACTGGGATGTCTACAGTTCGTTAATAGACTGTGATATTGTTTATGCAATTGTATTGATTTTGTTCCTGCCAATATCTACGGCAAAGGAACTAATAAGGAAGTGGGTAGTAAGGAAAACATTATAAACCTGTCACCTCTTATTTCCAAAATCTAATTGCTTTTAGTAGTTATTTTTTTTACTGGAAATTCCCATCGTAAATCTCAATTTATTTAATGATCAATAACTATACTTACAGTAGAAGTAAAAATCTTATGTTTTAAGATAGTGTACAATCCATGCAATGAAATGTTGCTTGAAGACGAAGTATATAAAGATCGAAACCGAAAGTTAAATAACAATCATGCATTTGCTATAAAATAGTTTTCGATACGAATATTGGCATATAGTTTTCGATTAAAACGAATACACATATTCATTTATGCGGTTTCGAATAAATAGAATATGAATATTCGTGTAATCGTATCAAGTAAACGAAAATATTCGGTTTCCTACACATTCGAGTATCGAATACACGGTTTTCAAATTCCGACAACACTACTTTATTCGAAGCAGTAACGACGGCAGCTGCGATCGTTTTTATTATTCATTGACAGACGCAATGTAAAAGTGGCACTTTGCTTAAGTGTTGTTTTTTGTATTTTTGACTGCAGTAAAAATTTTTCAAAACCTTAAAAGTAAGTAATAATAACAATAATAATATGTGTATTAACAACGGAAGCATTTTGCAAATGCTATACACAATGGTGACAAAAAATAAATAATTAACGTTATCAGCATAGCTAGATCACCCATGGCGTGTTTTCAGACCCTGAAATTTGCGAATGGATTGGTTCAACTTCATGCACCTGTTACCACCTGAGAGAGTTTTACCCGGATGCTTATTCACCGATCCTCAGCGTTACACCCGGCAAGAGAAAAGGCGCACTCTGATAAGTTAGAGTTGGGACCAGTGTTGGTCGCCTAGAATTAGATTACACTTTATGTACGTATACACTATGTAGTATTCTACTTTGAAAATCTACTGTAGGAAATAGCATCGTGTAGATAAACATAAATCTAGAAATATTTAGTTTTTTAATGGTGTTCATCATCAGTACTACCCAAAACGCCTCAAATGTCAATATTAATTTGTATTTCATTATTATTTTTATTTTTACTTAACTAAACAAAGTACTACTTTGTTGTAATTAAGTTAACTAGATAAATGTCGACACAACTATAACTTGTTTGGGTATACATGTACGTTAATTAGAGCCAAAAGACCGTAAGCAGGACAAGCATGCTGTCAAAAACTATGGAGCCCTCAATTGGTCAAATGAGCTCTTCAATGACTGCAAACTATGATTTCATTGTCTTTATTTTTTATAAACTGAAATAAACGGGCAATTTTATACGCCATCCTTGTTGCTTTTGTTGAACGTTTTTAATCGCAGATCAGTTTTGTTGTGCTAAACTGACAGAGTACACAAACAATTCTAATTGCTGAACTAGGTACATTGATCTAAAGAAGCAAGTAGCAAGTGATAATTACTTAAAGTAAATACCTTTCTTTGGAGAGAAATCAACTTATATGTGAAGTATGCATGCGGCTCCTAATTTGTAAAATGTAAAAATAAAATTTTAAAAATTTTAAGAAAAGCGACACACGGAGAAGCTAGAAAAACAGGGAAACTAGATACAAAATAAGAATTTAGATGGCAATGCCATCTGTCAGCATTACACTGACATGATGACAAAGCCACCTAGATGCCTTAACGGGTATTACTGCACTGATGAGCTGTAATGACAGCGAAATAGATCTATCTGCAGTTGGTTGAGGTGCAGACAGCACAGCAGAGACATGCATTTTAGATACAAAATAATTTCCATTTAGTTTTATCGCGTACTTAATACACTTTAACCATAATATTACTCATCTCATATTTTCTACTCAAAATTTACGCGAGTAAGGTAAAAAATTATAGTTTACGCGTAAAAACCCATCAATGGTTGGGACTATAGCTATTGGTAGGTTAAACCCCAGTAGGTAATGTGTATGCTATGCGGTCTGCCGATCTGCCGATATTGGCATTTCATTTCCATTGCCTTTATCGCTGGGTAAGGGTGAATGTTGAATTGTTGGATAGTTGTTTATATATCTTCACAACATAATATTAGATATATTATTTTTAGTTTGGATTTCTATAATAATACTGCAAGTGGTTGAATTATGACTACTGTTGTAAATTGCTTCATACATACACATGTGAATACAGTTCAAAATATTCTGCAAAACTTTCAATACCTTCGCCAATGTGAGGTATTGGCGAAGGTATTGAACGTTTTTACAAACCTTATAATACGTTATGTTTGCATCAAATTGGATACATACGTGTATATATGTATGATAATTTTAGGTCATCTGTAGAATCCAGTACCGTTTATACAATTAATTATTTACTAAAAATATTATATTGTGACCTTTGGCCATGAACATCTTGACCCGAGTACACGAGATTTTGAGACTTTCGAGATAACTTATAAAATGTTAAAGTAAAGATTTTTGCAAGTTTATAATTTATTATTTTTCATTCAGAAGTTGAATACCTTAAACTGAACTAGGTAAATATCGAGAACAGAAACTGGCCCAATATGTTCTAATTGAATCAATTATTTTGTTGCGGCATATATTTGACACATAAAAAATATACAACAATAAGTAT
This sequence comes from Rhyzopertha dominica, assembly GCA_025024175.1. Lineage (NCBI taxonomy): Eukaryota > Metazoa > Arthropoda > Insecta > Coleoptera > Bostrichidae > Rhyzopertha > Rhyzopertha dominica. The sequence goes on from QCXZ01000001.1 coordinate 16,707,455, forward strand.
TAGGTACGTTTTACGTTGTAGTGGGTACCTCTACAAGGTTAGATGCTTATACTGTTCAATATCTAGACCGCGATCTTGAATGCAATGCCTTCTATTGTGAATTGAACACGGACTGTTTGTATTCCGTAATCGAGTACCGTATACGAGTCGCTATCCAATCAGAGCGCGCGTTTTCTCTTTCCTTCTATGACGCTGAGGATCGTTGAAACAGCTACGCGCATAGTGCAGATTTAGACATACATGTCCAGTTCAGGTCACCTACATGTTCAGCCATATAGTATAAACAGTTCTTTTAATTCTTTCGATATCTAAAGGCAACTTAAAGTAATTTTCAAATAAGCACCATCGCGCAAATAAATGAATATTAGCTCTACATTATATCAGTGGGTTGAGACGAACACGCAAAGTAGCACTCTGTCTTCGGTCCGTGTGCATTATATAACCAGCGATACAGCGAAATAAAATGAAAAATTCATATTCGTCTTGTTCTAACTAGGATGGTAATTTGCATTTTTATTGCGGTTGCTATAGCGGGCGGTCTCATTTGTTTTGTTCCTCTCTTTTGTGTGTTTACTGAGCAATTGACAAATGCCTCGTCCCGGGATCCGCATTCTTCCACAGGGGAACGCCTCCAAGCTGCCATATTCCAATAAAGAGGTATTTAGGGTGAAATAGGACAGCACAAAAAAGTCCCAGTGATACCGCAAATTTCCAGTGCATGGCATTCCTTTCGGTGGTTATTATCAACCGAGCTTCCACTCGTTGGTATAGAGAATCATACGTTGCTAGGCTCAGTTGTACGTGCCGAGAAATTCTCCATACCTACTTTTATATGTAGCCCATCCGTGCTAGTAATAATAAACCTCTGCAAATGTAGGTTTTGTACGAAAATCAAGAATACACCTGCAATGTACGTCACGATTATTGACTGATTTATTTCACAAACCACCTGTCATATGTTTGAGCTAGTTTCATCAAATTTAAAATATTTTAATAAATATGTCACTGGCAGCAGGTACTTTCGAGCTATTTACATTTTTGTTTCACGTTCACCTAACCAAAGTCTAATTTGCGCATATCGGTCAGGAAAATCCATTTTTTGTTAGTAGCGTTTTCATTAGTGTTTTTGATATAATTATTCATAATTTTGTGTTGTAAATACACATATAACGATTTTTTTTTTAATATTTGCTTACGGTGAATGTGGAATAGCCAGTAGTTCGTGCCGTTTTCAACTCATAAGTAGAGGTTTGCTGCCTCTGACCAAATTTTCTACGTTGCTACAGCTAATAAACGATTTAGTCAGAACGTCAGTATTAAGGCAATACTGATTTTGAAAACTCGCACGCGTTTTCTCATATTATGATACAGGGCTTCTATAAATGGTTCATGCAACGACGACGGCGTTGATTTCTTAATTCTTTATGCCGCCATTTTGTAACTGCTGCCAAGTTACAGTAAGCACAATATACTATCAACTTTCATATACTGTACTGAAGGTTGCGGATAAAGTTAGGGCCAGGCAAATTTTTAGCCAGCTTGATAAAATTAATTTAAACCTAACGACGAAAAAGGAACTAACTACCTACGTACTAGATATACACGAAATACTTGATAAAGCATAATAACAACTCATAATTTTTAAATCCCTATTAAAATTATAAGTATTCTGACAAATTTCTATAGCTTTTTTTATTAGACGTTTGTGATAATATTTTGTACCAAAATTATTTGAAAAATGTAAGCTGTTGGTACACTAACTGAACTTTACAACTTTAACCGTGGATGGCGTACCATGTTGATTGTCCAGGTGAAATATTAAAAACTTATCATCGTGTGTGTCAACTTGAGATAAAGCAACGAATTCTTATCTGTGTTGACAGTGGTGTTAGGTATTATTTATTGTAATTCTTTGTGTGTATGCAAATTGTATCACATTTCAGCTCAGAAAAAGTAAAGAAGTTTTCTGTAATCGTAATTAAGAAATATACAACTTGTCCTCCAACCGTATTCACACACAACGTTTTGTTAAATTTTTCTCTATGTAAAATTTTTGTTTCATCAAAGTCAATCATGTATTTAGTCACATATGAATGTTCAGCTACGGAAGATTTGTCTATCTGCTGAAGCCCAGTTGTCTGTATAATAAGTTCTTTCAAACGCATACCTACTTTTTTTTTTAGTTTGACCTATGCAACACTTGCCGCAAGAACAAGTAGTTTTGTAAACACCCTCACTTTCTAAATGTACTTTATCTTTGGTAGATCTTAAACTTTTATCTAAATTATTATTCGTACTATCAACAACTAAAGTATCATGTTTTCTATTTATCCGCTTTACTTTTTCCGAAAGGCCTTGTACATGAGGCAAACTCAACTTTAATTTTAGTTAATTTTGTTCTGGCTGAGAATTTACTTGATTTGGACGAGCACTGCTTTTAATAAAATCTGACCAAATATTCTTATTGTCATAACTTATTGTCATAACTCACTAGTGTTGATTTAAGATGATCAATTTCTTTTTGTAAAGAACTTTCGTCTGAGATTCTTTGTGCTCTAACAAATAACGTCCGTATAAGACTGTTCTTTTGAGTAGGAGGGTGGTGAGATGTGGCATGTAAATATTTGTCTGTGTGTGTTGGTTTTCTGTACACCTTTCTGTAACTGTCCAATGTTTACTCTTTAAATATCCAAGAAAGGTAAACTACCATTGCTTTCTAATTTAAATTTTATGTCAGGATTTTGAAATAGATGCCTACCTAACTCTTCTATACCGTGGGGCCAAATAATAAAAGTATCATCTGCATACCTATACCAACATTTTGGCTTAAACTAAAAACTGTTGATCGCTACCTCTTCAAAATGTTCCATAAACAAATTGGCCTCTATAATAGGACTTGGAGGTGAACCCTTTGCACAAACTGATTTTTGTCCATAAAATGTACTGTTCCATAAGATAAAGTTGATTTTAAACAGTGTTCAGATAATCTGGCTCTCGTATCACCTAGGGGATCTCTATTAAGTTTGGATTTGATGTTGTCTATCATTTCCGGTATGGGTACTTTCGTAAATAAAGAATATACATCAGAATTAACTAAAGTATCATCTCCTGAAATACTTAATAATACTTTATAACGTCAATAAGGTCTGAAGAATTTTTGATGAAACTACTAGTTTTTCCTACACAAGGCTTTAAACAGTTAGCACAATTTTTTTGCCAATCTATAACAATTAAAATAGGGATAAATATAAAAGTAATATTCTTAGACATTACATGACCTGATAAGTAAAAGTGCAAATTAATCAGTGGAGTACCATTGCATTAAATACATTCCACTTGACTTAAATGTACTCGAATGTCGTACCTTACATACATCTTTGGACACAACGGCGTTTCTTCTAAGATGTTGAAATTCTGTTGCCTGTTATTTGCAACTATGTTGCTCACATTATCAATTGTTGTTTCTGTTTATTATACCGATGAGTGGAAGCTCGCTTTAATACGACCTTTGCCTAAAATTGATAAAATTAAACCTGTATCCGATTTGAGACCAATCAGCATCTTGCCTGTGTTGTCTAAGGTGTGTGAAAAGTTTCTTCATAAACAAATATATAATTATGTTTCTGAAGTTAAAATTATACCCGAAAACCAGTCAGGTCTTCGTACTCATTACAGTACAACAACTGCGTTGACTAATTTAGTGGACGAGTGCATTGAATCCCTCGATGCCGGCAGGGCAAGTCTTTTGGTCTCTTTGGATTTTTCGAAAGCTTTTGATACACCATGTTGTTTTGTAGTAAATTGACTTACTACGGTTTTGATGAGGTTTCTGTTAATTTCTTCCGATCTTATTTGCTCAATAGGTGCCAGCGAGTCTTGCTGGATGGCGAAACGTCTGATGTCGGCAGAGTGACGTCGGGAGTTCCTCCAGGATCTATCCTGGGACCAATTTTGTTTTTAATTTACACCGCTGATTTGCTCTCAAAGTCCAAATTTTCAACTTGCGTGGCATACGCTGACGATACTTACCTTTTACACCATTTCAACCCACAGAACATAGAGAGGCCATGCTTGGAAATGAATGAGGACATTAATGAATGTTCTAGTAACATTAACTTAAAGTTGAACAGCAATAAGTGTTCTGTAGTATACATCTCGTCTAAATCGCCACAAAAATGTTTTGATAAGGATGATATTAAAGTACATGTGGACCATAATCAACTGCCTGTATATGAAATGATGAAAGGTCTTGGTTTAAGTATAGATAATGACATTCGTTTTAAAAATCACGTGTCTTCTGTTATTAAAAAATGTTATGTTGCTTTAAAGCCTTGTACTCTAATCATCTTATTCTCAACTTTAAACTTAGAAAAAAAAATATGCGAATCTCTGGTAATCTCTCACTTACTTTATTGTTTTATGGTATACTTTCTTTGTCTTGACGCCGTTAATAAATACAGGCTTCAGAAGGTGCAGAATAACTGCTGCAGATTCATATTTGGACTAAAAAAAGTATGCTCATATCYGTAACCGCATACAGCAGCTTAAATGGTTAAAAATTGATCAACTTTTTCATTACCACCTTGCAACTTTCTTGTTTCGCCAAAATACTTGCGTGATAAGTTTCATAGTCTTCGCAGCTTGCATTGCACTGATTTATCTCTTAGATATGTCCACCATTTATCAATGCCTAGCTTCCGAACCTCCCTATACATGCGGTCTTTTACTTATAATGCTACAAAATGTACAAAATATACTATGTAAAAAGTTAAAAAAAACCAAATGATATATAGGTTAAGTCATTAGCTTGTAATTATAGTCATAGCATGGTCTATTGTCTATGTTTTAGGTTTGTTTCTCATATTGAACTAAGTTTATATTTTTTTTGGGTTGAGTGGAATAGCTACGCCAGACTTCGCCCAATAGTCTGTTTAAATAAAGTCCTATTATTATTATCATCATTATTATTATATTTTGCTCCTCTTTACCGATGGGAATCATTACTACAATAATAGAAATGGAGATGTATTGTAAACAACAACACCCAGATACATACAAGCTGATGCTTGTGATGTTCACTACAGGTCTTGTTTTATTATAAGGCTACTTTGATTAATGCCAGTTCGTTGTGTTCTGCATCAAGCAGGTGGGTGATACGTAACCCACTTTCGAATACCGAGACAAACGCCACCCTGACCAACCCGAGTTCGAACACGGTTTGAGGGAAACCGACCAACGAGATACTCCGAAGTAACTGTAAATAATCAATTTTAGAGAACACCTCCCAGGTGGAAATCCCCGCGGACCACGCGAAGCCGATAGTGTTTCGTTATTCAGAACGAGTCTCTCTAGCCGAGTACGAATGCAAGTCACACCTATATTCACCACTTCGTAACGGGATACAGGTCCATAGTTTATATCCAACTCGAATCGGGTTCACACCGGCGATACCTTCGAGATTTTCATTTCGCGCTTGACGTGCACGGCTGAATTTCAAATCCGCCCCTGCTTGCTTGTCCGGATGCCCACGGCTTAAACAAGTCTACAAAAAGCCACAGCTTGTGTTTATGCAGTATGTTCGGGCGTGGGCGGTTAGTAAGCAAACAAGCATAGTAAATAGCCTAGAGAAATTTATTCTGCTAATGGCTGAATTCGTATGATTTCTATCAGGATGCGCTTCATAATAAATACATGTGCGTGTTTGTAACACATTTGAGATTTGTCCTTTGAAAAACACTCATATCGTGTTGTCTCCAGAGGCGGCGCAAGACGTGATGTTAGCAAGATGAACTTTGTGAGGCCACACACTGCAAAATTTCAGATTTTATATAAAGGAAAATAGAGAGTGAACAAAGAGTTCGGAAGAAAATTTCTGATTTAGCTGATTCATGTTTTTACGAAAATCTTCTTAACAGATAGATTTTTATTTTGAAATTTTGTTCATAACCTCATGTGTTTTTGAACTATGATGCCCTCAACATTTTTTCAACCGGCACGTCCAAACTTTTTTTTTCGCTTGTCTAAACAGTTTTCAATGGTAATAAGAAATTGATAGTTTAAATATCATCTTTCTTTAGAAAAATGCAATTTTACCTCTAAAAAATATAATTTCTATTTCTTGAAAAACTAAACATTACAATAAAGTAACCCCCCCAAATCTAAGGGGGATAAGTCAGGGGAACATCCAATCGAACGAATTAGAAAATACCTTATCAAGGTAATCACGAACTGCAACGCCATAAATGTAATAATAATAATTTTTTTCGTAACTTTGTTACTTCGTTGGATGTTCCCTCAATGTATTAGCATTTTTATTTTTTTTTCTTAATGGAATAGAAAATTTGAATTCAAAAACAAAACTTATAAATTTCTCAAGAAGAATATTCAACAAGGTTTGCATAAGTGATGTTAATTTGGAGGCAAATACATCACTTATGAAAATTAGTAAAACAATTGAGCAAGATATCACTTTTTATTATTATTGAAAAGAGGACTGATTAGTTTATTGAGAAAGCTGTGATGATGATGATGACGTCACAGTTTAATAGAAATTAAAAATAAAAATTGACCCATTCGAGGGTTTTTCCCAAAAATATTAAATAACTGAATTAAAAATTTTGTACCAAATTTTATGACCACTCTACAGGGTGTTCACGCTAACAGTCTACAATAGCTAACTTTTTTATTTGAAATTTTAGAGTAGTGGTTTAAATGGGGAAGTTTCTTAATTTTTTTGAGAAGAATTTTTTGGTGTTTACAAAAAAACAATTGAATGTCAACTGTCAGCGTTATTGACTACAAGTTTGTTATTTTAAATAGAACGACCATATTTTTTCTAGCGTATTCGATTGGGCACATTGAATTAAACAAAAAAGTATTAAGATACCAATACCCTATCTTCATTTGTTTTTGAGATATTCCGGGTAGACTAATTTGTGTTCAGGCTAACAGTCTACAATAGCTAACCTTTTTATTTAAAATTTTAGAGTAGTGGTTTAAATAAGAAAGTTTCTTAATTTTTTGATAAGAATTTTATGATGTTTACAAAAAAAAACAATTGAACGTCAACTGTCGGAGATATTGACTACAAGTTTGTTATTTTAAATAGAACGACCCTATTTTTTCTAGCGCATTCGATTGGGCACATTGAATTAAACAAAAAAACTATTAAGATACCAATACCCTATCTTCATTTGTTTTTGAGATATTCCGGGTAGACTAATTTGTGTTCAGGCTAACAGTCTACAATAGCTAACTTTTTTATTTGAAATCGTAGAATGATGTTCAATTGTTTTCTTGTAAACACCATAAAATTCTCAAAAAATTAAGAAACTCCCCCAGTTAAACCACTACTCTAAAATTTCAAATAAAAAAGTTAGCTATTGTAGACTGTTAGCGTGAACACACTGTATATTTGCAAAACGCATGTTGGTGCGATGCTGTCTGCACAACAGTCAACCATGAGCGGATCCATATTGTTTAACACATATGAAATACAGATTGTTACACTTTGCTTAGTTTCTTATATTTTTTATAACATACACTTGATATAGTAACCATTTTTATTCAGGGCTTTCTTAATGCTACTAGCAAAAAAAAATCATTAAGCGCAGATTTTGAGGCGGATGATGCCGCTATGGATGTCAAAACAGCGAAGGCCTGTGACAGACGGTACAGTACTGTTCATATAATTTTTGGGTTTGTCGAAGGGACTGAGCTAGTATTATCATCAGCAACTAAGTACAGACTATCGTGCTGGAAGGAACAAAGACGATTTCATGTTAGGCTTCGAATATCAGGTCTAGAAGTTTTAAAAGGATCCATCTGGACTTGGACAGCCCGCAATAGCAGGAGATTTGTTAAAGACGGAAGTTTTACAGAAAACAACAGAAAATCCATTAGCTTACCGACGTCAATTTTTGTAGTTAGGGCCTTTTTAAACTTGTCAGACTTAGACATAATTTACGATTTGACAACAGCGCCTTACCATGAGGTCAAGAAAATTCTGACTTAGCTCGTGATTTCACCTCATAGGCAAAATTTTACAATAGAAATAAAGATGTAACTAATTGGGAACTGTGAAATAAAAAAGGAGTAATATCTGCAAGATGACAAATAATTTCTGCACATATCAAAATTCAAAGAGAATCCGTTGAAGGAATCCAAAAGGAGCAAGATGGGGTACGCCTTACAGTACTGGTTTTACTCCAATGAACACTTTACAAACTTTAAGTAAACACAATTTCAAACAGCTGACATAATCAGGGGAATCTTGCCGTCTACACTTGCGCTTCGTCAAGTTTAATTTTCGGCTTCTGTATTTGAAGTTATACAGGAACAAAGACATCCATTAGTGCAGACATACAGAGTTCGTTCTATTTGCTTTATGTTAGAAGTGCAAAACATTTCGGACGCTTCACAAACAAGTTCAGTTTAAGACGAATATTACATAGCAAAGCAACTTCGAGGTTCCCACCATAACTGTTAATATTATTATGTGGAAAAAACACTTTTAGCGAATTGTTTTAAGAGATCGACATTTAATATTGAAGGAGTCTAGGCCAACCCTAGTTTCATTTTAAAGCAATTGTTCACAGCGTGTCGCAGAAGTTTCAGTTTTCGGTAAAAAGTCACTTAGGGGTTCTAATTATTTGAGTAAATATCAACCTCAAGCTGTTCATGTTTTGGGTAGATTACAAGTTTTATCAAAAGGTAAATATTTCATTGCTGACAAATTTATAAGTGAAAATTGCATGACACCGGAAGAAAATTATACTGACTACGATTTTGGAAAAGATGAAAACGCTTAAAGTATCACGCTACGCGATACCGAACACGTTTAGTTTCCGATGCCATGCAACAAAAACGGGCCAAAACTAATGATAAACAAATGTTAATAAAAGTAGCAGCTCGAAATTATTTTTAAAAATAGGTTACGTTTTTGTAAATGATACCCACTAGCATAAAACAGATGTTTTGGGTTAAATAACCATAACACGCGCTTTTTTAAATCCTTACAAATAATACACTGATGACAAGCATGATAACCGATAAAAAAATCCTGCTTCTTGATCAAAAATCGAGCTGTTTCGCTGTTATTTTCCGAGTTCACAGTAAATAATATAAAAAAGAATAATCAAGTTGGCAAAAATCTGCTACAGAAATAGAAAAGTCCAGGGAAATTTGCAAAAAATGTTGGACGGAATTTTGTTATAGGTGCGTGATAAAGAAAGTATACAAAGCACGCAGCAGAAGTGCTGCTTTGGCATTTTTTGCAATAAAGCGAAATATATTAGGGCACACTGGTTACATTACGGAATCGTGTTGTCAAAAACTACCATTAGTTGTGGTAACGCTATTACTGTAAATACTAAACTTAAAAGAATAGGATAAAGTTATACCTATGCTATTCTTGGCTAGGCTATTTCACTAAGGGAAGAAAGGAGGCAAAATTGAATATTATATTATAAAAAGGATAATGCACGCCATTAATTTGCAGAATTAATTTACACTTAAATATACGCTGAAAATATTAACAGCTACAGGCCAACTATTATATGAACAAGGTACCTGAACAACCGGTTAAAAAACAAATTGATGATGTTTTTGAAAACAGTGATTTGTAATCACAATACCAGTTTATAGTCACCAATCATAAAGTCCACGAACTTAGAAATTACATTCTGTGTGCCCTAAGGTTAGGTCCTTGGGCCAACCGCATTTGTAATCTTCATTAACGTTCAACCTGTATCAGTACATTGTATGAGACTGATGTATCACTACAGGGTTTGCACTTAAACAGCACATAACGGATCCAGTCCCAAATAAATAACTAGTTTTTCAAAGTAAAAGATAAAACGCAAGAAATGATATTTACGCTAGGTAAATACGCCAGTAAAGCCGTTAGGAGTATTTCTTGACTCCTGACTGACTTGGGAAACCCATGTGGATTACATAACAACAAAACTTGCAAAACAGTTGTGCCTGCTGTCTCTGTTCGGACGTTGCTAACTGCCTATCAAGTACCTATCAAGCCATGTTTCACAGTGTGGGGCCACACAGTCCACCCTTCTAGGGTCTTTAAGGTTCAGAGGAAGTGTGTCAGGATTCTGTTAGGATGTGCGTATCCCGCACTAGAAACAGCACCTATTATTACTGCAATAAATTATATAATCTTTTACCAAGCAATGTAAAGAACCTCGTTTTCTAGCTGTTTAAAAGTTTTACTACAAACCTAGTGCTTGTACATGCTTTCTATAGTGTGGGTGAATTTATATGCTACTTTTTGTAGACGCTTTTACATACGGTAAGTAATTAATTAATTCTCTTAGACGTGTATATGTATTACATATAAAAAATTTTCAAATTGTAAGTAAACCAAGAGAAAATAAATTTTAGAATAATCAAGCCATGAGTGCATTTCAAACCTAGTTAACCCTAAGATTTCCGTCCGACATGTAGGTAAATACGCATAAATGGAATAATAAAGGCTGCTGTAGCATAAGTGCAAAATGGTGTCTTCCTAACAGACACGTTATGTATAGTATAGTATTTCAACATCGATTATGAATCAGTATATTCCGAAGAAACTAGTATTGAATATTTGATCGTAAGAAGAGCATGAGTAAAAGGTAACCAAATAAAAAGTCAGAAAAAAGAGGTTCTAAAATAATTATAAACCAAAAGCTAGATTGTATCTAAAGTCATTGTAAAGACTTCCGTAGATATCATTATGAAGGGATCTTAGTTAAATACCCTTCATATTTAACACCACATTTTATTTTCATACTTTCTACTCCACATCTGAAAATATCTGAGTATAAATGAATATTGCTCTTAATATACATACATAATCATATGTTACAAATTGGTTACAAAGCAGAATGCACTACATTATTGCTTAAAATAATAAGTCTATGCAGTTCAGCTGCTCAGCTGTATCCGTTAAATGTTACGAATGTCTCGGTACAATAAATAAACTTACAAACGTTGAACAAACAAGAATAGAATGAAAGATTTGCAGGTATTCCCAGATGTGAAAAAACAGTCAAGTAAATAAAGTTGCCCTTAGATTAACAAAAAAACAAGAACTAATCCAGCTGTGTAAGGGAGCATTTGAAAACATTTGACTAAACATTTGAAAATTTAATCGCAACAATCAGGTTATTCAGCAAGATAGTACATTTTTTAAAATTACATAGTTTAACTTGTTTTCACATGAGATTAAACTATTACTATATTATATATTACTATTTCAGCTATATTGATTATGGGCTGAAGCAAGAAATTGCGTCTTTCTGCCTAGTTCAGTGTTTAAAAGAAATGGTTATTAATGATTGTCGTAAGTCGAGTTTCATTCCAGCTCACCCCTGGACAACTGTCGTCGCTAAAGGTCCGTGATGAATAAGTTTCGGGGCAGCCAAAGTGAAAACCGCTGTTGAGGGTACACCGCCGCTCCTTCTTATTTCTCGTAATGAGCCAAAACGGGAACACATGTTGGGTTGCGGTTGCAGCTTACCGCTGTTACTACATACTACCAGGCTGTCATACACACTGGTTGTATGATATATTGTGGGGCTGGACAGAAGGTTAGAAAATGACATCCGTAAATGCCACATGCGCAGAGGAAAGAAGTGAACGACTATTTCCAAACAATAAGTGGTATATTTAAGTTTTTGAATATGCTCACTTTTAATGAAAATAATGGTAACTCAAAACAACTTCCGGTTATACCAGAGTCGACAGACACTTGCTTCGGTATTTTAAATAGAACACCCTGTATATATTTGGATTGTACGTAATATTCTAGGTTGACCATAAAAATAGGGTACCGATACCTTAACTTGTAGTTTTTCCAAAATTTTTGACAGCTGTAGAGTCCCATTCGGACAAAACTCGAATGGAAACAATTGTCACCGATAACATTAATGAGAATGGTGCGACCTACATTTCCATTAACTCATATCTCATATTCTGAAAACTGTGTATGCAGCGGTTACAACGTGACATCATGGTCACATATCAATATATAGTCATAACTCAAAAAAAAGTTAACTGCACCCAGGTTTTCATGTTAGTTAGGGTTTGTATGGAGCTATAAGTGCCAGATTCATGTAACGCGGGCGTTGATTTCTGATTTTTCATGTGCCGCCTTTTTGTAACTGCTGCCAAGCTACAATATGCACGGCGATAGTCTGAAGGTTGCAGATTAATGTCACATGACAGCTCCGAAATGTAAGATTTCTGTAACCTTAAAGTTAATTATCTCGCAAAACACTGCAGAATATGCTGAAATACACACTCCTAGGCGTTTTCTCATATTGAAATATATCAAATAATTCAAAAATCGACAGATGACAAGTATACGTCACTTTCCTGAGAGGCGGCAAATTGATTTAATCGATAATTTCCATAAGCGCGATGGATGCATGAATCACTTATAGAAACCCTGTATTTGACATATTAAGTTAAAATTGTGAAATTGCTCTTTATGTAACATCACGATTACTTTTGACTTAATTTGACAGATATTAAAACGATATGACAGATTTGGGTAATTTATGCTGCAATTGTAATTTGCTTGTATTCAAAATGTCACATCTAGGATATTTATTGATAAGTCGTGATGAATGCAACATCATTCTATTTAACCGGCACTCCAATACCGTTTTTTATTCTGTAAACTATTAAATAGTGTCATAAAATAGAAATGTTAATGATTTTGTTCAATAAAAAGTTGAAATATAATAATAATAATAATAATTAATGACTATTCAATCCTACGCAATATATAATACAACGATAAAAAAACTTTAAAAACTGGTGACGCGTGCGAGCTAGAGCGGCGAAGATCAGAAACTGCAAACTGTAGCCTCTGTTCTTCTACTTGACCGCGAAAATTAACACAACAAATACACAGCAGTTCAGGATCAGAATAGACTATCGATACCATGTCAGGTCAGGCCACGAGCAAGCCACAATTTTTCAAACTTATTACCAGAATGCTGTTTTCTTCAACATGGTTCACTTTTTTTTAACATGATTTACTTTTGTTCGATCATGCTCTGATTCGTCTTGATTCCGTCTATTTCTGTTTTCAGTTGTTCTTAAAAGGCAACTCTTATTTCGTTCTTGATTTCCGATGATCTAATTTCATTTTTTCTGAGTCAATTTTCATTTCTTCTTGTGTTGCTCTCATTTCTCCTGGCCTGTTTTCATTTCTTCCCTAGTTGCTTTGAGTTCGGTCTTAAATTCTTCCTCTCCTGTTTTCATCTCTTTTTTAGTTGCTGTTAGTTTTTTTTTTCAGCTAAGACTTCATCTCTTGCATGAGCTGCACTAGCACTGCATTAATGCTGGTAGATTGGCTTCTGGCCACAGGCATATATCCAAACTCCTAGTTCACTCACTTGACTTAGCACCTTCTGACTGTTGGTAATGTCAGACCTTCTTATGCCTGCCGGTCCTTCTCCTCTTCCAAAGCCTTTCAAATAGCGTCAGTCCTGGTCACAAAACACTCCAAAAATCCACAACCCCACTTCTGACGCCAGTTGTTACGTTTACGGGCTCGAAAACTGCGGATTTCTGATTAAACTCCTTTTATTCAGAACACTAGTATCAAATACACTAAGTCTATACACAACCAGTGCGAAACACTACTGTTTTAACATCACTAATTCACTAAACCACTATACTATACACACTTCCACTAAAAACACCTGTTTCCCTAGGCCTTTCGCTCCTTGATAATCGCTATTCGAATTTAGAACTGCCGCGCTTCTCGCCATCGGGCTATTTATACCCCCCATCAAACATTACAGAAGCGACTTCTTCCCGGAGTTCTCGAAATTTCGCGAAACCGAATCGTCTGGAAAGTATCGACCTCGGTATTCACATTTTCCTGCTATCTGTTTGTCTGGGATCACTACCTCACATCGCATCTACACGCTTGCAACTCCCGGCACAGATGGCGCTGACTCGCAACACTACACAAATAAACTTATTATTATTACAAATATTATTATTATTGTTATTGTTATTATTATTATTATTATTATTATTATTATTAMTACTGTTATACTCAATAAGCAAATTTAGACATCCATCAACCACAAAGCTATGTACACAACAAACTATATCGACTTTGCTGTTGTCACTAAAMTAAGATAAAGTTGTCTGAAATCGCGGAATGCTGAATATATCTCGGGGTTAAGTTTTTTTATAGTCGAGCGTCTCTCATTGTACAGATCGTCTTGGCTGACTGCCATTGTATGCAGAAGTGAAAAATATACTGGCTCACAAAAACAATTTTGACCGTAATAGATAACACATCCATTTGTGTATCGACCGGGAAATATTGAGGTCTTAAATCGAGAGTTTGCTGTGGTATTTTCGGTTTCCGGCTCTTTGAAAAGACCAACACGAAAACCACAAATATCCAATTTAGGGAGGTTGTTGTTTTATAAAGGACCTGATCAGGCGGAAGYAATTGTAACCGTAGGACAAAGAGCAGCCCTTGTCAACATAGGACAGTACATAAAAATGCGAATCCATAACCGACCGTAAAAGAAACGTTTGATGAAAATGCCTGATATAAAAGTGTAAATGTCAGTAACGTCATTGCATAATTCGGCAGTTATAGTGTTCGTTATTTCGGTCGTTAAATATATGAAATGGCAAAAACAGAAACAATTATTACTAACCCAACTATATATGCACTCATATGTTTCCCCCTATTTATTCACTTGTATTTACGAATTCTGAATATTTATGTCATCATGTTTTCATCAGGATGTATATCGGTATAAAATAAATCACCAATACATGGCGCCGCATGCAGGTAAACAATATGCAAAACTAAACGCAAAACTACATATACCGTGTATTTGTAGTAACATAAATCGGGGTATTGGTGCGACAATGATTAATGCATTGGGGCAGGAGCAGCAAACATTAAAGAAGCAGTCTTAATGAGAACACGTACCTAGGTCGGGTTTTGTTAGTAGTTGGCTCACGTCATCAGTTTTATGCAATCTTAATTCTACCAAAGGTGCTGTAATCTTAAGGCAAATAAACATATTTGGAAATTGTGGCGATTTCTAACTGACAAATGACGTGAGTCAACAGTCAACTGCTTGGGCAAGCGCCACTATATACACATTTCATCGGTGCAATAAACAACAAATTGTATGAACCAATTTACTCCGCAGGCGCTACATTCGAGTTAGAAAGAGACAATTATGAAATGTTTTATCGTTTTTTCTATGTATGTCCGTTATATTATTCCTGCAACAAATACGGTTCAAATTATAGCGAAACCCTACCACGCAGTGGCGGCTCGTGACCTTCCAAGTAGGGTAGGCGACACCCCATACTCGTCTATAGTATAAGCAATTATAATTATTGTCTTCGATCTTGGAATATGAATATGTGTATTTTAATACCTTAAATTTCTCCAAATCGAGATGTTAAACAAAAAATTTAGCAAAATTATAACTATTATAAGCTCAAAAACGCTAAAAAAGTAAACGAAACTTGTGAAACAGTACTTAATTTAAATAATAGAGCACTTAATCTTATCCGTGTTGTAACTGTTCAGAGCATATTGAAAATTTATATAACATATTCCTATGTCACGTCTTCCTATTGCATGATTATTATGATGTTTCATTTTGAATAAGAAGATAAAAATGTAAAAATCTTACACTTGCTGCCATCTACCGGTATCATTTAAAACCTATATCGCCCTCTTTCGCAATGCGAACAGCCTGAGTCCATACAAAGTTTGTTGTAGGCGACCGATCATTCCGCCTGAGACGCATCTATATGCGCGAAGATGTTACTACGTTAACCGTCAACTGCGGTCGTTAACGGTGCAGATTCTGAAGGACGTGAACACAAATACAAATGAATTTCAGTTGGTCAAGTTGTGTCGCCTATTCCCAATTTAAACGTTCGCCGTAATAACACGGTTCGTAATTTTTGAGCAGTATGGGTAAACATGAGATGAAATATTAAATAAACACTGGTATAAAAACAAATTGCATTAAAAAAATATAAATTTCTAGCTAATTATTATTCATTTTTTTATGGCAATGTTGATTGAAATTGCAAGGTAGGTGGTGCCTACCTTGCCTATCCCGATGAACCGCCACTTCTACCACGTGAAAATGAAATGAATAAACGGACATTAGTATGTATTAAATTTAAAAGCGTTGTTTGTGGAATACTTTTGGCGTTTACGTTAGCAACGTGACATCTATGCAAAAGAAGTTAGCTAGCAACACCCATGCGACCTAGGATTCGCCTAATATCTAAGGAGTTTCACACTTCATTTAAACTGATTAGCGTTGTAGAATATAACAAATTATGAACGACGACAGGTAACTAACAAAGACTAGAGGTTCCCGATCAACGCCAGAAGTTGGCGAGCGAACTGAAGTTTTCAAAAGCGCGCCTGGCTGGCTCTGCAGCTTCACGATATGATAATAGAGTAACAAGTTTCTATAATAACATTACATACATTATAATGCCTTTGCAATACTCAGAAAGATGTATCCACTAGGGACAATTCACTTAGGAGCTTCTCATCATATTTAATTCTATTTCCCTTGATAAACCTTGCTCTGAGGGGGAACAAAGCAGCAGACGGCTGCAGAATAGAGTAGCAGCTGTATTTTTGATTGAACGTTTGCGGTCGGCAGTGTTCAAAGGTAAAGTTTATCTGCATCTCGCTTTTCTTGAATGCACTCTTTTGCTAACTGTTTATCCATACTCGGCGTTCTTAGAACTTTGTTGATTACTTACCTCTGCAATGTAGAAATAGAGCACTAAGGAAATATGTATTATACCACTCGTGGCCATGGAATGCAAATATCCAATAAAACGGGTGAAGATTTGACTCGATGTTTTACATTTTTTGATACTTCAGGACGGTACCGGTTTAAGATAAATACTGACGGTAAAGTGCAAAAATTTAGGGAACTTATAACACTAAAACCTGTTGATAGTGGGTACCTCTTTTTTGAACCATAAATGAAAACAGATAAAACATTAATACTCCTTAAAAATATTTTTGCAAGCAATGACATTTGTATTGCCATGTTTAACTTTGGTTTAATTTAACGCACAAACTACGTCCGTGACCCAGAGCTCGATTAAGAAAGATAAGAAAGGGAAAGAGACATAAGAATAATAAACGAATAAATTAAAACTAATAAATAGGTAACGACTAAATACGCCAATACAAAAATTGGGAAACAATAGAAATAGCTGAAACAGCAAAAAATTCTACTTGTTTGAACTGTTCTACGACAGGATTTTTTCTGGCCTCATACTACAGAGTAAGACAGGATTGTCAAAATTACATTAATTTTAAAGGAGAAAATAAAATACTATGTCAGTTACATAAAAGGAATACATAGTGCAAAAGATTTGTAGTGTGTGTGGTTTAATGAATCTATGCTTAATCGTAAATAACATCGTGGGAGCTGCACATATCATAAACATAACCATAAATACAGTGCCATTGTGTGCCCACAAAAATAAGTTATCATGTGTAACAATTTTCCCATTTGTTTACAACTACATGAAGGTGTCCTTGAATCCCTCACGTAATGCGCCCGGCGAATGTTTCATCGAATGGGAAGGTAGCAGTAGAAGCATTTATATCGCTTCGTAATCACTTATTAGTGATAAGGCGTCTGCGATGTGCTTACGAAGCAACCAGTTCATCAACGAATGTGGTGTATCGTCTTAGGCGGTTAGCTGACATCAGAAGTGGTCGTGGCCATGCTTACTAGTCCACAGAGTAATACCGGAATCGCTTTATTGTCATGATAAAGGTAATATTTCCAGCTCAAAACAGTGGAATTTTTTTAATTGTTGTTGTTCGGTAGCTGACATATCAAGAGGGTTTTCGCCGTCGTTAACGATTTGCTTGTGTATATATTACTGTTGGTGACTGAGTATTATAAATTTACAGCATGCGTCTTGTAGAGTGCGTATAATTCTGCCTTTTTATATGGTGCAGATTGTATGGTAAACTGTAAAAGACATTTTCGGAAGTAACCGACCAGACCAAGGAATTTACGTAACTAGTGGCAGGTCGTGATACTGTGCATATATTTTTGAAAGCTAAATGGTTCAGTCCTACAATGGACATCATTTGCAAACCTAAAAGTTTCAGTTCGCCAATGACATCATTGTGCAGACCTAAAGAATTAGTCCGCCAATAGATATTGTACAAACCTAAAGGGTTCAGTTTTCCATTGGACATCATTTTGTAAACCTAAAGGTTTCAGTCTACCAGTGGACATCATTTTGCAGACCTAAGGGGTTTAGTCCGCCAACGAACATCATACCAGACATCAAAGAGTCGAAATCAATTCAGATGTAAAGTACTCAACTTAAATGATCTGCCGAAACATATAGAGTGCATACAAGCGATTTTCAACGGCTTCCACCGTTTAAGGACAAAACGGAAAGCAACATGGCCGAATATGAGCGTCCTTGGATTGCTCATGTAATGCGCCAGGCGAATGCGTCATCGGATGGGAATGTAGCTGACATTCATTCTACTTCGTAGTGGCTTAGCGAGAAGACGTGATCGCTGTGCTTGTGAAGTAACCAATTGATAAATCGTTAATCAACAAGTGTGGTGTACCATTTCAGGCGGGTAGCTGACATACACATTTTAGCTTTAAAGGGTAACCTTTAATAATTGACACAACAATCCGAAAGGCAAGTTTACTATACAGAATAATTGAAATCGTGGGTCTAGAACGGACGAGTAACAACAACTTTCAGCTACAACCTCATTAGCATTTCATTTCATTTCATGTCTACACCAAACCGTAATAATAAGCACAAATCCTATGCATGCAGCTGTCCCAACATTGATCTCGAATGAATAAAGTTAACACGAGCAAAGGTACCTCAAATTGATTTATGTACGGCCTGTCAACTTGTCCAGTCGATGAAGGGTAATTGAGAAATTGGCACGACATATTAATATGTAATTGCCCAGTTAGCGTATTACCTATCGTCATTCATTAAATATTGCATAAATCCAGCAGATCGATAGCGCTATGGAGGGATCGTAATTACTAATATGGCGTTACCGTAATTAACTGGGGTGTAATTATCTTACCTGTTTAAAACTGCAGTGAGAACAGAACACTTGCGGAACATTAAAATATAGTTCACGGAACTATTAATTAATTATATACAGGACAGAGATTTATTTTACCTCTAAAATAAGTTCATATTTAATTGCTCTAAGCAACTCTATTTTTGTTCATAGCTAAGTAGTAGATAGAAACAGTAACCAATTCATTTTATACTGAACAGCAATAGAGTTAAAGGCTATTAGTTTTAAGAATAAAATCGTTTTACCATCTTCTTTATCCATTTTCATAGTTTTATCATACAGTTCCAATCACAAACGGTGTTAGTAACAATGTTATTAAAATAGGTGTGCCAGCAACAGATATAAACAGTATTGTATAGACACCTAGCGCGTTCAAAAGTTAGGTTTGGGCGGGCTCTGCATATCTTTTATTGTTTCTTGGGGCCACACGCTAAAACACTGAACGAGGGTCCCTTTTCAACTGGCTAATCCTTTTAGAGTTTTTTCATATTGTCATATATTGAATTTATTCTAAATTCATTTAGTTAGGTCGTTACACATTCTAGAACAAAACGTTTACTAATTATTATTATACAGTTGGTTGAGGTGTAGACAGCACAGCATAGACATGCATTTTAGTTTACTAATTATGTCAGCATATTTGTGTCATTGCACTTAGCACCGAAAATAATGCTAGCGAAGCATTATGACGTATTCGCGAGTGAGGTATAAATACGTGGATAAATCAATCGTAAATAACTGGGAAATAACTTAGAGTACTGCACAATGTAAAACGTTATTCCTCTGGCAGGAGCTAGCCCTCCTAGCACAATATAAGTAACCAGGTAAAATATTCAATTGTCATTTTAATATATTTCTGTGTGCTACAATTATTAATATCTGTTTTATGTTACTTGTTTTACAGATGTCTTTGTTAATAAATATTTGTTTAGAACCTAAGTCGTATCTCTCCTGCCTTCGCCCCTAGTTCTTTGTTTCAGATAATCACTAGCACAACGGCGCACAACCCAAGTCCGAGGGTTGTGACAATATGTTAGTCTCTACATTTTATACGTTTCTAGCTTTTATTACACCAAAAAATGGGCATATATCTGTAGCGAATTCCTTAGATAGTTACGTTCATTATTCAATRCACKGCTCCCGGGATTCAGCATTCACCGTTCCAACAACAAGAACGTCATACAAACATGCGTCAAGCTGGCATCATTAATAACCTCGTCCTCTAAAGTCCCATGACACCGTGAACAGTTAAGAAATTGTTTAAAACTGCCCGGACCGGAGCTTACGTTGCCCGAAATTCTGCTGATAATGGCTCCCAGAAGATAAGAGATGAAACTTGCAGGGTCTGCCCCTGGGTCCCCGAACTGATATTCGCCGTCTAATTAATAGCAATTAATCATGAAGTCCTTGCCCTAAGGACACGTTTTTAATCGGTACGTATACCGCGCTATCGAATGAAATCTTTGGAAGTGATCTCTGTTAATTACCTTCAACTTGCTAATTTATGGCAGGTGGGCCCGTGAGTTTTGGACGACAGGACCAAACGGGCGCGCAGATTCGGATCTTAATCTTAAAGCAAAGGGATGATTTATCCGAGGGAGCTGGATATAGACGTCGTTGCAAGTTCCGGGAATTTATAGAGAAGGTAGGGATTCAGAATTCACCGTTGGCGACTACGAGATCATACACTCTGGGGTTCGCGGCCCTATATCTTCTTTATTTTGGCAGACAAGCACAACAAACCCTATTTATTTGTAAAGGACATAAAAACTACTGGATAATGACCTTAAATTGTATGACGTATGTAAAAATTTCGATAGCAAATTGTTTTTTCATTAATGAAATGTTTTGTATTTTTAATGTACATTTACGTCTTTATTTAGCTATGCAAAGAAAATAGGCATTTATATATCTAAAATAACATACTCAGTACAATTTAGTACGTTTATTCAATTAGTGAAACAATATTTCCGTGATAAAATTGAAAAAGTAATAAATTGATCCATTATGTGTTCAAATGACTCGTTCTGTTCCAAACATAACTCTTCCTTCTTATACTCTTTTGAGTGCACGTCTGTTTTGAGATCTTCGATGTTTACTAGACGTGTAGTCAGATCTGGATTGTCTGGGAGGGCGCTGAACTACTTCACTACGACTTCACATCCACCTGCCAGGGTCAAATGTATTTAAATATTACAATTCTTGTATTATCAGGAAGTACTCCATCCTGTGGCAATATCATGTTGTGCTCAGTGTTCAAAAGTGCACTTCCTTAGTTCATACCTCAAAGGATCTAGATAGATTCGTCCTATGAGTGTACCCTTGTAGAATTTTAGACAAACAATGTGACGATTAACACTCTCAAACCACATGCTAACTCCCGAAGTGTTTTAAAACTGTTTCTGTAAGCCAGTATGGATTCCCTTATGACCAGTAGTGACAGTTATGTCCATAAACTATTCCATCATTATGAAATCGACATTCATCTGAACATTACATTTTATAAGATGGCACCAGACTATTTGGGAAGCGGAGTTGGTAACCAGGGTTTAGAAGCTGTTCTGCAGTCACCATAAATTATAATTATGTCTAATTTCCCATCATCGGTATAATTTGCTATGTTTCTATTTTGAATAAATACACATTCGGTGGGACACAACTAACAAAGTAGGATAAACATTTAGTGTAATAGGTACTGAATTAATTTGACGGTACTTGTCAGCATTACTGGATTTCAAAGTATATCATTCTTTGAAATTCATTCTTTTTCACAAAAATTTGGTTGGGGACATTTTATTGTTTCATTATTTTATTCATATAAAGATAATCTTTAATTTACCACGTTTTTAAATTGGACTAGAAAAATAATTTCTCCTAACCCCATACTGATTTATACCGCCATACAGATCCCTAATCGTGTAGAGATTTGATTATGAACATTTTAATAGCTATGAAAATAATTGCAAGACTTAAAACAAAAAACGTGAGGCGAATGCAATATATAGATGCAGAAAAAATTTTATACTTCTTAGTCCAATTTAAAAAAGCGGCAAATTAAAAATTATTATTATCTTAGTAATTATTCTCTGCCTTTTAATCATGTGTGTGAAATTTATCAATTTTAAATATCTATCTTTCTGTGATTTCGGACAATGTGGAAAATTGAAAAAAAAACTGTTCCTTTTCACCTAATCATATCTGAAATCAAAATCTGTTACACCTTCTTACGAATAACAAAGGTTTGCTGAATACAAAGAATGATGTCAACAGTCTGGTCTTTTCAACGTAGTGTAGCCACTGATATTAAATGACTACTTTGTTTTCTACATAAGAATGAGTGTTTCAATTAATACGACTATTAAAAATATAGTTATCATTGTCATCCAGTTCCAAGTTATATTTAAAGTTTCTAGTCTGTAACTCACCAAGAATTTAGTTTAACATCGATTGCAAAGCTTGAACAGAACAGGCACGTAAGAAAATTAATAAAAATGTGTTAAAAAATACCTGACATCCCATTTGCCAAAAAATGTTTTGGCATTATGCCATTTACTTACAACAAACTGAATCACCCCATATAGTAAAGCAGGATTTAGAACTATGATCTTATGTATATATTAAGCGTTTTTCTGTTAAAAGAAATCACGATTTAATTGTAAAAACCTAACTACGTTAATATCAGCAAGGAGCCTTTCAAATACAACAGTTTCGTCATACAATGTCATGAAAATATTGATTGCTTCCAGTATTTGCACAACACATTAGTTAGTTGCATTTCTCTGTTACGCTTTTAGTTTTCGATTTGTTTCAAAAACATTCGCTTGTTTCAATAAAGTTTTTTCGTTTCATTCCTGCAAGCCTTTTTTGTTCCGTCGTTTAATCCGATATTTGATACAGCATATCCGTATCCCGTAACGAAGCAGAATTTCAGTAATGCGGAAATAAGCGTATAGAATAGGAAACACATTTATCGGAATGTAGTAACGCTGATTGCGTGGCGTTTTCATTCTTTCTGGGACAAATTTGCATATTTGCATATATGCAAATGGGCAATCACGACGATAGCACTGCCCGAAGGCGAGATATTTTAAAGCGCCCCTTGAAAAATTTTGTTCGCGTCATATGCTGGGTTTGCGGTCAGTGAAGTTGAAATTTTGGTAGCTGGCTACGAGCTAACATTAAAAGTGTACAATTTTGGCAGCTGTCACTAAGATGTAATTAAACGAAGCTTCTGAATATGTCATTTTGGATGTAATGCATTATACATAAGCATTTCAAAATGGGTAAAAGTATCAAAGCTCTGGAATCTAGAAGCACGAGTAGGATCATTTGACCGCTATCTAGAGCTGACATAATATTTTTAGTGAGATTTGAAAGTGCCGTCTAGCAACCATATTAATTTCCGTAAGAACACTAGAGTATATTATTAAGTCCATGATGTTCGTATGCCAGGCATTCTTTTTAGGAATAGGTATCACTATTCAAACAATCAGAGAAATATTTTCGTAAAATAGTATAATCGGAGTGTCGGTCATGATAAATAAAACAACCCTTTAAAAAAAGAAATGGTACATCATTAAGCAGACAAATAGCATCAATAAAAGAAGTGACTGACATCATTTATCTAAATGTTACACCTACTTAATCAATTAAAAAAAATCGCGATTGATAACCACCTTCGAAGAACCTCCGTTGTATATTCCAAAGAAATCGAAATTGATTGTCCTGGTTGGAAAGTTTGTCTATTAGTCAGATAATTGCATTTCTATTTTTATAAGCCATTTCCTTAAATGTTATCAAGTAACTATTAGTTTCCTGCTAATCTACGGTTAATTGACTAATGTTCTCGTTAAGCAGAATTTTATTATCCTTTACAATAAGTGACCATATTTTTTTGCAAATAAAGTAACTAATGAATTTTAAGCCATAAAGAAGCCAAGTGGCTCTGAAAGCACGGCAGTAGTAAAAAATTTATTTATCGTTACTGACACGTCGATTACATTACTCTGAGCAGGCAATTAATTATATGTGGCATATAAAAAAAGAACTACAGATGAGCTTGCATTAACTTTGGGATAGTTATAGTGTTTATTCAAGAAGATTTAAATTTTAATATAATGAGATCTTTCTTATTTCCTCTTCGTTAGAAAATACAAACTCTAAAGAAGACGATGTGATTTTACTGTTGGCATAGTTATGAACCAATGCTGAGAATAGAGTTTTTAGTTGGTAGATAAAAAAAGTATATTTGTCACTAAAGCTTAGGCTGACAGGAATATAATTACATTTAGAAAATAAAACAACCACTCAAGGTCTATAGCTCAGAAAACGGCCGTACTGGAAATAAACCTTTTTCTCTAAGTCGACAGATCTGTTTACTAGATTTTTGAGAAGTTTGTAATAATTCCATAGAGCCTCTGTTTTACAATTTTGGTATAGTATTAAAATTCATAATGAACTTGAAATGTTAGCATCAAATGTTTCAACTTATATATCGTAATTATTATACATACATTTCGTCCGCACTCCGTAAATCTAATAACAAAATTGCCAAATTGAACTTTCTAAAGCAGTGATACTGATATTGAGGAAGATTGAATGCATAACAATCTTTGTCTATATAAGCAGTAAACAACACTGTAATCAGTAATAACATGATCCGCTGAAGCAAATTTCATTACGATTATTGTACCATTGAAAATGAAGGTTCCTTTAAGTTAAATATTTATCAGTAATTATTATCACAACACACAGCAACTTTACAATAACTTAGTAACAGATAACGCGCTAGTTACAATATATATTACGTTAGTTACCATATCATAATACCCTAGATAAAAATTCTATTTTGAAAGTGTTCAAATTTAATGGTTACACCTTAAACACCATTCTGGATCAAAATGATAGGCATGCCCATTGAATCTTGGCCAGCAACATTATTTTTCAGTTCGATGGTCTGTTTTATTAATGATGCAGTGTTTCCAGAAACATCTCCAACTTGAATTTTTCGCGCAAGGGAAGCCTTACCCAAATTAAAGTTAAAAAAATACGAACACTATACTATACGCGGCGTATGAGTAGTAAGTATATCAGCTACTTCCATCATTAAAAATATCTCGTCTGGGGCAGTACCAACAAATTGCTCTTTCGTGAATACATCCGACTTTCTACCTCTGTACCCTCATTTTTTTCCTTAATGAATCGCTTCAAACTTCCATACTTGTAGATTTCCCCCCTTTCTTTGACTACAAACAAGCTCCCGAACAAACGATTCGGTAGCGTCCCAGTTTTTGCTGGCGAATTCAAGTTAAAAGTATGATTTTTGAATAAGTTAAGCACAATGTCACACAATTTCCTGTTTACTTGGTAAATGTTAGGTTTAATTTTCATATCAAGTAATAATACTACAAACACCAACCATTGAGTTTATCGGCATAAGTATAAAATTATCGAACAAGAAGAACATGTATCGTAATATAACAATTAAGAAGCCTATGTACTACCATATATTTAGTTTTCTGTCTGCTTTAAGCGACCTTAATTTTCGTCAAATCGAATGTTAAATAAATAATTTAGTCAAACTCAAAATAAAATAAGTTAAAAACACTTAACAAATAAATGTAATATAATTTAAAAAATCGATCACTTGTTGCAACTATTCAGAGCGTATTGAAAGCTTATGCTTAATATTCCCGTCATGTCCTCCTATCGCATGATCATTATATCCTTATAAGTTGCCGCCATCTACGGGTGACATTTGAAACCTCTATTCACCCTCTTTCTAAAGAAGATCATTTTTATAGCATGAAAGACGGCAAAGATCGTTATTCTTAGTGGAGTTATCCGTAACATAGAATATTTCGGCCCCTGTTTCATAGTTTCCTTAAACAAGCTAGTACCTATTACCGTTTTTCCAGGACCTTGAACCTGTTCTTTAATTTGCCACTCACAAAACTGAAGACATTCCATTTTGTAATAGATTTTTGATTTATGCGAAAGCAAATCTAATCGAGCATTGTTAACTGCGACAAGTTTATTTTCAGGAATATTAATATATACCATGACTTCGTTAAAGTTTGTCATAATGAATCTTAACTTTTATGACAAGCTAAAATGACAACAAAATTTGCTGATTTAATTTTCAGTCGTCGTTGCCAATGATACGATAAAGCTTTGAATGTAACTAGTTTATTAGCGAATTAAACAATCTCGGAAGCTGCTAGGCGATGTCCTCGATTATTATAAATCGCATAATAATCTCGTTACATTAATAGCTATAAATACGCTTGTATTCATGTTCAAGGATGCACTACCTTTCTGCAGACCAAAATAATAGAAAGTTTTTTTTACACCTGCATATTATACATATGTCGTTCCAAGCCCGGCTAGGATGCAGTGCAGCTTTACCAGCAATAATTTCTAAACGTTTTACACAGGGTTTCGCCGTGAGATTCTAAGTGACGGGATGATTCACTCCACCATGGGATAATAAATATTTAAGAGGGCATTACGCTAAGACTTTAGTGTCACTACACAGCCCCATCTATTCAGGCCGCCCCATATTCAAGACCTGCACGACCTACTTGATCTTAAAATACGCTCGTACATCGCAGCGATGATCAACCTTAACTTAACGCTTGCTTCCGTTCTATGGCAATAATCTCGTTTCAGAAGGCGCTGTTAAGGCCTCCGGTTTAATTGGGTAAAGCGAGAGTGACGTTGATTTCGACTATAACATTATTCGCTACGTTGAAAGAGATTAGTACAGGTATTTATGTAATTTGGCAGGTGCGACGGTCTAATGAAAACTACATTCGTCTTTACAAGGATTCTAAGCAATCTTAAAACATTCATTCTACCACTCGACAAGTTTCCAGGTTATGGCAAGTATAAACATTTAACATATGTCATGTTAAAGATTTTGTTAAAAGAATCTCGCCTACACATATTTCCCCAAACCTATCACAAACATAGAAATCAAAATCGGAATCTGTATACATTTGCAATATAACAAAGAAAACGGAAGGAAAAGGAACTAAATCGAGACACATAATAAATTTAGCACGAAAATTGTACAAGTTGTAGTTACATAAGAGACCACACCGAGCTAATTGTCCCAGGTATAGGACTAAGACCCTGCTAGACTTGACAAAGTCATTACGAATTGCTTTAAAAGGCTAACTTGAGAACAACAAAAAGAATTAGTAATGGTGTACAAAAAGAAAGAAAAGTTAATAGATGCCCGTACTAAAAATTACTTCAAAATGGTTGAATTGTAGCACATTAATATGTGCAAAATCATCAAATATGACAGACCATATTTATATTGCCTGAAAAAAATATAAAAAAAATCATTTAATGCCGATAGTGTGGTTCACTACTGCAGTGATTCTGAACGGAAGCCCAGGACCGCCTTAATTGCCACACAGAATTTTTGGCCGAAATATTTAAGAGGGTAGTGATTGATAACGATGAATTATTTGAAATGCATGTCATAAAACTGTTTACAACAGATTGTGGCTAGAGGAAGGAATGTAGTTCGAAACAAATCTGTCTGCTATCAACCATTGTGGTCTCTTGTAAATTTTTTATTCTTGCAATCGTTTTCGAGGAGGTCGCAAGAACCAATTGCATATTTGCATAAATATTTGAAGTTTGCCACTTAGGAGTGTCATTACCAAAAATATGTAGCGACATTTAGAAAAATAAAGACGTTTACCTACGTGGTCTATTTTTTTATTAGTTGCAAAACAGTTCAAATTTTGTTGTAAATAAAGCCGCAACTGAACTAAATTAGTAAATGTCATCGCAGTAAGTTTTCTGCTTAATTACCGAAAACTTGAAATTTTGATGCGATCATGGTACTGGTTTTGCAATTTTGGTGCTATATGTATGCAGAAAGAGAAATAAATAAAAATATTTATTTTAATTATGTATTACTTATATCTTTAATTTTTTAAGCTTGCAGACTTAGGTAGCTGTATTTATACTTACAACAGGGCAATTTCGAAGTTTTATTTGTTTAATAATTTAAAAATTGCGATTTGCAGCAAGTGAGTATCCGGGAGGATAATATTAATATATTAATTAATTAATATAATAAGTGTGTGATACAAATCATGCTATTCAGGTGGGCCACTGAGGGAAAACAGGTTGAAAATCACTGCACTATGGTTCATTTAGGTGAACGATTACACTAACTCTTGCCGGAAGTTAACTGTGTATTACCACACAATGAAACAGACTAATTTACATTAGTTGAAAAGACGGTATTACATTCAAAATTTAACAGACACCCCAAACAAATGTTATATTACAGTTTTAGTTAAATAACAGTTCCTAGAAAAATAATTATCTCGTCACGGCTGATTAATAGGATGACACCCACAAATGAGAGAGAGCACGAACGACAGCTGCTGAGTTCTGATCAAACTATCAAATTAAACACACCTCTGAAGATGCCAGTGATGAACTGTGAAACGTATGAAAATAGGCAAAACATTAGGCCACGGCATAATAGTCCGCTGTAAGATACATCAAACTGATTTGATCACAAAAAAGTAGCATTCAAATTACCATTATTAGAACTGTATATAAACGTTTGATGTGTTAATGCACATTAGCTTAGGAAATTAGACGCTAATAATTAAAATAAGTGCTGTAGATGTGAATTTTGTTAAACAAATTTCTCATTTTTTTTACCCGTGTATTAGTTTCGCTCAAAGCTAAACACACAGAGACTAATTATAATTATTATTGTTAGAGCTTATATTTTTGTTATTTTATAATAATATTTTGTGATATTTAACACATTCACACAATAATTACTACTACTATACTAATACTATTGCAAAAAAAAGTTTGATATAGCGTTAAAAAAAAGATCAGGTTAAAGCAGAAATTTTGCTCCACTTCTGGTGGATTAGATGAGACTTTGTACAGCCAGCTGATAAAATTCACTTGATTGCTCTTGCAGTATATGTAAGAGTATTATTGGAACAGCTTTTTCAAGCGATCGTATTTAATAATATAGGTAAATCCTAAATTTTTTATAACTTTACTGGCTTAAACGTTATGCGTATCACGTTATTCTAAGCATCCACCGAGGTGTATACATTATCATACATAATTAGACCGTAAGTTACAGTTTCCCATTAAGTTGTAGCTAAAAAGTTTTATGATGGAGTAATTAGGGAGTGTTGCATGTTGTACTTAAGTATTAATGCTTCTGGTTAATGGGGTCCATTGCTGTATATCTTGTTTAGAATTTTATGAAGTAAAACGATGTTGCAGCATCAGTGGCACTATTAACAACTAAATTAGAGTTATGCGACCAAGGTATGGAAGTGATAAATTAAATTAATTTGGCTTAGCTGGCAATCAAGAAGAAATAAGAGGACTTGTCTTTGACATGATGAGTTTTGGCTTATTTCGTTGGTTCCACTAGACTATAATTAAAATAAAGGTTATTAAATTAGGTTTAAAGATATCAGTAGCGTCCATTTAATATTTTTATTATTACAAATTCATTGGTCCCAATGGGTTTAAAAACCAGTTTAACGAAACACATCCACAAAAACAACAGCGTGATTATAAAATGGAAATACAATCCAAGGCAAGCACAAAAAGTAGTTAGGTACCCTCTTAGCAATGGCAAAGCTCAGCAGCTCTCTAACAAGAAACGGCTTATTGACATCAATTGCTCGTCTGCATTAGTAAATAATCGTAACGATTCGATACGTTTTTCTATCAGTTACTAGCATTGTAACTATAGGTAATAATTCTTGCAGTAATGAAGCAATCGCTGCTTTGATATTGAATTACAACTCCCGACATAAATAGAACCAGAGATTTTTTATTAGGACTTGAATTATTTTAATCGACTGCCGCCGTTCTTTACTCTGCACATTACATCGATGAGGAATTCAATTTATTCACAGACTTTCGGGGAGCTACAAAACTGTCTTCTCATCTAAATTACTTTCTTCCCTTTTCTTTAATGGATTGCTCTAAATAATTTATGTGGCCACTTATAAAATGCTTACGGAACAAGAAAAGAGCACTAGCAGCGTTATTCAAGTTTTTAATTTGGAGATTATGCAAAGCAAAATTAATTTATGGCATTATGCTTGAAGTGGAGCGAACGCATGCTACGGAGGGAAATCTGAAAAAGGGAGAAGGCGTAATAGGCAATCACTTGTCACGTGAAATGAATCTATTGCAATTTTCGCTTAGTACTTTTCTTTAAATTTTCCTGCGGGATATATAGTTGGTCTAGTTCCATAAGTTTTACCAGATGGAGTAAACAATGGTTTATGTAAGCACATTGTGGTATTCTTCCTTTCGATATGAAGACTCGATATTTTGTTGTACTTACTGGTGTTGTGTATTTGCTTTAAGAAAAACCTAAGCCTACCTTATAACGTCAGTCTCTATAGCCTGTAGATAAACATAAATAGGTGCATACCAAATCGTTTTAACGACTCTACCACACTAAATTTGTAACCGTTCCTGCAGCTACTGATGCTGATTGCTGCTCTTTGTAGTCGCAGTTGAGAAATTACCCGCTTGGTGAAACTGCGAAACCAATCGTTCATATTATCGGTAATAAAGAAAAAATCCTGTAAGCGCCAAAGAGCGTCTTTGTGAAAATTATCTTTAACAGAAGGCATAACTCACCTCTTCTCGAGGGTTTTTCTTTCTAGAAAACGATAGAGATCCAAGCGGTAAATATTACGATAGCTACGATAGATCCTGTAAGTTACGTATTATAAATCATGCTGAAATAACTTTCCAGACAACTGACTTGATTGGAGACGTTCGTTGGCTCAAAGGCAAATTTTACTGGCTTATTAACGTTAAGAATTCTTAATTCGTCCGCTTCCACACGAGGCTGACCAAACTCTGCCTTCCGGCCGGTGCACTTGCCGCAAAAAACTGCATCCTAGAGACAACTGTTGATAATTAAGTAAATTATTAGTGCTTGCACTGCAGGTCTTTGCGTACTAGAACCTTTATTGTTACAAATTAACTACTAGAGAATACATGTTGTAACATTTGTTAGTCAGTACAATTGGCGAGGAGATACGATGATTTCAACAGTGGCGTATTCATGATCTAGTTCTGCGGAGCGGCTTACAATTTTCTTACATTTTAGATATTCACAGAAGCTCGGACATAACTAACTACAAAAAGATATTTTTGAAATACTGTATAGGGTGTTTGAAAACCGTATCTGTGATACGTTATACTAGTTTAGAAGTATAGCTGCAGGTGTGCAGTTTCAACTCTGTCGTACACTAGAAACACAACACTTATGATTGACGAGACATTTAATTGCTCTAATTTTAGATTGACATGCTTACTTCAAATAAACTTTTGGTTTAAATAAGGTATATTTCTGTTTGGTTTAATATACTGGCTTAATAATTCAATAGAAAATTTCTTAGATTGAATATAAATACATTTGGCTCAATGCTGGTAGTGTATTGTGTAGCCCAGTGATTCCCAAAGTGGGCGGTAGTGGACACAGATGCATTTGGGGGCGATGAGTAAACTGAATAACAAAAAACGACTTCAAATAGACAGTCGCGGTGATTTAAGATTACTGCTGACCAAAATAGAGCCAAGGATTACTAAATTGGTAGCAGCAGCAGGTTCATCTTTCCCATTAAGATGATTTCGAATATTTTAACTTCTTTTTGTATTACCTGGCTATTCTGAGTTCAATGATTCTTATTTACAGCTTTCCTTACTWTATTTTACGAAAAAGGTAGAAACTTTAATACATTATTTATCTTTCTGCTTAGCTGCTGTTCAAATTTGAAAGGTATTAATTTCCAGGGCGCGCTGAGTAATATTTTTTCTAGAAAGGGAGCGGTAGGTCAAATAAGTTTGGGAACCACTGGTGTAGCCATTTTGGTTAGTGCTTGGTGCTTGCCATTACTTGTTTTCAATGTTGTGGTACAGATGTAAGTTAGATCCCAACTAGCAACTTACAGCTTTATAATGGTCAGGCAAACGTTTATAAAACAGATTTTATAAAACAGTGGTACTCTTGTAAACATTGTCACAACGTTTATAGAATGTTCAAGGATGCAAAAAGGCGCATCTTTATAAACACTTTAGTTATATACAGTATCCCATAATGGTTTTAGTAGGTGTTATAGAACAGTTTTGTAGATAGTTACAGATGCGGTATAAATATTACTATAAATCAGTTACAAAACGGTTTTATATCAATATATTATAAAAGTTTTATAAATGTTACGGCATTATCTATTTTGCAACCCATATTCCTCTTCTGTAAAATAAAACATGTCTTTAGACCGAGATATATACCGTACCAGATGACAAAATATGCGTAGTATTGAATTGTAGTCACAACAAACTACTACCAAACAAAATTTTGTGTAAAACATATGCATATATGTGTACAAAATTTTTAAGCGCTTCAGAAATAATAAGTATTTGATCAATATAAAAGAAATATTTACAAAATACAAAAAATGTTTTTAAACTTGCGGCATCTTAAAACTATCTGCACTGGTTATAAACCGCATTTTGTAATTATATTTGTTAGAAACATAACTTTAGTACATTACTTTTTTTTTGTAAAAAGATCATTTTTAGTGGGCTTTACTCAATGGCGGCCGTATATGTGCTTATAATCATGATAATAATATGGCTTCCTCTTTATAAAACACGATTATCACAGAAGAAATTGCTATATAACAAATTGTTTTTTACATTTGTCAAATTAAGACTTCATATAATAGTTTTATAGGTGTTCACAAGATGATAATTCAGTGTTGAACAACACATATTTAAAGCCTTTATAAAATAATTGGTCTCTACTGGGAAAATGTTCTATAAAAAGTTGTGTAAACCTTTATATAATGAGTATAAAACTGTGCTTAACACTGTTTTATAATTTTGCCGTGAAAACGTTCCTAACACTAAACTATATAACATATAATGTACTGAAGCTGAATACTCGTAGGGGAATACATTTTAAAATAAAATAGACATCGATGAACAATAACAAAACAACAATAAAGCAAATATGCCTTGCTATTTGGAAATTATAAAATAATTTTGCTTGTTGGGATGTCTTGTATACAATGGATTTGGAGCTGTGGGCTGGAATGTACACTGATCATCACGAATATCTTATGATTGTTTTGGAATTACGTAATCAATACGGTAAAATCATGTTACAAGTGCTCGAAGAAAATTAGACGCACTTTAAGTTTAAATAATGAGTGACAACTTGCACATTGTCATTCCTTATACCCTAATCATAGAAAAGTCACACCACAGTAGTACTACTTTGAATCTTTTCTTATCTCTATACATCGTAAATGCTTTCAACGTTCATAATATAAAACCATTAGGTTTTGCGTAGAACACTACCAAAAACTAATGTTTCTATTATTCCTGTAATATTTGACTGTATAAAATAAGTAAAATAAGTACCTATTTGCCATCAGACATAAACACGCAAACTAAAAATGAACAAACGGTCTGTTTTACAAAGACATCTAAACTTCAAAAGTTATTGCATCTACTAGAGAAGAGGGAGAGGCTATTTGTTTTGTTCTTATTGCACTCCCATGAGCCACTTGAACTAACGGAACCTAATAAAAGCATTCAGGAAGGCGAAACCAGGTGAACTGCGAAACAGTCCACCGTAGTGTAGAGATCGATCATTACAGCCAATCGACTGCCACTTCATTTGGTAGACACAAAGAGGGTGCTGACGTCTAAGAAGACGTGAATTATCATAATAGTTTCAGGACGTCGGTTAAGAGGCCAACAGCCGGTAATCCATTTACCGACGCCAGGCGCCGCGCGATCTGCTGGCGTGCAAGAGTCAACAAAATTCGATTACCATGAATTTATTATAGACGTCTCGATTTTCTTCAAACAATGCTGAAAGACTGTAACGTGTTTTTCTTTGTATAACTAGTAGTCTATGAGGAAGGCTCTATAAATACGATTTGTCTCAAACTGAATGGGTAGGTCAGCTAACCGCGCTATTAGAAGTGGTATAAGTAGCTGCAAATGTTCGTTATGGCATAGGCAAGTTTAAAGGGTAATATAATATGTGAATTTGAAGCTAAGATCAGAAAACATAACATTGAGTAAAAACAGGTATTCTGGGATCCTAAAGAATAAATATTAAAGTGTTTGATGTTTTTTTTTAAGAAGATGAGGAATGATGCAGCTTTAAAAACTGTTAGGTTAACTAAAATACCTAAGTCAAGTGTACGGTACAGTAACGGAAGAAATGGCTGTGGGTAAAGCAGAAAGTTAATGTCATTAGAAGAAATGTGCATGACATACATGCCATCCTGAACAAAGTTCTACACTGTAACTTAAAGCTGACGAAAATTATTGTGGTAAATATTAATAACCAGTGGATCAGTCCTCCATAATCGCCAAGTACCTTGTAGTGAAAAATTCAACCTATCAAGTTGCATAGAGGAATGCTGTCAGGGGCGACCACGCGTCAACTCCGACCCTACGTCCCGCGACAGCTCCCCCTCGCAAGCAAAAAGTTGGAAGTTTGGCATACACAAAAAGTAAAACAATCACTTCAACTTCAAAACTATACAAATCAATACATATACGAAAAGGTATATACATGGAACCAACTGGCAGTATCGTACTAGCATGTATATGGGGTATCCGGAAATAAAAAATAATGAAAATTGATCTACACCACTCCTTAGTGGAAACTAATTTATCCACATTAACCTTTACACTAATGGGCTACATAGAAAACCATGTTGCTCTTGTTTGAAAAAAAAAATATTTTTATTTGCAGAATATTGGGCATTATTTGCTTTGGTTGACAAGTTTTGTCATGCTCCGTTAAAATGGTGGCCATTCGTTTTCGGTAACACTCGGTATATGGGCCAAATGCTTAGTAACGTAAGCCTATATTTCTTTATCTGAGTTTTTGACTTACTAGAATGCATTCCTGATAAATTTAAAAGTGTTTAATTACCAGTGGACAAAAGGAGTTCCCAAATAATCTATAAAAAATATGTCGTTCTGACTGTACCATGCAGAATTGAAAGAAAAAACACAGCGTTCCTTCAAACACATAATAGCAAAGTTTTGAAACTATATCAAAAACGTATGTCTATATGTAGTACAAAGTAACTGGATATGCGATCTGTGCCGTTTAAATGGCTTAATAACTGCTGAAGTATGGAAACCGAGGTAGAAGTCGCCCCTTGAACACAATGAGCTCTTGCCTACATGTATTTCGTGTTTTAGCATGTTTTTATTCTTAATCTATTACCTAGATGCCTTCCTCACTGAAGATTTCTAGTAATATTGCCATGATATTGAGCTTAGAAGAAAAACGTTTTTATGACAGCAAAGTTGGCCAAATAGCTTTTTGTCTTAATTTGATAATGCTGTTGAATTGAGTTTTTTTCAGTTATTTAGTATTTGCAGTGGACACCTAATCTTTAATTTATGTAACGACTACATCACACTCGTAAGACGCTTACGCTGCAAATACGTAGGAATTTGGTGATTACCAGAGAAGACAAAATAGTTGACCAATAGCGGTTAAATGCAGTTTATTGCTAGCACAATTTTAGTGAAATGAGCGTTGTCATTTATAAGCTTGGCAATGTTGTAATACTACTTATTAACAAATATTCTTTCATTCATTTAAATACTTCCACATCCAACAGATGAAAAGTATTGTATCGCGAAAAAAATTTTCAAAAATTTTTATTTGCTCATTCACTTTAACATGGTCGAAAAAGCAAAAAAAAACAAAATTTGAGCAAAAAAAATTTCTTGTCTGTGTCTGTGGTATTGTTTGTGGACACGATAACTTTCGAAAAACTCAATATATAAACTTTAAATTTGGAAAATGTCTAAATCTTAACTACCCAAAGCGACCTATTGTTTGTGGGGTAAGTAGGGTATCGGGAACGGGACGAAATTGGGGGGTAATTACCCTTTTTGCAGTTTTTTATTTTTTTTCGTTTTAGTAAGTGATTATTAGTATAACTGCGAGTATTATTCGCTCTTATCAATTTTCGGTGAAGCAAACTGTTTAGAAGATATTAGCAAAAAAGGGTCACTTAAAGAAAACGGTTTTTCTTAAATATCTCCGAATATATTTCATATATTAAAAAAAAGAAAATGCCATCACATAGGAAATAAAATTTCTCACAAAAAGTGTCTTAGAAAATTTATTCAAAATTTTGACATTTTGAAATATTTCCAAAAAACCTATTTTGGATCCTGCTAGTAAATTTTGGTATTATATAGAAAATGAAATTTCTGATCAGAAAGCACTCTTGTAATTTTTTTGTTAAGTTAATAATTTTCGAGTTATTCGGAAAAAACCGATTTAAAATTTATATATTTTTGCAAATATCACGAGGACTGTTTGTCTTAGAAAAAATGTGTGGAAGGAAAAGTGCTCAAAACCTGATTACTAATCGTATAGTATAAGAAATAAAAACGTAAATGTCATTTTGACAATTGCATGTGGAAATACTGATTCAATTTGCAGCGGTTTTTATTTTCCAGCGTCATTTGCTATTATTGTTTATAAAGGGTTTGTATAAACCTTTCATGCAACGCGGGCAGCGGTGATTTCTCAATTCTTTGTGAAGTTTTTTTGTAACTGCTGCCAAGCTACAATATGCACGGCAATAGTACTGAAGGTTGCAGATCAATGTCACCCCACAGCTCCGCAATGTGAGCTTTCTGAAACCTTAAAGTTAATTATCCCACACTACAGAATATGTAGAAAATACACACTCCCAGGCATTTTCTCATATTGAAATATATCAAATAATAAAAAATCGACATATGACAAGTATACGTCACTTTCCTGAGAGGCGGCAAATTGATTTAATGGATAATTTTCATAAACGCCCTGGATACATGAATCATTTATAGAAACCCTGTATCTTTTGCACAGTTAAATTTTATTTTATATTTTGGACATTTATTTACCGTATTGTACTTATTAAGTGTTGTTTATGTTCTACCAGCCCCGAATTTCTTATTCGCACTTGGCCCAAAATGAGCTAGCGCCACTCCGGAATGTAGGTATGCATGTCGCTTACGTACATACATGACACTTGCATATAAGCCTGAATTCTGTGACATTTACGTACAGAATTAAGGCTGCATAAGGTAGTCTACGACATTACCGAGAGATGTAGGTACAACTTGCGTACAACCAATGGATGTTAAAAGAGGGGGAATGAAAACATACTAATACTATATAATTCTTATTTGCTTTTGTACTGTTATAAAAATATAGGTTTTAAAAATTAAATATAATTCAAAATAGACATTTTAATAGATTTACTAATAGAATGTAGAATATAATAGAGATTGATAGAAAACTGTAGTGTTATTTTTAAGTGTATCTGTAAGTATGTAGATATAGCGTGAGTAGTGCCTCTCCAATATTTTAAAGCATAACTCTCTCGCTAATTCTGCATCGTTTGGTATAAATATGAATCCCTGGCACCGGGTTTTTCAAATTTTAGTCGTCAGCGCTTTAAATGTTTTAAAATAACTATAATACATGATTTGCTAATTTAATTTAATACGGCGTCATTGATCGTTTATCAGATATAACTTAACAATAATATTGTCTACTGACAAAAATGGATTTCTTTTAAATGACTGATAAAAAGCCAGGCGCCTGGATGTTTTTTAATACTCCACAGACGTATACATACATTTCCG
Source organism: Rhyzopertha dominica (assembly GCA_025024175.1). Classification (NCBI taxonomy): domain Eukaryota; kingdom Metazoa; phylum Arthropoda; class Insecta; order Coleoptera; family Bostrichidae; genus Rhyzopertha; species Rhyzopertha dominica. Next base: position 16,745,352 of record QCXZ01000001.1, read on the forward strand.
CCCGAAAGGTCAGTCTCTTTTAATTTACAAACCATTAAAGCAGAGACATCACTTTCGCAGTCACGCAGTATATTCTACGTATACATACGAGTATCCACATAATTCAACATAAATGTAATTAAGCTATTGGTATTTCTATCAAATAACCACCTCCTTTGTGAATTTTCCTCTCATGCGACTACGCTGCGAGCTACAAAAAACCCGCGATCAAGAAATAAGAATAGATTACAGACATAGGAAAGATCTGCATAAAACTTTAGGGACCTAAAGGTCCTCGTTCCTATTCAGCTTATGACAACCGTTGGCCCGTACGCAAGTGTTACATTTTGGCTTGTATATAACTGAAATAGCAAGGTATTTGTAAAAATACAAACAAATACCAAATTTTTACAAGTGCACTAGAGAAGGAAAACGTAGAAGTTCATCTATTAAGGTAAACTACGACACTACGAGTATATTTCTGGCTGTTTTATAAAAAAGGAATTGCTAGAGGTGTTACGTAGTACCTGTAGTGCCTGTTGCCGAGAAATGTGGTTTTGACAATTTGTACGTGCCTCCTTATCACTTTGTATTTAATGCTATAGAACTAATTTGAATGCAGATCAAACAACGTGTTTGCAGAATGCCCTTTTTGACGAAGCGTACAAATACAGAGTACAGCATATCTGCATTCCTGAATATTTAACTAATTGCATTTACACATTTAGAATGGCCAGGGTGCATAGTGCATATAAATTTATAACGACTAAGAAGGCTGGTCAAAAGGACAGGACAATACAAACTGAAAGAAAGTATTCTACAATATTAGAAAAATGCGAGTAACTGTTATATTAGCTATACAGACTGTACTTACACTTATCTTTTGTCTCTATAAATACAGGTACCTACTCACCAGCGGATCCTGCAATAAAAAAACATTATTTACAAAAAATGATCTACTTTATAATATGAAAATGTGTAGTGCACTGTAGGTATAATACGTCGTAAAGGAGAAACTATTGCTGGTTGGTTTAAAATTTCTTTTCAATTATAGTCAGTTATTTAATGATCAAACAGTAACGATTTCATTTTGAAGTTATATTTGGTGTAAGCTCATATATGCGTCGACCGACTAGACTTTTCTCAAAGAGTTTTATGGTAAACCTAAGTAATGCCTAATCTTATATCTACTTAAGACCGACCGTCCGCCTCTGTACTCACGGCATATAATATTTAGGGCAGTGTTTATGAACAAATTAGGAAATTTTATTTGACCTCTACAATCTACATGTATGTTTATGAATGTAATAACATCCAATAGAGTACCGTGTTTATGTGTAACCGTTCAAATATATATAACTATAGACCGCTATTAAAAACTTAAACTTAAACCGAAGGGGGGAGGGGGGGCAGCTTCCCCCCCTGGACCGGGCTTTCCAACTATGAGCCCTTCCAATTTCTCATACATTTAGCAGGTTAATTATGTGAGTACACCTAAAAATTGTCTTATTTACAAAATTGTAAATACAGTAAAATTTATACGCAAGTGTATTCTACAATTTTCATCCAGAACTCATATTTGACCCTTGCAAATGACCTTCCCTAATAAGTCGTTGTCAAATGGTTTCCAAGCTTAATCGATACCATGTGTGTTGTGTTGTGTAAAGTGTTGTTGTAAAGAATCGTTGTCTCAGGGCAGATATTGCTTTAAAAGCTCATAACACGATTTCTGCTTAGTTCAGCTCTTCTACCTCTCCCTATAAAGATTGTTCAACTAACTACTGTTATATGGAATCACATCATATATTCGGTGATAACTCTAACTTTTGTACCAAATCTCTAAATTCACATTACATTTTAACAATTAATGCAAAAAAAAACAAAAAAATCCGTACGAACTGACGTTTATGAAAGTCAATTTATCTAATATAAGTTTTAGGTATCCAGTAAATGCATTATCAGCACGAATTAAAACTCGGTGTGTTGTTTAAAATGCAATTAAATATATTTCAGTTTATTTAAATAAAGCTTAATTTGGCTAAAATATTAAGTAGTCGGTTAATTTTTGAGAGCACTGCACTGGCGATCTAAGAAGGTTGGCTTGACGCATAATGCTGAGGCATTTGTCATTCTGAGTTTTAATAATGTTAGTTATCCATGGAGTCTCTTTCTCTGGGTAGTAAAAATTACTACAATTGTATATTATTAGCACCTATACATATGAACTCCCAGCTTAAATTTCTAAAGCTTCTGGTGTGAGAAGTTTAAACTGTACTTAAAGCGCATCGATTAATGCATTAGTCTTTGATATGTGTTAATTCTGAATCAGAAATCGTGGTCCTATTAGTAGAACTTTAAATTTATGTTCCTTTGGTACTTCGTATGATATCATAATACATTATGTGGATCATGGATCTTTATTCTCCCAAATAAAATGTATCAACTCATTTTTTGTTAAACGCGAGAGCGATACAACTGAATGCGCCTCACCTAACTGAGTTCATCAATAACGGAATTATTAATAAAAAGGGGCTTTGTATGATCAGTGTACATAGAAAACATATAAATAATTTGGGTTTTTATTTCACAGAAGATGTTTTAAGTCACTTTGCAGAAAATCCACGATGATTATTCATGGAATAAATACTTAATTACTTACCTAAGTACCTATATCTTATAAGCATTTATTATTTCTATTTATGTTGCATTATACTCTACAGGACGTTCCTGCTTTGCCCCCCCCATCCCTAGACCAAAAGCTGGGGACGCCCATGCCAATAAGTACTATAAAGCAATTTGCTTATTATTGACTCTTTTCAACAAACTGCATTTTTTTGGAGCTACAGCGAAAATATATCCTCAGAGCCGATATATAAGATGTTTGATTAAAAAATGTTAGACTTAATACGGCCAAAATTTTTACAATTTTCATTCCACATTATTCAATTCTATTTGTTTTCAATCCTTTTTAATTATTTGGTGGGATTTTATACTGACTATTTTTTGTTTACATGCCTTTTTTAGAAATGCGTACCCGTGAGGTATAAGAAAAATTTGTTTCCGTTCATATTTTAGCTTCCCCCATTCTATAACCCTGACCAAAGGTGTGCACCAGCACTCAAACTCCTTTGCAACCTTTTCGCATTATTCACAAAACATTAGATCGCGACCTCGGCACCTTAATCTCGCATATTTTGTATGCCGCGCGGGGTGTGGACAATTGATCCGCGAAGCACAGGGGCCTGCTGTAAATAGGTCTCGCCGTTTATGTAAACTTTATGGACAACTTTATCGCTTGGAAATGCGATTGCATGAGTGTTACGGCGGAACTCCACCATGTGTGCTGCACCATAAGCTGTATTCGAGCAATTCTTGGTCCCGGCTAAGTGCTTTAACTGGCAGGAGATGGAGTCTGGAAACACAACGGAGTGAAATACGATGAAACGTATCTTATTTCATTTGAAGATTTGCGAGGTTATAAAGTGTTGCCGAGGAAACATAGTTACTTCCGTCGATTTACCAAATGTTCTTTGCATTGTACGATGGCTTAGTTTTAGAACAACCGTTAAGCAAGCAAGATAGAAATGATTTGCCCTATTTAAATAATTTATTGGTTATGGAGGCGGGCAAGTGTAATAAGTGAACAATTGACGGTTTAACATTAAAAGGCAATTAAAGCGAACTGGCTATTTATGCAGCTTGGTATTTTATTGGTTTTTTTTCTAGTGATTTATCTAATAGTGTTCTAAAAGTGCGTGTAGAGCGATGAGACTTGCAACTCTCTTGTGTATACGGCAGTTTCCGACCAACCAGGGGGTGCTGACGATCATCAGGTGAACCTTGCTTAGGATCACCTGGAGACGTTTGATGTGGGCGGCGGGTACGTAACCCCATGTAGCACATCGGCTTGACATCTTCGGCCGAAGTATCGTCTTGTAAATCAATAGCTTGTCGGTGCTCAACTTACTATAGCGATTTGACAGGCAATAGAATATGATGTGTTTTTCACAGCAGCTTCTTATCAATGGTGATGCCTAGGTATTTCCACGGGAAGTTGCAATCGAAAATCTCTGTTTCGTTCTGACCGTTTTTCTTTGTCATAAATAATGCAGAACTCTTTTCTGTGTTTACTCCTATTCTCCATCGGCAGAACCAATCTTCTAGAATCCAGATCGTTGACGTTCTCAAGATGTTGAGTGATCAGACCGATTTTGTGAAGAAAATCCGTGCCGTCTGCGTTGAGAGCTAGTTCTGTTGCTCTTGTCTTCCGAATGTGAAAACTGAGAACATCAGCGGTGATATTGTCGAGCTTTGTAGAACCTCTATGCTATGCTAATTGTTAACAAACCTATTTACACCTTACCATTTCACATAGGCACGATGCGATGATTCGTGCAAATTTTAGTCGAGTTCGGAATTACCCTGTACCCTATGTCAGCTTTTCCATACTTTTGCAAGATGCGTCGCGTATTTTAACTTTCATGTAAATATTTTATAATAAAAGGCAAGTACATCTCATATAGAAATGTATCTGGATATTGAGTGTTATTGTAAAAGTTTAAAAGTGCTTATGGTCACTTACTGGCAACTCAGGTTTACTAAATATTACTAATATTTATAACCATCCACACTTAAGGCAAATATTATATACTATACATGTTGCCTTACCTATTTATAACAAATCTGCTGCTGCTAAACAATCTTTGCAAACACTAACATATACCTTAGTCGACCCTATACTTTGTTTACTGTAGTTTTCATATGTTCCGGTGCTAACTCAACTGGGTCAGCAACAATCTTATTCTTCTCATTGTAAATTAGGTAACCTATCTGACTCCTCCTCTAACTCTTAGGTACCTTCCAGAGGTAGCCATTCTTGCTAGAGGGTATTTGGTAGCACAATGTTTTTTTGTGTAGTAGGTGGCGCAATGCTGACCTTTAGCCTTCCTTTTTAGCATTATTTGGAACATCCAGCATTTGAGTTGCATACCGTTCCTTTTGGTTGTTCTGGGTTGGATCTGAACTATTTATTTCGTTGGAGCTCTGGAATTTGGGTAGTATTTTTCTCAAGCATTTGGGGATTTTCCACTGAACTTACCACAGAATCCTATCCCCGCAGTTGTAATTACAATCTAAGAATACCCTGCCTCTCTTTGAGGGCTGTGAGCACTTTGTTTGTAACTAAATCAATCTGTTTAATTTTCACATCATTATTGTATATATGATTATAACTTCTGATTTTCTCGCTTCGGTATTATAAATTACATAATTATTGAAACTTTGATATATCTTTTTTTGTGCTGATGGTAAGCCTGAGTTTGGTAATTCAATGTGATTTCTATACTGTGGAGTTCCAGTAAAGTTAACTGATGCTCGGTATCGGTTACTATCATTATTTCAGTTTTTGGTTTGTTCTTAAAATAAACGCACCACTGATTAGTCGGCACTGCAACATATTGAACATCTTCAACTAGTATGGTAAAAATGGGAGTAACAAGCTATATGGCAGAGTTCATGTATATTAGTGTAAGTCAGCAACAATAAAAATTCATATTCACAATCTGAGCTTTTATAGCCGAGCTAAACATAGAATAAAGCGGACAGATAAACAAATCCTGTTACGTAATTGTCCCTATCTGCAAGCTGACATTTTATAGAGGAGATAATTTCAGGCATTTCGCAAGTTATTGTGGTTGACTCGTAACGAGAAAATACACCTCAAACATTACTGCACCAACAGTAAGTGGTGAATTAATTGCGAAGAGCACCGTAAATCATTGTCTGTGCGGTGGAACGAGGTAATTGAGAAGCGGCCGCGGAAGTGAATTTAGCCAAGGGCTCCCTAGATGTCCATTATTTGTTCGACTTTAGCTAAATCACCTGTGAAAAATCGCTCGTCCTAACTAACTGGGTTTGTCCGAATAATTAGCAAATGAATTTCGTTTGGCATTTCGGAAGAAAGGGATGAAAAGCTGTACGGGATGACCAGCATGCATTTTATCAGCGGCGCAAGGMACMGACACACTGACTGGTATATCTTGGAATAGGTGAGTGCTTTCTGATAGGCTCATAGGTTACTCTTATTCCCGTCTCTCGAAAMTTCTTTTAAGGGAAAGCCGGCATTAGTTGAAAAAATGCCTACATAGAAATGTTTAGTATTCACACTTACGTTATAACTGTAAGAAATTAGATGGCAATGCCATCTGTCAGCATTACACTGACATGATGACAAAGCCACTTAGTTCCCATTATGGGAATTATGGCATTATGGCAGCTAGTTGGTTGCGGTGCAGACAGCACAGCACAGACATGCATTTTGAGTTATTACTGTAACTTGCAACTATACTTTATTACAAACTAGAAATTACACTAAATTGTTCTTTTATGCAACTGCTAATCTACTGTAATGTACAAATCAGATAATAGGTGTAGGTAGCTAGTGTTGTAATAAATGCTCGCATTCGAATTCGCGAATATTCCCATTGTTTTTGATGTTCCCATTTGCATTCGTATTCGCAAGATTTCTATATTTCACTATAAATTACACGGAGTATCTAACCTGATTTATTAATGTTTACAAATGGCTAATCATCTCATTCTCAACTAAAAACTAACGTGTTTCTGTCTGCGATATGTTAACAGGTAGACAAACCACCATAGATAATTGGCGGTAGATTTAAAAACTATTTATTGCATTCGCGGACGTATACGCACTTGTTTACTAATCACAATTTAAACAACGAAAACGTAGTGTGGAATAGGGCGCAACGTATGAGCGAGGGAGTGTGATGAGACGAATACAGTATAAAATAACACAATTATGTTAATAAATGAKAAAAATAATCATAGTACCTAGGCAATAAGCACTGTGTGTGATAGCGTGGCCGCATCTAGTGCCTAGTGTAATGCTGTTCGAATAATTACGAATGAAAAAATTTGAGACCCGAAGAAGAAACGGATAAAGTTTCGAAACATTGCCGTAAAATTTCGTTTGCATCCCACACCCTCAACAACAACTTTTCAACTTTAAAGATCAATTTTTATTCACGTATACCTGAAATAATGGTGTATAACAAGTAAATAAAATAAATTAGTATGTTCATTCTTAGTGCTTAACAGTAAAACATATGTACACATATAGGAGGAGGGTAAATTTACAAAGAAGCAAAGAAGCAAATGTAGTTCTAAACCGTTGTCTGCACCAAACCTAAACTGCGCTGACAAGTTTTAGGAAAAGCTAAACGTTTTCTTCTGCAGTTGGTTGCGCTCCAGAAAGCGTAGCGTATTGTTTTATGCAAATATGTCAAAGCCTATCTATAGTAACACCGTTTGATCTAATTTCCTAAGGTGATAGGTTTCATCCTTGAAAAAAAAATGCAGTGACCTTTAGGAGACCGAATAAATTCTATCAAATCAGCGCAAAGCATAGGACACTAAGAAGAATAATAACTATAGAATATTTAAAAAAAAGCATTTAATTGCCGATTGACATTTCTACAAGCGTTTTGTGGATAAAATGGAAATGGTGATTAAGTTTAACAACAGTACTTTTATTATAAAGGAAGTAGCCGTTTTTAAATTTAGAATAAATTAAGAATGAACTGTTGAATAATGTATCTATGTAATAATTGCCCGCAAAGTTTGCGTTTGGTTTGACTTAAGCAAGTTATTATGCTAAACGCTATCTATATTTTCGTAAAATTTACTGTAGTAGTATATCTTTTAGTTCGTGGTTCACATTGAATTACCTCTCATCATACAGCAAGCTCGTCCTTTAGCATTACTGTTAAATGCGACTGCTTCTTTTATAGCTACCGTCTTTGTACTAGCGCAATTTAACTCAAGCTAAATCAAACCAGGTAAATTTCCCCACCTGTGTACTTCTGCAAAACATAGATCACAAACAGAATAATCTCGGGCCCTATTAAAGGATTACCCATTCCCAAATTGAATCCGGGAGTGAAACGCATCTCCACAAATTACTATTATTATTATTATCAGAGCTCGCAGCACATGAAAATGCGATAGGCTCGATCCGCGGAGGCCTACTCAAATTAGCTTTAATATTTATGACTTCATTTTGTATAAACCAATTTAAATTGAAAATTACACCCCCTTTGTATTCAAAGGAAACACTGAAAATATAGGACGAGCCTGATAATTTCGTTCTGTTGGTTGTGGAATTATTCCACTCATAAATAAGTCTTATCCTCAATCTATCTTCGTTGCAGTATTGCATAACCAAAAAAACATGTTTATTCGGTTTTAGCATACGTTTGCTAAAATCAGTGTAAGTGAAAAGTTCAAATCGTCGATGCTTTGTGCAGAACGTCAGGCAGTCGGACCATGAATGCACTGATCATAAAACTTGTAGCGCAGTGCGTTGCGTTCCCATCAATAATGCAGCAAACTGTCCGAAGTGAATTTCACTGTGGAATAGCTGAAAAGAAGTTGCAGGGGCTTGTGGGTGCTACAAACGGGCTTTCTTTTCAGGATACTTTATTGAAAAGGGTTACAATTCCGACACTTCTTCCAAGCAGTGTGTGTACAGATTTAGATGTATTGGGACCTGTGAAGTTCACAACACGCTAAAATATTTGTCTAAGAAACCTAATTTAATAATTTTGTACTCTTTTCGAAGAAGAATATCATATAAAGAAAAGAAAGTATAGTCTGTCTACGTTGAATATTATACGTGTAGCAACTCGTCTTAGCTACTACCTGTAGTAGTAAAATATATATAATGAATCGCATTTGTAAATTGACTTAGGAATACTATAACCCTCTAAAGGTTAAGTTCCAATGTCAGCTTACATCGCATAATTCAACATAAATAGAAATAACAAATGTTTCTAAGTTATAGGTACTTAAGTAATTAGCTTTTGGTCTAGGGGGGGGCAAAGCAGGAACGTCATGTAAAGTATAATTCAGCATAAATAGAAATAATAAGTGTTTATAAGATATAGGTATTTAAGTAATTAAAGAAGTATTTATTCCATGAATAATCTTCGTGGATTTTCTGCAAAGTGACTTAAAACATGTTTTGTGAAATAAAGACACAATTTATTTATACGTTTTCTATGTACATTGATCACACAAAGCCCCTTTATTACTAATTCCGTTATTGATGAACTCAGATGAGGCGCATTCAGTTGCATCGCATTCGCGTTTAATAAAAAATGAGTTGATACATTTGATTTGGGAGAATAAAGATTCGTGAACCACATAATGTATAATGATATCATACGACGTACCAAAGAAACATAAATTTCACCTTAAAAGTTCTACTATTAGGACCACGATTTCTGATTCAGAATTAATACATATCAAAGACTAATGAATTAACCAATGCGCTTGTAGTACAGTTTCAACTTTTCACACCAGAAGCTTTAGAAATTTAAGCTGGGATTTCATATGTATATGTATAGGTGCTAAAGATAAATTGTAGTAATCTTTACTCCCCAGAGAAAGAGACTCGATGGATAACTAACATTATTAAAACTCAGAATGACAAATGTCTCAGCATTATGCATGAAGCCAACCTTCTTAGATCGCCAGTGCGTTGCTCTCAAAAATTAACCGAGTACTTAATATTTTAGCCAAATTAAGATTCATTTAAATAAATTAAAATATATTTAATTGCATTTTTAACAACACACCGGGTTCTAATTCGTGCTGATTGATGAATTTTTAGTTTTTTTTTGTTATTTTGTATTAATTGTTAAAATGTAATGTGAATATAGAAATTTGCTACAAAAGTAGCAAGTAGCAAAAGAGCTATCACCGAATATATGACAGATTCTGATGTGATTTCAATAACAGTAGTTAGTTGAACGATCTTTATAGGAAATGGTAGAGCTGAACTAAGCAGAAATCGTGTTATGACTCATCCTGACCAAGATAATCTTTTAAAGCTATATCCCCCCTGAAACAACGATTCGTAACAACAGGAATGTTGCAGTTACAGCTTCAAAACGTACATGGTATCGAATAAACTTGGAAACCATTTGACAATGATTTTTTAGAGAAGGTCATTTGCAAGGGTCAAATATGAGTCCTGGATGAAAATTGTGAACTACCTACACTTGCCTATAAATTTTACTGTCTTTACAATTTTGTAAATAAGACAATTTTTAGGTGAACAAACGTAATTAACCAGCTAAATGTGTAGGAAATTGGAAGGGCCCAGAGTTGGCAACCCAGGTCCAAGGGGTGCAGCTGCCCCCTTGCCCCCACTTCGGTACGCCCATGCTTATTGGTATACTACCCCGAAAATGAGTGAGCAAGACTCCTTGATGGGAATAAGTTTTTAAACTGGTGTATGCCCCGCTGAAAGGGTAATCGCTATTTCAAAATTATTCCTCTATTTAAAGTATCTTCAGGTATACCGTTTCAAAAAATCACAGTCTATGTTTATCGGGGTGTGTCATACGAATAATCCTATTCAGTATTATTTGCTTTACAAATAATGTTAATGAACTGTGTAGATGGCTGCAAAAATTGTATTGAAGGCAATGGTTGCGAAAATTTCATCGCCATTGACATAACGCACGCTATGCGTCTTCTCTTAAGCAGAAAAAAAATAATAAACCAAGAATGCTCTCCCAAACGTATATAAAGCAATAATCCAGTCGAATAAATCCACTGACTGGGGCGGCCTATTTCTATCACTGCTACACGTTTCCTTAACATCGTTTATCCTCTGCCACAACTTGCTACCCATTGCTATCAACTTTTTGTCGGTATCCGCTTTTTCACGTCTATCCTTCAGTTACAGGAGGTTCAGACGTGCATTGCATACGCTATTTCCAGTTCGACTGAAATCGGGAAGGCAGAAATCCGGCCTTCTCGGTTATAAAGATGTATTATTATTTTCAGAGAGGGTAAGAACTGCACTCAACTTCCGCGGGGGATTATGCAGATGATGCAGGTCGGTGGTACCATTTAAAATTATAATTCCCAAGTTTTGATATTTAGCTAGCTACTTTTAATTGTGCCGCCTCGGCTTGGGATTCGGTGGATCCCCGGCAAGAGGAATTAGATGTAAAGTGCAAGCTTGAGTATTGCCCACAGAAGAACCAGAAAGTTTTGGACGAGTACAAACTTTTGTTTGTTCCACATTCTCAACATTCAGCTTCCGCGAGCAAGATGAAGTAAAAGTAAGAGTCGACCGAAACAGGTTTATTTAAAGCATAAGGATATAAGGCAGACTTTGAGACAACCCGCGACGAAAGATATAAAAAAGATACCGACCATCTTGATATAGAGGGTTAGTCAAAAGTATGCTATAACAGGCTTAATTCTGTAACCTCCTTTTGCTTTGATTTGCAAACGCATTTTGTTTTACAAATGGCAACCAAGCCGTTTTTTCGCGGATTTACCTATTTGCTTCTTGTTAACTTCGAAACGACCTGGTGTTTATTTTCTACAGTTTGATAATAAATAACAATAAACGTTATCGAATCAGGTTTTCAGGTGTCAGCACTATTTTTTATTAATTTGATAATAATTTCAATACTCTGGCAATAACCTAGTTTATCACGGAAAATGCGTGACGAATTTTGCAACCTGATAGGCGGTATTTCTTGAATTTCGTGTCTGATTATGGCTTCCAGTTCCTGCAAATTTCGAAGTTTTTCTTCATACACCTGATTTCTTAATTGTCCCTAGAGGCGAAAATCTAGTGGATTTAAATCAGGCAACCTAACAGGCTACTTTACAGTTTCCTGACGTCCTGAACGCCTACTTTGAAAAATTATATCCGGATGCGGGAGATCACTAACTCCAAAATGCGGCGAAGCACCGTGCAGGCGCAGGCGCCGTCTTGCTAATATTAGGGGAGAACGTTGAGATTGCCAACTAAATGGGAAAATTGCTTCGGTTTCGAGCGAAATTCTACACTTGTCTAACAATCGCATTACAGCATATACAGGATGTTTCACGAATGATAATGACCCTAACGAAATTAAAAATGCTACCCAAAATACATTTGCAGAGGTAACATTGGTAATTGTTCATCGTCTTAAAAAATATAAAACGTAGAGAGCTGTATAAATTCGTAAATATTGACATAAACTTCAATCATTTGCTTTAAGTAAATTCGGTATAGTAAAACAAATTTTATTTTTTAAAAATGTTTATTCAATAACAATAATGTAATAAATGCTCAAAATGTCGCCCTCCGCTGTTTTCACAACCTTGAATTCGTGTCCAAAACGATCTTTTAACATGCATTAAGAGGGGCGTTTACCTAGAGCGAATCGGGTCATTTTAAGCACCTACCGTTTTACATTTTACCGAGTTATTCGAAAATATTTTGAAGTGAAATTTCGACATTGCAATGACAAAAGATGTAGCTACAACGTAGAGTTCGAGTTTTTTTCTGAATTTGGTACAGTAATGTAGATATTCGTTGTTATATTTTGCTTAAAAATGCGTATTTTTGGCGAGCTATTTCTCGAAAACTAAGGCACATAAACGAAAAATTCGAACTCCACGTTGTAGCTACATATTTCTTTGTACACTACCAAAAACATGAGCACGATAAATGAGTAAAAACATTCAAAAAATCTAAAACCGCAAACCCTTTCGCACGAGTCCGTCACGAGAGCAGAATGCGAATGCCCATCCCCACTAGGTCCGTCGCGCGGTATCCAGTGAACAGTGAGGCTAAGATACAATCCTGTCGGGAATGTTCGAGCGGTATACGATCTATTCCGATATGACTGGATTTCTAAGATTGTATGTCTAATTAGTAATTTCACGGGACAAGTTTAATGTTAAAAGCTCTTTCACATTAATTTACTGTCTGCCGAAGCAATGGGGAGGCGGAAGGAAAATTGTTATAAAAGTTCCTACAGAAATCATGCAGTTAGAATGGAATGTTATATAGTTCATATTTACAGAAGTAAATGGGTTATTCCATATTTTGAATAACCTGGTATAATATCATAGTAAGTTACTAATATCATGCTTACCTTTTTATGCACACCCTACAGTCAGCAATTTTCCGAATATTAGTTTAGCCCGTCTGTTGCTCGTACGATCTTTGCACGATGTCAACCTATCGGCTACCCTCTTACGTCCCATGTCCCGCTGGTAATATGGGTTGCATAATTTACATTTCTGCCCGATCGCTCCAAGTAAATGCCCCTCTTAACATTTCTGAAGTGATGGATCTACATGCATCACGTATGTTATTTTCTAAATATTCTACACTTTCAATTGGTATTTGGTATACTTGCTCTTTTACCATTCCCCACAGAAAAAAATCCAAGGGAGTAAGGGCCGGGCTTCTCGGTGGCCAAGGATTAATTGAACTTCTTCCTATCCATCGGTTAGGCAAAACCAAATCAAGATGACTTCGCACTATTCTATGATAATGCGCAGATGGCCGGTCTTGTTGGAACCAAAGATCTTGTCTTACTTGTAAATTTACATTTTGGAGAAGTACCGGTAAAATTTAGATAAGTATTGCCGTTTAAACTATCGTGAAAAAAATAAGGCCCAACAATTTGATTCCCCAATATACCGCACCAAACATTCGTTGAGTAGATAGTTTGAAAATGTTATGTTTGTTAACTCCACCATTATTAGAAAATCTTGCTTCATCTGAGAAGCAAATGTTGTCATAAAATCTCACATTCAAATTTTGGGGTTCCCGAAAAAAGTTACAAAAGTCTATTAGGATAATCTGTCTCCTTTAAGGCCTGAAACAATTGCAAGTGATACGGATGAAATTGATTGCCTTTAATTATTCGGTGTACTGAAGACAGACTAATACCGATGCTCTTGAGACTATTCTTTGACTAATATAAGGATTTTCGTCAATCATTTCCAATATTTTAATTTCATTGTCAGGGGTTGTTGCTGTTCTTTCTCTTGACTTTTTCAGTGGTGGCCAGTTTGTCCTTAAAGTTAATTCAAGTCTCTTGAAAATTGTATCGGCAGGAGCTCTTCTATTTGGAAAACGTTGTCTGTATAAACGAGCAGCAGCGTAAGCATTTTTTTGTATTCACTATAAATCAAAATCATAATATTTGAATACATTTTGACTTTTAATAAATACAGTTACAGGAACCATAGCGCATAGCCGCCATGGATTCCTAATTTATTTTTAAAATAATGCCATTATGTAAAATAACCACATTGGCTATGAGAATGTATTTTGGGTTGCATTTTTAATTTCGTCAGGGTCATTACCATTTGTGAAACATCCTGTATCCATATTTGTTAAAGGTGTGCTGAGAGGGCACCAGAAGGGCGCTGATTCGGTATTGTGAGTGGTCATTCTGGTTGGCGTCAGAAATTGGGGAGTTGTCAGATTGTGTAATTTATCTGATATTTTCGTACAAGAAATTCATGCTGGTACAATTTTGCTCTTGCTGATGATAAGCTATTTTAATTACTAATTGGAAGTAGTACATTAACTATTGTATTCCTAAAACTTTGTTAATGAAGGCTTATTTATTTTAGTGATTGATTCCTTGTTTTGCAACTAGATCGATCGGAGATGAATGCTCCGTTATTGAAAAATGACGAGAGGTAGGTGCTAACCATCTGTTAACTAAGCTAGCTGTAGCAACGCTTGTATAATGTGTGAAATCAAAGATGTGGGACATGGATATAAATAAATAAATGCATTAACTTTGTAATCTTAAATGCTTACTAACAATATGGCAAAGATTACAACTTTACAGTATGGTTGTAATGATAAACACCACAATTTAGCTACACAAAAATAATTGTTAGTTCATTAACTGTCTTATGAAATTCTTCTAACGTTGTCTTATTCATTAAATTCTGAAATGCATGGTTTATAGCTAATTATTTGGTTAGCATACATACCTGAATATTGAAATTTTTTATCTACACAGCGCAGTACATGCGCAGTATTTTGATATGTAGCTATTATACTGTGTTTTTAGCAAAGCAAAAGAAGTTGAAGCACGAGTGTTTAAGTTACTGCATTATACATTCCTGCATACGAAGTAGGAGTTTGCTAGGTTAAAATACAGCACCATAGCTAATTTTGGCTGCATTACCTATGTATTAATGAATACAGTTTTTTCAAGACCAAAACCTAATATCTATCTGTGTGAAACTAATTTTATGTGATTTGGTACTGGTTTAGCTTGTACAACTTATCTTTAGTTATAATTAACTGTTCGATCCAAATATTAAGATTTTATGTATGACATTCCTTGTCGATCTGCATTGGGAAATAAATGCACTTACAATATCAGGTATAATTTACACTGCAGTAGGTTCCGGTAGACATCTGCTCTTACATTTCCATGTATGAAGTATGGACGTACAAATAATACAAGCGCACAATTCAGATGTTGATACTGATTATCCTATTCTATCATTCAGTAAGCATTTTTGCTAGACCAGTACTGGCAATTATGTATGTTCGTGTATGTATTCGTTGGAAAAAATTTTGATTGCGAATTTTGGATTCCTATGTTCTTGTGCATCGTAATCATTTTGACCCTACTCTTCTGTTAGAATCATCTTCATTTAACCCATGGAGAAGGCTTACAGCTTTGTAAAGTATTTGTTTCCTGTTCCTTTTTAATATTCGAACAACCGAGGAGGCTATAAGAAACGAATGCGTAGCAAATTAGTTGTATGTTTGTATTTCAACTTTTGTATTTGTATTTTGTATTGCGCAAATATATTAACAGAGCGACGCAATTAGTTGTTCTATATTTCGCTCTCATCACGTCTCGTTTCCTTCTCAGCTTAGAATAAAGTAGGTATCAAAATAAATAAATTCCACTGTCAACACTGAGATGACGCAGTTTCATTTAGTCTAATACTCCGAGTGATGCTC
This sequence comes from Rhyzopertha dominica, assembly GCA_025024175.1. Lineage (NCBI taxonomy): Eukaryota > Metazoa > Arthropoda > Insecta > Coleoptera > Bostrichidae > Rhyzopertha > Rhyzopertha dominica. Next base: position 16,761,169 of record QCXZ01000001.1, read on the forward strand.
CAGCAGCCAAAGAATTTGCATAGCAAACGCGTTATTTTAATGAAAAAAACCAAAGAAAAGGCGCCGGAGAAATTAGAGTAGCGCTAAACTGACATAATTATACGTGCATGCAAGCTATTTACGCCAAAACATCGCCCACGAAGAAAGGAAGCTGGAGAATAAAAGCAATACCGGCTGCGATATTCTTATCCTTGATCTGGTTATTGTTACGGTTATGCAGCAGAAATAAAATGCGCCACTTGCGTGTACACGGTTAAGTTTCTGAACGAATAGAAATAGCTCAGAAGGGACCTGATTGCCGCTCTTGCAAAAGGTAAACAGAGAATTTGCACAGTAGATTCAATTCTGTAAAAGCAAATGGCAACACAGAAATGGAGGATGATAGTAAAAAGGAAAGCATTATAAAATAAAAACAAAACAAGGAATCGATATTAAAACATATATATTCCATTAAAAATAATTGTGAACGCTGTATCGGAAATTGTTCAAAAAAGTAGGAGTTTTAAAGGAATGGTCGGCAAGACCATTAAGACATACGACTGCACGCAATATATATTTTCATCTTTAATCATGAGGACAAAGGAGTTGTCAATTTCTTTAGTTGTAACACCCTTGTAGTTACAGGTATAGATATACATTGTCTTTAGAAACACTATAGCTTTCAAGAACCTATTACTGTACTTGTATCTAAATAAAAACTTTTCATCGCTAATTTTGACATTAAGGGGGAAATAATCTAAAAATATACTCTGAATTTCTATACATGCGGAAAAGCAACAAATTGCCAATAATTTCTATTAGGACACATGTGGCCGCAGTTTATCTTCCCATAAATCAAACATATTTTGTTTCCAAAACCACTTATCTGGGATAGTAAGAAAAAGCTGAATGTGAGCATAATTAGTGTAAAGTACCTAATTCTCACTGGAGGTTGCCTGTTTCAGAAATGTATTAAAGATACAGCTGGATCTTACAAGTGAAAGAGAAGATGATAATTCCATTTTTTAGCAACAAACTGACACGATGATAGCCACCCACCTTCCTTTTTTTAACTGCAGCTAATCACCTAAGATTTGTAATAAATGTTGCGGCAAAATAGGTTGAAGGCAGTATCGTCGACAACGAATTTTAATTCCGCTAAGACCCGAAGGCATTTGCAGTATTTAACTCGTTGCAAGCTTGCTTGTTTCTATATTTTTCCTTTGTCAAACTATTTGTAAAAATTCCTTTTTCTTTATTTATATTGATTCTTGATTGTACTGACGACGACTACTTGTTAGCCGGAAGCGCCCTACAGTTATAAGAACACTTCAAGTGTAATTTTCTTGGAGAAGAATTAATTATTAAAATTTCCACTTCGAGAAATATTGATCAGCTTTTTTAATGAAGCTAGTGAAGCTGTTCTGATCAAGAAATATCTAAAATACTTATGGGAACGCAAGAAAATCCTTAAAATATGGTTTATTCGAGCATGCATTAAGCAAGATGTAGTGCCCGTTTTTTGCCGCTCTCAAAATCTCTTCGAACAGTATAGCAGCCCAAGTAACTTTAAGAACAACCCAAAACATTTGGTTAAAAGCTGAAGTGAAGATACATTACAAACTTTACTAAACGTTTACTTTAAATTTATGTTATTTAGACTATATTCATTACTGTTTTCTTGTTTAGACAATAAGTTTAGAGACATTGTATCCAATAGAGCAAGCTATAACTTCKCTTTAGGCTGAAAGGTAAGTTACATAACCTACATTTTCGCAAAAAAACACAATCAATTTAAGACGAATAATTCAATACCAAATTCTTGTAATGTTAGAGTTGGACTGATAGTAATAAATATGTGTATAATGATAGGGTTCAGAAATAATTTAAAAATTACATTAAAAAATCTGTATTTAAAATTCATCATAATACACATAATTGCTTTAATTGCTATTTTTCTTGTTGAATCCTGAATAAAACGCATAATTCATGTTTTATACCGTACTAACTGTGATTGCACATAAATAATTTTCATTACCTATAGGTATTAGTACTTTTATTTATGCAGGAAGTCTTTTATTTTCTTTGTTAATGGTTTACTGTTTAATGTCTTCCTATGTTACGTTAAGCAATTTGGGCTCATAGCATTTTTGTGAATGTTTACATATTCCTACACTTTTGCATAATGATTTATATCTTATGCCCAAAAGCAGCATCACTTTGAACGCCACGACACGCCTGAACAATTGTAAATCAATGGCGTCAAGGACTTTTTACATCAAATTTTATTCTCCATATTTTTGTTTAAGCACGTTTCTCGTATTTGCCACGATAGTTCTAGTGTTTTGAAGAATAGCTCTGAACGGCTTCGTTTTCCTACTTACTGCTACACAACGATATCGGCCACTAATATGACGTCACGCGATTTATATATGATTAATATATCTTGGCTGATGCTGGTCGGATTTGAATCATATATCTAACACAAAAACTTAGTGGAAAGCAATTTTAAGGGAAATTAATAAAATCAATAGCCTTTTTCCACGTACACGAATGTTTTATGAACTTTGTACAGATAAATGAGCATGACGTGCATACTTACAAAATAAATCATTATGTTGAGATGATTTAGAATAGGTTAATGGAGAGCTTACCTGCGAATTGAAAAAAACTATATTGTCTAACGGTGACAGAACTGTAAAACATATTCGACTGTCTTGATATATGAAGATGCTATATGTATACGTTCAAATTTAATTGATTGGCTTCAGCAGATTTTGGTAAATTTAAAATTCAAAAAAGCAAACTGCGAATGATGACTATTAGTTTTCGTATTTGCATAGTGCCCGAAAAAACTCTACAGGTGTGTCAAGGATATGTATACTTTTTCATAAAAAGCTGGTTTTATTTGGTGTTAACAAAAATGTGTATCAAACAGCTTATATGTCTATTCTATGAGTATACCGAGAATTTTACGTTGGTCATGGCACCGCAAACCTATGAACACTTCTCAGGTGAGAAGAAAGAAAATACAGTATAATGTTTTCAAGCCGCGGCGTGTAACGTACTATCTGCCGGAATATCATGGAGATAAACCAATTTAAGAATTTCTGTTTTCAACCGTGTGCAAAATGAGGCGGTATAAGTGGGTACGTGATAAATGGTTTTAAGCTCAGGTTTGTTTATTAGCTCTGCGTATTTTGCACCTTCCTGGGATTTTCATCTATCGGATTTATTTTCGTACGCCATTTATTGAGTTCTACTTCATTAGAGAATTGAAGTTTTTACTTCAAAACATAAAATTAATTTAAGGTGAATACGGTTTCTTTCTGCATATTGATATTGATGATAGTATCCGGTAACATAAATCAATTACCGTGTATTGGAGAAATTTGGCATGGTTTACACAACTACAAGGGCTTCCTTATGTTGTTTTAGCTGTTGGTATTCGATATATTGTACTTATTTGTCTTGCCCCTGCGTTAATTGAACAACCTTAACAGCAACTATCTACTGTTGGCAGTTATCTTAACTATTGATTTATAAATCTTTAAAAAACGATAAATTCAGTAGTTAGTATCAAATAATCTTTTAGCTCAAGTTATAAAAGGGATGAAGATCATAGCTTTTATAATGATGTACTGATGTAATGCAATATCCAGGTGACTTTGTCAGTGCGTCCCAATTAGGAATGACAATGACAAACATCGATGTAGTCTACGTCAAACATCAGCATTTTAGTATCTGTTGTATAAACTATTATAAATACTATTGTTTAAATTCTTACTTCGATAAACGCTACTGAAGACATACTAATTTATTACTATCATAGTTTGCTTTGAAAGGCATTAAAAACTGCAACTAAAAGATCGGAAAGTCAAAGGCGAACCACTCAGGGTTTAAAATAATTAATATAATACTACATATTGTTAGCCAGCTAGGGAATCCAATGAAACATCATTTTGAAACTGCTTCCAGTGTCCGTGTAACCATTTTTTGTACGACCCTTCTTTGAGAACGCCGCCTAGATTATTGAGAGAGGAAATAAAAATGGTTATGAAAACATAATTCAATTTGAAGAAGGTGCTGCTTAAAATGTCTACCTCCAGTTTCAGTAAAATAATATATAAATAAATGGGTTAAATCGGGTTACCTACCTGGAATTCTAAAGCCTCGCCTCGCATTTAGCAAGCCGCGTATTTGTACAAAGATAATGAAGAGGTGTTTCCTTCCAGTACTTGAATGATTCAAGAGTCAATAAGGTCTACTTACAACTGAAATTTGTAACACCTTCAAATGAAATGCAGTCAAGTAACATTTTTAACCTGTTCATACCACTTATAATTTGAAAAAGAGTGTTGCAGATTGACAATTGTGAAAATTTTAAAGTGCTTGAGGCAATTATGTGATTCTCAAAGACGGGTAGTTCAATTTTGAAGAAAAAGGTGATCACATAGAAATTAAAGCGGCTTTAAAATGACCCCTTTTGCTATTTATTTTTTTAATGAGTAGCTCTGGATGTTAAAGAGATTAAGGAAACTGAAGCCGCAACAAAATTTGATTCCTTTTAAATTAAAATTGACTTGTTTGAACATTTTTTTCCAAATGAAGACAAAATCGGAGAATCTAGGGTTTTGCATCTCAACCACATATTTTCATTATTTTAGGAAAAAAATGGTTGCTCTTCTCCTAATATCCTTAGGCTATAACCATAAAGTCCTGTAAGCTCAAAAGCGCAAAGGTAGAACTAACAATCCGACTAACGCCGCCACACTGCAACCGTGCATTCTGATTGCACACCGAGCATTTCCGAGCGAAATTAACTTTTACAGTTGAACGCTAGATAACCGATAGTTGTGGCGTTGCATTGCTTGCCTTTGTCCCGATACAAATGAAAACATAATACTCAAAAGCCCGGAGGACGTCGGAAATGGCTGATGGTACAGACGATATTATTTTTTTGCAGTTGCATTTAAATTTCGAACGGAAATTAATTAATTAAACTTGCGAGTTAGTTGCTCCAGCCGGCGTTTGTATGATTCGACCGAGAGATGGTTTAGAACTAAATAGATGTATACCTGATAAGATTTCTGTGTTCAATAAAATATGCCCTATTTACTATATTTTCTTAAGAGTAACAAACTCTGGACATTGTTATCCAAAACAGCAGCTCCTACGTGAATTTTGTAGTACGATGTAAAACAATTACAAAACAATAAATGTGCTAAAGATTTCCTTTCGTTTTCGATAGCATGTATTCCTGTGATTATTTGTTGATAGTATAATAAACGCAACTGGAACTATAATGACATATGTAGTGAACAGGTTTGTCATACTTTCGAATGGTGATATCGCGTTGGAGTTTATGGCAGGCACATAGCCTCGATGCTATGATAAAGTGCATGAAAAGTCTCTTTCTATACGAACGTAACATGTTGATGGAAAGCTCCTCGTAAAGGTCCTAATATGTCGATATCAGTGATGGGCGCGTAGAATACTCCATGTAGATTACGCCATTATCTACGCGTAAACTATGTAATATTCTACTTTAAAAGTCTACTGTAGAAAATAACTTTATGTAGATAAACAGCAAATTAGTAATATTTAGTACTTTTAACAGCTCCAAATGCCACAAATGACAGTATTATTTTGTATATTATTATTTTCGTTCTCCCATCGATCGTACCGCGAGGTACGTGAAAAAGAGAACTATATATATCACTTAATGGAACAGAGTTGATCCGATCCCAACCAATCTTGGTATGGTAATAGCCCATGACCTTCTGAGCTCCAATCCGGAGCCCTATGCTGTAGACTCTCACCGTTCAAAAGTTACAGGACATCAAAGTTGCTGCAGATCGCCGTGCACTAACGTCAGTAGGTTGGAACTACGCGTGGACCACGATCGGAACTACCTGGAGTCGATCATAGGAGAACGTTTTTTTCGTTTTGGACGATTCCACTGGTTGTTGCTTCCTAACTAAACAAATTACTACTTCGTTGTAATTAAAATAACTAGAGCCACGTTAAACAACAATAACTCGTTTCGACATACATTTGTTAGGGTCAGAAGGCACAAGCGTGCTTTGGAGCCCTCAATCGGTCAATGGGTTCTTAAATGACTGTAAACTATGATTTTATTATCTTTTTCTTGTCTATAAACGGAAGAAGACTGGCTATTTCATATGCTACCTATTATACCTAATATACTCGTAGAAGAAAAGACTTTGAAACGCATGTTTTGTACGAAAGAAGTAAGAAAACTGTTTGGGTATTCTGATGACATACTAAAATAAGTTATGCAAATTTGTAATATAAATATTAAAAAACTGCAGTGCTTTAAAAACTTTTAAGAATTGACCCATAAAACAGGGAAATTAGAACAAAATAATTTGCACAATACACTTAATATACAATAGCCATAATATACTCGTCTCATATTTTCTACTCAAAATCTACGCCAAAATGCTTTATCCACATTTTCTACGCGGGTAATGTAGAAAATTATAATTTACGCGTAAACTCCCATCACTGGTCGATATTCAACTTTTGAACTCATTAACAAAATAAATATGTTTTAAGAATTCCTCCTGGCTCGGATGTTATGCACCTCTATATGACCTAAACACAGATACCTACCTAACATTATCTTTTTTCGCGTGCTTGTGAGCTTTTGTAAGTTTTGTAGCAGTTATTTGTTTTGTCATGGACTCAAATTTAAAAAGCGTGAATAAATGTTTAAAATGTCTCAAATTCGCACTATGCTAAAGCATGCTGAAAATAGTTAAATATGTGCAGCTATACCTGCTAAACTTTGTAATGCGCCTATCATTGATACAGGAATCAGAGATCACAAAAGGTCAGATTTACTTTTAAACTTCCCGCTCAACGATTGGTCCACCACTGTGCTTTATACAAGAGTTCATTAAATATTTGAAATAGTTCATTTCATCTTATGCCTGTTAACTCATTAAAATATCATCTATGTTCACTTTAAAAACTGAATTCAGGCAATAATTATCTGTCATTTTATATAGATTTATATAAACTAGAACCAGTCATTCAAGCACCCAATAAGTATATTTGCAGTTAAAAGTACAGGATGTTTCACGAATGATAATGACACTGACGAAATTAAAAATGCAACCCAAAATACATTCTCATGGTCAATGTGGTTATTTTACATAATGATATTATTTTAAAAATAAATTGGGAATCCATGACGGCTATGCGCTAATTTTGATTTATGGTGAATGCAAGAAAAATGCTTCCGCTGCTGCCCGTTTATACAGACAATGTTTTCCAAATAGAAGAGCTCTTGCCGATACAAGAGACTTGAATTAATATTAAGGACAAACTGGCCACCACTGAAAAAGTCAAGAGAAAGAACAGCAAGAGGCCCTGACAATGAAATTAGAATATTGGAAAGGATTGATGAAAATCCTCATATTAGTCAAAGGGTAGTCTCAAGAGCAACCGGTATGAGTCTGTCTTCAGTACACTGAATAATTAAAGGCAATCAATTTCATCCGTATCACTTGCAATTGGTTCGGGCCTTAAAGGAGACAAATTATCATAAAAGACTGGCTTTTTGTAACTTTTTTCGGGAACACCAAAATTTGAATGTGAGATGTCAGATGAAGCAAGATTTTCTACTAATGGTGGAGTTAACAAACAACATGCATTATTATGCGCAAGAAAATTCACGTTGGATTCGAGAAGGACATTTTCAAACTATCTACTCGACGAATGTCTGGTACTGAATATTGGGGAATCAAATTGTTGGGCCTTATTTTTTTGCGATAGTTTAAACGGCAATACTTATGTAAATTTTTTAAGAAATATTTTACCGGTACTTCTCCAAAATGTAAATTTACAAGTAAGATAAGATCTATGGTTCCAACAAGATGGGGCACCTGCGTATTATCATAGAATAGTGCCAAATCATCTTGATTTGGTTTTGCCTAACCGATGGATAGGAAGAGATTCAATTAATCCTTGCCCACCGAGAAGCCCGGACCTTACTCCTTTGGATTTTCTTTCTGTGAAGAATGGTAAAAGAGCAAGTATACCAAACACCAATTGAAAGTGTAGAATACTTAGAAAATAAAATACGTGATGCATGTAGATCCATCACTCCAGAAATGTTAATGCATGTTTAAAGATCGTTTTGGCACGAATTCAAGCTTGTGAAGACGGCGGGGGGCGACATTTTGAGCATTTATTACATTAACGTTATTGAAAAAAGATTTTTCAAAAATAAAATTTGTTTTGCAATACCGAATTTACTTAAAGCAAATGATTGAAGCTTATGTCAAAATTTACACATTTATACAGCTCTCTACGTTTTATATTTTTTAAGACGATGGACAATTATCAATGTTACCTCTGCAAATGTATTTTGGGTTGCATTTTTAATTTCGTCAGAGTCATTATCATTCGTGAAATATCCTGTATATTTCTAGCTTCCGTTAGTAAAACCAGAATCTTGTTTTTATGTCAGTCAAATGATCTCCTAGAATAGGTTTGAAAGCTGTTATCTAAATGCCTCTATAGACGTGGCTAGTTTCATGCTGGTGTCAGCATATAATTCTTGCAGGAGAGCTTTGGCGCAGATTAAAATAAATTGTAATACAATCCTATAAATACAATCAGCTTCCTTGGACTGATGTAGCTTCTCATGCTGTTTTCGTAAATTATTATTTTGACTTTAGAGGAAATCAACATTGCACGAGCTGACCATAGGCATAGTATGGCCACACTTTAATTATTAAATCGCTATATATGGTTAGTTAAGATGTTTATACTGTTTTTAAAATTACGATTTATTTACATTTTGAGTATTGCATAATATGGTGATTTGTACGTGTGGTAAACGAAAWACGAAGAGAAACGAAGAAAATTAGTAGCCAATTGGAAAGTATAATTCCCAGCAGGTTCAAAGTGACCTAAATACCAAATTAAATTTCAGATGACAAACTGGAAAATTATAAATTCTACAGCCGCTATGTGTACCCGAGAGAGCCGTAGAGGTTGTTGCAAATTAACTAATTATAATGGAGTTTTGCGCGAAATCCGCCCGGCTGCATCACAAACAACCAGTTAACGAATTTTTCGTCAGAAAATGAAGGCGCAATTTTCAAGTAAAACTTGAAGGGTTCAGCAAAAATGTCCGCAGGGGTTGTCACACTTCGCAATCACAGCCAATTTAAAGTACCGACTCCTGGCCGCAACCCAATGAAAAGAACAAACTTAATACAATGCAAAATTTTACGACGTCCCTGGCTGTGAAACACGGCAGTAAAATATCTAGCTGTTGTCTTTATACTACCTAAACGTGGGTTATAAACTGTGATACGGTTTCTGGAGCACTAATGACATTTTTTACGGCGTCTTTTTAAAAACCTGTCCGCTGCGTAAGCGAAACATGAAGGTTTTTCATCCTCCAGGTAAGTTACGCAGGGCATTGTAGAATAGGAAAACCGCTGCAAATTGAATCAATACTTCCACATCCAATTGTCAAAATGACATTCACGTTTTTATTTCTTATACTATACGATTAGTAATCAGGTTCCGAGCATTTTTTTTTCTATACACAGTCCTCATGATATTAGCAAAAATATATTATAAATTTTAAAATCGTTTTTTCCAAATAACTTGAAAATTATTAACTTAAAAAAATTACAAGAGTGCTTACTGATCAGAAATTTGATTTTCTATATTTTACCAAGATTATATAAAATCCTACGAGCAGGGTCCAAAATAGGTTTTTTGGAAATATTTCGAAAAAGTCAAAATTTTGAATAAATTTTCTAAGACACTTTTTGTGAGAAATTTTATTTCCTATCTGATGGTACTTTCGTTTTTTGAATATATTAAATATATTCMGAGATATTTAGGAAAAACCGTMTTCTATAAGTAACGCTTTTTTGCMAATATCTTKTAAACAGTTTGCTGCACCGAAAATTTATAAGAACGAATAATACTCGCAGTTATACTACTAATCACATACTAAAACGAAAAAAAAATAAAAAATAAAAATTTGCAAAAAAAGGGTAGTTACGACCCCCCAATTTCGCACCGTTCCCGATATCCTAATTACCCCACAAACAACAGGTCGCTTTGGGTAGTTGAGATTTATACATTTTCCAAATATAAAATTCATATATTAAGTCTTTCGAAAGTTATCGTGTCCACAGACACACAGACAAGAACTTTTTTTTGCTCAAATCTTTTTTTAAATTTTTTTCGCGATACAATACTTCTCTTCCGTTGGATGTGGAAGTAAAATGACCCATTGATTTAAAGACACATTTAATTTACTAAAAATTCTAGTAAGGAAGTATTGCGGGTATATATGGCCAACCTTTGTTATGCTGATATATATAGACATAAACAAGGAGAGTTGAAGATGTACTGACGGTGGCATGATAGTGTGTAGAGAGATAGCAAATGAAGTGCCTCCAACTTACTTCCCATAGACATTTAACTTTATAAGTAATCTCAAAAACCAAAAGTTATATATTTAGTAGGTTGCATAGAATTAAACATCCGGGCAAAATTTTGGTGAAACTGAACAAGAGGGTATCAAAATTTGTCTCGTTCGTGTGAGATATTAAATTTTTAAGGTTCCTTCTTCAAGTGAGTGACAGATGCCTTGGAGAGCTATTCCGTTTTGTTATTTCTAGGAAGGAAAGACCGGTTAAAACATAGCTTTTCTTGCTATCCAGGACGGCAGATTATTTAGACCTTGTACGTGTGCGTGCTGATAACTTCGAAGAAAAACTCCTCGGTTTGTAACCAAATTCATTATTGGTTGATTACGATTTCTCATTTAACTAGATAGGTAAACTATGGACAGACTACAGCTCTACCAGCTTTTCTTCTGGGACTTTTGTACTCCAAACGGTTCATAAGGAAATGATTAAGAAAGTTAGTTTGTAAGTTACGGGCAGTTATTTTGACCTGTTTCTTACTTTTGATTAGTTAGAAGAATCAGAATAGGATCTTTGGTAACTAAAAATACAAGAAATTAAGCAGCATTTCTTGACGGCTTAATTTCTTGGACTGTCGCCTAAAGCCACATTTTTTTGCTGCCGACAATACCACAGCAAAGTGAGAGACTAGTGGCCGTTCTGAAAAATATTAAAAAATTGTTGTAAATTTGTAATAAAAGAAAAAACTTAAACTTCATCAATCGTGATTCATGTACGCACAAAAATTGTCTCTTGCAATGAAACTATATTGGAATATTTGCTATTATATATTTAAAAAAGTGCGTATGTTTCACTTGAATTGTATTCTTCATCTGATATTAATGAAATGTTCCTAAACAGAATATATTATAATTGGATTATAGATTCAAAACAAGTAACATATGCTACGTATGAACCTACTAATATATTCAATCAATTATATTGAATTTTTTGTACTTAAAACTATATTTGTTTAAATGCGCTCCTATATCCTCTGAAGGCAAAATATTGTCCTCTTCTTTCAAAGGTGTAGTATTGTACTTTAAAAATTATTAATATAATAACTTGAGTCGGTCTTTTGTTTAATTTAATATGGCAAATGCTTCATATAAACATATATTATCCTTTTAAACATGTTCATACTCTAACACACTCTAACACAGCCCTTATAATATATAGAAAATTATCGAGGGCCAACCCCAGCAAGTAACGAATTTTACAAAATCGGTGCACCATTCCTTATAGTTTGCTTTACTTGCAAAGATAATCTTTTTACGTTATAAAAAAACAGATGTGACAAATAAACAGACAGCCTCACATTTTATAATTATCGACATTTGTTGGCATGTGTCGACGTTGATGCTGTTATTGACGTGTTTTCGACATTGGCGACTGGTGTCACGTCGACGCAAAGACGCCTATCCCTGGAGATAGCAAAAGTGAGTGATTATTGCCCTCTCGAATCAACCGTCTAAATACATCTTTTAATCTATAAACCTAAAATTTAACTACTAACAACACCAAGATTGTAAAATTGATTGCAACAATTTTACGAGTAGAATTTTAAAATAATTGATGTCATGATGTCGCTACTCTACCATCCTTTGATAGATGCGGCAATATGTTGCAGCCCAGTTAACGGAATGCTCGCAGTCAGTCAAACAGGATCTTTAGAAGAATAAAGACATATTACCTTACATGTACCAACAGTATTTGCTGTTGAGTTTTGAATCAGTTTGATTTTCCTCAACATACTGTTGTTCTTGTAGATACAACAATGAGATTGTTGCAATGCTGATACGTAGTGGACTAAAACTAGGGATGGAAAGTAAAAAGGCGGTATCAGGGACACTTTCACTTACTTTTTGTTCCAAACCATTAATTGAACGCATTATGTGCTGTGACATACCTTTATTATTATCTAAAAATGATTTGTATAAATAACGTCAAATTTACTTTAGCAATAAAACTTTATGTTTTAGCAAGTTTAAAACTGGCTCAATTTTGATTAAAAAAATTGCACGGCTTCTTATTCAGTATATGTCAGTACTAGGAAGTGTTTTATATTCGAGTATTGTGTATCAGTGGGAAGGTATGAATAAGCCACATTATCGTGTTGGTGAACAGTTTCCTGTCGTTGCTGTTTACATGAATTTAGTAACTTCGTGTCATTACGAAGTAATCAATTACAAACAAATTCCCTAGCTTCGAAGGTAATTGGCGCAACTCGACAAGCAGCGAGCACGAAGCAGCAAATCTCTTAGTTCGAGTGTGATAATTAAATTACTTGTTGTAGTTATACGAAATTTTTTAAGTGTTCGTCAAATAAATAATTTCCAAATTAAAATGTCGCAAGACGGTTTTGAAATACTTTCGTAGATTGGAGTGTGGTATATTGCTAAATTGTTTCGCCTCGCCAGTATGAATTTAGAAATTAACTAACACAAAAAATCGCTAGAATTGTAGAAGTAAAAGTAAAAGAAGAAATAACCCCTTGAGATGACATATCACCTTAACCGTCCTATCAAAAAGAAAACAAATAAAATGGGCATCTCGAGAAAGTCAGAGAACATTTTAGAAGTTTCTGTAGATAAAAATAGAACCTGTATGTGGAGTATATCACTGCAATCGTCTCCATGAAGAAAGCCCGAAAATCAACGTTTTGAGACAGTTGTAGGACATTCTAGAAGTTTCCATAAAATAAGGAATATCCAGGTGTAGCTTAATATCACAACGTGCAGAGAATAAGGCATGTTTTGGTGTACGTAGGGTTTTCTTGATTTTGCTAGAAAAATTAGGAAACAGTGAAGGTGGAAGTAAAATAGGAAAGAAATGGAAACGGAAGAACAAGGAGTTCACAGATCCTCAGGATCCACGAACGTGTCATTTAGTGTTCCCTCAAAAAGAAGGAGACAAGCCTTATATATGGAAGAGTCGGGAGTCGTTGAAACTTTTCAGTAGTTCTGGTGTTCAAGGAGCACGGTTACTAATTGAGTTCTGTTTTCCAACTTTTGCTTATCCGAATGTACGGGCCTAGAAAGTCTTGTGTTGACTATTACTCAAGATGACATCACACAAAGTTATCTACTGCTCATATGCAATGATTCAATGAACATCCCGTCAGAGGGCAAATGGTTTTAGACTCTTGGTCTGAATAGAGGTACCGGCAAATGGCAGGCCAGAGTTTAGCACGACCGGATAGGACGCAGTACAAGCGAACGAAGGGGCGTATACATCAAAGATGATACAGTTAGATTCTAGGCAGTTAAGTGGTCTAAACGATCAGTCCTGATAGGATAGCAGGATTATGGTAGACATTAGCAAAGAAATTTCGTGGCTTTGGGGAAAATACTCATAACCTGGCAGTGTCACCAACCACCGTGTCAAAAACAGAAGACATTTCACTTCTAGGACAGTMGGGGAAGGGGGTATAATGGCGTACCGCCGTGTCAATCTGTGAATTTTTCGCGTTTGGTTAATTTGAATGCAGTGGACCAGGACATAGAGAATGTAAGGCGATAAAGGAATGCGGTAGTAGTCAGATGTTGTACTAGCGAAATGTGTTCAAGTGCTATAGTTAGATTGTGCATTTTATATATAGAATATGTTGTAAGTTTCATTAAACTCTTGAAAGATACCCAATTAGACAATTTTTAAGCTTCAAGAATTTAAGAGAAGTGTCAAGGTAACAAAAACCATTCCCGACATATTATTGATGAGGGGCAGTTTAGACTTTGTTCCCTTGTTATAAAGAAATTAATTTTTACGTAAAGGAAACAGCCCACACATAAAGAGTTCTGACTTTGATGAAACAGATCTCATACATTAGAAGATGACAAACTTCGGGATGCTTTTTGAGTTATTAATGAAATCACAATTTTGGCGACGTTTCGGGATTTATTTACCCCTTATTTAAAGGAGCATTGAGTATCATTTAACAATAAAATGTGTGAACAGTAGCATTGCTAGTTGCTTCAATAATAACGTATCTCGAACCTCGACACCACCTAGTCTATAAGAACTATATGAATTTGATGAAAATGTTTTGAATGCATTACTACATAATAACCACCATGAAAAAAAACGAGAACTGGTCAGAGTGATTGAATGTGACCATTCAACTGTCTTCTTACATTATGAATCCACGGTGAACCAGGAACCAAATGCAGGTATTTTGTATTTTTGAACTAGGCAAACAAAATCGTCTTGTTACCAAGAATAGTTCTCGACTTGTTACAGGTGACAAGAAATTATGCCTGTATGTGAATTTCAAGCAGACGAAGAGTTGAGTCACTTGAAAGGACAACCAACATCTCTTGCAAAACAAGATACTTTCTACAAACAACCTTTGCTATATATATGCAAGGCAAGGCTCCTTGTTCAATAAATGGCAACCGAGTAATTGCCAACTTTACGTCATCAGCTCTCTATAAAGATAGAGATAAATGTCCAGAACAACAACATAGTCATTCTATAGCATCCACCATAAGTGGCTTCTACAGTCGTAGTCGCCTAGTGTTCAACGGTTCCGCTGAGAGTGCGCAGAAAGCGTCAGTTCTTACGTTTATCCGTTTCACAAGCCGACGCGACGCCGGCATTCAGGCAACAGTCTACTATGATTAATTCATTCAACATTCCTGCCTGAAGAGTCCCATCAAGGACGAAACTGGTCGTAGGAGCTGAATGAATTGACTAGGGCAGATATTTATTTTTTTTATTAATTCTGTAGCATATATGTTAATCGATCACCTTTACTTTGCCGGAAAACAACCTAAATTAATGTGTTTTTAAAATTAATTATTTAAATAAAATTTTAATTGAACTAAAATGGCTGAGAATGACGCAGTAACCATAACCATAATCTGGTCGTTACTGGCCAGATTGTCAATCCAACAGACGATTCTTGTTATCGTTGTACCCACTTGTACACCTTAGACTTAGAATTACATAAATCATACATCAAGCATCCATCTTTTTACCTGTAATCTAGAACAAAATCGTACTTTTTACTTTTCTTGGTAATACGAGTATCCAAGTGCTTTTAATCTTCCAAGAGCTGCTTCAATTTATCAGGAACTGGCTTTATTTTTTGTGGCAATCGAGCATTGTTCCTGATCTAAACATATAGTTGCTAATAATTGAGCAACATTCAGCACTCACACGAATCTAAGGTGCATGTTCTGAAAACCTAGAATTTTCGTTGTCCAACTAATGTACATTAAAGTAAATAATGCTTGTATACTATAATAGCAACAGGTACCCTACATAAGCAACTAAATATAGTCGGTGACAACTAAAGCTTCTGGTGTTTTTATGAGCAAATCATTTTCCAAACTAATCAGTGGTTTAAATGTGGTATCAGTTCAATAGCATTGGAACGCAGAACATTAGCGATTCAGCATTTTCAGAATAACAGGAGCGTCATGCTTGATTAACACGATTAGTAAATTATTGTTTCAGTTCACGCATGTGGTAAATTGCAGTAAATGTTGATCGATTCCTATGAAAACAAACAGCTTTTGGTGTTGTGTAAACTAGTCAGCCAGTAAATTTGAGGGCAAATCATTGCATCAGTGCACTGTTTTACAAAACCTATTAGGATGGTTATATTAAAAAAAAGTTTATACGTAAACAGTGCGCCGCTTTTATTCGTCCAAGCGGTGAGATAAATCTCTATTATTCATCGATATTAGTGCCAAGATAAACAACTCCTTTGTATTATGCTTCTTAGTCAGATGCGGCTAAGAGGATGGAACAATCTTTGTCTTACGTGATGTCGATGGTTCTAAGACTGTTTCCGTTTTTATTACAATGACAGTGCAGCAGCAATATTGTAGATCAATATGAGTTCGTTTTCTTATACAGTAATCAAATTACTTGGTTACATGTGGGGTCGAACTTAACATTGAGGTATGAGAACGCTGTGCAAAAACAATAAAGATGGGGTTTTAATCGGCACTGATTACTTTTCCTAAATAGCATGTGAATGAACAGTGATGTTTTAACACAGAAAATATTTCACGCAAAGCAGACGACCTAAAAAATACTTCTTGTTGGTGCATATATTACCAATCTTGATATAAACACCATGATTTTCTTATGTGAAGCGTGAATGACTGTCAACATGCCCTTGAAGATTTGGAAGGAAGTGATGTGTTTTTCGAACACCACTATAGGTAATTAGTTGAAAAAGATGTATAATGAGTTTAAAATGAAATCTAATGCTTACTTGATTATTACGATTATTTTATTATAATTTTATTAAAACAGTACATTTGTTAGTTCACATTGCATACAGTAAGCTCCAAACTAAGTTGAAACAATCCACTCAAACTTAAAGGGCTGCACTCTGAAAACAACAAGCTATTGTCATATCGGTAGAATAAACACATAACCCTTTACAATCGGCGAGTACCAGGGGCAGTTTTCGCTTTATTCCAACATTTAAGGAACTTTCGCAATATAAAGTCGCAATATACGCTACATTCTACCGAACATAAAAGTAAAACTACTTACTTGTGCAAGTTTCTGTTACTTGTCGCGCTCAAAAAGTTCTACAAAGCGTTAACACTAAAAACAGACGATACAACTTCGGATAGGACCAAAAGGAGAAAAGCGGTTGAATTTTCCCGACTTGACAGCAGGGAAGCGCCGGTATTCGAGGAACGCAACGTGTTCCGGAGATATCGTGCCAGAAATGATCAGGTGTCGCCCCCGAGAGTTCGTTGGCAGCACTGGCCCACTGATAACAGCCGACGACGGCTTTGGGGCGACGCCTGCGCCGGTTTGGATACTGGAATCGATATCATATATCCAGCGTGATATCTGTCAACGTTTTTGAAGAAGTTCCGATCCGTACATCTCGAGCGGTGCGACGACTTTTTAAGTGGGGCGTTTTGCCGTATATAACCGCTAATTCGATTGGACTATACGCAAGGGGAGACTTCGGCGCCTCCGCTTCAAGTTTTATTCCGGATGCCGAAGCATGCAACTGCCAGCGCAGTGTAACTCGATTACACGGGTCGCTTTGGATCTGTTTCTGTGTTGCTTATTCAAAATACTTTGAAAACTGACAAGTCCAATAAGTGACATTTGAGCCACAATCTGAAAGCCCTTACGGCTGTCGCCCCGAACAAGAAGACAAATTGCCGAAGTGTTCAAAACACTTCGTATATGAATTCTATGACTGATTTTATGCGAAAATTGGTCTATGCAATTTTCCCAAATTCCTAACGGTTCTTGAAAGGTTTGAAGCTGCAGTAAATTACTGGAGGCTTAGAAAGAATGCTGTTCATTCTAATAAAAGCGTAATGACTGCTTAATATGACCACTAAGTTGGGCAGTGCATAACAGTGTCCTCCATTGTAGTTCTACATCTTCTGGATGAGTTGCTGGATCCCTATTATTAGGCTTTCGCATGAAAATGGGTTGAGATCCGGAAATCACGGTAGGCAAACAATGGACCACCAAAGCCTATCCATCAATTCGGATAGTGATGTCCATTGAAAAAATTAGTGACACCTCCTCAACAATAGGCATAAGCACCACCATTTAAAAAGGACATGGTCCTGATGTAAAAAAGAATGTCTTCAAAGTAGTGTAGGTAGATCGTTGTCCAGAAGAGCCAGGAATAATTTGCTGAACGAATTTCCGTCAAAGAAATGGGTCCGATAAATGCTTAAGAAGAATCTTTTCTGGAATTGGGTTTTTCGAAGAGCAGCACACATGTTCGTTGTGAAAATTGTTGATCCCATCTCTTTTACACGTATCTTTCACTACAGAATTGCTCCACCATTCTCAAAGATAAACTCTTTGGGGAAATTCCGTGGAAAGAAGTTCTTGTACCGGTTGCTAACGATAGACATAAAGTCCGTTTTCTCACAAAGGGTCTTCTACACAGCCATATTAGTTCGTCCAGTAAGTACATAAATTCTATTCGTAACAGTATCACGATCATTTTCAACAACACGGAACACCTTTTCAGCATTGTTTCTTTGCAGAAATTCTGTTTCACAGCTTCTTGTCTGGAAAACGACTATTTCTGTATCGTTGTTGATATTCCTTAACTGAGGCAGTGATACTACTGTTTCGATGACCACATACAAAATACATGCCCGTATATTCTTCATGTGAATAAATTACTTAGCATGTTTTTTAAGAGATGACGCAAAAAGTAAAAAATAACCAAATGTCAATGATGACAATTAATGAACTGACAATCAACATCTCTTTCCAATACTAGCGATTACCCAGTCCACTACTCGCAACAATATTATTTTATTTACTCATTAGAATCTATGCCTAGGACCTTATTCAAATCACGATATTTCAAGAACCGTTAGGAATAAGGTGAAAGTGAATAGAACCATTTTTGCTTAAATTAGTCATTGACTCCATATACGAAGTATCTCCAATACCATGACGGCCACAGTGT
Organism: Rhyzopertha dominica; assembly: GCA_025024175.1. NCBI lineage: Eukaryota > Metazoa > Arthropoda > Insecta > Coleoptera > Bostrichidae > Rhyzopertha > Rhyzopertha dominica. The sequence goes on from QCXZ01000001.1 coordinate 16,780,057, forward strand.
ATATATGTAAACAATAATAATAACTAAATAATTTTTTTCACAATTTTATAGCAAAAATCCCACCGCCAAATTTTGGCGCTTCGGACAAATGTCCGCGTTGTCCTCCCCTAAAGAGCGGGTTCATTTCAAATATAAAAGTACAAAAAATGCACTAGAAATGATTACCTACGTATCAGTTAAACGTACACCATTCGAAGGTCATGAACGAATAAGAATAACGAATAGATCAGTTTATTCTTTGAACCACACTAACGTCAGCAGATCAGTCAAGAAGTGTGCTGTTAAGGGTTACTAGTAACTACTATTTATGTATTTTGTCAGATTGTATGTAGTTTTTTTTTATATCGTTCTATATAAGCATTAGAGAGAGGATATAAGTTTGTGTATCTTGGTAAATGCTATATATATCTAAAGCTCATAATATGCCTGTTTCGTTTGCCCTGTATTGTTGTTTTTCAAGTTTTGTATCATTTATCGTTTTTATGTTATGTGGCGTTTGTAATGCAGCTCTTCATTACGATGTTTTCCTATAAAGCTGTCATTTAGTAGATCTATTTCGCTGTCATTCCAGCTCAGCAGTGCAGTTTAGGTCTAGTGCAGACAGCACGGCACGGAACTGGTTTTGCCTATATACCAAAGCAATGGTATGATGTAAGTAAGAAATTAGATGGCAGCTAGGTGGCTTTGTCATCATGTCAGTGTAGTACTGACAGATGGCATTGCCATCTAAATTCTTACTTACATCATACCATTGCTTTGGCATATAGGCAAAACCAGTTCTATGCCGTGCTGTCTGCACTAGACCTAAACTGCACTGATGAGCTTTAATGACAGCGAAATAGATCTATCTTCAGTTGATTGAAGTGCAGACAGCACAGCATAGACATGCGTTTTAATGTATGTCGATTCTTGCCCGCTAGCAAAAAGTACCGTGGGGGCCTGCTGTCAAATTGAAGTATGCAGTTGCATGCCAATTTGGCAGGCTACAGGTCACTTCCTTTAGGAAGTAGTACCCGTTAAGGCAGCTAGGTGGCTTTGTCATCATGTAAGTGTAATGCTGACAGATGGCATTGCCATCTAAATTCTTACTTACAACATAACTGAAATTTGTAGCACACTATAGCTATAATGTTGATATAAAACTGCATTCTGACATTAGCTGATATCATATGAGACAGAAATGGAAAGTGGATATAAATAGTTCGTGCATACACATTTGCGCTATCCTCTCCTTCCATCCGTAGTCGCGAATGTACTGCTTTCATATAGCAGCAAGTACTCTAATGTTGCCCGCAGTTATGAGCTGTCAGAATAAACAAGCAAGCCCTGTGCGTTTTCTGAATAGCGGAAACTAATCCATGTATTATATTCAGTGATGGGCGTTTACGCGTAAATTATAATTTTCTACATTACCCGCGTGGAAAATGTAGATAAAGCATTTTGGCGTAGATTTTGAGTAGAAAATATGAGACAAGTATATTATGGCTATTGTATATTAAGTGTATTGTGCAAATTATTTTGTTCCAATTTCCCTGTTTTATGGGTCAAATCTTTAAAAATTTTAAAGCACTGCAGTTTTTTAATATTTATATTACAAATTTGCATAATTTATTTTAGTAAGTCATCAGAGTACCCAAACGGTTTGCTTACTTCTTTGGGACAAAATGTGCGTTTCGAAGTCTTTTCTTCTACGAGTATATTAGGTATAATAGGTAGCATATGAAATTGCCCGTCTTCTTTCGTTTATAGAAAAGAAAGATAATAAAATCGTAGTTTACAGTCATTGACCGATTGAGGGCTCCAAAGCACGCTTGTGCCTTCTGGCCCTAACAACTGTATGCCGAATGAAGTTGTTGTTGTTTAACGTGAGTCTAGTTATTTTAATTACAACGAGGTAGTATTTTGTTTAGTTAGGAAGCAACAAAAATACTAATATAAAAAATAATATTGTCATTTGAGGTATTTGGAGCTATTAAAAGTACTAAATATTACTAGTTTGCTGTTTATCTACATAATGTTATTTTATACAGTAGACTTTTAAAGTAAAATATTACATAGTTTACGCGTAGATAATGGAGTATTCTACGCGCCCATCACCGATTATATTTTAAAACTGATGCTGKACTACTTTGCTAAAAGGTATAAATGAGTTGGTTTACTCTGACTGTACTTTGCTGCCTGGAAGCAACAGGTGATATTGCTAATGGATAACTTCATTTAAGATTCCACAACTAGTAACTCATAATTAACAGTTATAATTGTCACTTAATAGCGTCCGATATTACACGGCAATTGCTATTAAATAGCCGTGGGTAATAACAGCACTATTGGCTGCCGAGTTGCATTGTATTATCAAACTGGAGTTGTAATTTCATGCATTTCCCTAATATGTGCTTGAAGTAAATCTTTCTTACCACATTAATGATGCACCTTTAGTAACCGAAATTAGCTAAGGCTCGACAAAATATTGGTCTTTGTAAATCTATATCTATGAATTTAATCTACAAAAACTTTAGCTTATAAGGTACTAACTGTTAGAGTTGATATCAAACGTATTCTATAAAGTACCAACAAGTTAACTATTTTCATTAGATTATTTTCAAACATCTGAAAATCATCCAATGCGATTGATATCGTTGAAATTGGAGGTTACGTTTGTTAGAATTTTCCCATGCAAACTGTAAATTTGTTTTTTAGTGAAGTTTTAGGCGCTAACGATTTTATAAAACATATGCGCGATCGAACATTTGCATTCTACTACACGAGGTGTACACGAGATGCTCGACGAGATGTTAGTTATACATTGGAAATGAATACAGTTATACTACATTAACATTAGATATGCAACGTGATTTTGAAAGCGATGTCTTAAATTAAACTACAGTATAATCCATTGTCTTTAAAAAATAAAATCCTCAAAATGCGGACCTCTTTCAGCGTCACTGACCGCACTTGGGCGTTTATCGGATATAAGATATTTAATCCAGTGCACTCACCTATCTCAACATGATAGTACCTATAAATAGTGCTGAAAATTATGTTTTTTTTTAAATGACTGATGAATTGCCGGATGCCTGGAGGTTTTTCAATACTCCATAGACGTACGTACATTTTAGAGAAGAAATTCAGTCTCTTTTAACTTACAAACCATCGTGAAAATAAATAAACAAAATAAAAATATTATGTGTTTCAGCAAAAATATCACTTTTGCAGTCACGTAGCATAGTAAACTTTGACCTATAGATGCCTTCTGAACTGAAATTTGAATAAGGCTTTGGTGATACAGTGATGCACGTTTGAATTACTAGCTAGCAATACTTTTTCGGAAATATGTTTGCGTTCAAAKCCAATTAAATACCTATAACGATTATTAACACATAAATACAATAAATAACGGGTGACAAAAAAGTTCTGATAATTTTGTACTTTGCTGTTTTTAGTGTTCATATGACGCTTTTTTGTTATTTCTATTGATTTTTATTGAATTCCGTGTGCAATTTTGATCTAGAAAGTGTTGTAATAATGTGGTCAATTTCAATTCTGTTTTGGTCATGTCTCGTGAAAGTGACCGTGTCACCGTCGTCGAGTTGCACAGGGCAGGAATGAAGAGGGCAGACATTGCTCGACGAACTTCATACCGGCTAGCGGCAATAGAGCTGTGGAAGAGACCAGCGGGACCACAGACCGTCCTCGAAGCGGCAGTTCAACCACCGCGACCATTCTGGAGAACATCCAGAATTCAACGAAATCGGGAGGTGTAGCTGCACAAAATGGCGAAGCACATTATTATTAACCGAAAGAGTGTCACAAACATCGCCATAAAGAAACTGAGACTGCGCAGCTACAAGATCGCTCGCGTCCGTTTCCTGAATGAGACGATGAAGGCGAAACGGCTCGAGAAATCTCGCCTGATGCTACAACTGCTCGTCGGTGCTCGCCTGTTGAAAGTGCTCTTCACCGACGAGAAGGTTTTCACGGTCCAGCCGCTTCACAACCACCAGAATCGCCGGCAGCTGCTGAAGAAAGGTCAGCAGAAGACCGCTGCGGCGAGAACCATCGGTCGAAGTCTTTTTCAGGGCTCGGTTATGGTTTGGGCCGAAATTAGCGCCACCGGAAAGACGCAGCTAGTCTTCATCGAGGGGAACCTCAAGATCAAAGTCGCCAGCTACTAGCACCAAGTCCTCCACGACGTACTGGATCCTTGGGCAACGCAGCACTTCGGTCCGGTTGAYTTTAKTCACTAACAAGACTGGGCACTGGCGCATTCCGCCAAATCGACAATATTTGCCTGCGAGAAGCTGTTTCCGGGCTTTTGGGGCAAGGACGTCTGCCGCCGAACCTCAACCCCAACGGTGTAGTCCAACGTGCATAAAAAAATCTCGGCTACCCGCTAGGCTACCGTCGAAGCGCTCAAAACGCCTCTGATGCGCGCTTGGGACGAAATTACGGTGGACCAATGTGGGCGAGCATCGTCGAAAACATTCGCAAGAGACTGCGTAAATGTATTGAAGCCAAGGATGGCAATTTCGTACATTTATTGTAAATTCATATCTTTGGTGTTAAAGTTATTGATATAACAAACGTTATTGCTCATGAAGTGGATTGAATTAATTTTTGTATACGGTATTTCTATACTATTGAAATATCTGAAAAAATTATCAGAACTTTTTTGTCACGCTGTACTAGTTCCGATATGTTTAACAAATTAATTTGAACACTATGAATGGAGAGCATTGTTACTTGTTGCTAATATTGTATTACCTATACATTTTGTGACAGAAACCTTTAACTACATATATTAAGGAGTTAATAAAAATATTTGTAATTGCAGCACCAGTTTCATTAATCTTAAAAGTTCCAATAGCTATTACTTGTGTTATTATTGCATAAGAAACTCATCAACAAAAGTTAGCAGCGCACAGTGTACCAGTAGGTATGAATAATTAATTATCTACAGCGATGTATGTTTTTTCCACTAGCTAATTAATAACTAATCCTACTCCCATTTAATCTACCATCACAGCACGCAACCGGCAGAATTAGCCGACGAATATGGCTTCTGCATGTAATCCTTCCGCACCCCTTATGCAGTTTACGGACCACCTAACGCCGGAAATTCAAATTCGCCAGAAATCCTCGTTAACTTCAGCCCAAATCATATACATCAACTCAAACAGACTCTGATCCAAAGGATCCCGCACCAAGGCAAATGCACACAGGATATTTCAGTGTCAGAGAGCAACACGTTTTCAAATGATTTGTAAATACATATGCGCCGGTGAATCCACTGGAAACAATGGCGAGCCCATCGCATAATGGGATCCATTGTGTTATCAGTCACGCATATTTACCCTGCAGATAGGGGAGGAAATGGCTATGCGAGCAGTGCTTTATTAATTCGACCGAATTGAGCCGCATGATCTTCATCTATCTCCGCTGTCAAGTTTGCCCAAGAACGGGAGTGTAATTCGTAAATCAGCATTATATATACTCTGCGTGCAATTGCCAGTAATATTAGCTTAAACTATATTCAGTATCTGACATGAATAGCATTCTTTTTACATCATACCGCGCACACGCCTTACCTTCACGAACATATTAATAATCATCAAATAATTATGATGTAGGTACATAACCGTAGTAAATTAATGCCAGTGAATTTGACGTGAACAAAGAGCAACACAAAGCTTCACTTTGCTTTCCAGCATAAAAGAACGTCGCTCGTAAAACGACAAACAATTTGCTTCTGGTACACCTATGTCATACTTACATTAGTAATAAACTAGGGCTGGACGATACCATTAGACAGGTATCGATATTCGATACCGGTGCAGTATCGAAAGTATCGAAGTATCGAAAGTATCGAAGTATCGAGGTATCGAAAGTATCGAAGTATCGAAGTATCGAAAGTATCGAAGTATCAAAAGTATGGAATGTATCAAAAGTATAAAAGTATCGAAGTACCTAAAGTATCGAAAGTAAGGGCTGGGCGATAACATTAGACAAGTATCGATATTCGGCATCTTCAATATATTTGATGCTGTCAATATTTTGGACGGTTCTATTTTTTTTGATGCCTAGTTTTCCAACTTTGTATTGTTTCAATTTTTAATATTTTCATTACTATTAACAACGCCACGTCGATACCTTGGATGCTGCAATACCTATGAGCTTCTCATACTTTAAATTAGTGCAGTACTCTATTTTCAACACATTTGATACCTTCAATACCTTTGAATACTTTTAATACTTGAATACCACGACAAAGTGGTATCGATACTCGATACCGGCAGAGGTAACGATACTTTGAGTAAGTTTCGATTCAATGCTTCGATATTTTCAATATATTTTATACTCTCAGTACTTCATATAATTTTGAATGCTATCGTTACTTCGATACTTTTCAATAGTTTCGATGATTCGATACTTTTGAATACTTTTGGACTTCTACATTTTTGAATACTTTCGATACTTCGATACTTTTGATATTTCGATACTTCTATACTTTTGAATGGGGTATCGATACTCGATAACGCCAAAGGTATCGATACTTTGCCCAGCCCTATAATAAACACAGTTTCCTACGTCAGTTGAACAATCCTAAACAAAAGGCAAATCAATTATTTGCAAATATTATACTGTTACGCTTGTAGCAAATTATACATCCTCTATTAGGGAGTAGCAGACATTTTTATAGATTAAAAAAAAAACGTATTGTGTTTCTTTTTACAAACCAGCAGACTCAAACCCCGACATGATGTAACATTACTTTATTGGCGATTAAAATTAATATTTCCACGCGCAAGAGTTTGAGCTGATCGAATACAAAACAGTTCGCTTGTTTAGTTCGCGTGGTGTGGCGTACAAAATGGGGCTTATTTTAATAGATATTTTTACATTTTTGCAAGCAACCACCGCTTAGAGATGAATACATGGGGCAGAAGGTGTCCTTAATGCTGGTTATCTTACTGTGAAGATTGTGGCTGTAGACGTTGCATTATTAACATTACAAAAGTATGCAATGTTCTGTTAAAGTACTACCAGTATGTAGCAGCAACATTTATTTAAAGATGTTATTATTTGTATAATTTAACAACATTGATGAAAGCACACAACATATGCTTATTGACTTGACTGATTTTCAAAGTGTTATAAGTGTTATAATCCACTAATCACAACTAATTACATCACCCTGGAAATTAATCATATTAATAAATGTATGAAAAGAACAAAGTTAATTTAGACTTACAAATTAACTAAAATCAACCCATTAACCATGACAACTCCTTAAATTGAGGTATCTGATTGGTTCAGATGTTAAATACACAGTTGATTTCAGCTTAAAATAGAGGAGAAACCGACCTTATGTGTTCAACTTCAAAATTATTAGGATTATAGGAACAAATAGTATACACACGTGAATGAAACCATGCATTTTAATGCTATTTTGTTTTTATAAACGTAGAAAAATAATATTTTAATTAAAAATCCAATTCTGCACTACAATTTTATTTATAAAAAAAACATACCTGCTTCAACTAAATAGTACGAATTTCTGAACACAAACACAATGGTCAGGTAGAAACTTCCTTTTCTCGCGAAAGCTGAGTTTTATAACGAACAAATTATTTTTGGTAAGCAGTTTTAAATTGTTCTAGGAAAGTGCACCGAAGATAAACGTTGTGGAAAGTAGTTTGAAGAAAATGTTGCTTTCAGGCGCCAGCTGTAACGTTCTAGACACGTCACAAAGAATATGTTTTTTCCACATGCATAGAGTATTTTTCCTTCAACATTTCACATGTCACGTTGCAATGAAATTTGTACAATATTAATTACTTATGAAAAAGCTAATGTAGCAGCAGCAGTATTTAAGCAGTTGCAAGGTTTTATGTTCAGTAAGTAAGAAACTTAATTGATTATTAGTAATATAGAAGAAAATTGCAGCCGTCTTTCTAAACGTTTTTTCGGCTTTTTATTGTCGACGAAACATTGATCCACTTTTGTAACCCTGGCACTAGAGAAGAATCCAGTAGGTGTAAGCGTTCTGGTTCTGCACTTACTAAGTATGGTCTCCCTGTACTGTATATTAAGAATTTTTGTTAACCTGATGCAAGATACGAGCAGTTCCATTTTGTTCACAAATCAATATATGCGTAGATACAACGCATTAAGTATTGAACAGCACACCATTTGCGAAAAGTGTACTTCGGCAGAGATAAAAGGTGGCCCAACGTCGTTAGTTATAGTTTGTTGGGCATTGTCGTATATGTATATGTACCTCAAGTACGCTTGTTTTGTTTGCAGCATATCAGGCTCACTCATATTGTTCATTAAGGAATTTGCAAGCGAACCGACTGTATTCATAAAGATCTAGAAATAACACACCTTAAATTACTTTAAAAACTGGTAAAGCTTCGTTTGCATAAACACAACTGTTTTATTTATTATCTCAAAAATTGTGGCTCTGCAAGCAATGGTTTACCTGTTTTTCGATTTTTTTGCTCTATTTAAAATAATTTTAAAAAGATTACCCTATATAATCACTAGTTACTTATTGTTTTCTTTCGTCTCCCATTTTCGTTACGGTAACTTTTTTTATAGGACTTAACAATTTTACACATATTCAAAGCGTTTCACCAGCTAATAAGAAAAGCAACGCTTCATTGCCACTATGTAGGTACCAGTGTTTTAAACTAAATATAGAGAAGGTATTTACTTAACTAATTGCTAAATGAAGCTATTTCTCCAGATTTAAACATTACTGATAGTTGATATCATTACTTTTAACGCAAACTGCATCATAAAATTCACCTATAAGTTTTATTTGGCCTTATAGCAGATTTCAGCTTTATTAGAGAAATCACAAATTCCATAATGAAGAGTGAATGAGTTTGGTGCATTGCAAATAAAGCAAGCGTGCTAGAAATATATACTATTACACGACAATGCACGCTCCTCGTTTCAACTAAGTGCACCTTGCATGAGCATCGATTCACTATAGGGTGCAGAAATAACCAGTGCAATTCTCCCTGTTCTGTATGTTAGGTATCACTTCTAGGCAGAAGCTTTTAGGGAAGGACAAAAAAAGTAAATGAAAACGTCAGTTTGAACTATTGTCACAAAAAGGGATTTCAATGTGAGTTTTCACTGAATATCCACGCATGTATAGGATTTTCCAATAAGGACGGGTCGATGTTGACAGGCTGCTACGGCTATGTTGTTATAGCGATCGCGCTGTCAAATCTGTTGTTTGTTATTCAGTAATAGATGCCAAATCATCATATCAAGTTATACGATTTAGCGGCATGTCCAAATGATAAAACTTTATGATTAAAGTGGATGTTCATTAGTGAAAACTTTGTGAACGTTGCGTCCATTTTATGGCAGACGCGGTGGCCCTTCAAAGTTGATTCTACAACGTTTGATAGCCAAATTTGAGACGACCGGTTCCTTAAACGATCAGCCAACACCCTTACGTACAAGGAACGTCAGATCGGCCGGGAACATTACCGCTGTCACTGAAAGTATGCAGGAGTCAATTCCTCGTTGTGCACAAGAACTCGGCCTTTCGCAGACTTCAACTTGGCGCATTTTGCTTCGGGACTTTGGTCTGACCCGTACAAGATCTAACTGACCCAAGAGCTAAAAGTTAATGATCATAGACAACGCCGTTTGTTTGCGAATTGGGCTTTGGAGCTTTAGAAAGAGGATCCTAATTTTGGGCGAAAAAAACATTGTTAGCGACGAGACGCATTTTTGGCTGAATGGCTATGTTAGCAAGCAAAATTGTCGTATATAGGGCGACGCCAACCCACACGACGTTCAACAGGTGACAGTGCATCCACAAAAGTGACTGTTTGGAGCGGATTTTGGACCGGCGGCGTCATTGGTCCGTACTTTTGTGAAAACAACGTTGGTGAGGCAACCACAGTTACCGTCGAGCTCTACAGGTCAATGTTAACAAATTTCTTTTGGCCTAAATTAAACGATATATATGTGGGCGACATGTGGTTTCAGCAGGACGGCGCTAGGTGCCACACTGCTAACGCCGCGATAGACATTCTGCATGATCGATTTGAGGTTGTGGTTATCTCTCGTAGAGGCGACGTGAAATGCCCATCGAGATCGTGTGATTTGACCCCGCTAGACTTTTTCTTGTGCGGTTTTCTAAAGTTTCATGTCTGTACCAATAAGCAGAAACTAACGGCGCGCCGCCCGCGTTGCACGAATCATTTATAGAAACCCTTTATATTGTTTGGCTTGGTATGAAACTAGAAGAAAGTAGATGATATATCTATCAGACTGAGTTTTACATGTATTTGTAGACTTAGGGATGACATGTAGCGCTGCGGAACGATGTCAGTTTTGATTGAATAAATATCCTTTCATGTAGTATAATAGCTTGGTGTTAAAATAGTGAATATTGTATCTGAGCATTACTGATAGTTTTAGAGATGCTTAGAGATGGTGCAATTATGTGTTCACTGTTACCTATGCAAGCTTAGTGCTGCTTTGCTCCTAGCTAAAGTGTGTAAAACGATTAGGACGTTGATAAGATGGCAATATTGAGCTCTAGAGTAAAGATATTAACTAAAAGTTATTATTAGATAGTTAAGCCACCTATCACTTTAGTGCAAACTGTTTAGTCATATGCTACATTGGTGTAATTGGCCACATTGCCTGCAGATGAGGTCGGCTGTAGGCGTTCTGCTCACCAGTCAAGTCTATAAAGACTGAGATAGGGCGGCTACCTAGCACTAGCCTGCGGACTGTTGAGTCATATTATGCTACATTGGTGTAGTTGGCCAATTAGTGTAGCTGGCCACATTGTCTACAGGGGTAGTCGGCTGTATGTAATCTGTGCAACAGTCAGTTCGATAAAGTATAATATAAGGAGGCTTCCTAGCACTTCGTGCAGACTGTTAACTCATATGCTACATTGGTGTAGTTGACCATATTGCCTACAGAGGAAGTCTGCTGTGTGTGTTCTGCGCAACAGTTAGTTCGACAATTAAACCATAATAGAAATAAAGATGTGACGAGCTCCCTAATGGTTATTAACATCTGATTATACAGTTTTGCGATAATGTGTGTATCAAACAGCTGAGTGCTATCAAGATGCCGTTGTTTGTTGTGATAATTTGTACACTAGCTTCTGGTAGCTACAAGAAGGAATGAATGTGCAGCAGTACAAAGATGTAGATACTAGTTGTACGATCATGTAGAATGAGTTTGTAATAGCCTGTTTTGTTTATCAGTACATATTGGTTGTCGTTATTAAGGATATTTGATACTCGTGCTTGGCTATTAATTTTGCAAAAGGCCAAATCCCCTTTAGAGGACTAGCACTCGCCAGCATTGTAAGTATTTATTCATTTACATTATATATTTGTTAACCCCATCATCATTATTGTCGAGCAAAACAAATTACTTAACAGGTCTTTATCAACAAATGGCACCTATCGTATTAGAGTTTTTCCCCTTCTTCTTGGACCAAGTTAACAAAATTCCTTAATATAGAGCACAGCGAAACCGTACTTCAATAAGTGGAGCCATGTCGCTAGGAAAAGAGATATAATTTTACGGGCTTCTGCAGTAAACTTCCGATACAAACCATAAAACACCAACCGATAAAGCGATCTGGCGCTCACAAAAGCCTAATAAAACCGGCGAATAAAATCTACCAAAGGTTTGCAGACAATCATATATTGAAATTTAATCCGGTATTAAAACCCTCTCTGGCGTACAGCGTTACAGTGGCATACAGCGGCAAAWTCGTAAGCCGAAATTTTAGCGCTGCAATCGCGAATTAAACGCCGTAATTGGGGAAAGGGGGTACGGACCTGAGGGGAGGAAGGATCGGAATTGTGGAGCTTKAATTTGATAAACGCCTGGCACACAAGACCGAACGTAATTCCAGCGGGAGAACGTTTAGGCCCGATAGGGAATTCCTTCTGCAATGGGCGTATCGACGACCTTAAAAATTTAATATCGATTTGTAGCATTGGAGTTTTGGAAGGCAGAGGTAAGTAATGTAATAACCCAGCACAAAGAATATAGTTTGTGCTAACAGCGATTCGACAACAGAAAGTACATTAAACCATAATCTACATCAAAGTGTGTATTTCTTAAGGTTTATAAAATTTTGGAAGAATAGTTAAAAAGGTCAACAATGCCCTTATTTTTGTAACTAAATCCGAGAGGTAAAAATTGTTAAAATGCAAATTTCAATTTCCGGGTAAACGTTTAGGTGCCCAAAATATTTTTAATGTTCAGATATCTGCGAGTAACTACGATGCAGTAAATCGTATTTCAAAACGAAATAATGAGTATAATGAATAAACTTCCTTGATAGTTAGTGTACTAAATAAAAATAATCAAATGAATAGATAAAGCAAATCAAAATATTTTAGTCCTGCAAAGAGCAGGCGATCCACGCTACAACTATTACAACATTGCGTGACACTATGTATACTATATAGGATTATTGTGACATTATGTGACACTATAGTAACAGCATAGACGGTTCAGGACAATTGTCATGTGTTAGGAACTGTTTGTTGACTATTGCATACAAGGCACTACAGAATTAATGCTAATGAAATGTAATTAGTTCTTATGGGTGGCAAAAGATCTGTAGTACAAAAGTATGCAAGGCGGTAGTTTATATTCATAGTATATGTTGCAAAAATAGAGACAAGACTCAAAGATACGATACAAACAAAGAATTACTAAATTTTTCCTTTTCAAACGCACACACATCTGCCTGATTAGCCATCTGGTGCATACTAAACGACGATTATATTTAGTTCAAACTACTGTTTCACCACGTTTCCTGGGAACATTGTTAAATATAGAATGGTCGTAACAAAACCTATATGTATATAGTACCAACACTTGTGAGAAAATTCCTTAGAAAGAATCGAACCATAGCATACGCAAACTAAAAGTAACAAAACAGGTGAAGACAATAATTATGGAAATCAGTGATAGTTACGGAGAGTATATAAAAGAACTCTCTAAAAATGAGTATTCAGACTGAGGGGTAAATGTTGCAGATTCTTAGAGGCAGCGAAGAATGGAAAATAAATAGTTTTTGGCCAGTTCCAGATATGTATTTGTTTTCTCGTTTGATTTACTGCAGCATCAATGAAAAAATTAAAGCATGGTGCATTATTATACGGCAGCAAATTTTCACGTAACATTTTTGGGAAATATGCAATGTCGCCATTCAACGTGTTTCTCTGTGCCGTCACTCTTGCTTAGAAAAAAATATCTGTCACTTAAAAAGTTGAAATTCTTTGACATCTGCATACATTTTTTAAAAAGTAATTAAATGTAATGCAAGATGTAAGCGACAAGCAACAGTATGGGACAGTATCACCGTATGCAGACTGCATTGCGTGACAGTACATATGTGACAGACCGATAATTGGTCTTTTTGTGACATTTAAAACTGCTTATAGTAACTTTGACATACTGCAGAAGCGCAGCCAAAGCCGTTCGCAAGCATTTTATCAACTTACGTGTTTCGTGAGTTTTGATTTTCAAAAGGGGCTTCAATAAACCAGGACAAGAGAAATTGTTCAATAAAAGCTAAAGAATGGCAAATTTAAATAATAGATCTTGATAAAGCCGTAGAAATTGTTCAGCAATAAAGAATATCATGTGATAAGAGGAATAGGGATGTTGACTATTTTTGGGAAAGTGTTCTAAATTGTGCATGAGTACCCTATATAGCCCCGAATATTAATTATTATTTTTTAAACCGCTTAAAAGTTTAAAAAATCATGTCTTTAAATTTCATTTAAAATTTCGCTTCAAAACGCCAATACCCTGTCACCGTGACAGCTGTGACTTCACATGTTCTCAAACACGGTTAAACTAATAAGACGATTTAAAGTTTTTTCGCATTCATTGCTGTACAAAATGAATTCTAAGCTTTATAAGTGTCGTGCGGTGTCTCAGTGTGCATCTACTACAATCAGAACACCTAACAAGCTATTTCTTCATGTTCCACGTTCGGCAAATGGCAAGAAAATGTGGGGTCAGCTTGCCCGCAGGAATACGGCGCTTGTAGCGATGCAATCAAAAATGTATTAGTACTGTAATTTACAATTTGGTTACAGAACTAACAAATATTGGTATATTACTTACATGGAGGTCTTCACATTTCTAAATTCAGCAGAACAGAAGTTACTATATGTTGCGAAGAAGGTGGCCACTGTAAAACAGTCAATTTTCGGCAAATTTGAACTACTTGCCTTAATGAATTCACTTTCCATGATATAAAAGCACTTTTCAAATTTTTTCAAACCGAACCCCGAAGAAATTATTGATAATTACAAAATTATTTTATCCAAACAATGAAGCCAATTGACAGCGTAAACGATGGATAGTAGAGATGTGTCAGTCCGTTCGTATCTGTTCCACGGATCCGGATCAGCAAATGGAGCCGTTGGATCAGCATCTACCCGTTGAATTGGTCCGGTTCCGGATCCAGTTTTGTTAGCTACCGCGGTTACATACGCGGCAAGTGGATGCGGATCCAAATTGAAACATTTAGCCTGCTGGTCTTTGCAACGGCGGAGCCAAGCCATCTGTCCGTGTCCGCGATGTGAACCGTGTATATTGGAAACTACTGACTCCGACTTTGAGCCGTGAGATTTACTTCCGTGGTTTATTTGTATTCGATTGTCTCTTTCGAATGAATACTTTTTTTTCAATAATTTAACCTTTAACTAAAAATGTAACTTGCGTAAAAATGTTTCGTTTTGTATAGGCCCAAGCATTAAATCTTTTTACATTTTTGTCTGTTTACATACCTACATATTAAAAAATCGGATCCAAAATTTACAATGTACTGAACTGCTTTGGAATTTAAAAAAATGTGGTTTTTATAAATATACCTTTGGCATTTCATTTCAAATCAGATTCATCTAAACTGGGATCTTTTTATAGTTGTGTGTAATATGATTAAATTAAAGCAATGTGAACAAATGAAATTGCAGTTGGATGCAGTCATAAAGTATTGAATGCTCAATACTAAAGCCCAACTAAGTCTACGCCTTTCGGATCCACTGCACCGGTTCCACTGAAGAATCGGCGTCGAACATATAATTTGTTACACATTCACTTCGTGCCGGACTCACTGGAACGGGTCCGATAGAACTGTTCAACTCTAATGTATAGGAACAAGTGACGTCATGCACTCTTATTGGTGTTCGTTGTCACGTGACTTGAGGTTGATTTAATTACATTTTATTTGTAAAATATTAATAAAGTTACGTGAAAATAAGGAAAAATATTGTGATTTTCAGTATTTACATCATAGAAACTACCACTTTAAATCCAAATTATGTCTTTATTTGAATACAGTTAACATCCCTATTGTATCTTGGCTTCTGACATCCTTCAAATTTAATTACTGAATTACTTCATAAAAATTTCGTGTTATAACTAACCTCTACCTCTGATATAATGTAGGGACCACATTCCTAGATTACAACTCAATTTATACGTGCTGAATGGTTTGGACGATTTATTTCGTGGCAATAACTAGTAGAGGTTCTGAATAAAAAAACAAAAGAATATGTTGCAAAACTCATAAAATAGCCAGCAAATAAGGAATTAACTTTAAAAATCCATTGAACCATCCTATTTTTTTTGTATTCAAGACTTAATCCTTAATGGAACTTTTGGCTTGTACAACATAATTACTGTTTTCTTATGAAGCAATATAAAATCCTCATTTATGTGGACACAAAATACAACCACAAAAATTATGAACAGGTCACAATTCGAAGTATACGTCCACGACCGCTGATCTTGGGGAAAGAATAACATTGCCAGAGTAAAGAAAACCATCAATATTCTTAGCAAACAATATAACTTGGTGTGGCGCAAAAGACATTACTGGCGACAAACAACAAACTGCAGAAGCTTGGCTTATACAACAATATACGGCGAAGCACTAACGACGACCTAGCGGCGACCGGGAATGGATTTGATAATGTTATTGCAGACATTAAGGACAGTTTAATCGGCGTAACTTGGGGTTTGTTGATCCACCAACTTTTAATACGCTATTATTGTTTTATGTTCGCAGATGAAATCTTACCAGGGGGGATTCGGATCTCCTTTATAATGGATGTGCACTGCATGGACTTTAATTAAAATGAGAATTATGGTCAGTGTGAAGTTGTAAATAATAATACGGGAACGTTTCATTTAACACATTTTTTGCTTAATTTGGTGATGAAGTACCGAAAATTATAATTATGCACCAACACACGAAACTTTTGCTAAAAAAATCATTTAAAGGAAATTTATTTATGAGGACCTACACAAGAAAACCGACATACAAATAAGAGTAAGATCACCAGCAATCACTCAGAGAAAAATATGATTGACGGAGTATTTAATGAGAATTTTGCTAATAACTTTCAATAAGCTACTAAGGCAGATGAAACTGTCATGATACATTATACATAATATATAATAGCTAGAAATTATTGGGACTCTTGGACATGAACGATTAAAATTTTAGGAAATCGTTGTCGTCAATTTTGTTGGTTTAGAAGTATAGATTACGTTCAGTATTGGTGATAAAACAATATTTACATTATGTAAAACATTAGTACAAATCCTGGTGAGGGAGGGCTGCGGGGCGCCGCCCTCCCTACGCAAATGAGTAGGTACATCAAATTCAATTAAATTAAAACATTTTTACATTTACATCTAATGATCTAATATACCAATTATTAGTTATTACCCATAGATATTTAATTTACAATCACAAATTGTATTCAAGACAAAAATGAGGGTGTGTGATTTAATTAAATTAAACTTCAGTTCTCTGAGTTTGGTGGACAAAGTAAACATTAAGGAAAACGAAACGCCCTGTGCCTGTATTATATTTAAATCAAGTGCCCCTCCAGATAAAAATGCCACCTGCCGCCACTAGTGCAAATTAATAACGTTACATTTCTTGTTGGCAGAAGCAGCGTTTTCATGATCGGTAAATCTAACCTCACTTTACAAGTCCTCAATGTATCAAAATCCCATCCTATCGATTTAGCACATAATTTCACAACGAATGTTTGTATATATAACCTTTCAACCTGTTTAGTGTGGTTTGGCCATATTGTCTTTCCTAATTTTGTACGTGATTTTGCAATCCAGTTCGTGTTGTCTTAAGCTTTTGCCATTTGCTTAAATTTTGTGCGGTTTGACAAATATAATGTTTGTCAACAAGAAATGTAATGTTTGTACTAATGTTCTACATAAGCAATCTAAATGTAATCTATACTTGTATTGTACTCCTGATGAAGTTGGCAGATAATAAACCAACGAAACTGTCGATAAGAATATCTTAAAATTTTAATGGTCCCTGTCCAAGATTTCTAGTAATTTTCAAATGTATACAAGGTGATGGACGAAACTTGTAGTCAGAATATAACATAATTGAAAAAAAAAACAGTTAGCGCAGGTCATTTGTGAAACTTTACCGCTCCTCTGATGTGAGTGTAGTACGAATGCAACAGAATAGAAACCGTATATATTTGTCCTCTTATTTACAGAAATTAATGTGCGCAAAAGGAAACATGGTAAACAAGAAAAAGCAAATATAAATAACAAATATTCCTGTAAAATTTTGCTGCATTGCAGTGCGTTGTTGAGTTACAGTGCTTTGCTTGGGTCATGCTCGCGTCAACATTTTGATATTCTGAAGCATTGGATTTCCATTTTACTCTACCCTCATTATAGATGTMTACACATTAATAAACGTGTCGTGTCCGGTAATTTGTATACCACCAATAGATAAAATGCAACAACTTTATAGGATATTTCAAAATGATGAGCATCTCAGTAGGTTAAAACTTAGTAAAGTTAACTTTTAATCTGTTTCCGAAACTGTCACTGTATTTATTGTTATATAAAATACAAAAAAAAACAGTCACTATTGTATTTTGTATGCCTTAATGTTTATTATTCTGAATCAATTGTAATTAACTGAATTGATAGGAAAACCTAATCAGGGGCATTCGTTTAAGAACTAAGTGTATTCTATGGACTTTCAGAGACGAGGTTTGTCAGTTAATTAATCAGGTGAAGTTTGCTAACCTATGGTTGGGACTAACGCAAAGATATGTATTCGTTAAAGAGCCCAGTTCCAGATTCTTGCTTTATTTGTACACTTGTCTCTCTTACCTCACAGGGTTCGCTTTAATATTATAGTTGTTTGTTTTACAGGAAGGCATGCATGAATGACTGCAATTTTTATATTACGATATTTTTATAATGATTGCAGTTTTTTCTCGTATTTTTTAGACCTGCATTGGCTATTTATTTCTAAATTACAAGTTTTTGCACTTACATTGATAAGAACAGTGAAATACCATGTTTGCAATTTTCGAACTTTGGCTACTGCGTATGTGCAACAAATTTGATCGTAATACTAAATAGCCATGATTTCCGCTAATTTGTTTAAGTAAATCCATATTTATTGAAAATGACTATCATATTTAGAGATTGCTTTAAAAAACCTAAAGCCCTTACCTGATGACTAGAATGGCAGGGCACATCAAAATGCTTCTAGTAGCTATACCGTCCATTGAATTAAAAGTAACAAAAGTTATAAAAAAYGTCTCATAGCACGAAGCACCTAACTTAGGAACACAAGCAACTAGGCACTTACGCCAAATCATCCACCGCACCMTTACGAAATTATAAGTTTAGTCTTGATATGGAAAGTCCAGTCATCTTATTTTTTAATGAAACAAATCTGTCTAGGACTTTTCCATCAAAATTTTGTATTTCCTGCACGTAATCGCGATTTTTGATATCATCGCCAATGCATTTCAACGTTCAGCTTCAGCAGTGTTAGTGAGGGTTAGACTAATTTTTATCAGTTTTGCAATTCCAGAAAAAGTGGTTTCCAGTTTATTTTCACGACAATCTGTCAAATGTTAGTAGCTCCGTCTATCTGAGAAAAATCAGGACGCGTATACATAATTTCTAATTCTGTTCTTAGCCGTTCTTTTTCCAACATTATTAAATTTGTCGCATGGAAAAATTCTCTAATATTTTGTACCGTTACTTCGAAATTAGCAATAGATATGTTCATGTTCAACCGAGTCAGAAGTGCATGCGCGGGCATCCCCTGACAGTTTCGAACCAAGCGTCACGCAAGCGTAAGCAAGCAGCAGTGGCTACTATTTGGATTTTATAAGTTTACTCTTAAAAATATAGTGACTAATGGAGGTATACATTGATAGAATCATTATGGAGTCAGTAGCCTTAAAAAGGACTGAAAGTAAACAGGGAGCCGTTATTATACATTGCGTATTAGGCGTCTGCAAAAGTGACAGCCGGCCCGGACGACCCGGCTATAAAATTTATATCGTTCTCAAAGGCATGTTTAACTTTTAGAAAAACGAACTTAATCGAACGTGATCATCTAAAACTGTGCACGGCACATAAAAATTACAAAAATTGAATGTTAATGTGTAAAAGAACGGATGGCAAATATAGCAAAGTTTAGTAAACTCAATTTTCAGTCGCCAATAGCTAAAAAACACACATTTTATCAGTGTATTGTGTTTATTAAAGCGTTTCCCCATTAGAACTTATGTGACAAAAATAAAATAAGTTTGGAGATGTAGTTCTGCTGGCACTACAAACTGGCGAAAGAAACAACAACGTTTACTTACTTTATTAGTCAATTAATTTACCTATGTTTATTTACCAAATTACTATTTTATTAATTTTCTTAGGCAGTGCGCGCGCAAGGGCGCACTTAGGAACGAACCGCTCCTGCTCAACCATTCCTGTCTCCTGTGTTTGGTTTCGTTAAATAAGTTTTTGGAAGAATGCCAAGATAAACTATCTGGTAAGGAGACAACAAAGACAAACATTGTTCTATAATACGTAAAATTATATCTCGGTAAATATCTTCGCTTTCAGCATTGTATAGGTATCTTTTGCTTTTACTTTTAAAAACTGATGTAATACCTTTTCGAAGCGATGGAAGAACTCTATTGGTTTTGAAATATCCAACTTTCATCAAAATATAAGAAAATAATTTTGCTGTACAGTCGATTGCAGACTTACTAAAACGGCCAGTAGGTACCCAATAAAATACCTTCGGCAAGACAATTATAGCATTATTTTTGCCAAAAATTGCACCTTAGTGATCTTATGGATAAATACTACCTACTAAAATGCAAAATCAAATAATATCTGTTGAGTCTATTTCTAACCCGATATTGAAATGCAGATCGTGCATAAATTTCACAACCAATTTTATATTTCATAACAACCCATTCTGCTCAAAACGTGTGTGTCCTCTAAATAAAAATTATTATCTTGTGAACCTTTTAAAACCTGTAGACGTTGTTCATATAACTTCATAGAGAGACATTTTATTTTAGTTAGGAACATAATGAACTTATTCAGACATAATTTGGAAGATAATGCATTCTATATTTTCAATCTTTGCAAAAAGCACACAATTCAGTGCTTATGTTGAATGGATTCAAAGGTGCATTCTTTGACAATGACCCTGAGGTCGAGACGATCGTCAGAGTTATCTAATAAATCAACTGAGAAAAAGCACATACATGCAATCACCTTGTTTCCAAGCTACCTAATTAATTCAGTGCTTGTTTAATAGTACAATCATACTGCTTAGATTTTCATTCACTGCATGTTAGTTTTATTTTAATGACACCCCTGCATGCTTGTTGGATAGTTTACTCAATATACTCGGAAGCGATACCTGAACTAAAACATATAAATCGAATATGTAAAACAACCATCCCAAACGAGCAAAATTTCCAAATAACAAAACATATTTACTTCATTGTAGTTTTATTACCGTTCCTTGAGGGCTATTTTATTTTATAAGGTTTTTCTTTGCGACTATTCAGCTTCAGTAAACTAAATTGTTATATAGTGTAGTGTTAAGAACGCTATCACAGCAAAATTATTAAACACTGTAAGGATCGTTTTATACTCATTTTATAAACTTTACAGAACTTTGTATAGAACAATTTTACCAATGGGGACAATGTTTTTATAAAGGATTTAAAAATGTATTATTACTCAACACTAAATTACCATCTTATTTTTTAATTATTCTCAACACGGATGTTTCTTCTGTGATAAATGTGCTTGATAAAATGGAAGCCATATTGTACCCCCAATCAAAGCATGTGTTCAAATTAATGTCATTACTGTCAAACATTTAGTTGATACGCATCCATTGCTTCGTTTCAACTTTTAAAAGTTACGAGTATTTGTAAAGTTAACATATACACCTAATTGCCCATGAACCAGTGGATAGTAGTTTGTTTATACTGCAGTTATGATTTAGATATTTCAGTACGATTATTAAACGAGTCCGTATCTGTTAGCGAAGAAAGGCTTTTAATAAAGCGAGCCCTCATAGAACATAATCTGCAAGGCGCACATACTTTATAATATGTTCAGTTACATCGACAAGATCACGTTGCATAGTAATGGCATAAAGATGCGTTGGTGGGCAGACATGACCGACCCTGGAAATGCCCCTTGGTCAGGCATCGATAATCCAAGAATAAGGATTACATAGATGAATAGCAGCTTGCTCCCTCGTCATAATCCGCAAGGAATCTCATCATGAATTCAATATGACATGTAACGGGTCCACATACCCTAAACAAACAGCTCCAGCATAGCTGTCTTATACAAATACGCGGACTGGGGTTCGGATAACCAATCGATCCTTCAAAGAAGGTCCGCAGATCGAATGTGTAGGTGGGTCCATAGCGGACTTGTGCATGTTGCACTGTTTTATGTTTATGGCGTAGGAAAAGTTTTGTTTGATGTGAAACTTACCCTGTCGATGCCACAGGCAACGATCGATGCAGTAAGTTGTATAGCTCCACCTGCTACAACAAACTTCTGAGACTGTGGTTGTCACTTGAAGGACGGTAAGTAGGTAATAGTATCTTAAACGTCTTCACAAATTTTTTTCTTGGATCTGTTTTAGTACACTTACTTTGATTTTACATAACATACTTTGACAATTTTGATAAATTTTTACCACGTGTATAAACACTGATGCAGTACCGCAGCCATTGTTTGTAGGTACTTGTTTTTAAGCTAAAAGGACTTAATATCTTAACGTACAAAGTCCCCAACTAAAATTTGTAGCCTCTTAAATTTCCGATCTTTTTCACGCTCGGAAAAAATGTTAAAACAAATCAATTATAACTCGACGGCGGACTATAAATTTTGCTCGCCTTCTCGACTGCTACTAGTTTAGTTATTTCTAAAGCTATCGATAAATTTGATTACATATGTTTCTAAATAATTTGTTTGTTTTAGGATTTCTGATGCTTATCCTTATAATAACATTCGACATTAAACTGAACCGTGCCATATACAGGGTTTCTATAATGATTCATGCATCCAGGCTCTTGTGCAAATTATCAATTAAACCATTTTTCCGCCTATCACGAAAGCGAACACGACTATTGCTTTGGCAGATGTTTGACATCTGTCGATTGTCGAATTATTTGATATATTTGAAAATGAGAAAATACGTCGGAGTGTGCATTTTCAACATGTGCTGGCGAGTTTTGTATGATAATTAACTTTAAGTTTGGAGTTGTGGGATGACACGGTTTCGTCTAACTTTTAGGTTATGTATCGTTCAGTAAGCATGCTAAATTGTACTGTAGTGGACTTAAAGATGTATTCAAACCGCCGCAATGGTAAAACTCACAGTAAGAATCTCTACTAAGTTGCGTAACGCTAGCTGCACTACCGGGTATACTACAGGCAAGTTTAGTAACCTAGAAATTGTAAAAAGCTAAATTGTGGTGGTGCAAAATAGTTACGAAAGAACTACAAACATTAGAGTATCGAAAAAGACTGACATTGAATGTCTACGCTTTCAAATTTTTAGAAAATAATTAAGCTTATCAAGCCATGTCCGAAAACTGGTGAGTACAAAAAAACGGGTTTACAAGAGACGTAATTGTGTATATAGGTATATTAAGGTAATGTTGTGTAGTTTCGTAATTTATACAAACAAATTATTAGGCATTCCAACGAAGTGTCAAACGAAATCCAACATGGCCGTTGTGGGCAACCGTATGTTAGGTATAAGGTCATCAGAGCAAACAGGTTTATGATTGAAAAGTGCCAAGCTTTGTGTTTTTTTGTAAAGCTGTGAAGTTTTTTGTCCTTCTTTAAGTTATTATTAGTGTTTTTTTAAACAAAAATGCCTGTTACACGCTTTTTGGTTGGCTTTGGAAGTCAGTCACAGAGATGAGGAAAAGCTTTATTAAGAGGGGCATTTACTTGGAGCGATCGGGCAGAAATGTAAACTATGCAACCCATATTACCAGCGGGACATGGGATGTAAGAGGGTAGCCGATAGGTTGAAATCACGCAAAGATCGTACGAACAACAGACGGGCTAAACTAATATTCGGAAAATTGCTGACTGTAATGTGTGCATAAAAAGTAAGCATGCTATTAGTAACTTACTATGATATTATACCAGGTTATTCAAAATATGGAATAACCCATTTATTTCTGTAAATATGAACATTTCATTCTAACTGCATGTCGACTCTGATTTCTGGAGGAACTTTTATAATAATTTTCCTTCCGCCTCCCCATTGCTTCGTCAGACAGTAAATTAATGTGAAATAGGTTTTAACATTATGTCACGTGTATTTAGACATACAATCTTAGAAATTCAGTCATATCGGAATAGATCGTTTGTATCTTAGCCTCACAGTTCACTGGCTACAACGCGACGGACCTGGTGGGGATGGGCATTCGCATTTCGCTCTCGTAACGGAAGGGTTTGCGGTTTTAGATTTTTTGAATGTTTTTACTCATTTATCGTGCTCATGTTTTTGGTAGTGTACAAAGAAATATGTAGCTACAACGTGGAGTTCGAATTTTTCGTTTATGTGCCTTAGTTTTCGAGAAATAGCTCGCCAAATATACGCATTTTTAAGCAAAATATAACAACAAATATTTACATTACCCTACCAAATTCAGAAAAAACTCGAACTCTACGTTGTAGCTACATCTTTTGTCATGACGATGTCGAAATTTCACTTCGAAAGAGTTTCGAATAACTCGGTAAAATGTAAAACGGCAGGTGCTTAAAATGACCCGTTTCGCTCTAGGTAAACGCCCCTCTTAAGTTCTTGCTGTTTTAAAACAAATTTGTCACGGACAAAAAATAATTATCGGAGACGCGTGGACCCTATGCTGCAAATGTGAGAGACGATATGGCATAGAGTAGAGGTGTGCAGTTCGTGTCGTGAACGAACGAACGATGTGTACTATTCAGTGGCGCTACACTGAACGATCTAGTTCGTCAGGATAAAATGAACTAGTTCATTTTGAACGATGCAAGAGATTTGTATGATACTGGACTGAAACAGATACGCTGTATATATTACATCAACTGCAAGACTACGAAATGGGTGGGAAACGTCCAGCGAATTCGAACTATAGTTCATTTTGAACGATAAAATTGAACTAATTCAGTATAAAATATTCACCAAAATGAACTAGAACGCCCATCTCTAATGTGGTACTATTAAAAAGTGGAATGACTAATTGATATTAATTAGCTTTGAAAGGAAATAGAACCGTAAATTGTTGTAAAATCTTTATAAAAACAACAATTTCGTGGTTATAACTTGATATGCAATCATCAGTACTGTATATTGCGATTGTGCTTGTTGGAGTTTGACAACAGTTACAGAAAAGTGGCGCAAAAAATTCGGAAATCAACGCCGCCTTCATTGCATGAATTATTTACCTACAGAAACTTTGTATATCATGCATATAAAGAACTACAGAAATGTACACCAAATTCATAAGTTCTAAACTGACTGGCGACTACTCTTCAATGGGCATTATTATGACGATCTGCTTGCTAGATATGGTACTGTAAGCTTACACAGGAGAGTGTTAACCATTTAAATAACTGCAAAAATTTTGGGTAAATTAAGTTTTGCCCGTGACCCGTGATTCATGCATAGTCGGTGTGTTAATTTTGACCTTTATTCTAGCAGTATTACTGCAGTCAAGCAATGTATTCCTAAATTCAATTTTACACAGTCGGATACCCTCTTATTTGCAGCTGGAAGCAAACTCGTTTAACAGTGTTCTTAGTGATATGTAAATAACGTAACTAAAGTATAAGTTAACAAATCTTTCAGGTACTAAAGAAGATTCTGCAAAAAAACTTAATTTTGTAAGATGCTGTACATGAATCCATTCCCATGAATTTTGTCGTCAATATAGTGTGTGCTATTTACATAACAATGGCAGTATAAATGTCAGCGCCGCTTCGTACCGGACCGTGTCAACGTAAATTCCGTAAGCAGTTCTGCATGTGTTCCAAGTTTCGAAACGATCCGGCCCGCGGATTGTTCGTGTATGGTGCATTAGGGTCCCGCCTAATATCTTCGTTGTTGTTCACTATAACGGTTGTATTCAGTCGAGGAGTTGTATAATTGCGTCTTTTGGCGGTTGCAGTAGTAGTACGACAGTCCTGGATCTCTCGCGCACCACAAAGTGATTGTCTCTCCAGCGATAACCAATTATCTTGCCCTAGTACTGCTAAATTAAACTCTTAGTGTCCTACTCGGCTTGCTCACTAATTACTCCATTCTAGATTATTTCCATTCGGAATATGTAAATAGGATGAATTAAGTGCTCGTCGTGTTTGATACTGAGGTCGTGCAACAATCCCTACCAGCTCCAGTTAATGGTTTCACAGTTATATTCATAACCCCTGGCAGCAATGTTAAATCATTTCTATTTGTTTTGCCCGTCGTTTCGGGTTATCAGTAATTTACTGTAAAGGGTTTTCGATGGGTATCTACAGACGCATTAATTTCCGGGATTGGATGATATAGCATTTATTATGTGTGATGATCACGTCGCCGTTTATGCCTAATAGTCGCAAAAAATTAAACACCATCAATCTAGACGCCTTGTTGCTCGTAGCCCGCCCAATCGTGGTGAGCATAAATCAGTATCGATTGTTGAGGGACGAGCATTACGTTCAACAGTGTTTGAAAAAGGACTCAGTTCGATGCGTAAACTATTTACCAAGACACATTTTTATATAGATAAGAATGTCTTTATCACTTAAAGTTTATATTAGACAAGGATGCTGTTATGCACCGGTGAGTATATGTGATCAAGCGTGTAGTGAAACTAAATGACACGTCCACGTGTTGGTAGCTAGTCTGCGGAGTTTCGCCTAGATGGCGAGGAGGACATTAGCTCTCTTTTACATCTACGATGCGGTTAAGGTGAGAGTTTGCTTTGGTCATTTTATTCTGTACCTCTACCTGACGAACCCCAGCAGGGCTAAATTAGTCGTATAGTCAGAATGGATTAACCAGAACAGATTTTTTATTTTCTTGTCTAGTTCAAATCCGGCACAAACGCTTAATCAGCGAATAACTAATAACTATTTGTGTCTATGTGTAACGAAGTAGAAGTGGAATTTCGWTGGAAAGCAAGACTAGGTAAATTTAAAGGTTGACATGTTGTTTTCCGGGCTGGTTCCCACCAACGTGGGAACCAGCCCGGAAAACAACATGTCATCGACCACGGAAGCCTTCAAACCAAATTTGAAGGTTGTTTCTCACTGGATTTGAACCCAGGATCTGTTGTATGACGGGTTGTTACCGAACAAACGATTCTGTAGCGACCCTGTTTTTGCGGGCGAATTCAACCTTTACGGTTTGTTGTTAGGTGGCGTCACATGTTAAATGAATGATTTATAGATAAGTTAATAAGTAAACACAATGTGACACAGTTTCGTGTTTACTGGGTAAGCGTTAGGTTTTATTCTCTTTTCAAATAATAAAACTACAAATAATCGTAGATAGAAAGAGCTGAATGTGGTTTGAATCTAATCGAAACAATAACAAATAACCGTATCCACAATATTGTAAGTTACAACAACCTAAATACCTATTTCAGCAGTGAAAGTGACTTCCACTGAAATTTCGGTGAGGAGAATATCTTCCGGTTAATCCGGCCAAAGTTCAAGAAGTCACCTTATTTTTCTACTGAAGATGACAGCTTAGCTGCTCAAATACGTATTTAGATTATTGTAATTTATAATATTGTAGTTAGGGTTATTTTTTATTGTTTCGATTACAAATAATCGGCAGGTATCCAAGCCTGTCGAATAATAATCAAAGGCAACTTGAATTTTATAAACATATCAAAAATAAAAACCAATATCAAAACGCTTCTTCTCGAAACCGGTGTATCCTAGCGACATAAAACAAGAATACGTTTTTCTCCAAAAAAAGACTAGAGTTTCTGTATATGGATTCAAAAATGCAAAGGGTTTTGTTAAAAAATGAACAAATGACCACCCTCCCTTCCCAATGATACGGTACTGACCGTAATTAGAAAATCGTGAAAAAAGTGGTAGTTTTAATGCAATGAGCTTGATCGCTGTGAATAAGAGTATTTTTAAGACATTCTGAAAATTTGACAGTCCGGCGCCATTTCTAAACCGCTGTAGCTCCTTTAGGGAGCATTTTTGTGGCTAGGTGGATTATGCGAAATCAACTTAAAATCACAAGTATTGCACAAGTGCGGAGAACTTTTACATTCTTAATTTTAGACCATGCTCAACGTTTTTGCGCAATAAGGCGAAACTACCATATCGTAGCAGCTATTTCACTTGAAGTACGTGTGTAATTTATATCGTCGCCGTCGCGGCAAAATAATGTCAATGTGGACGATATGCCCAGTCTACTGCAGAAACCTTTACAAATTCAACTTGAGAACATTTTTACTTTAACATCAAGCCTAATTTGAATTTCTTAAAGTGTGGCACCCTTAATAATTATTTAAAAAGTTTGTCGTTGATATTTGCAGTATGTCAGTGCTCTCTTGTTTATAAAAGCATGGAGAGCACTTGCTTACCATGTTTTGACCAAAAGTTAAGACTAAATGAAATGAAGAAGCACGAAACTGACAAATTATATAGGTATGTTTTCTCTGCATTTTCAGTTTTTATTATGATATGTTTACTTCGATTGAGTGTGAGTAAATCTGTAAATGTTTAGTGTCTTTCTTAATCTAACAAATAAGTGTCGTATGCAACCAACCTTTCTGAGCCTTTCGATGTATTACAAAATCAAATACATCACCATCAAGTTAAATTAATTTCAATTTCTTATTTATTGAGCTTTGTAAACGTCTGCTATGTCAAAAAAGTTTTTCTGCTTCTTGACTATCAAAATATTTGTTTGCCAACCAGAATTTGCCAAAGAGGTGAACTCATGTAGTGAACTTGTTAATTTGTCGGCTCGTTTATCGGCTAGGGCTACCACTACTCTTCCGGCTACTGGTAAAGATATTAGAAATAGAATACTGGTTGATAATTTAGTCCAGAAATGACTCATCAAGTTGAGCTTAATTTTAAAGAATGGGCCCAGTCAGCGTTTGAAACAAAAGAAATCGTTTTGAGCCATTTTTTTAAACACTGCACTCATTTTCTGTATTCGATTGTCTACTCTTAAGCCAAGACAAGTGTAGGTCTGGAAATGTCAGTATTTGCTCATATAATATTGCCACTATTGCCAAACCTGACTAAAAGTGAAGAAAACCTGTCTCCAAATTTATCTCTAAAACGTAATGATAGGTAAACACAGCAACAAAGTGACCAAAAGAAAACACAAACAAAAACAGAGGTTAGCATGATAAAAACATGAATTCATACCATTGCGTTAAAATAAGATGAAGTTATTAGAAACTGCTTGTGTAACTATTTACATGTTTTTAATGCTGTGTAGAACAACTAAGAGCCCACGTATTTTTTGTTGTTGTTGAAAAGTTGTTTCCGTGATTCCCAATTAAATATTGATGCATTTTACACCACTTAAAACATTTCTGGAAGCCCTTAGGACCAGGCTGACAATCACAACAAAATTTAACGTAGCATAGCTGGTTTCGTATGTGTGAAATTATAAGTTTGATGAGAATAGATAAGACGAGCAACGGAATTCGTGGTTGACGAACTTACCGCTGCCGCTGCCGGGCTGCATTTTCGTTTTAATTAGCTAATCTATATAACAATCAGTCGGTCATGTCCAGCGGGCAATCCGTAAATCACCTCCTGAAAAAATGTAGCATAGCATTGTGTTATCAAAGTCAACCTATTTTTAGAGTCTGACTACTAGGGCTCTCAAGTAACGAAATGAGTTTATTGAATACCAAAGTAATCTATAATTCCTTTGAAATGTTCCATTCCTGTTCCTTCGCCTTGAAGTTTTCCAATAATGGGATCAGAGAATTGGATAAAATTTGAATTAATGATAGCAGGTTCTTGACATGATTGAATTTGTCGGAATTCAGGTAAATAATCGGTTTGCCGAGCATCTGAAAATCATTTGTTAATGGAGGAACAAGTGAAGGCGGGCCTTAGTTTTCCACCGGTTCGGGTTTGTAATTAATTGAAGCAGGCTGAGTAATGGATGATGTTTGCCAAAGAACGAGGTGATTCGGGGAAAGAGAAAGTGGGCCAATTATCCGTAAAATGCGCCAATATCTGCACGGATTGAATTGATAGCTGGGACGGCAGAGCGATGTTTCTCATCTCATTCGGCCTAATCGACGAGGGTTAAGGACAAACTACCAGATATGGGCTATTCACCTAAATGCAGCGTGGAACGAAATTCAGACTTGCCTTATTTACGTCAAGGCTTATCTCTTAAAATACAGTGTTCTCACGTGCAATGATGCCATAATAATTTTTATAGCAACATGGTGAAATACAAAAGAGTTGGTAATTTGGACAACAATTCTATTGATGAAAAAGCACATTTACCTTGAAATCTTTTTACAACTGAAACTGATAGAGGTGGCTGCATTGTACCAAAGTATAGATGCGTAATTTATAATGACAATAATAGAATAGCAATTTAATACATGCACAGAAGCGTGAAACAAGTCAAACATTACACCCATGTATGATTAGAATTTAGAACAATACCGAAATAATGATAAATAAACATGTTAAATAGACACATCAAATAATACTCTAAAGAATAGAAACAAAACTTGTGAAGATGACTTTTTAGACATTTTTGAAATTGTATTGCTGGTTGATTACCAATATCATTTGGAATTACGCTGTAAGTCCTGGTTGCTTGATGTACTGCATTTCTTTGGATTCTGGATGTCGTTGCTTGAAGTAATTTAAGGTAGCCATCCTTCAGGTCCCGCGTCCAGTAGGAGTGATCGTGTTCGTGTTTACCTACTAGATTCATCCTAGCAAAAAACGCACACTCAAGCACATAACAGCGTATACGGTATTTTTTATTTTTCAATACTCAGGTTGAAGACACTAACGTATGCATCGCTTCTGCAGAACGAAAATGCGTTTGACCTCTACACTTCTTCCCCAGAACAAGATGCCATAACGTAAATGGGAATGTAGGTACGTAAGCGAAGTAGGCGCTTAGTCCAGCCTTGATGCTAATCTCCGATGCCACAGTGCGGAGAGCATAATTAAATGGACCAATTTTCTTAATATATGAGGTTTCCAGGATGTAACTAGCCTGTCGTAGATTTAGTAGCATTTTTCTATTTGCCACGTTTAGCAAAGGTGCGGCAGTGAGAAGGGATAGTCTGGCCTAGCTATAGTGCGCTGCTGTGGGTGCATACTATCGAAGTAGCCAGCTTTAGGACCTGTTGCCGGTGGACTGGCACCTCCAAGTAGCTGTTGGCTGTGTATATTGGATATTGGCATCAGCTTCTTCTTGAAGGAGCTACCACGCTACCAGCGTTGTTCACCTGAAGCCGTGCATCGAAGCCGCAATAGCCTTCAACGATAGATCGGCTCGAGCCTGTCGACGAACTCCTTTGTTTGCCGTCGTTACGTCATCGTCGCCGAATGCTGAGGAGGCCGGACAGATTTAATTCTGAATTGTGGATCGCAGTAGGACTTTTCATTTATTTAATTGAATCTTGGATGCTTTGAGTTAATAAGTACTTTATCGCTGAGCTCAGGGTTGTTTTTCTCTGCCCCTGACCACTCGCCTGCCTTTAAAATATAAAAAAAGAACCCCACTCTCCAAATAAAATTCAATGGCTTTACCTAGTTTTTAGGTAATCTACAAGGTACAGAGACTATCAAGCATTATATCCAGGAAAATAGTGCTTTTTGTTGAGATAAGTGATTTCACTTGCATGTCTACGACCAGTTCGGTTTTAGACACTGAGAATTGCATCAAATTCTTTTTATTAACATTGAATACTAAGTTGTTATCTCTAATTTTTACTTGAAATTTCCCTGGTGCCGTGATAATTACGCTCGTGTCATCCGCTGGTGTACAGCAAAAACAGAAGCGGGCCAAGTATTGACCCTTGAGGTACCCCTCTAAGTACCACCCTAGCGTTTGATGTGATAATGGTACCGTTGCCTCCTCTTGCCACCACCTGCTGCTTACACACCTCTAAATCCCATCAGTTCCATTTTAGAAAGAAGTATTTTGTGGCCTACTCTGTCAAAAACCTTCGACAAATCTAGAAACATTCCCACTACTGTCTGTTTGTAATTCATAGCACCCAGTATCCTGGACAGAAGCTGGTAAATCGTAGCTGTAGAACGGATTTTTTATACCCACTTTCACTGTTACTTAATATATAGATATTGCCTTCCATAAATCGATTTAGTCTGGTAAATGAAATTATTTCAAATATTTTGGAAAATATTGACAATAAAGCGATATGTCTTTACTTAGATATGTCTCTTTGTTGTCCCCCACAATCAGATAAAGCTAGAGTATCACTGCACCCTCATAGTTTTCTAGTTTTCCATACTTACACAACTTCTATATGATTTCAACATTTATCTGCTGAAACTTTTTATGCTACCTACAACATAACTAGTTATCTACAAATAATGCAAAATATTCAATTTCTTTATTTATGATGAAGAAATATTATACCTTCATATTTTATTTGATGCTATCATGTAATGTCAGTATTCCTGGTACTGGTTCAGTTTCATATTGCCTTATCAAATAAAAAATATATACTAGGTGACTGCGAAAGTGATGTCTCTGCTTAAACCCATAATACGTTATAACATTTTAAGATTTCGTTTTTTTTTATTTTCACGATGGTTTGTTAAGCAAAAGTTTACGTACGTCTATAGAGTATTCAAAAACATCTAGGCGCCTGGCGATTTATCAGTCATTTAAAAGAAACCAATTTTTGCAGCACTATTTATAGGTTGTATCAGATTGAGTTAGATCAGTGCACTAGATTATTGTTCACTTATATCCGATAAACGGCGAAGTAGAGCCAGTGACGCCGAATGGAGTCCGGATTTTGAGGGTCTTATTTTTTAAAGAAAATAAATTGTACTACTGTTATATTGTTGTTGATATGCTGTAGTTTAGTTTAACACATCTCTTCCAAAATCACATTGTATACTGACAAAACGCTTCAAGCTATAATCATTTCTTAGGGATCATAACATAATAGTTATATTATTACATTTTAGGTAAACTAACAACCAACGCAAAAAGTACTCTAATGAAAAGAAAAGTCTAGGAACTGAGATGAACCGTTTCGCTGCGAAACTTTTACACATTAATTAGAAAGCTTTTTGAACCAGAAAAAATGGATGTTTTAATGATGAATAAGTATAGCATACAACATTCCAGGTATTATAAATAGTCTAGACTGAGACAATACTTCCGTGTTATTATGCGACAAGCTTGAACACACGATCTCTCTTGTGTTAAGAAATGAGAAACATCAGATGGGTAAACCATCGTAGTGGCTAATCAAACTCCAAACGTATTCGTAAGAAACACTTTTTAAGGTTTTTATCAGCTTTTATTCGATTGGCTTTGAGAGAATCATTAATTTTATTTACATAATCCTTCATGAAAGTATTAAGTTACCGACTGAGTTAAGTAGTTTAACAAGTTGTGCCGCGTCCGAGTTGTTGAGCTGCAGTTCGATTTTCAGATTCAGCTGTACTTACGTATTATCGCAGTCTATTCAACCAGTTGGTACAACTTTCCTAAATCGAATCAAAATATAGCGGCTATACATATGAACATTTTATAATTTATATTGTACTGAATGTTATATATATATATATATATATATATATATATATATATTCAAGTTAAAAAAATAATAACTGTACATCAAACATTTATAAAGGGTTTAAGGAGAGCTAATTCTCTCAGTCTTACATCTGCGGACAGAATGAACTGCTTGCTTGTATTCCTCTACTTTCCTGTATCACTAATTTAAAAAAGTCCCGTATTGTGGTGCCAAAACGTTGTTTTTAAATGCAATAAAKTCGTTATTTTGAGAATTGGAAAATCTTATTTTGATGTTGGTTAGGCACAGAATCGTTTATTTATTAGAAATTAGCTTAACGATAGAAGAATCTGTTGATTTCACTAGCTTCCTTTGCAATAAGCGACACCATTTGATAAATGCTGATATGACTTAATTGCCACAGTGGTTTTCGGTGTTAGACTATACAGTGTGATTTAACTTGCCAGATCAAAGTTTAGTTTAGGGGTCACGAGATTATTGGTTCTTTAGTAAGCGGATTTGTAAACGATAGGCCCGTGAATGTGCAACAAGATAAATAGCTCATTCATAGGCATGACAGTAAGAGACCGTCTTTCTAACGTATCTCAAAAAGTGTGCCCGTCGGCTATAGATGGTATACTGCAGAAGCCACACGTCACACAAACCAAAGTTTATTTTATGTCTACTCTTTTAGCTATTTATTATGGTATTGATGCGGATAAATATAAGACTAAAGTATCATCATGTGCTGGAGTTCAGTTGAAGTGAGGTTCAGAGAACTATGGACTAATTTTATCAACCTCAAAGCTAGCCTTTATAATATATTAGCTGTTACCATTTAACACAAATAATGTGTTTTGACAAGCATTTCTTATCTACACCAAAGTCTACATCGCTTGCGGCGTCTATGCATAGTTGTCATTATAGTTTCTGATAGTTTCATATCTGTCGTTGAAGGATTTGGCAGCTATGACGATAATGAATATATAGCCAGAAGAATACACCAAAAGTAACAACGAAATTAGCAATTTCAGAAGATTTATATATAAAGACCATGGGCTCTTCTCTCCCAATGTAATTCTCCTTCATCGTTTGCAGGTATTCTGTTTTAGGCCAAATTATTATTCATTGCCATCTAATTTTTTACTAACATCATACCAAGCCTTTGATAAATAAGCAGAGCCGGTTCTGTGTTATACTCTCTGCACTAGTCCTAAACGAGCTGTAACAACAGGGAAACAGAGCTGTCCGTAGTTGGTTACAGTGCAGACAGCATAGCATAGACATGCATTTTAATGTCGGCACTTGCCCGCCTGCAAAAAGTGCCGTGGGCCCTGCAGGGGCATGCCAACTTGGCAAAATACACGTCGCTTCCTTTAGGAAGTAGTACCCATTGAGGCAGCCAGGTGGCTTTGTCATCATGGCAGTGTAATTCTAATAAATGGCGTTACCATCTATTTTTCTATTAATATCAACCAAGCCTTTGGTATGCAGGCAAAACCAATTCAGTGCCATGCTGTCTGCACTAGACCCAAACTACACCGACGAGCTTTAACAACAGCAAAACAGATCTGTCTGTAGTTGGTTGCAGTGCAGACAGCATACCATAGGCATGCATTTTAACAAACCGCTAATATTTCCTAAAATGCAAAAGGAATGTACATAATTAAATGTAGGACAGAAAAGAGATAAGTATAAATGTGAAAGATATAGATATGTATATATGCATATATCTTAAACAAAACCAAAGTTACACAAATACACTAAAAGAATCGCGCTCCTTATTCTACCCGTAGGATTAAAAATAATGATTAACACAAGCAGTATTTCTTACAGTTTTAGAAACATTGCAAGTGCAATACAATTGGGATTTATATCACTGCTCTTCGCCAATTACAAAAGTGGAACAGAATGATTTAAATGATGCACTATTCTCAACATCTTACACAAATGAAGCCACAAGTCTCCATTAAAGAAAAACAAAACGTGCGGAAGCGGTTGACAGATGATAAAGTAACGCTACAGGTATAACTAAAGTTGTAAAGTTGAGATTAAAATTCACGACTGCTTTAAACAAGTAGCAGCGGCTGTGCAGCTAAAAATTAAAAACTGCGAGGAGCAAAAACAAAAACTTTGAACCCTAAACAATGTTGTAAGCTGAAACTCGAGCGCTTAGGTGTCCGCGTGCATCCGGTTCGCATTAAGGACGTCGGCGTCGCGAACTGTTAAGACGTCTTTAGAGCGTCACGAAGCGCTAACGTTCCGGAAATAAAAGAGTGGAACTGTCAACCGAAGTGGCAAGCACGGAGAGAGGAAATACGCCTCGGCTTTGTACAGTTTCTCTGCATTCTTCTTAGCCGACCCTTATACTGTTCTGTCGGAAGACGTTTGGTATATCCCTAATTTGGTTGTAAAGACGACTGACTTTTGATGGAGCAGCACCTGTGCATCAACTGGTCTGTTAAATTCACTGAGCGTTTACTGGAGTGTAAATTTCACAGAACAGTAACGAATGCGATTAAGAATATAAGTGGAACCATTTATAATTTTCAAACAACTATATCCAAGAACTTGAAGTATACAAGGAACTAACCATCCGTAAAAAACACCGATAAGACACAATGCGTATTCCTACTTCTTAAAAAAGCGAACGATCTCAGGGTTATTAACTAGTTATTTAGGGACCACCTTAATAATAAAATACTTAAGTTTCTCCTGTTATGATGTTACATACTAGTTACTTCTTTCAGTATCACTGCGTCGTGAGACCGATTGTACTATTACACATATATTCAAAGTCTCTTTAAAGAATAGTAATGACTGGTCTTTAAACAATAAATAAATATAGCCACGACGACATTACAGTGGTTCAAATAAGTAACATTAAATAATTACTTATAGACAACACGGACTAATAGAAACACACATATGAGAGCCATGGATGAAGCTAGATTCTACTCAGTTAAATCTTCCTTCTATAGAATGCTAATAATACTTTCTTCAATAATAAAGGTTGTAAGAATGTTTTTAATCCTTAAATAGTAGATGTCGTAACTGCATAATCGAAATTGTTTTTTTTTGCATATAGTACAATTAAATAGGGTAAAAATAGTAAACCTTGGAATGAAGGATACTAAGCTATCAACGAGCTATACGTTTTATAAGTTATCTCAAAAGTCTCATACCTATAATCTTGTGGAGGAAATTATATACCTACTTCATAAAAGCAAAACGCTTTCGACCACTAAAAAGTGGTCATCCTCAGTGCAATATTAAAGAAGGAGAATAAAAAATATGATTACTAGAAACAAGTAGTGATGGGGGTAGTATCCACAGCTCATTATATTATTTCGTATCAGCGCCATCTGTGGACGGGAGTTGCAGGCGTGTAGATACGGTTTTGCAGGACACTGCAAGAAGTGATCCTAGCGACAGACAGATGGCGGTAATATCGGTAGAATGTACTCGAAATATAGTCTGAGACAGAAAGGGCGCAGGCAGAAACTACCAATACAAAGGGCGGCCTGGCGCATGGTGGGAAGTCTGAATTCTAATGAATTCTATCAAATGAGCAAAAGGCTAGGGAAAAAGGTGTTTTTAGRGCTAGATGTGTGCAGTATCTATAGAGGCTTAGTAAATTAGTGGTGTTAAAAACAGCAGTGATTTGAGCTAGTGGTGTATAGACTTAGTGTATTTGATACCAGTGTTATAAATAAAAGGAGTCAAGTCAGAAATCCGCGGTTTTCCAAGCCTGTAGTCGTAACAATATAAATGCTAGGATGATCTCGTTATCTTGAGTAGGAAATCCAAAACCAAATGACTATTTAAAAATACTATGGTTAACAATAGATGTAACAATAAATAATTAATATTTAAATGAATGCTAATTGGCCATTATCTTCAATATCCCTCAATTCTTCTGACTTATTTCATTATAATTCATCTTAGGGGCGACTTTTTTGAAAAATCCTACGTCTTGATTGGTCTCTGTTTGCTTCTTCACATCCATTGCCGCACAACTTTCCGCGCAATATTGACTAAAAATCTTCTGTTGATTTGGGAACAAAATTTCTGTAATGTGCATTATACCATCCTCTAGTCACTCTAGCTAGATCAGGCCAAAAACTATGCATGGTGTGTTTTTTCAAATTTCAATCGGTCTTTGTTCCTTCGCGTGGTTTGAAATTTTTGGTCAACAATTTTTAGGTGAATTAAAACAAACTATACCCCTCCTCACATAACAAAGTGATTGTGGTCACATACTGTATATTGAAGAAGATTTGGCCATAAATTGCAATAAAATAGTAAACCAGTAAAAAGATCCTATTCTAAATACATTATTTGTTTTTGTTTACACGGTTTGCCCACAGATGGGCAAGTCTCTGAAAATGTGAAGCCATATTACAATAAACGAGATCAGTTGCATCTTGGGCATGGATGTTTGTTATGGGAATATTGCATGGTAATTCCATCGAAACTTCAAGAACGTGTATTGAAAGAGATTCGTTTTGCTTGTTTGTGGCCTAACATTGACTTGGATATTGAAAAGTTATGCCGTTCTTGTAAAATTTGTTATAAAACTAAATCAAACCCTCTCAAAGGTAGCAATGCATTCATGGCCGCCCAGTAATGCTCCCTGGTCAAGATTGCGTATTGATTTTTGGGAACGCTTATTAATAAAGGAAAATCAGCAATTAGTATTGTTAATAGTCATTACCGAGCTTGTACTAAACGGATAGACGTTTACAAAATGAAGGCGTGCACTTCTAAAAAATACCATTAAAGTTTTAAGGGAGGTGTTTTCGATATTCGGATTACCTAGTAAAGGTGTTTTTGATAACGGGCCCCCTTTTACTTCCGAAGAATTCAAAAGATTTTTTCAATTGAATGGTATTAGATACATTCGTGCTACACAACATCACCCGGCAAGTAACGATGCCGCAGAAAATTGTGTGCACAATGTCAAATTGGCATTACAAAAAGCACATTTGGAAAATTAGCGATGGATCAGGCATTAATTATTAGACTTTTAATTGCTTGCTGTATTCCACTACAGGCTATTATCGCTATGCGCCCAGCTGAAAGTCTCTTTCACAGAAAGTTGAAACTAGACTAGATTTATTACTTCCCAGTGATTCTAAAATTAGAGAACACATTGTAGTTCAAAATTACTAGGGCTCTAGTAATAAAACTGTAGATTTAGGTGATCATACATTTAGTTGGACAGAGGGGGAATTAACAGGTAAACGAGATTCACTCATGCATGATATAAAAATGTCCGATGTAATGGAACGATTTGTTGCCCGCGGAGGTCTACCAAAGGTTGTTTAGTCTGATAATGGTACCAATTTTGTTTCTTTATCTCCCCACGCTCACACCACTTTGGAGATTTGTGGAAGTCAAACATAAGGAATATCAAGCGTCAAATTATATAACGTCATAGGATGACATACGAAGACTTTCAAACTATGCTGGTGTAGGTGGAATATGTATTAAATTTCCGTCCTATGGCTAAAACAACATTCAAAAATACTTACTTATGTATCTATATTGCTCATCGAGATATTGAGAACTGAAGAAATCTTACATTTTT
The DNA here is from genome assembly GCA_025024175.1 of Rhyzopertha dominica. Lineage (NCBI taxonomy): Eukaryota > Metazoa > Arthropoda > Insecta > Coleoptera > Bostrichidae > Rhyzopertha > Rhyzopertha dominica. Next base: position 16,818,790 of record QCXZ01000001.1, read on the forward strand.
CATAAGTTGGCTATAGCTGTAAAACAAAAGACGATATAAAAATGACGATAGTATAGCTCAACTCACAACAAAAAAGGTAGTATGTCGAAACCGCAACACTCTAGCATTAGTAGTTACCCTATTACAATTACAACGAAAATGGGACAACCTGTACATGTTTCGCTACAAGCGTAATTGTCCAAGAACGGGACCTACGCTGCATTTATGTGTTAACGTGACCACCTGCTTGATGTTGTACGGAACTTTGCGTCAAAAGGTATATAAACAACTTCGAGATTGAAAGCAGCAACCGTGTAAGCGAAAAACCACACCCTAAATCAGGGAAGCTTACGTTTGAATTATTAACTACATTGAATGTGCCACGGCAGTTCATTTTAATATATTCACAGCATCAAAAATCTGCTGAGGGATTACCTCCCCGAATGCAACTAATGCCCCGGTAGGAAGTCTGAATTTATGGTTGGTTTCAGGATTAAAAATGTTTTATAAAACCTGGAAATGTGAAAGCATTTCCATTCGTTTTTGTTTAGAAATATACCATTTAAATTGTTCACCCGATAAGAGGAATTACCGCCCCTCTAGAATTACTTTTTAGGCAAAAATTAATCCGCATTCGTACATTCCGGATATATCTAAAATGCATACTCGTATGTAATAGAAATAGAGGTACCTATATCGATTTGGTTTATGTGTATTGTTTCTAGTATTTAGAATAGCATTTTTACTAAAACGATATCACATTTTGTTTAAGATTTTACAGCTTAGCAACGTGAGTGTACAAAAATCCGTGTGCATTCGTAAAGAATAAGACTTAAGTTCTAAGGTACATTTTTGTTCATATGAGTACTTAAACTTTTTGGTGGAAGCTTTTCAGTATCAAATTACATACTAACTCCAGTTAGGAAGTACTTGTTTGAGTATTTTGTACGCGGGATATTTATATATATTTTCATTTTATCGGAAAATTATTATTACGATCACACAACTAATTCTGTGCATGGTTAAGATTATTATAGCAACTACTATTATGGTTTACAGTTTACGATGTGAATGAAGAAGATTACTTGATCTAAATGTGTTAACTGTTTTAACAACGCTTACTTTCTTATCTGCAATTGCGAGAAAATGTATCTATGGATCGCGAGGTTGCGTGAATGGCCATAGATGTTATTCGTCCTGATGTGGCACATACAGTGCGAATAGGCAACTTGTAATAAATTCAGTAGGATACAGTGTTCACCTTTTCAGTACACCGTTGGAAAACAAGAAACAATAAAGAGAATTTTTGAAATTGAAATGCCAGTGCGTTGTAATATCAGGTCGCTTTCTGATACAAAATATATATATTTATTGTAAAATAAAGTTCAGGTTCTGTTTGTTCCTTCAGCATTTTTATTTTTATTGGGACAAGGGAAAAACCACATCTTTGTATACGGTGGCATAATCCGGTAAATGTGGATAAGCAAAACTTTTCCATGTCGTGGTAGAAATGTCKCTTKATTCTCTCCATCGTCGTTGAAAATACTTTAAAGCTTTGGATTTTTTCTTGTTAATTTTATTTGAAGAAACGAGTTCACTTTGATTTCAGTTATAATAGTTTCTTCTGCGGAGGTCTCGTTCTGATCTATAAATGGGTCTACTTGTACATTGTTACAGTTTAATTTTTCAGAAGGGTTTTATACAGAAATTATCCGTCTTCTTTATTTTTCCGAATGTTTACAAGTGATATAGTTGAGTTGGTTGCCTATCTTTCCTGGTTGGAGAATCCAATATTTTTCCTTTTATAGCATTGTCTACCGTAAAATTATTTTAAGATGTGTATTGATCCTTATGACGTGGACATTTTGTTAGAAGCGGTATTTTACTCTAATTGTCTTTCCGTGTGAATCTGCTCTAGAATGCTTTGCAGGTTATTGTTTACAGTCTGTAGGTCGGTTCTTAGAGTCAAGGTTGGTCTTATCATCCGGTTGGTAAAATCTGAAGGACCCTAGGCTGTCGACCTCTATCTGATGACTTATCTAAAACAGTGATTCATTCTGATTTTGGCTGGTGTAAAAGTTTGCCACATTTTTGGTTTTACCTGTGGATAACGGGCACTATACAGTTGTGTTTCCGAACAGAAAATTTTAATGTTGGAAGGCCTTAGTGGGATCATTTAGTGCCGTTAGAATAAACTTTTCCTGAGCTTTCGGGGAGTAAAAGCCAGAATACTTGCTGTTTTTTCATCAGAGCACATGGTCTGGTCGAACACCAGGTATGTACCTCATCGATAGTCATCCAACTTTTCTTCCTGTATAAATTGAATTTCTGATAAGAGTAATTCATAATGGCATATGTATTTTTAGGCCAGTTTTTCTGGGTTCACAAATCTTACCTGACAGTGTTTCATCTGAATCACGTTGGCTGTAACCATTCAGGCCCATTTTTCTTAATCTGACCGTGGATTAGTAACCTCCAGCCAGTGTTCCATCTGTATACTTCGGCTGTAACCATTCAGGACCATTCCTCTTCATCTGACTGTGGATTAGTAACCTCCAGGAAGCCAGTGGAAAGCCCGGAGTGACCAGGAATCAGATCTCCACCATAGGGGAAACAGATAAGATTAGTGATTAGACACTGTTGAGTAATTTCACCGCATTTACAATAACTGCTTCGTATTTTCTCTTTTCCTTCGTGTACATTTTAAGATTAGTGATTGGACATTATCGAGTAATTTCATCGCATTTATACTAATTGCTTTGTATTTTCGCGTTTCCTTTTTGGTAACATTCTAAAAATAATGATTAGACATTGTTGAGCAATTTTACCGCGTTTTCAATAATTGCAGTGTAATTCCTTTTTTTTTCTTGCTTACAATTTTGATTGTTTTTGTGTTGTTGCTGCAGGCCTTTGCAGCAAATATTTTCTTAATAGTTGTGTAAGCGAAGCGTGTGAGCCCAGTACAGCTGTAGCGGGTGACCCAATAGGGTTTCATTTTTGTTGTATCATCACATTTTTTTTTGTGTAGCTTTTCATTCTTGTGTATGCCATAAAGTCTGGCTACAATTTAAGTACATTAAATTAAGTTAAGCTTTGGAATATTAAAATTTTGATAGTATATTTCTTTTGTTGACTTTAGCGGAAAGTATAGTTGTAATTATTATTAATTGTTTTTTTTTGGTGTTCCATAAGAGAATTTTAAATTATCTAACTTTWCTTACCTTGAAATTCTGTAGTTTCCACAGCAGTTACTTACCTTTTTGATTCACTTTAGTTGTACCTGGTGTATATACTTTCTTGGGTGGGCATGTTTGCCTGTACCAACTATACACTTACGTAATAAAGTACATCTTGTGTTGCACTGGACTTTATGGTTGTTCTTGTATTGTCTCATCATCGTTATTGTTGACCTCGGTGACCACATATTTGTCAGTTTCCCGAATTGATTGACGTGAAGTTAGGTGAGGGTGTCGGGGTTGCCAAATCTTCGTGCGGTCCGCGATTCGGGTGGCGCTCTTCGAATATCGATAATTATTAACGTTGTTACTACGAGATAGAACCACGCCCCGTTCAACCCTGGGTAAGCTGGGCAAACCGCGCAACCTGGATCCCCCCCTACACTAATAAGTTTTTTTCTTGGTCCTCTCAAGTAGAGGCAATTTAAGAACGTGGTAATACCAGTGTCCTCGGTGCTAGTGTTTGAAGTGCGTTTGTGAATTTCTGAATTACTTTGAATTTTGTTTTGTAGTTTCTTTTCATAATTTGTTGGCTACCAAATTTAGGAAGGTAACAAAATTGGCGCCCAACTTTGTTGTTGTGTTCTTCTTTTTTTGTTTTTTCTTCTCCAGGGAGGGGGGAGAAAATAAATAGTTGCACTTTTTATGTGTATAAACGTCTTACATTTATTCATTTCTTTCTTTGGTAACTAATTACAGTATGGACGTGAACAGATTATTAAGTGACGAATTAAGTTACGAATTAGTAATTCGCGATTGTAGCGAGGGTCGTACGGTGGAAGAAAAAAGAAATTTGCTTCGCGCCGCGTTGCGTCGTGACGATTCGCAAGAACATGAATTAACAACGGTACGAATGGACCCCAAACAGGAATGTACGATTTGTACAATTAAGCTTGACGAATTGTCAGGCCATATAGAAGATTTCGATATCTCGAATAAAGAGAACGACTATAGGCGTATTTCTACGCGTTTAGAACACGTGCGTCAAAGATTGCATCGAATCGATACGGCCGCATGTATAAACGCTCTGGAAAGGGTAACAGAGCTGTTAAAAATTCTAGAACAACTTAGGAATCGCCTTGAGCAAGTCTATAGAAATTGTGAATCAGGTGGCTCTATAATGGATCAGAGGAACGAACCGTTGCATCAGTCATTAATAGATGAGCCGATAACTCTGCTCCCAGAAGTAACAAATGCCCAAGTTAATCCCACTATACCAGCAGGGGGAAACAACAATGCTCCAACCAAAGAGTCCACACCTATCCATCGCACTCGTGAACAAAACTCAGCTCGCCAGGTGGCATGGGCTGGTTCATTGCATCAAGAACCCTCTGGTACTCAGGATAAATACCATCACACTGAGGCGAATTCATTCACAGCAAAATTGCGAGACCTCAATTTTTCTAATGCATGGGGAAATACACAAATAGGATACAGTCAACCTCATAGTTCTGTTGTACTGAGCAAGTGGAAGGTGGCATTTGATGGGACATCAAGCGTATTTTCATTTCTCGAACGAGTAGAAGAAATGCGGCAGTCGCGAGGAGTAACAAAAGATCAATTGCTTCGCGGTGCAGCTGAGCTCTTTAGTGGCGACGCCTTGACCTGGTTCAGATCGATCAGACATCGAGTGGGTGATTGGGATGACTTAGTTGGACGTTTAAAAGCTTCATTCTTGCCACATGATTACGAAGAGAGTTTATGGAGCGAAATTAGAAACCGAACGCAACATCCATCGGAGAAAGTAGTAGTATATGTCGCTATCATGGAGAATCTTTTTAATCGCCTACCTGTTCAACCGTCAGAGGAGAGCAGGATAGCGATTGTTAAAAGAAATTTGCAACCCGACTATCTAACTCACTTAGCCTTGCAGCCGATTTCATCAATGGAAAAATTAGTGGACGTGTGTCACAGGCTGGAAGAGGCCAAGATAGTTGCTTCACGATATAGACTACCTCCGACAAGCGGAGCCAATTTAGTTGAGCCTGAATTATCGGCTACAAGAGCACGTGGCCGAACATCGTCTGTGCATGAAATTTCAGAGGCTCAGCAAGTTCGCGGAAACGATACTCCTCAGGCTCCATACACGGAACCAAGAATGATAACAACTTTAAAACCGATTGTGGCTGAGGTAAACTGCTGGAATTGCAGATCTCAGGGACTTCTCCATAAAGCTTGTGTCCAACCTAAACAAAAGTTTTGTTATCGATGCGGATTATCTCAGGTGACAGTACGTACCTGCCCTAAATGTTCGGGAAACGGCGCTTCGGGCCATGGAAGGGTCGCACCATGAGCTCAGGTTACCATATCGCGACCACCAACGAAACAAATACCTTCGAAACTAACTTACGTCCTATACTTGCGTTTCTCTTTGCCCAAGGAAATGGAGACAACAGACCTCACTTAATCCTAGACATATTTGGCGTCAAATTACGCGGGTTATTGGACTCGGGAGCTACCCGTACTGTTCTCGGCGGTGAAGGATGGAAAGCAATCCAACACCTTGGCTTAAAACTTCAGCCCGCAGACACAGGATCGTGTCGTGTGGCAAATGACCAATCCTGTAAAGTGTTGGGAAGTATCGAGTTGCCAATGCGCCTGGAAAATAAAATAAAGGTTATCTCAGTGCTTGTCGTTCCAGACATATCATCTACGTTGGTTTTAGGCATGGATTTTTGGCTATCAATGCAGATAATTCCGGATCTATCGAGTGGTTGTTGGAATTTCTCGCAGAGTCCCAGTGAGAACTTTAAGGTAAACTCTCTCATGGCTTCAGACCTCTTGTCTAGCGAGCGGCTCTCTCGGTTAAATAAAGTGATTGACGCATACTTTGTCACTGTCTGTTCGGAAACGCTGGGTTGTACACCCCTAGTGGAACATAAAATTGTAACGAGCTCTGAACCCATCAAGCAAAGGGCATATCGGGTTTCTCCTGCCATGCAGGAACACATGGACTGCGAGATACAGAAGATGCTTCGTAACGACGTAATCGAACCATCCAGTTCTGCTTGGTCGTCTCCCGTGGTCCTGGTTCCGAAGAAGGACGGATCCTATAGATTCTGCGTTGATTATAGGAAGTTGAACAGTGTCACTAAAAAAGACGCATACCCGATACCTTTTATATCCACAATACTGGACAAACTTGGTCATGCCAAATATTTAAGTTCAATGGACATTAAGTCTGCCTATTGGCAAGTGGCAGTGGAGAAGGAATCCCGCGAGTACACGGCTTTTGCTATTCCGGGACGCGGCATTTATCAGTTTAAACGCATGCCTTTTGGTCTTACAAATAGTCCCTGCACTTTCCAGAGGTTAATGGATAGGCTATTGGGTCCAGAACTGGAACCAAATGTCTTTGTGTACCTGTATGATATTATTGTGGTGACCGAGACGTTCGAAAAACATTTGGAAGTGTTGCAGGAGATCTTTTGTCGACTGAAGAAGGCAAACCTGACCCTGGCTCGAGAAAAGTGTAAGTTCTGCCGTCCGGAATTAAAGTATCTCGGTTATGTGGTAAATGCGAAGGGTGTGCATGTAGACCCGGAAAAGGTGCAAGCTATCTTGGACATTCCGTCTCCAAGAAACGTGACTGAAGTGCGTCGGATACTGGGAGTAGCCTCCTGGTATAGGCGTTTTATTCCTTCGTTTTCCACCTTAGTAGCACCCATGACTCGCTTATTACGTAAATCACAAAAATTTTGCTGGACTGAAGAATGTGAAAAATCTCTGCGAGGCATTAAAAACACTTTAATATCAGCTCCAATACTGAGTTGCCCTAACTTTTCGGAACCATTTATCCTACAAACGGATGCGTCTGCCTATGGTTTGGGTGCGGTATTGTCGCAAATCATCGACCGAGAGGAGCGCGTTATATGTTACATAAGCCGATCACTGAGCAAACCTGAACGTAACTATACAGTAACTGAACGAGAGTGTTTGAGCGTTATTTGGGCGGTGCATAAACTACGGGCTTATCTTGAAGGGTACCACTTCACAGTGATTACAGATCACCATTCGCTGATTTGGCTACACAATTTGAAGGAGCCAACCGGACGCCTTGCTCGATGGACGTTAAGACTGCAAGAATTTGACTTCAAGATAGTACACCGTCGAGGTAAAGAACATGTTGTGCCTGATTTACTGTCTCGAGCAATTCCTGATAAAGAAGCCGTAGTTAACGAAGTGGCGAATCAGGTGGAGGGTAAAGACAAGTGGTATCAACGTATGATTGAAAACGTTCGGCAAAATCCATTGCGTTTTCCCCAGTGGCGCATAGAAAATAATGTATTGTTCAAAAGTATCAAAAGTGCTCTTCCCTACTTGGGAGATGACGTTGACAATTGGAAAACAGTCGTTCCTAAGCACCAACGAATACATGTTATTAAGGAAAACCACGACTTGCCGACAGCAGGTCATTGTGGCGTATACAAGACCTACGAGCGACTAAAGCAAAGGTATTATTGGCCTAAGATGCGGTCAGATATCACTAAATACATCAAACACTGTCCTGCGTGCCTGGCTCACAAACCGGAGCAAGCCCAACCTCCCGGTTTAATGGGAAATCGTATACAACCCTCCCGTCCGTGGCAAATAATTGCAGCAGATTTATGTGGCCCACTACCCCGTACCGCGCGAGGAAACAAGTTCATATTGGTAGTAACGGACTGTTTTAGTAAATTTTCTCTACTGTTTCCACTGCGTACCGCAACTGCTAGTGCTGTCTCTAAAGCGATCGAAGAAAATATATATTTACTATTTGGTACGCCGCAATATCTCATCTGTGACAATGGAGTTCAGTTCCGCAGTCGGCAGTTCACACACCTATGTTCAGAGTATAAGGTGAAACTCTCCTATACTCCGGTGTATCACCCGCAAGCGAATCCGGTGGAACGCGTCAACCGAGAGGTGAAACGTATGCTGGCTTCTTACGTAACGGATAACCATAAGCTTTGGGACACTTTACTCCCTAAGGTCGGTTGCGCCCTGAGAACCAATAAACACGAAGTTACTCTACAGACGCCCTATTTTATAAATTTCGGCCGCGAACATGTGTTACTGGGAGAAACTCATGAGAAACAACCTTTCGGGGATGGTGGAGGAGAGCTGATTGCAAGATCTGGTCTAACTGAGCGGCAATTTAACCAACTATTTGAGGACATAAAACGAAGGCTGGTACAGGCCCACGAGAAAGCGAAAACAAGATACGACCTCCGTCATCGACCGGTCCAATATGAAGTTGGAGCACGGGTCCTACGTAAAAATTATGCACTTTCGAACGCTATCAACGACTTTGCCGCCAAATTAGCGCCACGTTATGTCGGTCCATACTTAATCAAACGTAAATTATCCGCCGTCACGTACGAATTGGCCTCTTGCGAACGGCCAGATAAAAGCATTGGCGTGTGGCACGTTAAAGATCTAAAAGCTCACCCTCCCGATATGGCTTAATATAGTTCACGGAATAAATCTATTTGTTGTTCTCTTTCTTTATTTCGTTTTTTTTTTATATTAGAGGATGTCGGAGTATGTCATCTTGCTCCCACTTTTTGATGGCTGGCAATATTTTTTTCCTTTCCTCCTGCCGTCTATGTAGGCAATCAGTTCTTGGTTGTGTAGTTTGTGCCTGTCGCTCTCGCGGATTAAGGTTTGCTTGCATAAAGTCTTCGATCTTGACCATTCTCGGAATATGTGGTTCGGATGATTTCGTCTAGTACGGATTTGTAGTGGTAGAGAGGTCCCAGCGTCAATAAATTAGGATTTTTATTTTTTTTATTGAATACCCTTAAGTTCTTTTCCTCTATAACTGAAGGATTCTCATTGCACTGTGTATGTATTCTTCTCCTATTTTTTTTTCCCGTAATCGGATTGGTAAGTTAGGTGTTTTGTGGGGTCTTCAGTTTGGCAGTGTATCTGTGGAGATTTAAGGTATTTCTTGGTTGAGAATTCCTAATTCAAAGGTGAATGTCCTTTTTTTTCTTTTGGCTGTCCTGAGCAGTAAATTTCTTTATGAAATTTACTTGCTTCCAAGGAGGGGGGGAGTGTTACAGTTTAATTTTTCAGAAGGGTTTTATACAGAAATTATCCGTCTTCTTTATTTTTCCGAATGTTTACAAGTGATATAGTTGAGTTGGTTGCCTATCTTTCCTGGTTGGAGAATCCAATATTTTTCCTTTTATAGCATTGTCTACCGTAAAATTATTTTAAGATGTGTATTGATCCTTATGACGTGGACATTTTGTTAGAAGCGGTATTTTACTCTAATTGTCTTTCCGTGTGAATCTGCTCTAGAATGCTTTGCAGGTTATTGTTTACAGTCTGTAGGTCGGTTCTTAGAGTCAAGGTTGGTCTTATCATCCGGTTGGTAAAATCTGAAGGACCCTAGGCTGTCGACCTCTATCTGATGACTTATCTAAAACAGTGATTCATTCTGATTTTGGCTGGTGTAAAAGTTCGCCACATTTTTGGTTTTACCTGTGGATAACGGGCACTATACAGTTGTGTTTCCGAACAGAAAATTTTAATGTTGGAAGGCCTTAGTGGGATCATTTAGTGCCGTTAGAATAAACTTTTCCTGAGCTTTCGGGGAGTAAAAGCCAGAATACTTGCTGTTTTTTCATCAGAGCACATGGTCTGGTCGAACACCAGGTATGTACCTCATCGATAGTCATCCAACTTTTCTTCCTGTATAAATTGAATTTCTGATAAGAGTAATTCATAATGGCATATGTATTTTTAGGCCAGTTTTTCTGGGTTCACAAATCTTACCTGACAGTGTTTCATCTGAATCACGTTGGCTGTAACCATTCAGGCCCATTTTTCTTAATCTGACCGTGGATTAGTAACCTCCAGCCAGTGTTCCATCTGTATACTTCGGCTGTAACCATTCAGGACCATTCCTCTTCATCTGACTGTGGATTAGTAACCTCCAGGAAGCCAGTGGAAAGCCCGGAGTGACCAGGAATCAGATCTCCACCATAGGGGAAACAGATAAGATTAGTGATTAGACACTGTTGAGTAATTTCACCGCATTTACAATAACTGCTTCGTATTTTCTCTTTTCCTTCGTGTACATTTTAAGATTAGTGATTGGACATTATCGAGTAATTTCACCGCATTTATACTAATTGCTTTGTATTTTCGCGTTTCCTTTTTGGTAACATTCTAAAAATAATGATTAGACATTGTTGAGCAATTTTACCGCGTTTTCAATAATTGCAGTGTAATTCCTTTTTTTTTCTTGCTTACAATTTTGATTGTTTTTGTGTTGTTGCTGCAGGCCTTTGCAGCAAATATTTTCTTAATAGTTGTGTAAGCGAAGCGTGTGAGCCCAGTACAGCTGTAGCGGGTGACCCAATAGGGTTTCATTTTTGTTGTATCACATTTTTTTTTTGTGTAGCTTTTCATTCTTGTGTATGCCATAAAGTCTGGCTACAATTTAAGTACATTAAATTAAGTTAAGCTTTGGAATATTAAAATTTTGATAGTATATTTCTTTTGTTGACTTTAGCGGAAAGTATAGTTGTAATTATTATTAATTGTTTTTTTTTGGTGTTCCATAAGAGAATTTTAAATTATCTAACTTTACTTACCTTGAAATTCTGTAGTTTCCACAGCAGTTACTTACCTTTTTGATTCACTTTAGTTGTACCTGGTGTATATACTTTCTTGGGTGGGCATGTTTGCCTGTACCAACTATACACTTACGTAATAAAGTACATCTTGTGTTGCACTGGACTTTATGGTTGTTCTTGTATTGTCTCATCATCGTTATTGTTGACCTCGGTGACCACATATTTGTCAGTTTCCCGAATTGATTGACGTGAAGTTAGGTGAGGGTGTCGGGGTTGCCAAATCTTCGTGCGGTCCGCGATTCGGGTGGCGCTCTTCGAATATCGATAATTATTAACGTTGTTACTACGAGATAGAACCACGCCCCGTTCAACCCTGGGTAAGCTGGGCAAACCGCGCAACCTGGATCCCCCCCTACACTAATAAGTTTTTTTCTAGGTCCTCTCAAGTAGAGGCAATTTAAGAACGTGGTAATACCAGTGTCCTCGGTGCTAGTGTTTGAAGTGCGTTTGTGAATTTCTGAATTACTTTGAATTTTGTTTTGTAGTTTCTTTTCATAATTTGTTGGCTACCAAATTTAGGAAGGTAACAACATCGTCATCTGAATCTATGCCAGACATTTTTATATCCCCACAAGTGTCTCACTAAACCGATACTTTTTTCTACTTGCTTTAAATTCATCTTCTCTCTTATTTTATCGGCTGTAAAATTTGATTGTCAGAAAAATATAATATTAAGAAACACATTACTCGAAAGCTAGAAGTAGCAGTAACCAGAAAGTGAGTTTCGTCGAAACAAGCTTGTGATAAGTGAGATAATCCAGTCTAAAGCAGCAGTCTGAAAAATCGTATAGTGGAAATGGAAAATAAAATATATAGAAATATATATTCAGAGAAAACTGACAGAATCAGAGAAGAACAATCTACTACTTGCGGAAAATTCAGACTCATCAGGTATATTAAAGATATTCAAGATATCGCCACAATGAAAAGAGAATAAGAAATACTTAAGCAAAATAAAGAAGCCGTTGTTGTCAAATGTAATAACGAGGACTCTTTAGAATCCTAAGATGTTGGATCAGTACTTACAGCACCAGTGGCTTTATATGGGTCGCTGTCGTGCAAATAGAGATGATACTCATGTTCACAAGAAATGGCCGTAACGTAACTTTGAAGTAAACATATTGGAATCAAAGGGTTCAAATAGATCGTTTCACGTAAACACTGATTATAGTGAAGAATTATTGAAAACATTGTATGACACTAAATCTTGGCCAAAAGACATTGCGATCAAACAATTACAATTTTTTCGACGAAAAAGTGGTTTTTCTATAAAAACGTGCTTGATCGCCATACATCTGAAGAAGAAGATTCTAAAGTATTCTATACTAATTTTAGTCATTTTAGGATCAAAATTTTATTTGTGTAACTGAAACTTGTTCCGGGCTGGTTGTTCAATAAATTTACTTAACTATAAATGGTGAGTAGTTTCTGTCGTAGTGTATCTACCCTTAGTGGTACTGAGATATGATGCAGCTCACAAGCTAATTTTAATGTTTGGATCTTAGTCGTTTTGTATCGAACGAGACTTTGAGGTTTGTGCAGTTAGTTGAATTACTCGCTCAAAACACAATTTAAACATGTCCTCGCGATGGAAATTTAAAAATAGTCTCAAAATTTAATGAGGAACTCTAAAGATAAAAAAGAATTATTAAATTTAATTAAAATGCATGTCTATGCTGTGCTGTCTACACCTCAACCAACTGCAGATAGTACTATTTCGCTGTCATTACAGCTCATCAGTGCAGTTTAGGTCTAGTGTAGACAACACGGCATAGAACTGGTTTTGCTTATATACCAAAGCAATGGTATGATGAAAGTGAGAATTTAGGATGGCAATGCCATCTGTCAGCATTACACTGACATGATGACAAAGCCACCTAGCTGCTTTTAGGATGTAGTTCCCGTTAAGGCAGCTAGGTGGCTTTGTAATCATGTCAGTGTAATGCTGACAGATGGCATTGCCATCCTAAATTCACACTTTCATCATACCATTGCTTTGGTATATAAGCAAAACCAGTTCTATGCCGTGTTGTCTACACTAGACCTAAACTGCACTGATGAGCTGTAATGACAGCGAAATAGTACTATCTGCAGTTGGTTGAGGTGTAGACAGCACAGCATAGACATGCATTTTAATGTATGTTGGTTCTTGCCCGTCAGCAAAAAGTGCCGTGGGGGCCTGCTGTCAAATTGAAGTATGCAGTTGCATGCCAATTTGTCAGGCTACAGGTCACTTCCTTTAGGAAGTAGTTCCCGTTAAGGCAGCTAGGTGGCTTTGTCATCATGTCAGTGTAATGCTGACAGATGGCATTGCCATCCTAAATTCTCACTATTAAATTTAATGCCATCTTTTGGTTTTAGATTAGTGGTGCAAACTACAAGGTGTAGTATATACGAATGTAGACCTGATCGAAAACCTTTAAGTCAAAACCACGTCCTTTCCGATCATAGGGGGTCTTATATAAGTAAAATTTGGATGAATCTTGTCAAAAAAGTCTTGACGGTGGAAGATGCTTTGAGCTTTGCCCTAGAATATGAGTGCTGGGAAGCTGTATATAGCGAATGCAATACAAAGAGTAAGTTTGAAGTTTTCTTCAATATATTCCATTATAACTTTAATGTGTTTTTCACTGAAAAAATTACTATATGATCTAATAGAAAGTCCTGGATCACGAGTGAAATCAGAGCATCCTCTGAGAACCTGAAAGGTTCTATAAATCTAGGAAAAAACAGCATAAAGGTCTAAAAAAATTTACCAAAATTAACTATTTGCGAAACAAACTTTTTAATGGGCCATATTACTGTGACGTAGATGTCAGCCATTTAGCTGTGGTACGTCAAGGTCGTGGATCCAAATACACCAAATTGTCATACCGTGCGTAAGGAAACTCAGTTTTTGGTGCAAATTTGTAGTTTTAAAATAACGTTTTAAATGGTTGCTGTGTATGCGTGAGTAGTTGACACTCCTCGGCTTTACTTAGAATTTACTACAAAGCTAATAAGTGCAATTTACATGTACAAGAAAATGTGTTGAGACCCTGGAGGTTCTCATTATTGAGAGATAATTATGTTAGGTTTTACATCACTTATATTAGATTGCTTTTCAGTTCTATTCTAATAATCAAATTAACTCCACTTCGCAAGTCATACATTTAGTCAATAGTAAAAATAAGCTCAATAACAATAAATATTTTTGTGGAAGCCCCGTATAAATACATAATTATATTCCCAACACTCAGAATAAAAACAGTACTGCTTCCTTGCCGAACAGTATGATTTTGTATCCACACAATAAAAATGAACTAATCCTATTATTTGACCAATTAAAGGATTAAACATCTGCGGGATTCGTCAGTATTCCTGTGTTTTCATTTAAAAAATTGCATATACTATATAGGTAATTATGTAGATAATGAGCGACTCAAAAACCGCTATTTTCCACAGCTTGAGCTATTATTCCTGTATTAAAGAAGCTGAACCCCAGGAGATGGACAATTTTGGGCCGATAACTATTACCTCTTCATTCTCTAAAATTTTTAAGTATAGTAGCTATTTTAAATAGGCTGGATTCGTTTATTGCGAAGTTTGGTTTCAGACCAAAACACTCAACAATGACAGCAATCGAATCTTTTCACAATAAACTAATGAATCACATTCACGTCTGTAAATTTGCTTACTATGTTACACAATTACGCCACTAGAGGCGATGCAAAGAAGTTGTTTTCATCCTGGCACAATGACCAGACGCTGTATGTTGAGCTTCGTTGTTCTGAGGGTATTGAATAGCACGATCCAAGTTATTACCCGTAAAATGCGGAGTTCAGCAAGATACAACCTTAGGTCCTGTATTGTTTGCGTTGTACGTCAACGATTTGTCGCGTGCTATAAAGGGAAGTGTAGTGGTGCATATGATACTTCGATATTGTTCTTATCATATATAGGTGATTAAATTCTATAATGAATAAGGTAACCTATTGGTTTAATTCCAATAAATTACACTTAAATGAAAATAAAATAATTTCTTACGGTTTACTTTAGGCAAAACAAACTAACAATCTCAATTAAACTTAACTCCAAACAAGTAATACCTAATGAACGTAGCTTTTAGGCATCATCATCCAGGACAACATGGAATGGATTCTATATTTTAAAATGTTAATTAACAAAGTTCGTAAACCTTGTTGTTTAGTGCGTCACCTTAGAATAATCTTAAAATATTATGTAACATAATATCCCAGTTCACCACCAATATTGCAACTAACTGCAAGGATGACTAAAAAGCAGTTTTAAGAGAACTGGTGTATAAGGAAAATAGACATTCATCCACAGTGTCAAGAAAACTTTAAGATTCTAACGAACTCTAAATTAGTCAGTCCATAGCAAGAATTCTCAAAGCGCAAAAATTGCGTACTTACAAACTTACAGTCCTTCAGTCTGACGACGGAAAATATCACCTGCTTTCTAATGAATCCAAATTTAACTTAAGTGGTGAGGTAAACCAAAAAATTTGTCATTATCCGGAAAAGAGGGATCTATGATGGATGAGTAAAGGCTACAATTATTATAAAATGTTTGGGCAAGGATCGTTGGTGATCTCAGTTGACCCCCTACATTTGGAGATCTTGCAGAAAGAAGTAATTGCGAATTTAAATGTTCTGCTACCTTATCCTATAGAATGTGATGTTCCGAATGTGGTTTCAAGCAGATGAAGCAGATGGTAAGCATTTTGAAAGATATGTCTGTATATATATGGATACAGTATTTTCAGGCAGATAGATTGAAAGAGAAGGAACCTTTAGAGTCATATCAAGAGATCGATATTTTCAGCACTGAAATATAATACTTCATTGTAACCTGAAAACTACGGTAGTCAATTGAAATGGTACAAACAACGCATAAGTCCGGCATTTTGTATCAATTAGCTGGCTATTATCAGTCTTAGCCATCTCATTCCCCATTGTGTTTCTGTGACGTGTGCGTATAATACAAAAGCCAAACGAGATAATTATTTTTATGCCCAAATGAAAATTTGCCTTCCAGAATGCTCGCATGAGTGAGCATGCACTCAGACTGTCACAAACAGAATTCGTTGTTTACATTCAGAAATTTCAACCCTGGCTGTATTCGAGCATATGTGGTTAAAGCACAACATACAAATATTTATTCTGTCGTGACTGCCTAGGGCGTGCCACGCACAGTAATAATGTACGGTTCGCAGGTGATACTTCAATTAGCGATACGACTTTACATCAGCTTCCATCTGTGGGCGAAATGTTGGCAATTACACAAATTATTCAGATGACCTCATGATCTAATTTATATTTAATGCCACAATCAAGGTGCAATACAGTTAAATTAATTTTGCGAACACTTCTTTTACATTTTTTATCCATATGTTTCATCTAATCCAGTGTTCATATCATTGTCGTGTATCCCTTTCTCTTTATATTACTTCAGGTATACCAGCTAAATTTTGAATAAACTTTTACTTTCCACTGAATTGTATAATATTATTTACCCGCCTCTATCTACCTTTTACAGGGTGTCCAACGAAAAAGTAAGGACGTTTTTGAAAATTGGCGCACTTCAAATTCAATTCAAACAGGGCCATACGAACTAAAATATTAACTAACTGCTACAACTTCCGGTTACACTGGAAATAGTCGGTACTTCCTTATTTTAAACGAAACACCCTGTACTTTTTTTTCACATTTCTAGATTCTGTTATTATTATAATTTAAGAGTGATTTTGTTTAAGGTCATCTATATCTATACTCAACTGCTTCATCAGAGGTATCTTGATTTTTATGAAAGAAAATGACAAATGCATGGACAACTTTAAAGTTCAGCAACTTACAATTCGTCAAAAGCTCAGAAATAATATCTGGCTTTCGGAAAGTAATTTGAAGTTGCTCAGCTTTAAAGCGATCGATGCAGATGTCTTTTTTGCACTAAAATCAAGATAACCCTAAAACAGTTGATTTCTGATTTAGATGGCAAACTCAACCGTAAAAATATTACAGAAATGTGAAAATTATCGACTACTTCCGGCATAACCAGAAATTGTAGCAGTTTGAGAATATTTTAGTTAGAATTTATGCTGTAATGTAATCAATGTTATATCTGAGATAGCTGTAAGGTAGTTTAGAGAAATTTTTATACCTAGAAAGTACCTAATACCTATGTGCTGGGTATTTCTTTTCATTTATCGATAACTTTCGACACTGTTGACTGATATACTAGTTTAGTAAACGAGTTTAGGCCACTAAGTCATACTGTGAAGTATAGATTCAAAGCTGAGTATTTCCATGTGTGTCTATGCAATAAACTCAAATCCGGTTTCAAAATTTCCTAATAAGCTCAAGCGTGTCTCTATACACTTGTTACTTGTCAGTAGCATGCTTAAACAAAGTACACTAGGTAACCGTCAGAATTGCATCCCTGTGTTTCGCATTCCAACTTATTCAGTCACATTGAAAATACTTGATAAGCAGTTTTAGGAGCCTAAGCTTCGCGGCTTAAGTCAGATTAAAATCTGTCTTTTTTGGTTATAGATCGCGTCTGTATCATCAGACCAAGAATAAGAAATATAGCACAAACTTAATACAAGAACCGGGATGCGCCTGGTTTTATGCTGACGGTAGCAATGTTTGAACCATGGGAAAAGAGATTCTGAAGACTGGGGTAGCTGTTGTGTGGCTCGATTCCAAATACTGGAGGGGTGATAGCCATCTTCACAGTTCAGATTGTGCGGGTGTTTACAAATCCCAATGGCTTTTCGAAACTTGCGAATGGTGTAGCAAGGAACTTTCGTTAGAACTGAGATATTATCAAATACAATATTGTGACCGGTTGCTACTTAGCTACTGCTGATTGCGTAAAGAGACCTGATTTTATGCAACACTTGTGTTCTTAAGACTGATTTTAATGTGGACGGCGCCGCGCCAGTTTCGCATCAGCAAGGAATGCTAGAGCACCTCTATGACAGAGGATTTGTTTTGTCTTTAGGAGGTGGAAGTATTTGTGACATTTTCGAATTGTGGTGGGAGATGAGTTCCGATGACATGTTTTCTAAGAATTTTTCTAATTCTGTCACACTTGAAGGAAATAATGCAGTCGATCTGCGACGATATCTTCATCCCAAACCTCAAATCTTCAAATTACAGATCGACTACATTACTTCCGTATATTCAAGGTGTTACAGATGGAACTGGCAAAATTCTAGAAAGCACGTCATCCGAGCTATATTCCAGCCCCCCTCGAAAATGTCACAAACCCTTGTTATGTATAGGCATTAAGAGCATGCCTTGCTCATGCGGCGCTGTCTACACCGGTGAAACAAGTAGGTCTTACAGAACTCCGTATCAAATAAAGTCTTCAGCAAGTCAACGCTAAATCGCTTAGTTTGCTTGATAATATCTCAGTTCTAGCGAAAGTCGACACCACTTGCAAATTCCGAGAAGCCACTGAGATTAGTAAACACCCGAATAACCTGAATCGTGAAGATGAAAATCACTACCTAAGTATCTGGAATTCAATCACCTAACCTATCACTACCTTTACAATCTATTCATTCAAATGTGGTATGCCTTTCTTCGTTCGTTAGACCTACTGTTAATTACTGTTGTAATAAACAAAGCTGCTACGAACTAGTAGTTGGGCTGTAATGCAGATAGAAAGACGCAAAAGCTTTCTCAAGTATAATAAAGATTTATTCTGATTACCCATATCGAACAGAAACAAGGAAGTTGAAGAACCCTGGTGACAGCGAGTACTGTGCTGAATGATAAAATTCTACTTACTACCTGTAATTTTAATTTATAGTGTTGCTCGTGTAGTCGATATTAAAATAATTTCAATAAATTAATAACATATTAAAGAAGTGACATGTTGTTTTCCGGGCTGGTTCCCACGTTGGTTATTAGACCTTGACGTTTCGACACTCATGTCGGTGTCTTTCTCAGAAGTAGCAGTTTCAGAGCTACTTCTGAGGAAGACACCGACATGAGTGTCGAAACGTCAAGGTCTAATAACCAACGTGGGAACCAGCCCGGAAAACAACATGTCATCGACAACAACCATGGAAGCCTTCAAACCATATTAAAGAAGTGAAAAAAAGGCATGTTGATTAAGTTCAAATTATTCTTTGCACTTTTTTAAGCAGGTCTGAGTATTCCCTTAGCAAGGCGTCTGTCTGCTGTACTGTACCTACTACATTGAAAGGTCTATGATTTCATGTAAACTACTGTTCTGCACAATTTTTTGCACTATAAAAATTCTTTCCACTATCCCAGCTGGAAAAAGTAGGAATACTAAGCCGATTACATTTTAATTTACTTTCTAGAGAACCAATATATACAGGACAGTATGGGACGTTAACCATTGACATATAATATGTTTATTGAAGGACAAGATCAAATATCAGGAATACGATATTCTAAGTATAGGTTTATTAATATTTGCCAGGTTCTATTAATGGGAATTAGTATACTGAGTATTAACAGGGTGGATGCTTTGCAGACAACGTAACTTACCTCGTATATAATTTGAAATGATGATTTCTTTTAATGGTCTGTCAGAATATCACGTAGAGGTTTTTAGTTACAATTGACTACTGAAGCAATTACTTTAGAAATTACGAAAGGTTATTTCTGGTGTCTTTTAATATAGTGTTTACTTCTAATTATCCTCCTAAAGATTATGTCGATATTTTAAATGATCTGATTTGTTAAAATTTACTTTATCAAAGTAACCTGATTTTTCAGATTTTTTTGCTTTAATAATAAGAATTTAATAGAAAATTCAGAGTTAGCAATGGCTAAATTATTCGTAAACAACTGGAAGATAGTCCACAAGTACATACATGCAATCACTATTATTAAATTTTGATTTCCTTATGTATATGATGTTTTATGCATTTTTTTAAAGAAATCAAGTCGATCTCATTACTATTGTTACTTTATTAATTCAGCTATGAAACAGCATTTGAACAAACATTTCTAAGACAGACAAAAAAATTTTTAGAAATCTTGAAAAACCTACATGTATGTATACAGGTAACAATTTCTTATCATTCTTAATATCTCTCTTTTATACGTTCTTTGTTTTATAGGCTTAAAACATAGTGCTTTCTCTCGCCAGTTTTGAAAATAGGAACCGTGTAATTATACAAATTGCTTTCAACACTAAATTATTTCATTGCAAAAAAATATATTTTAAATATTTTAAGGCAACTTATTGGAATCAACATAATAAACTTTGGCAATCTGTTTTAGTCAGTCTTTCCAATTTATCTTTTTATCATAGCATTAATATTCCTTTTTATACTACAGGCAGCGTAGCTTACAGGTTTGGTAGTTTACAATAATATAATATTGCTCTTTTAACTTTTGGTCAGAGCTCAAACTATATAAAAAATACAACAATAGTGATACAATAACTAATCTGGCCAAGCCCTTATTGTCAGTAGGCACGCTGCTTCTTGAAAAATGTCAAAACTTAAACATTCTAGAAATATACCACACTTTTGCTTCTAAAAATGCGGTTGTAAGCGAGTAAATGTAAATACCTATTTGACTGATTACTTATGTCAATTTAACTGAGTAAGTTACCGTACAAGGATGACCATGTTTATTATGTATGCTCATTCTTTCCAGTTAATATTTATCATTGGTTAGCTTTCAGTTTTATGGACCACATCCTTCTAAAACAATTAGTTCAACATCGGTGATTATCAAAACCATTATAATATTACAAGATATAAATTAGAAAATTAACTAAATACGTATACGCGAGTAATTAAGTACAGTAAGTGTAGAAAGCACTTTATAACCTGAAATATGAGCAAGAGTAGTTACTTGATGCGCAAAAGCTGTGGAAGTATAACTATAGTCATCAGTATAAGATTTTATATAGGTGATATCCAAATTTCCTTGGCGAAGTTGTTACCCGGTTAGCCTTTGTGACGGCCCTCTAGTGCACATCATAATCTGGTGCATTCTCTGGATATGAAAGATAGCGTGAACCATAATCCAAATGCAGCCATAGTGCCGATGGCAGCTCAGACCACCGTGAAATATGTGTGCAGGGGGTTGTTAAGTACACATGCCTGATAATAACGGGGGCAAGGGCGAAACTGATCCGTCGAAATAAATTACTTGTAAATCGTATCACACCCCAGCGTTGAACCTTCACACGTCCGTCTTGGGTTTCACAAAATACGAAATTCCCCTGGCCTAAGTAGACGTGTAATTGAAGCACGATCATGCCGTGCAAAAATATCGCGTGACACTTGGATACGACGGCTATATTACGTGTACATTCACTACCAAGGGCTTCCAGTTTAACCCTGGGAAACTTAATACATGAGCCTAATAGAGGATGAAATACCTTTATGTAACTAAATACAACATGATTTCCTTGACGACATAATTTTATGTGATGTCATGCTTGTGTGAACAATATGTTATGTGACGTTTATTATAGGCCTTCTAGATATGTTTTACTTAAAAAGGAGAGGTTGTCCAATCTAAAGTATTTCTTACTGTTGCAAACTTATTGCACCACAAAATAGTGTGTTTACAGAACATCCGAGATCATAGAAATATGGGGGTCATTTTTTGTACCTAAATGCGTATATGTTATCTAGCTGTAGCTTTACGAACAACAACGTAGGTTGGTACGGACTGTAAGGACAGAGATCTATATTGCTGACTGTCCGGTCATCTAGCGGTGACTTTTACAACTAAGTTGTAATATTTAGGTTTCTTAAAACTCACCTTTTAACGGGTTTACTTCAACAATATAACTATACGATGTTTAGACAGGGCAGCGAACCCTCAAATAAGTTTATAAAGTGCCTCCCGTCTGAGACACTGCTAGCACAGTGGAGACGGTGGGGTTCAATGATGCAATTGCGTGAAAGTGAGTGGCTAATTTAAAAAACTGCGTATCGAAAAGAAAACTCGGGATATAGAATGTCTACACTTGTATTAAAACAATAATCTTTAAGTCCACAGTTTACCCCTAACGAGTGCGCACTAGTGTCCTCGCTCTTCAAATCAACCTTATATTGTACAACACGGTCAGATATATCGGTGGATACTAATACAAACGGATAGATAGATATAGTTTATACGCGACGAACGAAAATATGTTCTATTCTAGGTAGGTACTCATCATAATGCGCCTTCTAGGTGCCCTTCGCCAGTGATCTTCGATACCCAATAAGTGTTCATCCGACGGAATGGTGGTGACTGGTAATACGTCCGGGGACGTAGGTATGTGATGACGTCTTCTAAAGGAAAAAGGATGGACGCTCCAGTATCTCGGCCAGGCCAAGGATGGAATAAAAAGGGCCTAAACGAAAGGGATGCGAATGAAGAAACGGTTATTCGCAAATCTTAGGTATATGTTCCAAACATACCACAGATTCCCTTACCTGATATGAATGGCTTGACGCCTCCTTTGCAACCCGCACAACACCGGGAGTAATAGCTACCGTTAAAACATAAAGTAAACATCATTCATGTTACAAATAGGATAGTCCGGCGAAAAAAAGAGTTTAGTGAAACAAAATAACTTTGAGTAACTGATTTAATCATATTCACTTTAAGACAGACGTGTCCCCATCAAACTTACAGGTGTATTGAAGACAAGAACAGCCTGGACTTTTCGATGTACTTTTACTAATAAGAAAAGCGTATGCTAGCTATCTACATCAAAACAATACGAGAGCAAAGGTCTATTTGACTACTACAGGTTGCAGCATTTGGGCTCCAGTAGTTGCGTCATCCAGCAACTCATTCCATCTCGCTTAAACACACCGACGCAATACATGGCATGCAGAAGTACGTATGAGACATAATCCACAATATTTTGAATAATGGTAATTATGCATTCGATTTATGAGTTTCCTTGGGAGTGAAAATTGTTATATAAGACCAAGCAAAATAGATATACAGACATATTACATAATATACTTATCTGTAATTGGCACTACATGTGTGATTCTCAGTGATAATTATTAACAGTTAGCTCTTCATGTGACTGAAAGTGCTTACTATAATTTACTAGGGCCTATGATTTATATCTGCTTTTGTTACATCTAGTTCAAACCAGTTTTAAACTGAAAGTCCATATTACAGTATATTATGACATGGCACCTTAGATTGTAATATTCTATATTATCGGTGCTCCAATATTATTACTATAAACTCAGGCTGATAAAAATTAGATTAAGTATAGGTATTCAACAAAGCTGKAATGAAAGCAATAGAAAATAAGTAGGCAACTAGTTTTTCTCTCGAGTGCATAATTGGCTGTAATGCATCTGAACAAAAAATAAGTTCATTTTTTTGTATTTTATGTATGCTTATACATTTACACTCAAATATAGCAATAATACAATTAGAAGCTAACAATTAACACTACTTACGTTTATTTGTACCAAAATTGCCAGCATTACAGGAACAAAACAGATACAAGTTTTATTTATAATACATCGCACATTGATTATGTTGTTAACCATCTATGATTCAGATAAATCAAGCGTACGTTTGTTGGTTGTCTCATGTCAGGAGTTTTTTAGTAAGATATTTGTAGCTCCGTCCGTAATAAACAAAATTAATTACTTATTTTTACTAACAAAACTAAATAATCTGAATCTGAGAAGCTCAAAATACCGCTAAACCTTTATAGGTATTCTTCTGCGCCACATCCTCACGGGCTGTATACAGCTAAAAAAGATCCAGGCAAGCCCTGTAAGCACCTGTAAAAGTGCAAGAGAGTCGGTTACACGCAATAGACGATTGCGACAGAGATGCCATGAGTCGCCAGTATACGTCATTTCTTGCGTCCTACCCTACTTTTACCGCACCCATAAACCGACCGCTTAATGCAAAGTAGACCTTGTACGAGGGCTTTTTGATTCATCTTTCGACTTATCGGGTCCCATCAGCCCAACATAGTCCTAATACAGGCAACACAGTAAATTGTTATTATCCTTAAGGCCACCAACACGAGAGGATGTCACCGTGCTGCTGCACGAAGTTTGCAACATCGGTCTTGCTTATTTTGCAGGTAGCAGAAACACGGATAATAACGAATAGAGGCTTTTTGTAGTTATTTTTCTCTCCAGTACGAAAATGGAAACTAAATTACAACTACGTTGAATCCATAGCGTTTTTCTGGTTGTTCGTTTTCAATAGAACGTTTATCTAACGTTTCATCAACAAATGTGGCCAGTATCCTTAGAAACTATTGTCGTTCGTGCTCTACTGCGCATCGTCATACTCTGAACTGAACAGTTTTATTTAGGTGAACTTGATATAAATGTTACTACGTATTTGTAGTAGACTATAAATGTTTAAATAATGATAAATAAAATGATTAGTGGGTGTCAATAGTTGTTGTGCAAATAAATTAAATTTGGTTAATAACCCATGTTTTTAGTACTCGCCACGTGAGAACATAAGAAATTAAATTGAGTGTTTTGGTGACAACAATTTGTTATTAGTCACTAGCATTATAGCTAGACAGCACCTAGGTCATCTCTGCAACAAATTCAGTTATTTGCACAGTTGAGCAAAACAGATTAGTGTTCTGCTTATGTTATGTGTGATAATAGCATGCACATATGCAAACGTATAACGATTTTTTTAGCAACAGTCAAAAATTCAATTGCTATACTATAAATGGTTACTGAAAAATAAACGAACAATAGACACAGTAAGGTTGCGATAGAAATAATTTCACATAGATATTGTCATAGTAATGTAATTAAATATATAAAACCCACAAAAGACAAAATAACAACTTCTTCATGGTTAGGTGCTAGATACACCGAGAGAACAGAGATGTTTTCAAAAAGGTATTTCAACACACTTTGATTTGAAAGCAATTGAGAAGAAATTTAGAATTCCACTAATAAAGAAAACTGTGTATCTAAAGGCAGCTGTAAGAAAATGCGCAAGCCCATATAGAAAGTTGCTAAAGAAGAGTACAATGTGTTATAGTAACAAGCAAATACGAATTAGTAAGTTACAGGGTAGAAAATAAAAATATGAAAAAAAAACATTGATGCGAATTATATCACTAATATAAGATAATATTTTCCCGGAAAGATCGCTGTCGTTTTAAAACACTGACAAAAAGTTATTGGTCTGACGTTTCGCTTACACCAGTAATCTTTGTCAAGGACGAGGAACCTCAAAGTTCGTCTGACACAAGTTCAAACAAAATTTTGAAAGTAAATAAACAAATCACCAAGGAAGCGAGACGTCAAGGAAACAACGTGCCAACCTGATAAAATATGAACCTAACAACGAAAAAGGAACTACCTACCTACTAGGTATACACAAACTGCTTGATACAAGATAACTACAAAATAGCCTTCCAAATGTCACCTACCTCATAATTTCCACAATCCCTATTAAAATTATTAGTATTCCTACAAATTTCTATAGCTTGTTTTATTAGACATTTGTGATAATATTTTTATCTATGTAAAATTTTTGTTTTATCAAAGTCAATCATGTGTTTAGTCAAATATGAGTGTTCAGTTACGGAAGATTAATCTATCTGTTGCAGCCTAGTAGCACGTATGTGTTCTTTCAAACGCGTACCTACTTTTCTTTTAGTTTGACCACACTTTCACTCTCTAAATGTACTTTGTCTTTAGTAGAATTTAAAATTTTATCTAAATTATTATACGTACTATCAACAACTAAAATATCATGTTTTCTAAGCATCCTCTTTAATTTTTCCGAAAGGCCTTTTGTAGTTATCTTTTATAAAGTAGTTCGTGTATATCTAGTGGGTTGGTAGTTTTTTTATCAGGCTGGCACGTTGCTTCTATGAAGTCTCGCTTCCTTGGTGATTTGTTTATTTACTTTGAAAATTTTGTTTGAACTTGTGTCAGGCGAATTTTGAGGTTCCTTGTCTTTGACAAAGATTACGGGTGTAATCGAAACGTCAGTCCAATAACTTTTTGTCAGTGTTTTAAAACGACAGCGATCTTTCCCAGAAATCACTAATAACTAACATTCATTCATTTCAAAGTTTCTCTGTTTCTGAGGTACTTAGAAATTAAAAAGAAATAAAAGTAAGGTATATTTGGGAAGTCTAGTCTGATAATTAAATTAGAAAAATATGTACAAATGTGACATCATGTCTCTGAAAGTAAGGTCATGTATATTGTTAGTTTATGAGCGCACTAAGCTGTAATAGAGTTACGTTCACCTAAAGAGGCGGGTTACACACCTTAACGCAAACACTCCATAGAAAGTTACCCAAGGGAGACATCTATTACTCGCTGCCAAACCTTAACGCAGTAGTTGTTAATGTAATAGCTGTTACGGTGATATGAAATGATTAATAGTTGGCAACCTACCTAAAGGTTGTGACAATACCTTGCGTGTAGCGTTTTCTTAAATCCACTAGGTCTATAAATCGACGCAGACGCCCCAAATTTGCTATACCAGCAATGGTTCTATGACAGCCTAATAATTTAATTTCAACGATAAATTCGTTGTTGGAGCTGACATAGATTGCGTGTTAATGGACATTAGACTGTGTTGCTGACAAGTTGGGGAAGACGTAAAATGTTTCATGAGCCGTAAAATGCGGTTGCACGCTGTGCGTTTCATGATACTTTATCCGCAACGTTGTCCCATGGAGTTTCCCGGAAAACGCGGGGCACACCTAAATTCGTGAAACTGATTAAAATGTAACCGAAAACGGCAGTTTTTGGGGTGGCATTCATACATATTGTCTTGTCTCAGGAAGAAAAGTGCATTTCAATAATGTCCACAGGAATGTAAACAGTAGTGATAGAAAGCGCAGACGTGGTCGTACCTACTCGTTACTACAAAGTTTACTTTTGTGTATTTATCTCGATATTGTTGGTATTTTCCTCAGATCAGAGTGAAGTTTCTGAAATTAGTTATACCGACACAATTAAATTACCGATTCGTCCCACATTGAACTGTTTAGAATGATAACGTCGTTAGGAAAAAAGAGAACGTAAAATGCCAGTTTTTATCTGAGGTACCCTGGTAAAGGGCTTAGGACCTTGTATAATGATTTTGATAATAATCGAGGATCTCCATTATACACAGCATCATTATGAGGACATTTATTAGGACAAGATTGCTAGAACTTTCTAGCATGTAATGTTTCTAGTGTAAGTATCTATGATTTATAAACTAGGTGAGGAATCATTACCTTGACCTTGAACTTTTGTCTTTGCTTATCAGGTGAATCCCCGTCACTTCGACGGCAAGCAATGGAATTGACGCTTCTCGATTTTGCCGTGGTGGGGGTGCAACATTTACGCGGCTGTAGACCTAGAGTGCCTGTGGAACAGACAGAGTTGCTAACGGATGGGAAATATGTGGCGCTTTATTTCCGTCTAGGCGTTTCCAGCTTCCTTCACAACAACAGGAATCAGTTTTTACATAACAAACACACATTACTAAAATCCCGCGTACTCGATGTACAGTTGCTTTGTGCAACAGTTTAGTAAAAACCTGTTAGACGTTGATACACCATAGTGGAAACCTATGGTGTGCACCTGCATAACGTCAACTTGGCAGAATACAGGTCACTTCCATTAGGAAGTAGACCCATTAGGCGTCTAGATGGCTTTATCATCATGTCCGTTTGTAGTTGACAGATGGCATTGCTATTTAATTTTCTACTAACATCATGCCCGTATGCAGGTGCATTGCAGCTTGGCAAGATACAGGTCACTTCCTTTAGGAAATAGTTCCCATCAAGGCAACTAGGTGGCTTTGTCAGCATGTCAGTTTGTACTTGACAGATGGCATTGTCATCTAATTTTCTACTAACTACTAAGTCATTCTCCTGTTGTATATGTAACCTATCGAAATGTTTTCGATAAACATTCATTTAGTTTCGGTTATTCGCGTTTGGACTAGTGCAATACCTGCAGTCACTTCATGGCTGAGCTAAAGGTTCTTTAGAATAAACTGAATGTAGAAAATTATATGTATTTCAAAAAAGATAACTGGTGAGATAAAGAAGTTAAGTGTGGAAAATTAAGTACTATGGCAATGTAGATTTGTTGAGCTTATCTCAGGTATCGAAGTGTGCCATGCACAGAGAATTTTTTTTGTCAAAAATTCGTTCTACTCGCTGGCGGCTTTATGGTGCAAGTTTTGTGTTTATACCGTTAAATTTACAATCCTACCTAGTATCAGGTAAGTAATTACAAATACTAATATTGCATTGCTGTGCGGCGAGCTGATTTTATTTTTGTATTTGAGGGTGTGTAGAAGAATAATAAAGACTTGAAACGATTGCTGCTTTCCTTGCTGGGCATTGTGCTCCTATCCAACAGAGCTTTTCGAACACTACTGCTCCTAAAGGCGGGGCTTCGTTACAGTACTCTTAATTCAATATTTATGTATTGTCGACAGGAAGTGTTACATTTTACTGTTACTCGAAAAACTATAGGACGCAAAAACCCAAATGAGGTAGTCTCATTTCTCCTTTATTTATGTCTTTTGAGTTTGATGTTCGAGGCCATCACCTCCACATATCCTTCTGCGATTCATGCGGAGGTCAAACAAGAAGTTTACGGTTCTTCGCTATTATTTTGTTATTGTAGCTAAACGACTAGACGGATTGGAAGTAAAGTTTCAAATATTACAAAATCACTCTTACATGGAATGCGATCGAAATGTGGGAATAATCAATCAAAAAGTTACAGCTAAAATGCCAGAAGAGTGGTACACCCAAATTATCATCTAGAGTACAACCAAATCTATTTAATGTCATCGAAGTCGACCAATCTTTTATACGAAACTGGACAGCATATACGCCATACAATTCAAGACCAACCATACAGAGTTGAAATTATCCATTAACTATCAACGGCGCTTGACACAGATACTCCTATAATGTACAAGGGTCTGAAAGACTTAATCGCAAATCATTTAATTCTCCTGAGGAAGTTCAGGTACCAGAGGAACTGTTTGTTTTACCGCCAAAGTCATGTTCTGGTGAGTTTGTTTTGAAAAAAACTTTCCCCACCCGAGACATATGCCAGATAACAAAAATTCTGTATTTTTTATAAAATGCATAAAAATTATTTATAAAACTTTATTTTTCAGACTTGAGAAAAATAGCCGTAAAGAAATATAATAATCTGCTGCTTCTGAGTCAGTTCTGCATATCGGAAAACGATAAGTTGTTTTATGGAATAAATAATTAAAATGTACAAAAAAATAGATTATATTATGCTTAAATCATACATTTCTCCTTTTCGCGTTTACTAGGATTCGTGATCTAATAAAGTACTTTTTTCTAGTTTTTGAGCAAAGTTAGTTGTGGCTAGTTTAATTGCTAGGAAACAAGCTATGTTATAGACAAAAACACATGAAACGTGAATGTCCTATCCGAAATGACGCTGTTGAAGTGGCTGTTCTGGGTCACCTTATAATTGATAACGGACAACTTGTGCTAAATAAATTGCTCAAAATCTGACGTCTCAAAAGGAATCGGAATCCGATGATTGGATGGATAGCCAAAAAGGTTTCACCTATACAAGATACAACTTCTCGAAGAATTAAACGACGATGATCCGTAACGACGTTTACACTTTTGCTAACATTTTACATTACATTTGATTTTTGTTTTGTAATGATATTGCAGTTATTATGAACAGTGAAGTGAACGGGCATAATTTTCCTTATTGGATTGATACAAGCTTACACATTTTCAGAGAGAGTCACAACCACACGTCTCACGAATCAAGCGTTTGGGCTGGCGTGTTGGGCGAGCGCATTATTGGGTCACCTTTCTTTTGAATGCCATTTGACTGGGGTTAGTTACAATATGCAGCTCTTAGAACATCTTATTCATGCCTTAGTTATCCAAGGACTGGAAAAAGACGTAAATCGCAAAAAAAACTTTCCCTTCAACAGAATCGAGCGTTTTTCTATTTCATGTACGACTATGCAGTTTCCCATATGCTCGGTATTCCATACAATGGATAGGCCAGGAAAGTCCCTTCGATTGCCCAGTTAGGTCGTCCCTTAAAATCCAAGGTTTATGCTACACCATCTGATTGTCGCAGAGTGCTGTTTGCTCACCCAGTAAATGTTGCAAAATGTTGATAAGCTTTTGTAAATCGCTTTTCTAAGTAGCTATTATTTTGACATTAGTAGCCAAAGGACGAATAATCATGAGACTAATACTTCACACAATTGATGTAACATAGGAGTAATGTCGCTAGGTAGTTGAATGTCAGTTGTGTCAGTTCCGTATATTTTACAATCATTTAACAAATTCGCCTCTCCTACAATAATTTGTTTATATAATAATCACCATTATTTTAAGTAACTTTATGAAAGAAGATCAAGGTATTGGTAATGAATAGACTACTTTTGTCCCACCCTTACATTGATTTAGCCATCTAGAACTCAGTGCTTGGTAACTTTGGATTATAAATGTTTGTTAATGAACAAACAGAGATATCATCAGGTAATATTATAAAACTTGTTGAGATAATTTTGCAATTAAACGGAGATCATAATATTGGTGGATGCGCCGGTTCAGCATTTCCCCATCCAAGTCGATAAAGCACGTAGTTATCAGCTCCCATGATGCAGTAGCTCATGACGATATTCAAGCATACCTGAGACGCGTCATTCTACCCTGTGTGCGTGCCCCCCGGTATTCCCGTGGGGTATTCACCGCAGCAAATTGTCAGACGCCATGCGAGCTGCAGGCTGCTGTTGCGTTTATTTGCTGTATGCCGTATGCAGTCCCTTGCACAAAGCAGTTAATTGTTTGTGAAGAGTGCGCCATTCGCAGCATAAATACAGGCTGTTCGAATTTCACACATGAGCGCATTTAACGCTAGCAGAAGAAGAAAATTTGTATGCTATACAACGAACTTTTATGGCATTGCTCCGCTATGCTTAAAACGAGATTCTACCAACTAAGTTACACATTTTAAATGCTGCTAGTCATAAAACTAATAAAATAGCCTCTGAATATGGCAAAATACTACCAAAATTGTAAATCGTTCCTTTTAACATTAATATTCAGAAACAATATTAAGCCTTAATTGTTCGACTGTACAAAAATCTTGTAGGTAATTTAATTTGTTTATAGGAGTAGAAGTGACGTCTTATTAATAATATCTTCATTCACATTCAATGACTAATAAACGATATATCCTATTTTAGGATTATTCACAAAAATGATACGAAACATATTAACACACTCTTTCACATCGTGAACTCTAATTTCTAAAGTGGTGGGGTATACGTTTCCTACTTGCTTATTATTATGTATTAACATTTTATTATTTCTGATTGTTGCGATTCTTAGAAGCAAGACTAAATGTTGCATGACTCGCAAATTAGTTGTTGATAGTTGTGCTACAAGCACTCAGTACGAAATTATAATGTAATCTATATTCTTGAAAGGTACATATACTTAGTACCCGCATTCTTATTCAATGAATACAACGATTAATCAAGGCACTACTAAATACAATATGAATGGCAACTATACAGGCTTGATGTGAAATAGTCTGATTTGGAGCTTATATCAAAAACGTGTATTTAACAAAAAAGATTTTTATGCTTGGAATCTAATTCTACTATGTATATCTTATTCTATAGTATGATTAAAGAGTGAAAGACACTGGCGTTACTATACTGCTATAAAAACTTTTTATTGTCATGAGAAAACAGAGACAAGCTTTCCCTTTGCAAAAGCTCCAGGATTTTGGAACTTATTTATGAATGACCAGAAAACGTCAAGTTGAATTCGGAGTGACGAGCCTTAACACTTCTGTCGCAGGATCTGCTTAGTATAATAGTGGCACTGATTTATCAACAAAAGTGCAAAACGCAAGCTAGGTAAACTACAAGGATTTGCACGCTTGGTCATCACAAGGACCATGCGTACAAGGCCTACCGCAACTATGAATCTACCTCGTTACAACCTGTTGTAGCATTAATAATAATAATAAGAACAGTAAATAGGCTACTTACGGGATACTTCTGTTTAAAGAAAAATCTGGAATGGGTATAGCAATTGATGCCAGAAGCTACAATGGCGTGGAGAAGGGTAAAACACGCTACCAAGTTCTATGTTAGAATCCAACCAGTAACTGTCGTAAAATTTATCGCTGGGTCTAGCCTCCCGGTGGCGGTAATCACTTTTATCTTGGTAAAACTAGTGACGTCAGCTTGATGACACAATTTTCCGGGAATTGCCCGATACCGGTAGCTGACACTGTCAGTTACCAGAAGGAAATGTGTACATAATTGGTGCATTGATGTTGGTGTGGGCGTGCTTTTTCATATCCTACCTACAAAGGTACCTGATTTCAAAAAATAAAAGCTTAAATTTTTACGGTAAACTATTGTAGTTTTTTGCTCTTTGTGGGTAAAAGGTTTGCAAGTTTTGAAGAAACTTAACGTTCGTTAGCTCCGTATGAAATTTTAGACGCACACAAAATATTGGAAAAGCGACGCTCGATTAGCTGCTGCGTGGAGAATTACGAGATCAATAATTAGACCCCAATTAAAGTTTTACGATTGTATATTGAGGTAGCAAAAATTTCGGAGATGTAGTAATAACTTTCGAAGGGTGATAATATTTAAGTTGGAACACTCCTTTTTCACATTTGTCTTTTTGTGTGGCTTACACAATGGAAGATGTTACAAGATTAAGCGATCTTTATTATCATGAAATCAGTAAGGCTTTATTTCATTATTTGCATCAACAACAAAAATTGCTGTATGAAAATAAAGATACAGCGAGAGAACTGTTACTATTAGACGCTAGTGAAAAGAATGTTAAGGAAGTGTTGGAAAGGGTGTCTGTAAGTACCAAAGGTAACGTCAAAAGGTTTGTCTCATACTAAGCAACGTGTGAATTATGTATCCTCGAATTTTGAAACCTGTAAAAATACTCTGCGGGGAAAGTACAATTGACACGCAAATGTGACTTCAAAGGCGTCTCTCATTTTATTACCTAGTTCTATAAACACATATACTTCTAAAATAGTGCTGGGAATTACTTAACACCCTTCCATGGAAATTGTACTTTTCCCACATTGTATTTGTACAGGTTTAACAATTCAGTAATACATTTGTCATACGTTGTTTAATCTTGGATAAATCTTCTACCTAGCGTTACCTTTGCTACAGATTCCCTTTCCAACACTTCCTTCAGTTTTTTCTTATTAGCGTCTAATAGAGTCAGTTTCCTCGTTTTATCCTTTTCATACCACAATTTTTGTTTGGTAAACGATCAAATAAAGACTTACAGGTTTCCAGATTATGAACTTCGCTCAAACTTTTGATATTTCCCAATTTGTGATGTACGCAAAGAGATAAATGTGGGCACAAGTTTTCCCACCTAAATTAGTCACACTGCGAACGTTATTAACACTTTTCCGAAAGTTATGTTTACCGAAAATATATAACAACACTTGACTTTACAAAACGTTAATTCGGATTTAATTGATCTCTTTATGCTCCACGCAGCAGTCAATCGAGCGTCTCTTCCAATAATTTGTGTGTGTCTGAATTTCTTACAGGCTTAATGAACGTCAACCTACAAAACTTGCAAACATTTTACCCACTAAGAATTTCAGGTCTGCATTACAGAATCCCAGAAAAAGTTATACAAAGGTTCACGGTAAAAATTTCAACTTTTTCTGGAATTAGGTATGAAAAAGCGCGCACGCACCAACACCGATGCACCAATTATGTACTCGTACAGATTTCTTTCAGGTAATTGACATGAATAGCTACCGGTATCGCACAACTACTGGTAAATTGCGTGATCAAGCTGACGTCACTTTGCCGGGATAAAAGTGGTTACCGGTACCGCGAGGCTAGATGCAGCGAAAATTTATTGAGTATACAGGATTAGTGAAATAATATACCTTTTAGGAGTGGTATGTTGAAGGCATAATAAGCCTAACTTCAGTGCAGTGCGATCCCAGTACCACAATCTATAAAATAATAATAATGATGAACGGCTTTTCTTAAATCGCTTTTATAGTTATATTGTTTAAACTGAAACCATATAAAATTTGTAAGGTTACGAATGCAACCACCAGACTTCTAAACAACAATTCCCTTTTTTCTTGCATCCATAATAGCGTGGATCTCCAGAGTTTTTGGATGGACCAAACGAGCAGAAAAGAAAGAAAATCAAACAATCAACCGAACGGCACAATGAGCCATTCCCTTTCAAAATTGTACCTTCGGTGCGTTTCCCATTCACGGGCAATCGATAGAATTCGAGGGTCGCATACAGATCCGCTAAAATATTGCGGTTCGGATCCACGTGCCGGTGTTGGTACGATAACAACGTCGAACCGCGGCACTCCAGATCCACTCCCGTTAATTATGCACCCGTTCATTAGCTCCACGGTCCACTTTGATCATTGGGAACAATGACTCTACAGCCGTTCTGTAATTTACCTATTTCTGGGAAAGTGTTTCTCGCGTTGACAGACGTTGCAGCAAATTCCGTTCTCGACGTTTAAAGCTCATAAAGAATTATTGCTACGAGGGAAGTGTTGCACCCTCGTCACGCTTGTAAGTTAAACTCAATTCATGCAGTATGCATCCTTAAAGCCATAAGTGTAGTGGGTTCATTTAATTTTTTATGGTTTTCTCTGCTATTAGCACAACCTGATTTATCAGATTTAAAATTAACTTTCCATCGATGTGTTGATAAATATAAATACATAAACAAGTGTTCATTGCGATCTCTACTGTTTTTGTTAGACTTCCAAAAGTAGCTTACTATAATTTATATTTACTACAGCGTTCCTCATGTGCTTTACTACCTAGATGGCCGTACTGTACTGTGTTGAACAGTATCGCTGACCCTTTGGCAATAGTTTGGAAAACAATGAAGGTAATTCAAGTTTTCCTATTATTGAAACTTAAAAATGTTTAACGGGTTAGTTGCTGATAACGGCATATAGTACGTCACCGGTTCCAATTCTTTTTCAAACATATATCTGGTATGCCTGGCTCCTGGCAGCAAACTACAGCCTACACAGATTTGGCATATACAAAAACATAATCAGCACATAATCAGCAACAAGGTTAGGAAAGTGACTACTAGAGATGAGATTTTTTAACTGGTGTTTAAAAAATAAACTTAATTATAAGAATATTGTTAATAATTGAAGATTTTTGCAAATTAATTAAATGTCAGAAAAGAAAAGTGGTTCGAAAACGGATATAACATTTGCTTTTCATAAACATAGTTAAGACCATAATTTAATGAATAGAATAAAATATTCATGTGCAAAGATCGAACTCCGAAGAAAATTTCAGCACTCTGGGGTAACTTGCGAATGGTTGGAATTTCTTAGAGGCACCGTTACACCAGCTCCGTTAAACTGCCTTCTACGGAGTACGAAATTGGATCTAATAAGCGGATTGCAATAGCTGGAAATCAGTTTTTCATATTTCAATTAGCAGTACAAGCAATTTCATCAATTAATTGGTGCAGCATACACATACCTGTAAAATCAAAGAACAACGTTAAACTTAAGGGCAAAGTTGTTATTAATATGATAACTCTATTACAGTGTTCTAACTGGAACTCAAAATATCCTTGAGATTATTATACAAAAACGCACAAAAGCTAGGACATCAACATTTTCTAAAAACATTAAAAATGACAATGAATTTTAATTAATTATTTATAGTACATATACAGAATGTCGATAAGTAAGTAATGCAGAAAATTCAAAATTCAGAAAATCGAAAAAGACCCTGATTTTATTTTAAAAGGTTGAATCAGTTTGTTACAATGGCGAAGATATGACGTAATCGTTTTTTATAGAACCATACACATTTCCTTGTCATTCGAACTCTTACTATCTAAGGAATTCAACCAATCTGTATAAAACATAACAATCAATGTTGGTCAATTCGGAAAATCATTATTCAGCATGTTTATGCATGTGATGTTCACAATAAAACAAAATATCTGCATTATCAAGTTACTTTGGTTGTAGTCCATCTATAACTTGACATTGCCCGATTCGCACATAGACTCTTTGGACACATCGTTCAACAACGTTTGGAAGCAATAAACGCATTTCAGCTCGAATACAAGCTTGCAATTATTTGAATATGTGTGGACGGTGTACATATATTCTATTTTTTGAAGGACCGCTTTAGAAGGACTGAAATCTGACGTTCGTAGTGGCCATTCTGCAATTCCCCTGCGGATTATCCATCTATTGCAAAAACGTCGTCGAGGACGTACCGCTACACCAAAACATGCCGATGCACCGTCTTGCTGAAACCACATGGCTTCTATTAGAATTGCTTGTTGTTCTCAACCGGAAATATCTCAGTCAGTGCAGGTACCAAATCACCTCTGAAAAATTCTGAATTCTTGTCTGGTACAAGACTATCTTGGAAAAGCTTAGGACCGACACGACAATGCGTTGAGGATTGATGCTTGCTCAAAATTAAGCTTCTGAGGAAGTTACGCATGCATTTACTGTATTCAGTGTGGATTTCCTCGTAGCGACAATTGTGACGATTGACTATGCAGTTTAAATAAAAAGTTCGTTTGTCGGAAAACTGAGTGTTGGAAGAAATTTTTCCTTTTGATAAAATTTACCCACCGTTCAGTGGTTTACGTCGTTGCTTATTGCCACTTGATGCAGGGATAGTTTCAGATTTGCTTTGGCTTTTAATAAAATATTTAATTTTGTGTCGTCGCTTAAATTGGCATTGCCAATTCTTGAGATATTCTTCAGCCTACCCATATCTTGAAAGCGAAATCGTGACACAAGTCTTGTTACAGTAGATTGTGCAATAGGAAGTCCGTCTTGTTGTTGTTATTGTTAAACAACTGACTTCCCGATGACTCCAGAGTCCATCGCCATAACCTACCATCATCATACCATCAACTTTTGCTAACTTTAACATTATTTCGGACTGAACTATGCATTTGTTGGACATATGCGATTGGTTTCACAAAGCTATCATCTGTAGATTCTGAATTCATTGAGTTTCAATGGAATTTACAGATGATAACTATTTGTCTATTGATACTACCTAGTCGGCGGTTTTTTTTTATTTTTTGTTCTGTCCTTCCTTCAATCCGCGTAACTGCTTCGAACAATTTTCTCGAGATGCATTATATGGATGAATTATAAATTAACTGATTATACTTTGAACATTTGCTTGTCTACTTCTATATGTACATTTCAAATACCTGTTAAATAACCATTTTTCCAATTTTGATGGTACTTTATGCCAAGTTGTTTAATAACATATAAGGAATGTCATGTGTGGCCGGTATATTAACGGTGCGAAAATCTGTAAGCTGCTCGGAAAAGCTACTAATTATTGTAAGCAAGTAGGTGTAGGGAATCATTAAAATATTTGGGAAACCTGCCGTGTTTTATTGAGTGTGCAAACACCACACTTATAAACACTCTGTCTAACTTTTGCAATTGACGAAGACGAAGGCAAGTCTTAAAGCAGTTAATAACAATTTTGTCGAGAATCGCTCATGGATAGTTTAGTAATGCCGTTAACTATAATGTTGGCCGAGAACGGGTCGTGGGTGTGTCAACTATTTAGGCATGAGGGAGCGGAAGGAGGGTATAATTTCATCCAGTGTAAATCCTCCCATCACGCGACGCCGTCAACGGCACATCTGCGTGATTGATTTTCGACACATGCTGTCTCCCAGATACTCCGCAGGGTGTTTGCCATGGTAGTAAATAATGCCCCCCAGCATGCAAATGTTAGGGACGATCTACAACAATTTACGACGGAGCCCCAGTTCATCTGACATAATAATTACATGTAACCTGTGCAATGAGACGAACGTGATCAGAGACAGATTTGTATAAAATGGCTATTTTTGTATTAAGCGTACGAAATGAATGTTTTTTGAATATGATATCTGAATGTAAATTTCTCAGATTCACTGGGATGTTCCATTAAAGTAATTTCGCACACGAAATACAAACGATATTTTTTGTACAACTTTATTTTTCTGGTATTCATATATAAAGTTAAACGATATTTGTCGTCAATGATTGTATCAGGTCATGGTTATCAAGTAATTCTTTCTTTTCGTTATAACTAGAAAGGGTAATAGAAACTTGCAATATATCCGTTTTTTCTAGTTAGAAATATTGCACATTAATTTGTTTTTTAATTTCGTCACGATGATTTCTGATAGCGGTAGGAATCCACTCTGAAGTTTGCAAATAACAAACTATGAACGATTCAGCTACAAAATAGGGCTTTGGTCGTCTAGATGGTATCACGTTTAAAAAGTCCTGGGTTTGGTGTCAATGACGGCAATATTTTTTCAGAAATATATCGGTCTGCTAGCCCAATTAACTCATTAGTAACGTTAACAAAACGAATTAAAATTTGCTATAAAAATGCAGTTACAATCACAATACAGTATAGATAGTACCAAACAATTACCTATTCTGCTATGCTTACACTAATAGTGCATATAGTCATATAATAATAACAAAATCACTTTACACATTTAAAAATATAGTGGCATGAACATAATGCTTGTGGTTAGAGTAACATACTATTTATGGTCAAAGTATAATGTTTGTGTGCTCTTACATACACTATTTGTTTTAAAAAAATTGTCACAATATAGCTAAATAATATAGCCACTCCAATGCTTAGTTATAATTATACTATTTTTGTTGACGTAGCAATGCAATATATTGGTTAATCAGACGTGGAATTGCAGCGAGTGATTTTTATAATGACCTTAACAAAAAAATCTTTAGTAGGTGTTTTCAATGTACTTGCGCTCATTCGTTTATTAAAAGGGGATCGGGAAGGGTCCTAATGTAGAGAAAAACGTGTAGTTACACTGTCGTGTCGTGTTTAAACTAAAGGATAAGCCAACGCGCATACTGACAAAACAAGGAAACCTTTAGAAATGCGCAAGCGTAATTAAGCTAAATCAAAGAAAGATCACAATTTGCTCAAAAAAATAAAACAAGCATTAACTGGTGCTTTCATTTCGATGCGTGAGTGAGTATACAAAAGAACTACGCATGATACATATTCTGTCATTTACCTTATATAAGTACTAAAACAACATAGGTAAGTGCTTACAACCCTTCTCAAATTGCCACTAGAAACAGATGTTACCCCATTATCTTTATGCTTCTAAATTAATTATTGTTCTCGAACGAACTGTACCCCTAGGAATCCTAGGAAACGCCATAGTAATAAAAATGCATGTTTCCCATCTCTTTCAGCATTTTACCCTGCTATGGTACTTTGCTTACTGGGACATACTATAGCAACCGGCGAAACTAATTACAAGCTATGTTTATCATGAAATTTAAATAACTTTCACTTTATAAATCACCTATAAGCTTGATACATTTTATTCGTGTGACCTATGTATAATATCTCTCAAAAAACATCAATTCTTCTTGGAGGGTTTATACGTCAATGATAATTTATAGGATTGAAAACATATCCAGATATCTCTAGAAAAAATGTTTTTTTCAAAATAAGATATGATGCAATCAGCCTGAAACTGTTGTGATATACGTAGATTTCATTGTTATAAAGCTCAGCTTTTCGGTTAAAAACCGATAATCGTTTAATTCAACAATAGATTCTGATCAAAATCTATAGACGGACAGAAATTTTACATTACATTGTTTCGAGAGTGACTTAGGACTGTCAGAACAGGTCACGTAATAACAGAAAGCTATATATACTTTTTTTTATTGTTGAATAGTTGAATAAAAGGTCCTTATACTCTCAGAAAGTATTTGTTTATTAGCTTTATATTAATACCTGTCATCTTCGGGCTCTACAACAATTTCTTCCTCAGTACATATAATAAACGATACATTTATATTAAAATGAATTACGTCTAAAGTTTCTGTCAAAGGCGTCGCTTAATATACAGCTAATAAACAAATATTTTCTGAGAGTATAAGGACCTTTTATTCGACTATTTAACATTTAATAACACTATCACACTGAATGAAATCCTTAAAATTTTTATTATTTAGTTATTTAGCAAGTTCAACGTTTTTATCTTAAAAAAACAAGTTTCTGCAGTTATACGTTAGATTTGCAATAAAGTAAACTTTTAATGAGGTTTAATTATCATAACGATAGAGATATTTTATAAAACTAGGTATGTGATTTTCTACGAAAACATCTAAATAACACGTTTGGTTAAGAATTGTGTTACCGTGTGCGTATCTGTATATTTTAAGTAATGGTAAATACCTCCAAGCAGTGTAGCTGTTTTTTCATACCTTTTGCCATCTCCATTTAGTTCATATCTACTGCAACTAAAAACTAATAAAAACCTTAAATCTTAATCAAATAGTTCGTATTACAGAAGACCTTAGGTTTTATGTAAGTTGCAGATTCCTTGAAAAAGACAGGTAATACCATATCAGGTAGGACGTTAACATTAAGCAATCATTAAGCAAAACAGATATTTCGAAATATATACGTATATACTACAATTTGAGTTAACTGCACCTTTAAGAAAAATTCCGCACAGCTGTAGAACGAAATAAAATACCAGAATGCTACTTTTGCAAAAATATTCATCTTCCCGGGTTTGTGAATTTCACAGAAAGGAAAGTCTGCCCGAGGAAGCCAGCTTGACAACGCGGCTCAKATTAACAAAGTTTCACAACTAKTTAAGGGAGTACGACAGTGACCCCGGAGAATGTTTGCAGGAACCACGCAGGGGATTTCGCGACAGGCTTAGAAAAAAGTTGCAGTGGAAATTTCTAGTGTAGGTTGCCACCACCTTCGCATTACAMTTTAACATAACCATTAAGTAAACATGCTAATGCATCTAAAAAAATACGAAGTAGGCGTCACAATAGCTTTACTTTAAAAGGAAAAGCTTATTAGATTCTCCCATATTTTAATTGTCATTTTAGATAACCAACTGACTTATTACAATTTCTGCAAGAAATAATGCCCACTACCAAATTGAATAAATATAAAAAAATATTCAAAACTAAATTACTTTAAAATTCTCAAAGTGAATTCTAATGGTAAAAGCACCTAGTAAATTTAGTTGACTGCCTACTGGAACCCCTCCTTGGTAACGAAACATTGTCCGCCCAAAAATGCCTCTAATTCTTTAAAGATATAAACATTACTGGTGTCAGGTCCGAACTATACGCTGCAAGAAAAAACTTCATACTTGAATTGTTTGGAAAGGTTGTCACGTTGGCGCAGTGMGGAAGTGTTGTGGATCAAAACAGTACTGAATGAAAGCGTGCCTCTTCGGTTTCTACTCCTAAATGGCTCATCGCAGGCAATGTAACAAACCTTCTTTGTTAGAGTTATTATTTTCTTCATGTTTAAGCAGATAATG
Organism: Rhyzopertha dominica; assembly: GCA_025024175.1. Taxonomy (NCBI): domain Eukaryota; kingdom Metazoa; phylum Arthropoda; class Insecta; order Coleoptera; family Bostrichidae; genus Rhyzopertha; species Rhyzopertha dominica. Next base: position 16,860,053 of record QCXZ01000001.1, read on the forward strand.
CTTTGCCACCTACAAAAAGCTCCAGAAAATGTAGGTACTTGACCGAGTTGGCGCAAAGTTCTTCCAAGACTTTTTAACGATTTTGTAGAGAAATGAGTAAGACTCAACTTTTAACAAAAAATATTTTTTTATGTAAACAGGTTTAATTTTTATTGGAGGTTGAAAAGACAACCCACTTACATTAAAAAAAAACTAAATACTAACACGAAATATTGGTCATCGAATAAAGACTAACGTAAACAAAGCATAAAAGAAGACAATTTTGTAAGACTGGCGAAAACTAACAAATATAATTTGCTTTACAAATTTAAATTAAATATTAATTGGCTCAAGCTAGAAAATAAATACGCCCTTACTGTATATTTTTAGAGCTACAGTAATTTGGCCGAGTGGCTAATAATTTGTTGGAGTATAATAAAATGTTAAGCAAAGTCAATACAAAGTCACTGGCTTCGAAACAAAAAGTGACGAAAACTAGATGCACAGTACTGCAGATATTATACTGTGTTATTACCAAATTTAATCAGGAAAGCGCAAATGTACTAAACATAATATAATTGTACAACGATTACTTAGAGCAATTATTGGTTAGTATAATTGTTCCATTTAAATAAACTTTGTGTGCAAGGCTATTGTGGTAATATAGATAAAGTATTAAAGAATAGGTGAGAATCGGAGAGTACGGACCTATAAAAAAATAATAACGGATGGAACTTCCACTGAGCAAGATGTATGTACTTGGTCGTTGACTCACTCAGATGATCCATTTCATCCCGAGGTGTCTCAAGTCTCATACCAGGCTACTTGTACATTGTTATGTAGCGAGAGATGTCATGTCGCCATTAATTAGGACCAAACGTGATATGCTGCAATGGTAATCTCCCAAACCATTACTCAGTGCAACTCAACTCGTAGCCATCTCACACTTCTTGTCTGCGCATCATACGTACCCAGACACACAATAAAAATTCATCCCTAAAGAAAACTGTATGCTATTTCTGGTTCGACTGTGCTCACTATGTATTTGCATGGTGTTGTGTTTGTGACTTATATTTTGCCATTATAATTTTTGATTTTGATAAGTAAGCGGATATATGATTTTTAAGGTTTCCATCACAAAATAATGACAAAGTCAGAATATTGAATTGAATGTTGGTTTGTATTAAAAACACAATAAAGATATATAAAACATGGTTACACCAATGTTCAATGGTGAGGAGTAGTACAACGTGCGGGCTATATTGTTACGGTGTGGCAATTTCTACGGATTAGGCAACCAGACCGACCAGTTCGCGCGTTTGTCTAATGTCATGTTCTAGTATATTTTCGTATGTTCTCGAAGCTTCCATGATTCAAGAAAATCTCGAGCACTTTCTACTGGGGACCCCTCAAAGTCCGGCAGGCCTTCCATGTGCTGGTCTGAAAGCGCCCTCATTAATAGACAACATTTATAGCTACCAACACTCTCTTAGAACGCTACTAACGCCATTCGACCAAAATATGATTCATGTAGATGGACTTCGCAGACAAGTAACGCTAGTGCGATGGTAAGGTATGTTTAAACCTATAATTCAATTATAAACTAAAMTGCAACATGATGGCTGTTTATAAGGCGTAAGTAAATAAATTTTAGCATTACTCTGCAGCAAAATAAGTATGCGACCTAATTTTGCTAAAGCTGTATATTTCGTTTCGATAAGCTAGTAAATTTTAAAGTCCTTGTAAGCATTGGAGTTTTGAAACTGGAGAAAGTAGAATCTCTTCTTTTGCAGTTTTTTTGAAGCAGCAGTAATCAATATTTATCAGTTAATTGCGTGAGAAGATAAACCTCTTTGGCTATAAGGATGTTGGCACAAACCCCTTAACTTTATATTAAAATTATTAGCGGAATTGGTTGATTCGGTAGGTCAATTTTCTCACGATATTTGATAGGGGATATGGTAATGATTTGACTACTCTGTGGAGTCTATCTTTACTATATGGGTGAATTAGACTTAAAGTAGAATTCGTCGTCATTTCACGTAGTATTCGAATTCCACATTCAGGAAATCTACGAGCTAGCTAGACTAGAGAAGTTTGTGTTAGCTTTAAGCAGGTTTTTGAAATTGGATGATTAAACTGTAAAACGAGAACTTGACTATTTCGCGCCATACATGGAAAACGAGGTTCATTAATCTTAGTGACTAATCACATTCTGGTGCAGAAAACCAGTAACTAATATTTATCAAAATTGACCTAGTCTCGTTTTTGCTTTAATACAGTTCGGTAATCATAATGCTCTGATCCAGTTCGCGATGTAGTTATAAATTTAAATTAATATTCTGTCAAGGTGTATTAGAAATGCGTTAACGTAAAAATTGTAGTTGTGATAAAATGTAGATTCAAGTAGTCGATTAATGAAGTTCACGCTTCCCTGTATTGGAAAAGTTAACATTCTCTAGCTTAATGTGATGTTAACTGAGATAAAGTCCGGTGTATCTGATGTTTATAAAGATTAGTATGACCGAATTATTGGTAACAGATAAATGCTAAATAGTTGGTCAGTATACGCTTAAAAGAGAGAAAGTAAATTAGTTATTAAGTTCTTAATTATTTGGTATAGAAAACCACCAATTCAAGGCTTATTATTGCTGACGTTAAAATTCATATGTAAGCGGGCTGAAACACTCCTGAATGGGGTTATCCCATCCAAGCAACAATTCCACGTTCTCGTTCAAGTAAATCCATATCGGAGTAACAAGAGCCTATACCTTATACCGGAGCAAATCTTCGTAAATGTATTCCAACACTAGAGCTCTCCAGTTGCAGCTGCAAAGCGTTCAGAGTATCTCGCAAAATCTACGCCGTAAACTGAAAATACGACATCTTGTTTTATGAACTGCACAGCTTTGCTAATGCAGTAGCGTGTGCGGAAATACCTGTCTTAACTAAAGCCCTGGACTTGGTCGTGTGCAGCTCTAGTTTAACATCAATTACCTTAGGAAGCACCATGACAGCGAAAAGCGTTTTCCTGAAATAAAGCTTTCGTAATAAATTCGCGGCGACTGGATTTTTCTTGCCAGTGCATGCAACAGTCCCTCTTTGTGCTATCAGCCTCATTGAAGTATTGCGGTACTCAACAGCATTGATCTAAAGGGCAGCCCGCACACAAAATATATAATGTGAAGGATTTTGATATAAAAACTTACAATTTTTTCGGCTGTATTAAGAAATATTATGGTTTTAAAGTTGAAGATATAAAACAATATACTACAGCCGAATATGATTTTTAATAATAGTTATCACCCTTTTATTGCCATTCAACGTTATAGTGATATGTTTTAAATAATTTTATAGGTGTTTTTTTAAGTAATGAAGTACACATATGTTTTGTACAAACCAACTGCAAACGGAATCGTGTCGCTATTGTTAAAGCTCGTCACTGCAGCTTACGGCTAGTGCATGGAATAGAATTCGTTTTGCCCGTACGATTATTGCATCAACTCATTCTATTTTCCTGCACTTTCCAGGTTTAATTTGAGATTTGCTAAACCAATATCTACATATACAAAGAAATCACGTGCAAAAATAGCGTTCTATTGAGTCTTGCTTGTTTGCTATTCATAAATCTTCAAGTGAGCATCGATTTTAATCAGGCTTGCTATACTGTCTGAGTGGGAAAGACCAAACAACTTCAAAATACATTGACTTTTTTAAACAAGTATAGCATTAGCTTAGGTAATCAACATGAAGGTTATTGAACGGTCAATCATATTTACGCCAGAAGTAAAGATGATCCTCGGATATTATTTTTAGATGTGTACCTTTCATTCTCTAGGTTACTGATATGTACATACAAAACCGATTATACGGAAATGCATAGGTATTAGTAGAAAATATATGCACTTAAGAGTATTTTAACAAAGCTGTAAAAATATTTCAATTATCGATAACCACTCCAGCACCGATACATATATAAAATGTGTTGACCTAGTAATTTATGACATTTGGATGGATTACGAATTTAATGCAAACTGTAGGCGAATTTAAATGCATCTGATGACCAATTTCTTGCGACGCTGTTGCATTATCATGGAAAGGCAGTATACTGCTATTTAAATTACGAACGCTCTAGCCTATTTATTCATAAATTCCGTTTATTTTAACTAATTATTTTGCTTTAACTAAAATATATTTTATCAAATTAAATTAAGATGAATGTATACTTCATGCTACTGCACAAATACCTGTTAAATTCTAAAACATTCGCTTGTATTTGTTTGGTTTTCGATACGTCAATTTAATGGCGGTATAGATTTCAGTTTTTCTTTAGTGTAAAAACTACAAAATTAATAGCTCAATAAAATTTATTGCAAAAATTACTTTTGTAAATGAGCATTCTTCTGCTAGTAAATGTGAAGCTTTGGTCTCTGGTGAAAAATTAAGGAAGTCGATATAAGGGAATTGTGCAATAATTAAATAAATAATAATAAAATTATTCGTTATTATTTTAAAAAATAATTGAAGACAGGAAATGTTACATAAAATTACTTGACGACCTCAAAAGGGCAAGAAAATACAGTCTCTTATTAAGCTTTATCAGCACTCGGAGATGAAATGCTCCATGACTGAAAATAATTCAAATTGTCCTTCTCCACCGTTACTGATCATTTTTTAAATTTCATTTATAATCCTTCGTAAAGTAGGAGATATGCTCTCTTTACCCACTATAGACTCAAGTGCCTATTAGTTTATGCAATAATTTTTTTTATGCGACTTGCCGGAAAACGAATGTGATATAATAATTATTTTATTTGGAAGTATAAAAACGAACGATACGAATTTTATCATTAGCCTCGTTATTAGCATTATAAGTACAGAAAAAAGAACAAGATCGGTAAGAAAATAAATATCAACCTGGACTTACCTCATGGAGGCCTTTACACATTTTACCATTTAAAAAGCTTTGTCAATATTTCAATACGCATATATTTGCAATCAGAGAAACACAATTGAAAGTGGATTATAATAATGGAGAAACTAATAAGGATATTCTTTTTGTGTATGTAAGTAATGCATTTTAATACTTTCGCCGAGCATCAGTTAGGTACATCATATTCAGGGACGCTGAGTACTTGTGATTCGCCTTTGTGAAACTCTTGAATTCCACCCCCTACTTAAGTGAATTAAGGTCAAAAAGAAAAAAGAATTTCTAGAAATAATTACACTATATGTTACTTGCAAAAATTAATACAAAGTAATAATAAAATAGCAGACATAGTTAATAACAGTTAAAAAAATATCTGTACTATGCAATTTCAATGGAGAATTTTACGTTTTTAGAAAATAGGTTGAGATATAAACCGCTTGCCTCTTGTTCTAGTTTAATTCGATTTAAAATAAGCTCAAAAATTCAATTTGAAACTGTGCTTGGCTCCGCCTCTTGAAAGCGTGCTTCGATAGCTCATGACGTCACAAGATATAAACATAGAAACTCGTAGCCCAAACTACATTTCGCATAAGTAAACGCACGTTACTCAGGGTGCCTTCGTTCTCTGTGCTCGCGAAGGCCTATGTGGCTTTGACACCAGTTTCATACCACTCTGTGGCGTAAATTTCAAATAATAAGCTTATGTAATATCTGGAAAAATTTCTGGGTTTTGCTAGTATTATTATTCATTATCTTGTTTGTAGAAAATCATTAGTCGGAGGTATATGGAAAACGATGATGACCTTTTTATCGATGTTTTTAGTTCGTGCATATGGTAATAACAATACACAACTGTGATTTGCTGTTTGAAAGGTTTGAATGGGCCGCCTATGCCTTTCACTGGCCAGTATCAACAAGTACAAATGGTGTACCCGAGTTGCCAAATATTAGATTTATACTTGCACCCAACGTGCAAGGGCACAAAAAGGGAAAAAGGCTATACTTGTATGATACGGATTAGGTTTCTGTTAAAACCAGGAAATTTAAATCAAAAGTATCCTTTAGAGATTCAGCAGTAAACATCGTTGTATTCATAATAAATGCTAGAATTTAAGCACAAAACCCAGCTGAATATAAATCAACGCACAACCGCCGTTTCCGCCGCCTAGACCGCCCCACTCCAGCCCAAGACTCGCTGTACGATTTGTTTAAAATAAGTGCTGGAAGATTTATATCGGACCAAGTTGTTTCCTAGCGCTTTCTATCTAGGTGTAATCTGCGACACTCTGGGAGAATAAAACACCTTTAACATACTGCAATACCAAAGGAGAAATGGCTGGATAATAAACGGTTCTGTCTCGCTTTTTGCTCGCGCTGCAGCTCGCTTCGCTGGATCCACGATAGAAATTTACTTGCAAATATCTTCAGCTTCGCGGCAATTCGACCGACGAGATCGAACGCCAAGCGCTTCTAAAGGGTTGATGGAATTAGGTATCACGGTACTTGCATATAAGGCGGGGAGGCGTCACCTGTGCACATATTTTTGGTAAAATGTTATAGTACTAAATATTCCGCTGCTTTTAGCAACAGAGTATGGTGCTGTGTTATTCAAATAAAGTAGTATCTGGTAAAAAGTAAGTTCTAATAAATACTCTTTATCATTTGATTTAGCTAATATAAGCTAAACAATTTTTTGTCCGTTCCATATCTTTTAATTTAAATTTGATAGATATATACAGTTACAAGAACTACAAAATTACCCAAAAGTACATTCATCCATTACTGCATTTACATTTTAGTAAAATCCTAATTAGGTAATTCCTACCATTTCTATTTTGTTTCACATTAACTTCTATTTCACAACGTTTAACATAGGTAGTTTAAATTTAATACTGAATGTATATGTGCATCCAAAAATTGTTTTTATCTGATGCTGGCTAGGTACTTACAAATAGTAATCAGCAGCATTGACAACATTCTAGCAGCAAGATGAAAATATATTAAGAATACATTAATTAATTGATTATGTTTGTTGTGTGTGCAATAATTAACATGTGTGCCTTATATTAAATTTTGAACTTAATTCTGATGAGCGGGTTCCGCAATAGCTACTATTTACGAATGTAAAATTCGTTAAGGACAGGGCTACCCTTTCCCTTATTGATTTAAACTATACATTCACACTTTTTTAAACTTTTATACAATTCCCGGCACTAACCAGAAATTTGCTCTGATAACTTAGCATATCAAAGGAAGAACTCCTTCTCATCAATGCTTGCAAAAACTATAAATCGGATTAAACTGTGGTCATCCCAGTTAAGCTACTGTCGATATATGCAACCGCATGGATTCACAATCCATAAGAGTCCTTTAAGATTGGTTTCAGATTCATTTGCAAGGTAAACCTTCTACTCTACGAAAAATACTGACATTTCCATATGTAATCAGTAATAATGGTCTTAAAGTTAATTTCTTTACTGCAGTATCTTGCAAACAGTACCTCACGCATTGCTCATTACGATCTACCTCCTCCATACAGATTTACTTGTCAAAAAATGTATCAATAATGTTAAAAATAACGCATCATTATCATATTGTTTGCCATTTAAAAGTTACCTACATATATTTTTTAGGTTATCTAGAGAACCACTTTATTTCGCACCAAAGTGATGATGATGATGTTAACATTGTAAATTATTTTTCATGTCGAATTAAAAAAAATGAAATTATGAGGAACGTATTATTCTAAACCAGATAATATGTTGATAATTTTTGTGTTTGAAGGTACACTGACAGGCAATTGGATGTATTCTTGAAGCTCTTAAATACATTAAGTAAAGATCCAATCTGCTTTAAAAAAGAAAAGAATGGAGTTCTTAATTTTCTGGACTTATTTATGTCGACAAGGAACAATAAAATTGCCCTTCTAGCTGTGTTGATCATCCTGATAGGTATTATCTAAATCTGTTATCAGCAATACGCGAACGGAGATAAATTTTACCCTCATTCTGTCGACAAGTTTCCTTGATTCATTAATTGTCAGCTTTTTGAAGGCTGTATTCATTACATTATTATAACAAGTGTTGTATCTGTTACAACTCAAATGTAACAAATGTTAACTTTTTAATAGAACAAAATCACATCTAAGTGAGTGACACATTTCAATACCTAGGTGTGACCTATTAAAAAAAGTTACCACAACTGGGCGTATATCATAGAGTCTTCACTATATTAGAGCAGAATACTTTTATACCCTGAGATACTAATCATGCAACCATTAATAAAAACAATTGAGATTGGAGCAAATCAAATTCAGGCTTATATTAGGAGCGGACCTTCCCTCTATATGGAAGCTAAGTATCATCAATACAATTTGAACCCCTTCTAGTTGTATCACTAAATATCGTGTTGACATATGGACATGATACTGTTAATTAGTAATTACACATTTCTTTGTCCACACTATATATGAAGGGTCTTTTTTAAAGATTTATGTAAAAGTTAGTACCTAACTTATCAAGACTAGAACTGGTTATGTAATATTCATACGGCATGAAGTTGTATTACAGTATCAATAAAACAACGTTTGTGTATTCCAGTCTAGTATCTTCTAAAGCGCAATCCCGCTACCAATGCAAACTTGTAGGGCCCCTCACTTTTGTTTTGAAACTTTAATAGGGTCTGACTGCTTGTCACCGACAGCTGACCGTTTAGCTCGTTGCTCGGCGAAAGAACGTGACGCGAAACACCAAGCGTACAACGAAAAATGATGCCATTTTTTATTCACACGCGTACATGCGAGGTGTATATGTTATTTTTTCTTCTCCTTTTTTGGCACAGAAATTCGCAGTTAGACAGTTTTATACACTCATATATTTGAGCATGAAATATGTGTCGCGTGCTTTTTGCTTTGTGGCAACGTGTTTTCCTGCGTTTATTCTTTCGTCGTTCTTACCGGTCCCAAATCAGATATTGTTCCTTCCAAGTATAGAACAAAGTTAACAGCGTATGTTTGATGGTCGGTTTGGTTATGTTGACAATTGTTGGTCCAGTGTACACAATAAGTCAAAGCAACGTATGGCTGAAGAATAACCGCAAACAATACTGTGGATTTTCCCGTTCAATCTTGTGAAAATATAAATGGATAAACCCATTACGTACACCTATAACAGGTTAGACGAAAGCCACGTAGACACAAGTACGCCGGCATCGTCATATAGAAATTATTTTAGTGTTTATGAATGATGTACGTTATGAAGCTTGGTGTAGTATTCCGTTGTGCAGTCTGATGTAAATTATAACTATAGTAAACATTCATCACCACAGCTGGATACAAATCTATCTAATAGTATATCGCACTCATATAATTTAAAAATCGTTACAATCTACACATTAGGCGTTAGCTTAACGATTTTTTAATTATGTTTGCACAAAACCTACTCTGATGTCTCTTTCACACAGTTTAACTACATTAGGAAGAATTCTCTGAATAAAACCGGAACGATTTAAACGCAGACTATGGAAATAACATTAGATTTGAAGGTGGTGAAATCATCATCACCTACGATGAAAATGAAAGATTCGTCTACACTATAACTAGGTGTCATTTTGAAGTAAGTAATGAAGAACTTGAAGGTTTTCTTGTACAATTTAAAATTCCTTCACTCCATTTCTACATACTGTTGATGCTTCTATACAGCGTTTTAGGAAATGAAGCTAAAAATAACACCGGAATTGTAAAAAGAAATATACAAAGAAGAACTTTTGTAATAGTACTTGTAATACTCTTCTTTATTACGATACTGGATTTACAGTTTCATTAAAAGAGTTTCTCTTGGGAAATATTCCAAGGCCAAAGGTTTGTAATCATGAATGTACCTTCATTTGAAGGTATTTACCTATGTCAACGTCTCTACCATACAACCCAAGCAGCCAACGGAGGCATCAGGCATAGTTAATAATAAGAACAATATTAAATAGGTACTCGCTGAATTAAAAACATATCATGAATTACTGCGATGTTTAGATTTTAAAATCGCTTTCATATTCAGTTAGGACGAAAAAAAGTATTTTAAACATAAAATAGTAATTAAATTGCGAGAATTACAGCGTGGATAACATCATGCCATCTAGTGGCAATACGGCATCATCCACTGATCTCTGAGGAGAACTAATCTGAACGGCAGCCCACTATGTTGTGGGCGTTTAAAAGCCGGCCAGCTGTGTTCCAGTCAGCCCTATTGTACTAAATTTAAAACTTTTTAAAGCTTTTTAGCACTTTAGCACCCCCATAGATCATTTAGTACTATTTTGGTGCCTGTAGAAAAAAAACAATCTATAGGTATATTCGTTTGATTTTCAAGAACTATTATACTGGCTAACTTTATAGTTGTTATGTATGCATGTGTGTATTATGTTATACTTATATTACTTAATTATAAAACCAGTTGAGTTAATTTTTTGTTAATCATTTTAAATTTCCCGCGTATACTACTATTTTACCAAATTCAGCACCTAACATTCCCTAACTTCAGCACTTATCATAACCAGGTTTGGAACAAAACTGAAGCCGGCAGACGTTCTCCAACGACGATTTCTGCAACGAATGCAGTTCTCAAGCATAATAATCACGTCTATGCCATATCTCCACAGAGACGACTGGATGATGCCGTATTGCCACTAGATGGCATGGTGTCATCCACACTGTAATTCTCGCATACACATCGCCTACCTGGGCGTATATAAGGGAAGACATATCTATGTCGTGTTGTCTGTTGTCTGCGTTGGGACTATAGCTGTGCTGAGGAGGCTTTATAAGCCGAAACAGCTGCCCACAGATTGTTTTACCCCAGGCGACGTCTATGCCATAATTATTATAATTACTAAAATAATCTGAGTCTGATAAAGTATAAGTATATTCACTCATGCTCACATTACTATATACGCTGCAAATAGTTAAGACTTACATAAAACTGCGTATCGTAAGTATGAAAATACTATTAGTTGTTAATACAACTCAGAACCTGCACCCCACAGAAAACCGGCTATTCCTACTAATGCTACCATGAAAAAAGCGAAGAGATGTGTTCAGTTGACCACTTCCAAAGGGTTGAAACCTTTATGTGTTGATATACCAGGTAATAAAAAAGAGTGTAAAATATTATAAAGGGACTAAAATAAGTAAATAAAAAAGTCCTAATAAACATCAGTCCGCGAAGCAACGATTTTGGGAGATATGGGAGGATACTATTGTTTTACCTCCTTTTTTATTTTGCAAAAACTTGCATTTTCTTATCATGGTTGACTGCTGTTTCGTGAAATAAACATTAAATATTAAACTGTTGTCAGCGCACAAGTTTTTGTTTGCTATGACAACCGACATACATTTATGTATAGTCGTGTTAATGGCATTGCCACCGAAGCGCAACGTTTTAATGGCGAACCTTATCCAAATTGCTAGATTTCTTCACATCCAGTATATGTAAGAACTCACTAAAGATTGCGTGATACCGGTTCGTTGAGAAAACCATGCTATTTGTCCGGAAGATCAAGGTTGGTATCTACTCCCAGAGAAGAAATTCTAGGACGGATAGAGCTAAAACCGAGGACGAGTGTGCGGAGAATATCAGCCGTGGTAATAATTAATGTTCTGAATTTTGGTTTGAAGGCTTCCGTGGTTGTTGTCGATGACATGTTGTTTTCCGGAATGGTTCCCACGTTGGTTATTAGAACTTGACCTTTCGACACTCATGTCGGTGTCTTCCTCAGAAGTAGCTCTGAAACTGAATTATCCTAGTCCGCTCGGGTATGTGTAAACCTTCCAACAGCTGCATGGGATGCTGTACACACCTTGTGTTTGTAGCTCCTCAGTCGTCGAACGATATTTCGGAAAGGCGTTAGCTATCTTTCTCGGGGCGGTGAAGGTGGTGGTTATATGATATTTTCTCAGCAGCCGTCCGATCTTATCTGTACATCCATTGACGTAGGGCAGGTATGCTGCAGCGACGTGCTCCTCTGGTTCCTTCCTCCGTGGTTGCTTGTTGATAGCCTTCTCAATCTGTGCCTTAGGATATCCGTTCTGTAGTTCTGTAGTAGATGTTGTAATTCCTCTTCTAGGTGGCCTGGTTCGCTGACTAGCTTCGCCCGCTAAATAGCGTCTATAGCATCCATAGCGGCATACCAATGGCGCCCTACCCTTTCTGGATGTGTTGGTGACAAGGAAACAAGACGGCACGTTAGGACATCGGGTCTATAGGAAACCAACCCACACGGATCGCTACCTGCATGCAGATTCATACCACCACCCCGCCCAAAAACAAGGAGTCATCAACACGCTGATACAGCGGGCGAAGCTAGTCAGCGAACCAGACCACCTAGAAGAGGAATTAGAACATCTACGCAGAGCACTACAGAAGAACGAATATCCTAAGGCACAGATTGAGAAAGCTATCAACAAGCAACCACGGAGGAAGGAACCAGAGGAGCACACCGCTGCAGCATACCTGCCCTACGTCAATGGATATACAGATAAGATCGGACGGCTGCTGAGAAGACATCATATAAACACCACCTTCACCGCCCCGAGAAAGTTAGCTAACACCTTTCCGAAATATCGTTCGACGACTGAGGAGCTACAAACACAAGGCGTGTACAGCATCCCATGCAGCTGTGGGAAGGTTTACATCGGCCAAACCGGAAGGCACATCAGCACGAGAATCAAGCAGCACATGAGGGACACCAGAGACTGGCAAGGTGATAGGTCGGCTGTAGCAGAACATCGAATAGAGACTGGCCACATCATCAAATTCGAGGAAGCACAAATGCCGTCGAGGGAAGCGAGATTCTGGCCGAGACTGTACAAGGAAGCCATCGAAATCCAGAAAAACCCGCACAACCGAGACCGGGGCATCGAACTACCTGGAATCTGGAAACCGGTCATGTGTAACAACGCCCACGCGTCAGTGACCCGGACGAGTATAAATACCCGAGCGGACTAGGATAATTCAGTTTTAGAGCTACTTCTGAGGAAGACACCGACATGGGTGTCGAAACGTCAAGTTCTAATAACCAACGTGGTAACCAGCCCGGAAAACAACATGTCATAAATTAATGCTCTTCTTGCCTGGAGAATTGTCGATAAACAGGCCCTAAATGCACTTGATCATCAAGCAAGTATAGTTTTTACCTTTGGTTCCTACTGAAGAGTCTCGTTTTCTTATCAATATTATTTTTACTGATGAGCTCACAAACTTCGTGAAAACTGACAACGTCAATGATGTGCGAAATGTCTAGGAATGACGTTGAGCTGAATTTTCCATGACTTGGACAGAAACAGTTTTGAAATAACAGTTCTCAATTATTAAGATCTTGCTATATCATTTGTTAGAAGCAGGATTTCAGACTAGAAGCAAAAACACTTAACAAGGACGGGTAATTAGATGGTAAAATAGGCTAGAATAGGCCTTACTACAGGGTAAGACTGCGAACCACCTCTAATTCAATGCTGTATGCTGTATCTTTGATGATAATAATAATAATAATAATAATATAATACCTTTACAGCTAAAAGTATTACGCGGATATTTCTTAAATACGAGGTAGAGGAGGTAGACGACTTTGAGCTAAAACTAAAAGAATAATTATTTAAAGAAATTTCATTCCACGGGATCTATCTTCGCTGCATGTTTCCAATGTGCTTCAACTTCTGTACTTACCGACTGTACCAGCCTACTTCGTAAAGCCACCGCTAGATGACGCTTTATCGATTTTCACCACAAATTCACAGGCAATCAGCAATGTAGATCTCTGTAGTTACAGATCGAACCAACCTACGTCGTAGTTAGTAAAGCCACCGCTAAATGACTTTTACTACCGATTTAAAAAAATAACTCCTAATGTGCGGCGTATATTCCACGTACGACAATATATGAATTGCCCTAGTACTCAGACTAACTTATGTATGAGCTATATTTGACTAAGCAATCTCAATGTACTTAGAAAAGGATACTCCCTATATACAAATTTTACTCCACATTTAAAGAGCAAGCTTTTATACCAAGTTACAAATAGGAAGTGACAAGGGGATTCCGCACTATATCGTGACTCGTGCGATTTAAGCCGACATCCGCATAAAACATAAGTGACACATATATCCTTTTGTGTGAAATATGCAAAACAATCGGAAGTTTGCCATTAAAATTGTTCCGGAGCAGCCGAGAGCTCCGACAGCAATAGAATTTATAATTTTATAAAGTGTGAAATGTATGGTAATCTGTCGGATTTGTGTAGCGGAATATAAACAAGTTGGCAATATTTGCGGCCTGCTTGAAGTTAGGAAACCTCCGTGTCGTAATTCCGCATCAATATGCATGAGGTTGATCTGAGGTGGACGGCGAACGCCGCGACCCGCCATCACCGGCGTCTGTGTAACAATTAAATTGACTTTCTTTGTTTTACTTCATATTTATTTAATGTCTTCAATGGAAGCTGGGAAATTCGAAATGAAGAGCACTGTTTGCTGTTGTGTTTTAATCATCCTGGCATTTCAAATGAACATGGCTCTTCGTTCAAGGGCTTTTTGTACATTTCCTCTAAAGTGACGGCTTCCAAAAAAGCGTTTAATTAAAGAAAAACAGTCATCTGTGAATGAGGTGTGGGAGCTCCGTTGCACATAATAAATTAATATATGTTATAACTAACTCTTGCCATATGTTTTAACGGTGAATGGGAAAATTGTTGGGAGGCTTGCGTATACAGTGTATGCCACTTAAGAGGCGGTGAAAGTCGGTAAAAGCGGTGAAATTCGCAAAATTTTATACTAAGCTAAATAGCCTGAACGTAATGTGTCTTTTTTATAGTTATTGAAATAATCGTGAAAAATAAGAATGGGTCATTTTTAAAATTTCGCTCCAACATTTTTGTTTGTATATAAATACAAAAAACTACAATCAGTCAACCTTGATTATTCAAGGTTGACTGATTGTAGTTTTTTAAGCACCTTTTTTTGTTTATTACGAATTATCGTACTTATCTTTGAAATTTCTTATTGGTCGAAGCAGTGACGTATCCAGACTTAACGTTTGGGAGAGACAAGCTGGGGATTCAGAGCTTAAATAAAATACCATGCAGATATTTAGATTTCCGGTAAATGTTTGCTTCACATCACGGTAACGTACCTACAAAAAGATTATTATTGTCCAAGAAATTTATTACAAAGGCCTAACGAGTGATAAGGATTTAATTTATTAACCCCATAACCAAACATTTAAAGAAATACAAGTCCACAAGAAGCGAACTGCTTAATGGACGCGGCAAGACCTGAAAACAAATAACCCCTTAGAGAGGAGTCGTTCGGCGAAAAGCTACAGAGGTCAATCGCACTTTCCACAAGAAGTGACAAATGATAAGTTCTAAATGTAAACATAACCTACACAACGATTGTTTACCACATATAACCGATTATTCAAAATTAAATGTGTAGAAAAGGGTGAAAAAAGAATATAAATTGAACAAGTGGTGAGCAATGTAGTGAAAAACCGATGGCATTCTTACGAAAATTGACGTTTTCCGTGAGTTACGAGTTTTGCGACATGTGTAAAAGAAAAAATACTTGCTCTACTATACGCTGTCAGCCAAACCAACTAAAGTAATAAAGAAACTACTGTACTGACATGTTGTTTTTGAGAAGGCCATCAACATTCAACCACGGGGGAAGGAACCAGAAGATCACATCGCTGCAGCATACTTGCCCTACGCCAATGGATGTACAGATAAGATCGGACGGTTGCTGAGAAGACATCAGATATCGCCACCTTCAACGCCTTTCCGAAATATCGATCAACGACTGAAAAACTACAAACACAAGGTGTATATAGCATTCCATGCAGCTGTGGGAAGGTTTACATCGGCCAAACCGGAAGGCACATCAGCACGAGAATGAAGGMGCACATCAGGAACACCAGAGACCGGCAATGTGACAGGTCGGCTGGAGCAGAACATCGAATGAAGACTGGCCGCATCATCAAGTTCGAGGAGGCACAAATTCTGTCAAGGGAAGCGAAATTCTGGCCGAGACTGTACAAGGAAGCCATGGAAATTCAGAAGAATCTGCACAATTATAACCGAGACCGAGGCATCGAACTACCTGGAATCTGGAAATCGGTCATGCGAAACAACCCCCACGCATCAGTGATCCGGACGAGTATAAATACCGGAGCGGGCTAGGACACTTCAGGTTCAGAGCTATTTCTGAGGAAAACACCGACATGGGTGTCGAAATGCAAGGTCAAATGTCATCGACAACAACCACGGAAGCCTTCAAACCAAACTACTGTACTGTATCGATAATTCATTGTATCATGTTGTCCATGGTGGGAAAAAGGCGTAAAATCACTATCATAAAGTATACTTTGGGGTAACAGTAACTGAGTTATCATCTTCTACATCAGTAATATCTCAAGGGAGAATGCTTATATATTAATATATATACTTAGATAGAAAGGAAAACACTATAGGTAATAAAAACGACGATGATGGCGCCACAATCGTTAAGGAACATGATGACAATAAGACGTATTATTTGACAGCAGTGACCTTTACTCAAACGCTCACTTATAAAGAACGTGAGCTGTTGCATTTAGAAAATGAGTTGTAATAACACAAATTGTTGTGTATGTGGATGTTCTAGTAGGAAAGGGAAATACAGTAATACATATTTTATCATGGACTTCGAATCAAGAATTAAGAATTTTTGTTATTAAGTGTGAGTAATTGGTCTCCAGCTCAATAATCATTAAGTAATGTATGTGTTTAATTATGTAGATAAATATCGAGTGATTAAATTAAATATTAAAAAACCGGCAACTCCTTTTATGAAAATCTTTTCACAGCATTTACGTTTTACTATAAATTGTTTTATTTTTAGTAAACTACTGAAGAAAAGTCATACCTGATCTTCAGTAATACAGTGTAAGGAAGGAATTGCATTCAGATACCGATAAACTTCGATAAATATGAGACAGGCTTTTGTTAATCTAAATACCTAAAACAAGACTAGTTAACTATCATCTACAAAACTTTATTACGTGTGAATCTGCCAACGCAATGTACATATTTTTACTGATAATAAATGCACTAATAAACCACAACACATAAGTAAGCAATACTTCATTCACATCACATGCTTGGAATGGGTTTGGATTACGTTTATTTTCGTTTATATTCTTACGTAGCAGCCAAACTTTTTCAACACATAGCGTTTGGTTTATTTGTGACACCTATAAAACAAGCAGAAATTTTAATAGAAAATTAGATGACAATATCATCTGTCAGCATAACACTGTCACAATGACAAAGCCTCCTAGTTGCCTATAAGTAGAAATTATCGCGCTGCAATAAAATTAACATTAGAATAGAAAAAATCTGATGAAATGATTGTGTAAATGAACTTCTRTTTCAKGAGTTTATTAATAATTATTTATTCTGCAAGAGCKAGCGCTGGCTATTTGCTTMTAAGAACTGGTTTAATAGTTGGCTATGTAAAAGTTTTTTTTTTAATTTGCAATAATATTTGCTTAACTGCTGTCCTGGGTAATAAACAACAGAACTGTCTCTACACGTGAGAAAAATTTGTGCTGTTGCTGTTTGGTAGAAGTTTGTTTTGCATACAAAGTGACCAATGCAGAACAAAACTTATGAACAAAACTGTCAGCATCTGTTAAGGAAAATGTTAAAATAATCTGAGCTGACGAAATGCGTTTTGCAGACAAACATAACAAACACTATTGACTACCGAAAATCTGCCTATGTTTTAAAAGACGAGATTCCAACATCACTTTGGTTTTAATGTATGGCACGGAATCTTAAATTCAAGATTATTTGACCACAGCAGGAACTGTTGGTTTCAACAAGATGGAGCGCCTGCGCATAAAGCAAGGATAGTAACCGAATTATCTGTTGAAAATACACACCCTAACGCGTTTTTTCGTAATGGAATATATCAAATAATTCGACAATCGACAGACAGTATCTGTCACAGCAATAGTTGTACTTATTTTCCTGAGAGGCGGCAAATTGGTTTAATCAGTAATTTCCATATGCTCCTGGCATGCATGAATCATTTATAGAAACCCTGTATATCTGCCTGGTTGTAGCAAATATACAAACGTTTTCTGATTTTCTTTTGTAAACACAAAAACCATATTACGTGGAGGAAAAACTAAATTGCTGCCAATTAACGACAATTATCTTAACTAGGCGGTAATACTAAATAATTATATAATAATAATAATAATAATAATAATAATAATAATAATAATAATAATAATAATAATAATAATAATAATAATAATAATAATAATAATAATAATAATAATAATAATAATAATAATAATAGATAAAATTCGGCTTATAGGCATAATACTAACACGGATACTTGATGAAAATTTCCCAAATGTAGATAAAAAATACAGAAAAATAAATTGCGGTGCGAGAGACAAAAGTTAAAAAAATGCATTACGTGCGGAATTTGTTTAATTACTTACACAAGATTTATCAACGGGTGATATTTATTTCGTACGCAACGGATGTATTCGGGTAATATTAGTCAAGTTCATAACTGTTTGTGCTTCACCATCTATTGGATCCACAAGCCGCCACTGTTCCCAGTGTTCGCATTACTTCGGTACCAACCTCCTCAAAACTGTCGAAGATGATAACAATCGACAACAGATGTAACGTATAATAGTCGTTACCTGCCTATCACCTCTCATTCCTGAGAATTATCGAACCTTATTTCACATCTTGTTTAGAATTAAATAGTGCCTTTAGTATTTGTTTTAAAATGTATTGGCTGTTCATTTTATTTTGAAACTGTTAGGACTGAGTGCAATCTATATTTATCGTGAAAACACCAATGTTGAAGTTGACAAATACGACAAATGACGTCTCACTAGTATTAAATCGCAAGACTATTTTTCGTGGGAATTTTTCCATTTTGAAAATAAAGTAATTTTTTACTTAATGACATCAAATAAATTGTCCAACACACTTAATATACGTTTCGCGCTATTAAAAAAATGTTATAAACCCAATTCTGGGATATAATCACAAGGTTGACAGATGATTGTCACAGTATATTCGTTTTAGACATATTCCATATAGTATGTAATTGTGGAACGTGAAAATACTGCTGAGGCAAAAGCCAGGGACAATCGACCTTATTTTACGTCACCGAAAGCACTTGTATTTTAGAATTATTAAGTATTGTTAACAGGATAAATAAGGTTCTTAAGCTAAATTTTTTAAAGCCTTATTTGAACCGATTCAACGAGATCAATATAAACACTATAAAGTGAAAACTAAATAAATGTGCCATATTCAAGTTTTGAACGAACTATCAAAACGTATAGAGATTTCAGTGTGTTGCTACTCTGAAAATCCCGACAATTTCTATTAACATAACAAAGCAACTGAAAAGCTTTGACAACAGTATTTATTAAATATTTGTTAAACGTTAGTTGTAATGAAAAGTAACACCCAAGTCAATTTCAACGTTATTAATGCGGTACGTATAAGATAAAAGGGACTATTTGCTTGAAAATGAAACTACAGCGTATTAGTAACAGCATATTATTAATATCTGATATGTTCAGAGACAGGCTATTAATAGTGCAACATTCAAGAACTCCAAGTAAATCCTCATGTAGAAAATGAGTCATGAACAGGGTAAACGTCACGATATACTTCCAAATCACCAGCATAGAGCAGCTTATTACTATTAATGGCACAAAAACAACAAACGATACAGATGCGATCATTGAGGCACATCTGAGGAAGCTACAAACCCATTCGGCGTATAGTTATTGTAACAGACTTGCTGACGTCTTTCGCTCAAGTAGAACTGAAACAACAGCAAACACGCGAAGCAAAGCCAAGAATATGCTATTTATAAATCCATATATAATGGTCAACATGATCAAATGCCTTGCTAAAAACAGTAATAAACAACATCCACCTGTTGTTGTCTTGAGATTGTTGTTATAAAACTAAAGTTCATCAAGCATATAACTTAACTTAACCAGAAAGCTTTGGAATCATTTTCGTTGAATGTAAAAAAAAAATTAAAAAGCGGAAGGTAATGACGGATTGAATTACTTTGAACAAAATGAAGTGAAATACTGCGAGCACAATTTAAAGGGAACATAAAAAAAGAATAACTAAGTATCCTATTATGATCTTGGTACACCAAAAGCATCATTTTATTCCGTTTAACTTTCTCTGGCAATGACATCTTTTACATTTCTGCTCAAATTCATGCAAAATAAAGCATTTAAAATTAAGATTTAAAGTATKTTAACACTATTAATTTATACAGGTACCCCTTTTATAAGAACTATAACTAAAAATGACATTTGAAATAATATGTGCTCAAATAAATTCGAGACGTCATTAGGAGATTTTCCTCTATCTTAATGATTCTAATAAATATTCCGTTATCTGCAATATAAACAGGAATAAGTTTTATAAACTGTACGCTTATATTAATAACCGTAAAGTTTGTCAAACAAAATTATTTTGTGAAATATAAAACCCATTAACTAAGTATTCGTAAACACTGTCACTGCCCAGCTAATTAGTACAAAATCCCAGTTGGAAAACAGCTCATGGCAATGAAGAAATTAAGTCAACATGCCCACGTTTTATAGGTAAAAAATACATTTGCAAAGCTGTAATGTATGAAACAATTTATTTTTACATCCGGTCCGTCTCGCTACTCATCCTAGAGTAATGATTTAAAAATTAGCTTAATCTATGATGTTCACCTTTGTTTGAGTTCCGGGTACTCACAGTCATGTGACGACCAAACTGTTTTGCTTGCTTTGTGCGGGCAATAAGGCCGATAGCTGGTAGTTGAAATCGGCACATTATTATATAAGCGCCGGAGAGGCGATTCGGACCAGTCCTTCCTCAGAGGGCCAACATGAACACTATAATTGTCACGTGCTTTGCGGTCGCGATAGTGACAGCCGTAAGCGATGCTTACGACTTTACCGATAGTTATTACAGTGAGTATTTCTCGGTGCTAATTTTCACCCTTTGCTGCATGTTAGCTTATATTACATTCATTTGGAAGTGTCTATTGTGCACTAACCATGATTTATAAAGTATAATACAAATTTGATTTTTTAAATTAGAAACACTATCGTACGTTGTCAGTTACCAACAATTTGTATTGATATTTATAGCCATGCATCTCATTATTGACTTACAAGATGAGTTTTTCTTGGCAAATATAAAAAGTTAACACAGACTTTTAATATATTTTTCCAATATAATGGTCAAAAAAGAAGCACTTTTATTTGTATCAGGCGATATAGTAATTACATTTTCAAGTAGCAGTAACAGGCCGTGCTTAAGAAAATAATGCACTAATAATACCACAATTAGTGGTATAAGTTGAAACGCTCCATATGTTTTCTTATGTTCTATAGAAAATACTATAAACGTTTAACTTAGAGCAATCGGCAGTCAGAGAAGCAGCGAATAACAATTACGTAGTATTTTATAATATCGAGTATCCAGAGTAATATTTTTTTCAATTTAAAAATGTAATAATGGCGTTTTCTGTCAATGTGTTTACCAAAAATCATGAACTGATCCAATTACAGCGTCCCAGTAAGCATTTTAGTAGATGAATATGTTCGGCAGATTAAAAATACTACAAACCGTTAAGGACAGACTTTTAACATTATTAACAAGGAAATGAAAGTGACTCAAAGCAAACCATACATTAGTAATAGTATACTAGTACCTTAACAAGTCGAGTAAAAAAAGATAGCTAAAATAGATGATATTTACAAAAATGTGAAAAATTTATCATTTCTACCATGAATGTGCTTTAGCTTCGTGATACTGCTTGATTTAGATTATGTTCAAGAAACCGGATAATTTATTGTTAAAGCAGAAGAATATAACGAAGTATCCAATTGCCAAATCGGCCGTATGCCAATCAGCTGATGTTTTCGAGAAAATCTGCCAAACATGTTTTAATGTATGCGATATGCGTTGCACAAAATACAAGTAGTAATCCAGCGGAAAGAACAATTTTTCTAAAGCTTGCCAACCCTGTTACCACAAGTATGTTTGCACGTTCTATAACTGTCTAAAAGACGTTGCGTATTTAACTGTAGTTGCAGCTGGATAAGAGAAAATTTGTCACTGCACTACACTGAATATTAGAAAACAAAATAATACTTTATTGTGTTTAGCTAATATGAAAACAGGCATACAAAACATAAAAAAACTGAATTTTATATTAAAATTAATATTTACCGTGCAAAAGAAAAATAAAAATATTCATTTACATTTTATCAAATGCAGTTAAAGCACTAGATCTTCTCCTTACTTCTCTCCACCCCCTTATTAGTACACTAAATCCTCATTATTTGTTCCCTACTTTCTTAAATGAACGTCTATAGATTTTAAAACGCTACCCTTCTGACCAGAATGTCGCATTTCATACCTATCTTCTTTATAATATTTTGCACACCGAGATATTTTATGTACCAGTTGAAAGGATTTTTCATTACACATGATGATTTGGTCTTCCAGCGATTTACAATAGCCTCTTCTTTACCTATTCTTTGCAACTGCCCTTTGTATATAAATAGCAAGTGGTAACCTTACGGTTTTACCATTACTTCTCCTCCTTGATGTTTCACGGCTGTTACTGGATTCATCCAGTAACATCATTCCAATCATAGTTGATTTCTTTTGTGCTAAACACCCATCATAAAATAATTCAATGAACTAAGTGTCATCACGGCCAGTTATTCAAATTGTGATACAGCATCGATGCTATCGCGTCGGATTCCTTCAGTGTTTGCCTTTCAAATCACGCTTACACAGCCGTCTTGCATAATAAGTAAACTGATTAAGTACTTTTGGCATGTTGTACTTTTTCTAGCAGTAAAATTCATTCTGTAGCATTGAAACATTTTGTATACCATCAGGCGGCACTGAGCTTGAGTACATTGCCCAAAGTTTTCTTATGCTAAGCTCTGAAGGGAGGTATTTCCTTGTGGATTTGTGCCTGCGGTAATGAGAATCCACAGGCTGGAATTTTTCTAAAAAAACTTTTACTATACCGATTCCTGTCTGCATGTTTTTCTGGTTATCTGTAACCTTCTCTTTTCTCTATGGGACCATATCCTTGCGCTGCAACTGTACCATGTCTTTGATAGCAGCAAGTGTTGACAAAATATTTGCACTGCATGAAAAGAAGATTCATTAAAATCCTATTTATATGTGAAATAACTTACCGTCATAGTTTTACTCCAGCTGGTGGCATCTTTTTTAGCTCTAGAACGTTTTGCATATTCCTGAGTTATATGACGCAAAATAAATTCACCTCGCTCGGGATTGGTAGTGTATTTATCAAATTGTTCAGGAAAAGCAATGTCGTATACTATTGTCGCACTTACCTTTCCAGTTAGCCACATTACGATATATGCTAGCAATACTATTCACAATCTTCTTGCGTTTAGTGTTCGAAAACAAGTGAACACAAGTTGGAACGTTTACTCGGAAAAAACAATGACTGAAGAAGAGCACCCCAAATGCACCTTAAAGTCATTCAAATAGTGGATAAAGCGCGTTTCGTTGCAGTGCAGTTATAGATATCAATATTGAGAAGAGACAGGTGGAGTTTGAACATCCTTTCTCAAAAAGTGGATAAGGTGGAATTCGTAACTAGACACGTCGTATATCCTACAATACTAGTAAGAATCATCAACTTCTTTTCTTGACTGGAGCTGCAAAACTAGCAATCTGAAAAAAATATTTCTAAATGAATAAGGTTAACTTAACTAGTTGTTTTAATTGTCATCCTAATTTGCAAGATTAAATAAACCCATAATTTAAAACAAAACTTCTGCAAGACCTGCATTCAAATACTATTCTTTAGGATTTCATACAAATACTAATGCATATTAGCGTTCAATAAGAAATACACAATTCATAAAGTGTGTAAACAAATGAAGTGGGTAAAACAGGTAATCCTTTTTGAAACACGTTCAAGTAACATTAATTTTTAAAGAACCGTACTAGTGGATTACGTTTTTCTGCAGATGTATATCTAGCTGACGAGCTGAACGATCTTTATGCTGAAGAAGTTCCTTTCCTAAATCCACGGAACAGACGCGATGAGGAGGCAGTTGACATGGAGAAATGCAGGAGGAGGTTCCGTCCAAAAGTCTGCTGCGGAGAAGAAGTGTTTGCAGAACTACATCATAGCGACGAAAAGCGGGAGTGCTTTAGGGAAATAGTTGGCAAGGACAAGGACACAAGGGGACCTCCACCAGATCCCTTCAAATGCGAAGGAAGGGGCAAATTCAGAAAAAATATGATGGTGAGGAAATAGCTTTAAAGGAAGTGTGAGGCAACTAATTTGAGGTACTCAATGGATTTATCCTTACAATAATCGCGGAAAGGTACTCTAATCCTGTCAACGTGATCTTGGTGACCAATGCATATCAATTCAATGCACTCATTATGTAAACGTTCCACAGATTCCACTTGTTCAATTAAAAAAATTATATAACTTATTTGACCGTTTACAACATAATCTGATGTATAAAAAATGTTTTTTTAGTGCGCCACCTATGTTAAACTCATTTACCTTTGGGGTATAAACAATAATGTAATTCATGTTTGAGTTTACTTGCACTGTACTTTCAACTTTCTTGTGGAAAATAATGATTTGTCATTTCAATATTGCCTGTTAACTGTTTATCGTTACAACCGAAAATCAACAAAACCAGCAGACAAAGCTTTCATGATCAACTGAAATTTACTGCAATTAGAAGGGAGTACTGTTATTTGAAGGATGAAAATGAAATTGACAGAAACTGTGGGGCTTATCTTAAATCAAGTATAATTATTTAAAAATCAAATTAATATCTGGATTGTGGGATATTTTAGTAAGTTATGGGACATATGGCTTAAATGATTATGTCTTATCTGTTTCTCTTCACGTAGCAATTACACAAACATTATTATTGGATGTAAAAGTTATCTGAAATTATGTGAAGCCCAATGCAGTTCACATGTTAACATCGTGCGCTAAAATGGATCTGCAATTTCTTAGTCCGTCACACATTTAACATACTGTATATGATTTCAGACCTTATTAGCGTTTTACTCTTTACATTATCGAGGATAATGGCAATATGTATACACAAACAAATATGATAAATTTAGTCAGAGATACTTTTTTAATTATTGATTATGTTTTTACATTCACACCCTGTAGAGAAGCCGTAGCAAAGCTGTTAATGTTAATATGCGTGAGACTTTAGTGATGGCACTTTTCACTTTGCAACTTAATGTAATATAAATATACTATCTTTGTACAAATAGCTAATGCAGAATATATGAAATAACTATTGTTTGTTAAACTCGGTTTGAAAATTTACGACCATTATTGTGAGTATATAGAAAACCTGAACTATATGCGAATCGAGCAGTTATATAGCTATCCTTTAGCACTATTTGTATACTGATTATTAGTTTCATTGGCGCAAAAGTACGTACTATACCAGCCTTCATTTACGAAATTGTGTAGGTATGTCTCGATAGAACGATTTTTATTTATTTCACTGATCATTTACTTTCCAAGCAATCAAAATACATAATGAGTCTTTTCGATTAATTTTATTGCAGATAGTTATTTGGAGTTTTTAGAAAATGATTCAAATTTGTTAGATAAGTAAGATTTTGAAAACGATATCTTTTAATATCTTCCTTTTATGCTTTTGAAGCTCGAGTATAATATGGCAGAGCTAGAATTCGCCTTTGAAAAAATTTGTATTTGTTTTTTCGATAAACTCCCGTTATTGCTAATAAACTGGACTAATGAGTTTATGTGTTTTAGTTGCCTCACCAAAATAAACATAAAATGCAGATAAAACTGTACAAGTTGATAACATCTTATTTTTAATTGCAGTGCGTCATGAACTGCGTCGCTAAAAAGAAGAATCTGGTGAGTATATCGGTAGCAATGTCAAGGCCAACTAAATAGTTTAAGTGGGCAATATCCTCCGCGTGAACGGGCGGAACGAAATAAAACGTCCTGATTCAATGATCCAGATTCAACCTTCAGTTTTACTGCGCACAACTAGATAAAACCGAACTTGGTCATTTCTGCTAGATCTGATACCCCTTAGTTTCACTTCACAAACATCGTGTTTTGAGGAGGACTCGCCCCTGCTCCAAACGCCAGATGGGCGTCGTTCCTATCCTTTTACCTACCTACACGGAAACTTTTAGGGCCAGAAACTTTATGCGCAATAAATAACGCTGAAATTTACATTAACGTCAACTTAAAAAGGCTCGGAAGGCTTAGCAGCATAAACAAAGTTTTTCCGCAAAATTAATGGAACTCAAGAAGGATTTTCCATACATCAATTCCTTGTTAATCAATACAGAGTTTCGGCAGAGAAAATTTATTTTCGAAAGCGGCCCTCCGTAGTACGCGCGGATGCATGTCATACGTATTTCAATCAATCATTTTAATTTCCTCTTTTTAAGATCGACGACGACGGTAACATTAAGGAGGATGCGATAAAAAGCCTGTTTAAGAGCAAGTTTACCGACCCCGCCTGGACTACGGAACTGCAGGATAAAATAATATCGACCTGCATGAACGAAGCGAAAAACCCACCTCCAATGCCGAAAGACGATGCTAATGAGCAAAACGAGTGTAATCCTTCCCTAATGGTCTTCTCACACTGCTTGTTCAAGGAGGTGCAAATGCAATGTCCAAATGAAGTTATTACTGATCAGAAGTCTTGCGAAAGATTCAGAGAGAGGGTTAAGAATGGCGACGATATGATGCCACCCCCACCACCACCAATGGATGACTGAACGATTTTATCTTACAGTTTGTAAATTTTGTACAAGTGCGAAGTATGCATTAAAGAAATATAAAAATGGAAGCATTTGGATAATTTAGTTACTCTGCCGCAATGTAAGAATCATTCTATGTGATAGATTAGTTGTTTAGGTCGCTAGAGAATGTGAACATCCAAGTGAAAGTACTAGATGGCAAAATCACCACAAAGCGTTTAATCAACAAATCAAACTTGCGATATCGTATGCAAATCTTGATAAGACTCCTCCTGCAAACAGTGTGAAAAGCAAAATTTTGTAAACAAATAAATTATCTAGTTTGAAATGCGGGATTCCAGATCAGTATTTAATATTTCAGTTGTCACTCTGAGATAAATGTAAAAGCAAATTAGTAAGATGCAGTTGCCGTTCGCAAAGGAGTAGACAAAGATTTTCCTCTTTATAGGTATACCATGTACCGACAAAGTAATGCATAAAATTAAAAATCAAATATTTTGCAAAAATTTAGGAAAATGCCTTTGTGTCATTCGAGCCCTTATTATCTAAGATATATTTAACCATTATGTCATGTGATACAAAAAACGATCAAAATGGACGTAATCGGAAAGTGGTTATTTAACATGTGCATAAAATGATGCTCACAAATTATATAGAGAAGTAGGCAAAAAAGTACTCAGAGTATGATCAGTCAACTTGCAAAATTTGAAAGAAATTATTTGAGGGAGTAACATGCAATAAATCTGCTGGTACTATATGTTCCCTGCGAATGCAGTAAACATCTACTGAATTCGTTGAATTAATGAAGTCATTTCCAAAAATAACAAATACGTCGACCAGTAACACTAGACAAGAAGTTATCATCGGTAGATTCTACGGATAACTCAACTTAAAAGGGTAACGATCTTTGCCATCTCTCATGCTACAGAAATCTAAAAAATTCCAAATCTCACCAGTAATTGGCGGCAACTTACAATTGAAGATTTAAACATTTTTTTAACATCTTATTCATGCAACAACTAATGTAACCTAATGTAAACTTTCAATATGCTCTGATCAGTTACAATATGGAGTACGTTAGGTGCTCCATTTTTAAAAGTAAGTACTATTTAATAAGTTTTATTTACTTTTTAAGTGTTTTTGAACTTACAGCTTGCTAAATTTGTTGTTTATTATTTGATTTGGTGAAATTTAACGTCACTTACAATAAGCATTGTTATTATACGGTAATTTTATAGTTTTCGCAATAAACTGAATGATTGGTATTCGTAGTTTTATAACTTGAAATCAAAATAACCTACGATTTACCCCATAAAAAAGAAATGTTATCACACTTAATATGGGGTGCCACCAATCGGCAATCCTTGAAAGCCTGATTTTAGCAGCAAAATTAGGGTAAAGTTAGCAAAAGCCGACCTAGAAAAAATACAGCATCGCAATCAAGATAAGGCACTGCCAGCAGTGGTGGCTCGTGGGTTTAAAACTAGGTTAATAGCCAACACAAAATTCACAAAATAATTTTTATGTTTTTCTACAGCTACAGCTCTAAATCAAATAAAATATTTTGTTTAATTTTTATATAGAATATCGATTCTTCTGTTTTTAAGGACGCAAATTTATTTATAAAGTCTTCATAAAAAGGTTGGATTTTCATTAACTTTCTGAATCAAAGTATTGTGGTTTCCAATAAACTGTACACAAGCCATTTAAAAGATTCATTTTATCACCTAGTTTTAATATAAAGTTTTTAAATTAATATAGAAAGTCTTTACAGTCTTCCGTCGTCACACTGTCATCAGTCATCGCAATACTGCCAATACATACTGATTTTTATAAAACGCGACTTAACAACACGAGCTTGAATGCAACAGTGTGATCGCACTTGTATCCAAACTGAAGCGATCAGGCACATTACAGGCGCTGTAGTCACCTGGGCGTTGTCATGATAACGGAGTAAAATCCTGTTAAAGTTTCATTAGCTCTTCACTTGAGACGGTGTTGATAAGGCAGCCGACATTGGAATGGTGGACGGTGTTATACTATATGTATAATCTAGAAACGAAGAGTAATTCTTCACATTTTTGAACATATGTTTATTAGAATTTATTAATATCACTTTAGATAGGTGCAGATTTCAAGTGAAGTGGCACTTCACCTACTTCACCTGGCGAGCCTCCAGTGATTGATAGTGGCAACTCTTAACAGAATTTTTACACTGACAATTCTCAAGCAAATAATTTAAGTCTATGATCTGAATGTTTAATTAAAATGGTGCGTCTTAAGGAGATTGAATGGTAGTTTATGGCAATAAACTCCATAGTCATCACTCATCAGGATGTTAGTCAACATGAAAAATGTTTGGGTAGGCATCATTGTTCGACGCAATATCGACTTATCTACTGTAAGCTCAAATTATATGTAAAAGTACGTTTTTATATAATAAATACTTTTCTACACGAAGGTAAATATAAAGTAATATTACAGTGATAAGCATAACAATTATTCAATCTTACTAACCCTTTCGGGCAAAAATCATTAGAGCGCTACCCAGAACGCATGGTTTCAAGATAACAGCTTAAGAGCATAGGGTTGGATACTCATCTATTAATTAGCTGTTAAAATTGTGCTTTCAAAATTAGTGTGCAAATCGTAGTGGGCCGCTTTGATCTCGGGCTCTATGGCAGGCAAATCATCGGTACCGAAACAAAACCCTTTATAACCAAATGAAGGATGCCAGAAACGGCGTGCGGAGTGAGAAGCAGAATAACAAACGTGGTCACGCCTTGCACAAAGGCTCGTTAATGGATTATGAGATAGATACGGGGCCCGTAATACCATTACCTTAATCATTATATCGCCGAGGCTTTGATTCCTGGTTTTAATATTCACCGTTGTAATTGGTTTTGTGATTGTTTTTGCCGCGGAAACGTATGTGAATATCGGAAGTGATTTGCCAGGCGGACGGACGAGCAAAATTGGCTAAAAGCGCTTTTTAGTGCTTCGGAATCAGTTGTGATTGCGTTATGCGGTTAAGCTTTTCATGCGTCGATTTCTCGGTTGTTTTCACGTGCGGATTTTGTGGCGGGTTTTAAACAATTAACTATTATGGGGCTATTCGTCAGTTTTACACGTTTAAGTTAAGAATCATTGCACCTACCTCAATTACATTTACAGTTAGGTAGATGGACAACTGTCGATGTTAGATACTGAAATATAACCTCGCTTTTTGTTTTCACGTGTTCATTTTATTGTGAGCAAGCGAATCGTATGATCACCAGAAGTACGTAAGTATAATATAATATAAGTACAGTTGACAGTACTGTTCCTTCTATAAATATTGCATTAGTCTAGTCCTTTCCTATACAATAAATGATTATTCTGAATACAATATATCTATTAATAAGCATTTTCTTTTTGATCTGCAGTTTTTGAATTTCATTGAACATCCATTTTTTATATTAATATTTTTATCATGCACAAATTCGATGTACCTTTAAAAGACGCTTTCCATTTCAATAAAGAAATAAAGCACTTCTTTACTTACAAACCGGAGACTGCCATCTTTATAAGCTATGAGCGAACTTTTGAGTGGCGCCACCAACCGTGAAATTTTTAGTGGTTAAATAGTTGAAATAGTTCACATCAGGCTCAGGACAGTGGGACATGTCCGGGAAGTTAGCAATGAGATATGCCTTATTTAAACAATCTTAACTTCAATCGTTAGTATGTCGTTAGTATGCATTTGTAAGTGCTTTGGGATGGTTTGTAACTGAGGAACCATCCAAATAGTCATGTTTCAACAAATCGACTGCTAAAGTATCGGCAGCAGTCGGTTTTATTACAAAAACATCGAAACTAGTAAAAGCTATTAAAACTTCGTTTGTAAGTAATTGTAAGTGTATTTTAACGTTTGTATTTCCAAAAGGAATGTTACATACACCAGTTCAAATTCAAATTCAAATTCCAAAAAATCCCCAAAAAAATTATACTTCTTTGAAATAGTTTGTAAGTGTTTGTAAGTGCACTTTTAGGATTTGTAGATCAACTTTAAGCTGACTAATTAATTAATTCCGGTAGCGATTTTTCTTTGAAACGACGGCAACGTCGATATAACATACTTCAAATTGGKCATTCCGCATGCCTTATTTAAAAAACCTTATCGTCAATCGTTAGTATGTCGTTAGTATGTATTTGTAAAGGCTTTAGGATGGTTTGTAACTGAACAACCAACCAAATATTCGGTTTCATTGCACAAACATGGAAACTAGTAAAAACTATTAAAACTTCGTTTGTAAGTAATTGTAAGTGTATTTTTAACGTTTGTAAGTCCAAAAAAATATTACGCACATCAGTTCAAGATTGGCAAGTCAGCAGTAAGCTTTATTCCAAAATCTCACAAAAATGAATACTTCTTTGAAATCGTTTGTAAGTGTTGTAAGTGCACTTTTAGGTTTTGTAGGTTAATTTTAAGCTGACTAATTAATTAATTCCGAATTAATTCCGCCAATTTTCCTTTGAAACGAAGTCAATATAACATAAAATTGTTTCAGCTTCGTTTGTAAGTATAATTGTAAGTGTATTTTTTTTTGGAAGGCATTCGTCAGTTTAAAATCAGAAATTGGAAATAAGTAGGTAAAGCTTCTTAAAAAAAAGAAAAACTATGCTGTGGTAATACTATGAACTACGATTCAGTAGTAAGTTTTCCTTTGACTTTTAACATTGATTAAAACATTAATTTACATTTCGCATGGCTCCCACAAGTGGTATCCACATAGAATTAAAAAAATTCTAAAAATTAAAAATGTATGATTTTTTACAAGAAACCTTACCTACTTATTGTTGATTTCAAATTGTGAACTGATGAATGTAACATTCCTTTTTGACTTACAAACGTTAAAAATACATTTACAATTACTTGCAAACGAAGTTTTAATAGTTTTTACTAGTTTCGATGTTTTTGTAATGAAACCGACTGCTGCCGATACTTTAGCAGTCGATTTGTTGAAACGTGAATATATAGTTGGTTATTCAGTTACAAACCATTCTAAAATCCTTACAAATACATACTAACGATTGACGTAAGAGTTTTTAAATAAGGCATATCTCACTGCTAAATTTCCAGACATCACTTTGACGGCATTTTCAATCCAAACTTTATGGCGTCAGATTTAAATTTTAGCTGATTTAGTGCACATTGCCGTCGGTGATGTCGCTAGTATCACTCATGCAGTTACCGATAATATCAATAGAAATGGCAGCTTGGCAGCGCAGTCTGACGGTTGACTACATATTAACGGTTATATGATTTGAGTTTCTATGCTTGTTTACTTCAGTATTAGGGTTTTCGGACAATTTTTAGTGTTAAGTTTCAATCTTAAGTGTTTAATTATTATTACTACAGTCAGTTAACTAGTGGTGATATTTGTATTGTAAAATGCCAACTTATATTATAGGTAAGCAAATCTGGGATTAATTAATCATAACCTAAATGTGATTGATTTCAGTGGATTATGAGTACACTTTCCAATGTTCAGTGCCAGGATGTAAGGATATAAGCATACCAAGTGCAATATTTTTTACTTATTCAGTCGTACCTACATATATGCTTACATTTAGTCACTTATTAAGAGGCGTTTGTGACAAATACATTTCGTAGTGCAACTGGTCAAACAGATTATTGCTGATTTTAAGCGGATTATCATTTTTATATGAATGCGGAAGTGTTTGAAAATTGGTTCAAAAACATTTTGTTGCCCAAATTTCCACCAAACAGCGTCATAGTAATGGACAACGCTAGTTACCATTCGGAGCAACCGGATAAAATTCCAAATACAACAACTAATAAGGCAACCATTCAAGAGTTTTTAAGAAAAAAAGATTTATATTTCGAAGAGGACTACACAAGAAAACAATTGCTGGAAGTGCTTGGCACAAAAATTTTTTTCGAAGAAATTTAATATTGACATTCTGTCTTCTGAGTGTGGAGACACGACACACCATCCTACGATTATCCCCATAACATTACACTTTCACCCCCATTGAAATGATATGGGGGCAGTTGAAACAAATAATTCGACGAGGGAACACGAAGCTGAAATAACAAGTGTCAATGCATGGAGAAATTCAGTGCAGCATGTACTGGACATTGAAAAWCGGTACAGAACGAATCATATACTAGAATTAATACTAGAAGTTAATCGTGGTTTTAGCAGTGAAAGTGATAGTGAGTAATTTTTTTCTTTTTAGTTTGTGACTCTTGTAATGTACTTATTAAAAAGCTGTAATGAACATAATCGATACCGTGTATAAATTTTATTGTGCACTATTGTAATTTTTTTCTAACAAATGTAAATAATTTTCTACTTACTAATTTGTATGTTTTTGTATTAAATTTGTATAAATTCGTTATGACATGCAAAGGCTTTTATTTTATACATCGGAAAATGTAAACCCAATAAAGTATCACATAAAAATAGATCGCGGGTTGCGCCAGTTAGCATCAGGTCTGCATTAAATAAAATTTGTTATAAAAGCTTCTATGTCTTATGGATTGCTAAATTATCACAGCTAACAAATTTCAAAAAATTTTAGTGAAAAAGTTAAAATTTTAGCCAACAAGATTTTTTTGAATACGGCCCATTTAGGAACTTTGAAGAGTGCCACTAATCCCAATAGTTTAGGACGGTCGACCATAAGGTTGTAAAAACCCTCATTTACAGTATAATAGTTTATGACGGCCGACTATCAAGCTGTAAAACCCTCTGCATAAGTCAGTCTCATAGATCGTTGCTTGATACTTTACGTCCGGTCGTGATACGCAAGTGTAGTTTCAAGTAGATTTAGGTGTTTATCAAGTGATTTTTGAGGCGTTTAGAACGTGCTTTTTGGGCGGCTTGGAAACATTCACGTAGCGCGATTAAAGTAGCGAGTACCTCTGTTCAGTACAAGGAAAAACACTAGGCGTCGTAAAATAATTGATAATCAAAGCACTTAAACATTTACACACACTTCAAAAATAAGATGCGACTGCAAGAAACGGATTTCAGATTAATGTCCAGGAATACTTTAGGAGTGTGCAAAATTTCACTTAATTTGGCGAAGGTCAGGTATTCTGTATAACTACCAATATTGCTTTACAGTATTTTTATAAAAACAGAATTAACATTTTGTAACTTTGTGATAACCAACAAAATATTCAAGTGTATGTAGGGAACTATTCTTGGAAATGCAAAATCAGATCATCCGGTTGTGTATTGTGTTCTAGCACATGGAAATGACATTATCACATAGTATGTACTTATGCATGATACTAGGATTAATATTAGTCAGTGTCATGGTAATTATGGTAGGTTGACTAGCAACATGCTGCTGCAAACTGCGGTGAGAAATTGACGTCAACAAAAATTATTTTTCTTACGAAACAAATAATAATCTTTCTAACAACTGCAAATATTTATCATCTGTTAGGTGTTGAAGCCATACACTGTATGTAACTAAATTATAAATTGAATTGAATTTAAATCTTCATTCTACCTTCTACGATCTTCTTCCATTTCAGTATAAGTAATTTTTGACAGCAAGGATATAACACAAGATGTATATAAGCAAAAACAAGCAATTTCACTTATGATCATAATGCTTAAGGGGCAGAAAATTTTTCTGCATCAAATATTTCAAAAGGGTTAACACAGATTTTAATTTTTGTTCAGATGAGGAATGGGGAAACATTCCTTCAAGCTTTTTTTCTTTGCAGTGGGTACTTCTGCTGTCCAGCTTTACTAATACATTATTTTCTCCATTCACACTTCTTGCTTGTTTCGGTTTCACTTTTGGAATATTCCGTATAATCAAATATAGTTTCCTGGAATTCGTCAATAAGTTAATAAGGCCTGCAGAATATAAAAATTGCAATTTACGTAATAAGAGCTGCAGAAGATGGGATATAAGTTAAATGACGAATGAATGTCACTGAATGAATGTCACTGTTAATACTAACCAATTACTACTCGTATAGTTTGAAAAAAAAACATGCTTTTTATACTTGATTCCAATGTACAATAAAACATCGTACATAAAGGCGACCTAATTATTTACTTAAAAATTAGTGTAATATAACAGGGTTGGCAACATATTATAGGAACAAAAGTACCCCGGATGAAATTTCGCAACTTTGAAAACACTGCCAGTTAATTTTCGAGTCTCGAATTAACCCTTGCTTACATTAACGTATAAATTACACAAAAATGGCAACCCTTTTGAGATTTATGAACTAGTTTCCGCCCTACCCCTTGCTTCAGAAATGCGTATATAAAACGAGACAAAAACATTTCGGTTCAGAGGGAAGCGATAAATATTTCAGGAGAATCGACAGACGGACAAAGCGACGTAGGCCAGCGCCGCGGCACAGTGAATAATGAACTAGCGACCGCTAATTAAGACCGGCCTGCTGGGATGCCCCGACACCTGTCAATATCGACCCAGTAGATTTATGTTAACCTAACTGTGACTGCCATAAATACCGATTACTAACTCTGGGCATTGTAATTTGGACTATTTGGTTTTGAAAATGGTGGTGACGCCGGATTTTGATTAATTTATTGCGTATACAAACGAATTTTTGGTGGGGTCTACCGGCGTAGCGACAACTGGGATTGTCGACGTGTTACTGACACCATTGCGGGTTTAATAAATATTAATTGCGCCTCTTGTTTGACTGGTGCGTTAAAAGGGGCTTATTACTGGCTAGCGTGTTGGACGTCTTTCTTGATTAATTAGCTAGTGAAATGTTTGGCTGAAGCTGAATTTAACAGTAATACGGCAGCCTGGATTACAGTTAGAACTTTTGTTTATTCTAAGAATATATACATTTTGGATCTAGACGGTTTAGTGAGGTGCATTAGGTTTCGGACAGAATATTTCCTTCGTGCTCCTTATACCATTGAAGATGGATGGTATTCTGCTTGGCAACTTAAGAAAGATGATATATTTAATCAACAGCTAATAGACGAGCCTACAGAAAAGGTATGAGGAACTGACCTCCCGAGAAAGTCTTGGGTCACTATAAATCGCCTTCGCACTGGTCATGGGAAATGCAACTTTTTTCTTAATAAATGTGATCCATCTACCAACCCTCCAAACAATTGAACATAGGGTCAACAGATGCCCCCATACAACATGGCCTGGTGGTTTTGAGTCTATCCATCGTGTTGATGAAGGTGTTGAAGATTGGCTTAAGACAATCGAGATCTAATTGGAGTTTTTCTGCGGTTTCCTTCAATACCCTATCCAGAATAAATACATACATGTATGTATCTATTTTCTGGATAGAGCACAAATGCGAGATCTCCTATCGTTGAATAAAAATATTTTTTTTTATTTAATCGCTTTTATAAAAGTCGACCGTAGTCACATGAAATTAACAAAACTGTGTAATGTATTAATGACTTTCATAAAAATATATAAATATATATTAGGTTTCGGCAGTATCTATAAACTACGCATATAAACGCATATAATTTCTGAAAGTATCAAATTAAGCATAAAAAATCTAATCGGAAAGATGTTCTTGAATCACCCAAAACGGGATAAAACAGGAAATGTATATTACAATGCGAATTGTTTCAGCAAAACAGTATATATTATGGTAAACTGGGGATAGATGCCTAACGCGGATATAGATGCCTTATTAGTTTTTAGCTGCCGTATATGGCAAAACGTATGTATGTGCTATTCTGTTCGTTATAGGTGATAGGTTTCAGTGCACACCAAAGCACACTACAGACTTCCGGTAAGATAAATATAACATATAACTGTTTGTCAAGTTTTGAACGCGTGCATTTATAACTTTATGGTCATGTATGAACACTGCAAATGTATTTTGGTGCGAACAATACAAATTAGAGACCTAAATTCGCAATACCACGGTAGTAAATATTGTGAGGTTATGTAGTACCAATGCTAATTTCCCGCAATACAGGCAGCTATCTCATGCAAAATTCCACCATAGGGATAGATGCCTTGTAAAAGACGGGGATAGATATACATTTGAATTTCTATCTATTTTCTTTATTTTAAAGCATAATGCCAATAAAATATTCGCGTAAAACAAACAGAGCGTCATGGACAGAAGCTGAACTACAGATGACTATGGAGAAAGTCGCTAATAAATCTCTTAATGCCTTTAACACTAGCAAACTGTACAACGTACCTTACATAACTTTGAAAAGACGGTGTTGGATATTGGATCCAGTTTTTTGTTGCTCCTTTTTCCGTTTACCATTTTGTCCTTGTCTCTCCTGAAGACGACCAGTTGCACCGTATCTTTCGTGGTGTGCGCGCTCGTGCCATTTTCGCTAGCAAGACCAAGTCAAGTCAAGTACTGCACCCCTTGGCCTGCAGTCCCACTGTTCTACAACCTACTTACGTAAGTCCTGCTCTTACTATTCGCTCTCCTACGCGACATAATTCTGGTCCTTCGGTCCGCATTTACAGTGCCTACTGTTCATCTAAACATAAGGGCTATAAAGCCTCTGTTCAAAACTTATCTATCACTTATGATAATTTATCTACTGCTTGCTAATTGTACGCCCTCGCGTAATTACATGCAAGTAATTCTTGAATATCTATACGTATTTGCTACATTTTACTGAGAAACACACCTGCTTATCTACAGTAGTTTTTGTTCATTTATTTTCGTCTCCAACACTGTCGTTTCTTGTGCGATAGTGTGGAATGCGTTTTCTTACTTGTTTATTGTGCTGCATTTAGAAATGTTGCTTTGAATACACACTTTCAACAGAGATATATATCGGAGCATTGTTAATAACAATTTTGTTCTGATTATCATCAGTTCATTAAATATTGCAATGGCTTCCGAGGCCGATCTGAAACCTTTAATAAACCGCAGAGAACGACTTTATTTGCGGCTGCGAAATTTACTTGACGCGTCCAAATCAGCACTTACTGATCCGTCTAAAGTTTTATCGTTCAAGGTACGATTTGCAAAAATCGACGATAGTTATAATGAATTTGAGGATATTCAAGCAAAGATTATGGCTCTCCAGGTTAAGTTAAATGTTGATATATCTGGTGCTTCCGCAGATGACATTTACTTTGAAATTCAATCAAATGCAGAAAAAATTTTGAAGAACGAGAACTTGGAATCTACCACTTCTAAGTGCCCTAATCCTAAATTGCCTAAAATTTCACTAGTGCCCTTTGACGGTAATATTAAATCCTGGCCTACATTCTATGGCACTTATAAAAGTTTAATTCATGAAAACCGTAGTTTAAATAATGTAGATAAGTTTCATTATTTGCACTCAGTAGTTTCAGGTCCTGCTGCTACTATAGTTTGTAGCCTTCCGTTAAATGAAGCTAATTATACTGTTGTTTTTGAAGCTCTTGTTAAGAAGTATGAAAACAAAAGATTGCAACTTGCGTGTTACTTAGATCAGATGCTCAGTTTTAAGCCTTTGCAAATTGATGGGTTTGAACAACTCAGCAAGTTTCATGAAACGTTTTCGGAGAATTTTAATGCTATTAAAGCAGTATCAGTGAATAATTTAGACGATTTTGTTTTATTACATATCGCTTTGAGATGTTTGGATTCAAATACGCGGAAAAACTTTGAAACTGAAAATGATGGTCCTACTTTGCCAACGTTCAATACTTTAATGGAGTTCATTGACAAACAAGTACGAGCAGCTTCCCTGACACAAGCTAGTTCGCCTTGCGTTAGTAAAAACGTTAATCTTAATAAATCTATTCATGCTAAATCATCATGGTCTCCGAACTTTGTTCCAAAAAAGGCTATTCTTACTGCTTTAGCAAAATTGTGTCCATATTGCAAAAAAAAATGAGCATACCATCTATAAATGTTCTGATTTTCGTTCCTTATCTGCTTTAGATCGGCTCAATTTCTCTAAACCTGCCAAACTTTGCTGTAATTGTTTAAAAGGAGGTCACCCTTCTTCAGCTTGTCCCTCGAAAGCATCGTGTTTTTTGTGCGGTCATCGACATCATACATTACTACACACGGAACAAAATAAGCCAAAGCCAGCTCCCGATTCTGTAGAACCTTCTACGTCTAGTGCTAATAGTCATTCTATAGCTCCAATATGTCATTCCATATCYACCAAGTCTACCACAACTCTTTTAGGTACTGCCTGCGTACTGATTTTGGATAGCAATGGTCAATATCACAAAGCCAGAGCTTTGATTGATTCTGGTTCTCAGATCTCGCTCGTGACCCGTTCATTTAGTCGACGTCTGCATTTTCCTGTGCAGAGGTGTCATTACCCTATTACTGGTATTGGGGGTTCTGTGAATTCTTCTTTCACAGGTTTGATTTCTTTAACGATCAAACCTTACAATACTTCGCAACCGATTCTACATACTGATGCTGTCGTGTTGCCAAAAATCACTACTTATACACCGTCTGTCCAGGGATCTAATTTATTGCACGAGGAATTTGATCAACTTATTCTAGCTGACCCTGATTTTGAGAAACCTGGACGCATTGAGGTTCTACTTGGGGCTGATGTTTTTCCCTACATATTTGACGGTGGGCGGTTTGCCTCTTCTCAAGGCACACCCATCGCTCTTAATAGTATCTATGGTTACGTCATTATGGGTTCCTAATGATTATTCGCTTCCATCTTCTAGTTACTGTGGGGTTGCCACAGAACCGTATTCTCTCGAAACCATTATGAAGCAATTCTGGGAAGTGGAGGAAGTGCTCTCTGAACCACCTGTTGATCCTTGTGATCTTATTTGTGAGAAAATGTGTCAATGCTTGCATCAACGTGATGATACGGGCCGTTATGTTGTTCCTCTTATGTTTAAGGATGATGCTTCCCTCCTGGGTGAGTCGTTATCAATCGCCAGCTCTTCTTTAAACTCTCTAGAATGACGTTTTAAGCGTGACCCTGACCTCTTCCAGTCCTATAATACATTTTTGTCGGAATATGAATCTTTGGGACACATGAAGTCTATTTCTTCTGGTACTTTCAGTCCTAGCACTAATTATATTCCACATCACGCGGTTTTTAAAACTGCTGGCAACAAAACTAAAATTCGGGTAGTTTTTAATGCCTCTTCAAAAACGCTATCCAATCAATCTCTTAATGACTTGTTGTATGCTGGTCCTAAGCTACAACCGAACCTCGCTTCTATTCTCTGTAGCTTTAGAATTCATCCGATAGTTTTTGTGTGCGATATAACTAAAATGTATCGTCAGATTCTAGTGCTACCAGAACACAGAAAATTTCAGCATATCCTCTGGAGACCCTCTCCAAATGAAACTGTCAAAGAATTTGAACTCTTAACCGTAACTTATGGAGTGTCTTCATCACCCTATTTAGCTATCCGCACCTTGCAGCAATTAGTGAAAGATGAAGGTTTGCACTTTCCAGAAGCTTCCAAACTAATTGCGAATTGTACGTATATTGACGACATCTTGGCGGGCTCATCTTCTGTGGAAGACGCTTTAAAATTACAGGCTGATCTAATTAGGCTATTAGAGCTAGGAGGTTTCGAACTGGCAAAAT
This sequence comes from Rhyzopertha dominica, assembly GCA_025024175.1. NCBI lineage: Eukaryota > Metazoa > Arthropoda > Insecta > Coleoptera > Bostrichidae > Rhyzopertha > Rhyzopertha dominica. The sequence continues at coordinate 16,900,418 of QCXZ01000001.1, forward strand.
GGGCCAGTAATGACACTAGCTTGCTTGACCATCTACCTCCAGATAAGTGTGATATGCAGCCCTTCTTTTCCCCTGAAGTTGAGATTTCCTTGAAATTACTCGGCGTCTATTGGGATCCTAACAGTGACTCGTTTTCTTACCATACTGCACCTTTCGAGTGCAATCATACTAAAAGGTCAGTGTTATCTTGTATTGCCCGATTATACGATCCCCTTGGCTGGATTTCTCCAGTTATTTTTCTTGCTAAATCTTTAATGCAAGAGCTTTGAAAGCGTTGTCTTGAATGGGATTCTGTCCTCCCTCTGAATATTCAAAAGGTATGGATTTCTTTTATCACGAGCTTACCTTTATTGAGACATGTTAAGATACCTCGTCATATATTTGCTAGTGATGGCATAGATTATCATCTTGTCGGATTTTCTGATGCCAGCGAAAGAGGTTACGCAGCTGTTGTATACCTATGTGTTTTTTCTAAAAATGCTGAACCCAAAATTAGACTTCTAATCGCTAAGTCTAAGGTTGCTCCCATAAAGCCGTTGTCTATCCCTCGACTAGAGCTATGTGGAGATCTTATTTTAGCTAAAACTTTTAAATTTCTTTTAAGTTCTCTCGGAGAATGCTTTCCAGTTAAACCGAAAATTTCAGCCTGGACTGATTCTACTATAGTTCTCTCATGGCTGTGCACCGCACCCCATCTTCTTAAAACGTTTGTATCTAATCGCGTGGTCCAAATCCACGATATTCTCGAGCCTAATCTATGGCATCATGTTTCATCTGATGAAAATCCTGCCGATTTGGCATGCAGAGGACTGCTGCCTTCGAATATCAGTTCATGCGATCTTTGGTGGACTGGCCCTCCGTGGCTTAAGCTTCCTTGCACAGAATGGCCAATTTCAGAAAACGTTCCTGTTGCTTCTGATAATATTCCCGAACGAAAGCCCGTCCATTCGTTGATCTCAACAGTAATTGCGAGGACCGAAGAAAGTGAAGTTTTGCAGCGTTTTTCAGACCTTCATTCCCTGCAAAGAATCACTGCATGGTGCCTTCGTTTCAGTAACAATTGCAGGAAACCTTTGAGTCGTCAATCCAGTGCCATTTTGTCGTGTGTTGAACTTCAGAACGCTCTTATGTGCTGGGTTAAACATACACAGGAGGTTTATTTTGATGCAACTGCTGCTACCAAATTTTCGAAATCTCTATCTTCTTTAAGCCCCTTCAGAGACACATTAGGCATATGGCGGGTCGGTGGAAGACTTCAAAATTCTTCTCTCCCATACTCTGCGAAGCATCCTATTCTGCTTCCTAAACATAGTCACTTAAGTCACTTGATAATTGACTATTATCATCGGTCTTACTTGCATGTTGGTCCTAGAACCCTACAGTCTTTATTGTGCCGCACCTTTTGGATAATTGCAGCGCGAAGTGTCATTCGTCAGCGCCTTAGACGGTGTCTTACTTGTTTGCGCCAGAAAGCACCCGCTTTACATCCCACCATGGGAAATCTGCCTTCCTCGAGGGTAAGTCAGGGTCGACCATTTCTTAATGTTGGTGTAGATTTTGGAGGTCCTTTCCCCATCAAAGAATCAACTCGCAGAAATGCTAAAATTTCCAAAGCTTATCTAGCGTTATTTGTTTGTATGGCTACTAAGGCTGTTCATTTGGAACTGGTTTCAGATTTGTCGACTGACGCATTCTTAGCTTCCTTGAATCGTTTTGTTAGTCGTCGAGGCCTCTGTCGTTGTATTTATAGCGACAATGGTAGAAATTTTCTTGGAGCCACTAGATATTTAATGGACGMTCAAAATTATATCCTCTCTGCTCCACATTTTGAAACTATTARGAATGCTCTAAGCAGTCAAGGCATCGAATGGAAATTTATCCCGCCTTCTTCTCCACACTTCGGAGGAATTTGGGAGAGTGGTATCAAATCCGCTAAGTATCACGTTAAAAGAGCAGTAGGCGCACAAGCTTTTACTTTTGAAGAGTTCGCTACATTATTTTGCCGTATCGAAGCTGTTCTTAATAGCCGCCCTCTTTGTCCAATTTCGTCAGATGCAAATGAATTTGATGTTCTTACTCCCGGTCACTTTATTATAGGCGGTCCTTTATTAGAAGTTCCGGAGTATGATTTAACTAACACTAAACTGAACCGCTTGTCCCGTTGGCAACTAATTCAACAATCTATGCAATGTTTTTGGAACCGGTGGAGGAAAGACTACTTGCATACTCTTCAACAGAAATCTAAATGGACCAAATCCGTAAATAATATTGTTGAAGGCGACTTAGTATTAATACACGAAAATAATGTACCTCCTTTGCATTGGTCTTTAGGGCGCGTTGAACGTGTGTATCCGGGTTCTGATAAAGTTGTCCGTGTAGTGGACGTTAAGACTAAAGCTGGTGTGTTTCGTCGTGCTGTTGTTAAGCTAAGTCCTTTACCAAAGGATTAGCCTGACAAATGGGGTGTACACTTAGCCATAGCCATTTGAAATGTTATTAATAATTAAGTTTTGTTATCTCTTTCATACAAATTTTAATTTTGAGTTACCTTATTCAATAGTTATTTCTTTAATGGCGATACTCGCTAATATTTAAATATTATTTAATTTTGTTATCAAAATTGGTGGGCGGTTATGTTGGATATTGGATCCAGTTTTTTGTTGCTCCTTTTTCCGTTTACCATTTTGTCCTTGTCTCTCCTGAAGACGACCAGTTGCACCGTATCTTTCGTGGTGTGCGCGCTCGTGCCATTTTCGCTAGCAAGACCAAGTCAAGTACTGCACCCCTTGGCCTGCAGTCCCGCTGTTCTACAACCTACTTACGTAAGTCCTGCTCTTACTATTCGCTCTCCTACGCGACAGACGGTTAATTTCCAAAAATAAATCCAGTAAAACTCTAAGAAAGCATCCTCGGATATGACAAAAGTCTGGATTTGCATTAACTGCAATAATGGTCAAAACCATCGCATAACACTTTGCGAAATCATTTATTGGCTTTTGTACCAAAGGAGCTAAAAAGGAAAAGTCAGGTCACCATTGGTTCCGTTCTCTTATGGAGGGAAATACAACTCTGAGTATTCATAAAAGCGAAGGATTATCGCTTACGCGAGCCCAGGGTGTGAATAGACAGGAGGAGGAGCACTTCTACAATTTACTGGAAAATACCCTTTTGCATAATGATCTTCAAGATAAACCAGGAAGAATTTTCAATACAGACGAAACGGGAATTCAGCTTATTAATAAACCCACTAAAGTAATAGCTGCCAAAAGTAGTAAATGTGCTTTCAGCATTACATCTAAAGAGAGAGGCGAAACTCTCTAATAGCATGCTGTGATGCTGAGGGTGTCTTTTTGCCACCGGTTCTAATAATGAAATGGTTGAAAGAAATATTCATACCCCGAAAACCTGAAGGCAAAGTTATTGTTATACTTGATGGGCATTCGTCACGGGCGAGTCATACTGTTGTGCTTACCTAGTCATACAACCCAGGCCCTCCAGCCACTTGATCGATCTTTCTTCAAGCCTTTGAAGGAATATTATAAACAAGAGGCACAAGACTGGATAGTTATAAACAAAGAGAAAAATATCACCCGCGATGTGGCGAAAAGCAGCCTCTGCAAATAATGGGATTTTTGTAAGAAAGAAATCTGTCAGCATTACAGTTCTATGCCGTGTTGTCTACACTAGACCTAAACTGCACTGATGAGCTGTAATGACAACGAAATAGTACTATCTGCAGTTGGTTGAGGTGTAGACAGCACAGCATAGACATGCATTTTAATGGGATTTCTGGTTTCACTGCAACGGGTACTTTATCCATTCAACAAGACTGCAGTTCCGAATTACTTTTTTATGGTCTCTGATACTTCTCGATCATCACAAGAAACCTCTACCGCAACTTTTGAGAAACCCATTATATACGCGTCATTTTTGGAAAATGACAGTAACTATACTTTTATTTTCTGATGAAGTAAACGAACACACCACTAAACTAGACACCATCGAAGTTGAAACTGTTAGCACTGAAACACCGCGAATTGCAGAAATCTGGAGTGAATCTGAAGTAGCAGAACCCGTTGCTGGCACTTCAAAAACTCAAATGGACGATTCTTGTGGAGAAAGTCCATCAAAGGTCTTGTTAGATATAGCTCCAATTCCTCAGTTACCAAATAATCACTCAAAACGTAAACAATCGGCAATTTTTTAAACTTGACATTTTACCAAAAGTGCTGATCCAGCATCAAAACAAAATCTAAGAAATAAAAAAAAAGAAGAGAGTCGTAAAAGGAAAGACTGAAACAAAGGAAAAAAAGTAATTTCGAAATGGTCTGTCCAAAACAATGCCTTTGAAGAACATGCAGGTATGCATATGTATCGAGTGCAAAGAACTATCGTACATTCCAAGTTGTAGACTGGATGCAATCCACTGGCTTCAAGAAAGCTGCACGATTTACGGAGATCGTTGTAATTTTTGCGGAAGGGAAGAAAAAAGATAACCTAGGGTGAAGAAATGGCTATAGGAAGGCTAACCTGAACATTTTAATCCAGAGTACTTTTGCTTTTTGTTATGACCATTGGTAAAAATTTTATTTAATGTCAAAAATTATGAGATTCGTATTTTACTTTGTATGAAGTAAAATGTTCTTTCAAAATAATATTTATTATGGATTTTTGTGCTGTAACCACTCGTTTGCCATCTATCGACCATATAGGCATATATACCTTTTCATGTATGCTTGTATAACACGCATTCGGCAACTATCCCCAAATGACAAGGATGCAGAATTAATGTTTATTCAAATTTGTACTCTTTATCACTAATGGAGTGCTTTCACCTGAAAGTGAAAATTGTATTTAAATGAATATTTAAATTCGGTTTGTAAATGTCTTGCTGCAACTAAATAAAATCCACATAAAATTAGTATATGCATCTATCCCCAGTTTGTGCTTGTGCGTCATTGCAAGACTGACGCTCAACGAGGTTGTTCAGCGGTTAACAGTTTTTAATCACAGATTTCATTGCATATATTTTTAAACGAAAAAAAAATGTAATTCAATATTGTTCTATTGGAATATTTACTTACTTGTTTACATATTTTGTTCGAGCATTTCTTTTCTTGACGAGGACAATAGGAGACCTGGAGGTTAGAATTTTTAAATCTTTTTTTTAAATATCTGAAACTGTTTCAGAGCTACTGCTGAGGAAGTCGCCGACATGAGTGTCGAAACGTCAAGGTCACATAATCAACGTGGGAACCAGTCCGGAAAACAACATGTCAAGAATATTGATGTGCAGTTGCTATGTAGTTTTTGTGTCGGTGAAATTATCGGAAGCAGAAGAAACTCTAAATGAGAAAATAAAAAAGAGACATATACATATCATCTTCGAAAGAAGTGTAAAGCGTAATTTCAAGGTCACACGTACTCAGCTAACTTGTTAAAAGTGTGATACTGACGTGTTTTCTCATCGAAACCTCAGATTTCCTATGAGAAACTGTCATGCTTTCTGTTTCTGTTATCAAAAGTTGGTATACTGGTTAGATCAGGGTAGTACTAATTGTGGAGCATACTTCATTATAGGATAGGCTTCTTCTGCATATTGTGTTTCATACACACTCGAGAAGGTACATACACAGTTTTCATGAGACACAGTTCTATAGAATGACATTTGCTGTTTTAGATCATGAAACATCAGTGTATTAGGCGGTTTAACTTTGCAAACCTTAGTTGATCTTGAATTCCGGCTGAACTTGGATTTGATCATAAATCTTTCGTCTGGAAATATTGGCTAATATATATACAAGCGTTAGGGACACGAAAGAAGCAAATGATGAAAATCATTCTAATTTTTTTATTGTTTTTAGTGTTACAAAGAGGTATATAAAAAACCCATTTTTTAAACAACTTGTGCTTCTTGCAAGTATATTTGTATAGGTACTATAAACGTGTGGAGAAAAAAAATTATACCGTTTCTTGTAATGGGCGCCTTGCCGAGATGTCAAGTGTCTGGATTATCGATTGCTAACTATGAATTACGATATACTTAAAATGACAGGGTTTGAGCATACGGAAGTATACCGGTAACACGAATTTTACATTGCGCGCATTTGGCTGGGTCAAAATATCTGCGAAATGAATTAGCATGCAAATCGTCGCAAATCAAGCATTCACGCTGCAGTTGGAGTCGTTTCCGAGTCAATTTCCGAAACATTTGCCCATCGCCCGATGTTAATGGCATTACGGCACCCTTTTCACTGTTGCCGATTGGTTTTAGATTGTCGTTCGGTGAACTTAAAACGCGAATTATTCGCGTTATGACGGTGTAAATGGGACATTATGGTTACTGTGCGCGTCAGATGGCACAAAACGACGTTATTTATTAAAGGGGTTGTGGGTTAATAATTTATGAACTACGCGATAAAAACTAACGGTTTACGAACCTCCACAACTCCGTACGACTTATCTAGTCTACGGATATTAGGCTTGTAATAGGATGGTGAATATACAGGACAACGCGCCTAAACTGTCACATATGTTTCCCCAAATATGCGTTTCTAAAATAGTACCTAACCCAAAATACGCAGAAAGGAAGTAGTTTCACGGATTCCTAATATGTTATTATGTAAGAGCATAACCAACAATACATCAATTCATTTATAGTGTGTCTTCTTGAACTGAATGTTACTTTAAGAATTAGTTGCAGAGAGTAAACTGTTGCCTTAGAATTTTATTAATGTTAGCAAATTAATTATAATTACTAAAATTATAAATTTACGATTTTGGTATTTCCCAAACATACGGTTACCTATTTGTTGAACAGAGCATCGTCCTGATTTATAATAAATAAAAAGTGAATTTAAAACTATAAGCAGTGCTTCAAAACCTATTCCAAAGCAAAGTCATAGCATTCAGGTTTTCCAAACGTTTGATTTTATTTTTAGGGTCAGGTATAGTGATAATATGTCGTCTCTATAAACTCAATCGTACATCGTACCGACATCTGGTGGATTTTGTACGTTTGTTGCCATCATGCTATTTCTTAACGAGGCTCTCTAGTTGAAAAGTTCATATAATGTATTATTAAAAATATGCTGTATTATAATATACTAAGTACTATACACATCACACCATGGTAAAAACTTTAGAACTTCAACCTGCTTTAAAAAGTAGATAAGAATACTCTGTTATACCCTGTTAGTAATACAACAACTAATTAATTATATAACAATACGCTCGGTCGCAGTATTTGCAGAAGTAGGTAAGTAGTTAGGTGTACATTTTATACAATCCTCGTCACTACGGTTAGCTCCTAATTCCTCCATTTCTATGAAATCTAAAGTTTCTCCTCTCTTTCCTCCTTTCTTACCTTTCATGGCTCACAATACTAGTAAAATTCAGGGGTTCATCACAAAAACCACCCTTGTTAAAAGATAGCTGCGCTACATAATAAACAATGGCTAAATTTACAACATACCTAAATCAATTATTGCAAGAACTATTTTATTCGGCGCTTCCAAAATCTAACATAAGTAGAGTCAATAGATATACAGAGGACCACAACCGATATGCAGAAGAATAGTATATCATATACATTTATGGATACATATTAACATCCCTATTTCCCTTTCGCCAAATCTTGCTGTCGATGACTTCAGCTTTTTATATTTCTGTTGATTATACCTATCCCCTTCGCCCAATGTCGTTTATGGTAGACTTCAAGTTTGGTAGTGACATTCTACGCAGTCATAGTTTTTACTAGTAATAGCCTGCCAATACTGCTCTTAAATAAGAAAAAAACACAGTCGCCTCAATCCTCAATCTACAAGACCAGAAGCCTTTTGTAGGAATAGCCATTTTAGTCTTTATATACTATTTGTCTATAACCAGGTTGGTGCATTTCAGGCATCCACGCACATAATAACTACCATAAATTCTAGTGTTGCTGGCATTACTTATTATTTACAGGTTTGGCATTGAAACAGAATATTTTCACCTTTTTACATTAAATTTTAACAAAGCTCCAAACTGTCATCTTGACCATAGTGTTTCATCACGCAAAAAAATGCAGGGGCACTGCTAGTTTCATACTCGTATTCCGTGGGGAAAGGAGAAGAAAGAATGCAACAATTTTATGTTGTTGTAAGGAAGAATATTCCTCCCAAAGTTCGCGTTTGAAGGTAAATATAAATATGATGTATTATCTTATAAATTTTCTAACTTCAATATTAACCCGCTCTTTGATATTCAAATTTTTCGTTCTTTTTGAGGTAAAAATGTGGGACTTTGCGTTACTACCTAGATCTAAGGACCTAAAGCATACGTTGTTCACACCCCCTCCAGTTTTGTCTCGGTTTAAATTTGAAAGCAATAATAAGTGTGCGTGTTTAAATAATATAGGTTACATAGTATTTCATATTCTTATATTATTAAAGTTATTGCTACACTCACTTTACTACCCATTCGTCAAAAACAATTTAACTTAAGTGTTGACTACTGCATGCGTAAGGGGGGAGAGGAGCAAAATTGTGAACTTAATGTTTGAAGTCCATTAAAAAAAACTAAAACTTTGTGAGTCTGGAAATAAGGCAGTAACATCGTTACAGTATTAATTATTCATTAGTAATATTTTAACTTATAAAAAACTAAACAATTTATATTGCACAAAAAGGGAAATAATGTATTTTGCCTCACTATGCCCGCCGCATAGGGCAAAATGGGGTAATATGTTTAAACCGGGAAAATGTTATTGGTAGAGTTCACAAATAAATATTGCTTCGTCATCTTCATCGTCTACACCTGCACATGAATTGTGAACCCATTTGTGACAACTAGAACAAATTATCCATTCCCCTGTAGAACTTGAATAAAGATACCCGCAGAACAAGCAGTCACTATTTTCTTCGCCTTCTGAATCTGACCCTGCCTTTTTAGTTTTTGTCACTTTAGATTTCTTAAGTGTGTGTGATTGATCATCTATTATTTCTCTTTCTCTTGATTTTACTTTGGTAAGTGGAGTACTCCGTTTTACCTTTCCTGCTGGTACCCCATTTTGCCCAAATGCGCAGATTTTTAGGTGATGACATATTTATTTTATTAGAAGTAAATTTTGTTAACACAAGTCTTTAGAAAACATGCACTTTTAGTTGGTAGTAATATTTTAACAATAAATCGCTTTAGTACTATATACGATGAATTCATTCTTCGGCGATATTGTAGCTGTGTTTACTACACAGTACTAAAGACGCACATACGCTAACTACAGCGATCGACTAACAACTATCGATTTCTACTTTATGACAAAGACCGTATGCACTCGGATGCAACATAATTTCGAAAATGTTGGGCGGATAGAGTTAGTGATTTAGAAAAATAGACAGGGTACCCCTTTTTAGACACCTACCCCGTTTTACCTGCATGTTCCATATATAGCGTAGATGACAAAATAACGATTTGCCGTAACACACCATTTGATATTATTAAATAAGCAGAGTAAATAATGGTAATGTAAAATATAATTACACAAGTGTATGATTATTTATCAGCAGTATGCCTCATTTAAGCTCACCAGCAAGTATAACAACTTTTTAAATCCTCCCAAATTCTAAGGATGTATGTTGTGATATCAATAAATATTCGGTAGTTATATTAGATTTTGTTGACTTTACCGGATGCAAACGCAACGATTTTTGATCGTCTGAAATGCCCTTCACAGATATTAAGAGTTTGTCTAATACTAGGTTAGGATTATTAAGATATGCATCACAAAACTGCCTCTATACACTGTTTACGATTCCTTCCATTTTGTGGCAGTTGAAATATGTATAAATCGTTTGCTTCCTGTAGTCTGGAATTTTCACTTCTTGGGCATGAATACTATGTTTCTCAAATGCAAACAATCGCGCTACTCGGGTAGGCGATAGGTATCTACATACTCACGATCCGGTGTTTCTAACACCAAACCTAGCTAAAACCTATTACACATAGTACATATTGAAACCGCAAGGTGGACGGCGCCATCGCTAGCGTTGCACAAAATGTATCCCAAAATGGAAGGTAGGACGTATCTGCGTCAATATTCTTTCCAGAAACACCACACCTACCAAAAAATGAAATATGTACATAAAACTAAAGTAGTATCAGTTCAAGAGAAAGCTCACAACATGACAATATGTTCATGTAACTCAGCAAAGAAGTATTCCCCCTCTCTAGCTATGTTTTTAAACGTTTCTCACATCATTACATTAACCGAAAAATCTTAAAATGCCTAAAGTTTTTCTGAATCCCTTTCACGCTCATAGCTTTCACTTTAAACGCTTCGAAAGATTTTGTCCTGTGTTCCCGTATATTTTTAGCTTTGAATATTTCTTGTAGATGATCAAAAGTACGATACAGCAAAATACACATTTTTACAAATCCGGATACACAATACTAGTAACTAACATCGATAACTTAATATTCTAAAATATATTGCGGAGCCAGATACATTATATTGAAAATATGTTGTTTCAAATAAGTCTCATCCCCGTTGCGCCCAAGCGACATAAAATTCACATGGCGTACACAGAATACAGGCTGAATCATCCGGCAAATCCCCGTAAATCATCCCTTGGTCGGTCACAGGAGAGTTGATTGAGCCAATCAACGCCAAAGGAACAGAATGATTGCTGATTTGGTTAATCCCAGAATACCAGGGGGACAAATTTGCTGCTTAGCTTCATGTCTCGAATGGAAAACAAACAACTGGCGTCCTATTCTCTAAGCCGGATAAAATATAAGCTTCCAATGCACGCTTGCATTATTCAGCCTAAGCACGAGTGTTCTATCTTGAAAACATTATTTATAAAATGCAGAGCGATCACTTGGGCCGAGGCTATGTAAAATTCAGAATCGAWGAGGAGGATCWGTTGAACAAGTGGTTCTTAGTTTGGAAGTGCGCCCCGAAAGATTTTATATCACTCGAAACTTTGTCTTKGAGGCTCTCGCGAATGAAATATTATATCTCCCATTTCCCGTACTGACAAGTTTGAATAATACGAGTATGACGGATACGTTTCCAAGGAAAGGGGGAGGAACAACTTTCAGAAAAGCTTAGACAACCTTTCGCTTCTCAGAGAAGCAATAAATTTATAATAAAGCAGATATCAGAAGTGTACTGCAAGTACATATAAAATGTCATGTTTACATATTTTATCATTACGCGCTTTGCTCCAGCGATGAATTCGTAAACCCAGTAAATTTAGGTTGTAGTAAACAAATATTTACAATAGACAAATATTATACATAAATTTTGTTCCCTAAAACATTAACTTGATTAAATGTTGCACCTTACTTGGTTACTGCGCTTTCTGTACAATGTATTTTGCCAGAATATCCCAGAGAATTTTTTGACAGTTCATATTTATAGATTACTTCTATTACATGTTACATACCTTTTAGAGAACCTGTATTCCTATATATGTTTGCCAAAAATATTATAATACTGAATTGACGTCGTTTCTCAAAACCCTTCTAATGCTTCTGTCAGATGCTCAAATCACTTTATTACTTGAAGAATTGCAGCTAGAGCGGATAGCAAAAGATGTTGTCTTTTACATTCGTTTATATTCTTATAAATTATATACTACACTTGCTTGACATAAAGAAGGCTTTTGTCTAGAATTTGCGGAATAAATGTTTACAAACAGTGATATGTATAATGGGAAAACGAACAATAAAAGATTAAGCAATTAATTAGTTTACCATTGAATTTAAAACCATTTAGTTCATGAAATTTCTCCGAAAGACGTTTGATGTTATATATGTATAAAAACCAGGGTGCTATTTATTATCGACAAAAATTTTCCGTTTGTACTTTTCTTTATAAACAGAAAATTCAAGTGAATTCTCGAAACCATATTTTCACAGATATGAACTACTTAGGAAACTTCCAGTATACACTGGAAAATAACTTAAATGATGTCGATTATACCTTTCAAATTTCGTAATTGGCTTCGGATTCGTTTATGAGTTAGAGTACCAAGAATTCGCCCTATACCGCCTAGTCAGCATTTCGTCATTTTTTGTGATCTGTGCTAGACCAGTTTGAAATATACCATAAAATAATTTTCAAACATTGAAAATTGATCAGATCAATTATTTATTAACCAAATACCTTTCGAAATAAGCAGCATAGTTTCTAATTTCCGGTACTAAAACAAGAACAATGCTATGAGAATCAAATGACGTAGTTTCTTAGCCTATTTGATTAGTGACGATTTCTTTATCAAATTGCAAAGCAAAGTTACTACTATGCCCTGATCTGAGCCTCATGTAGATGTGTTACAATTTTTCTGCATACCCCCAAAATTTAAATGGTATATATATGGTTATTACTACATAGAAGCAGCGACATCCACTATAATTGGGTATTATCACTCTTTTTGAAATTTGCGTAAAATGAATCTTGAAGTACATATACATATATAGTACGCCATGTTAAAAAAAAAACAAAAAAATATTTGTAGGTAGAGAATTTCAGGTCTGAAATTCGAATATTAGGAGTCAGCGCCAAAACGCTTCTATCCAAAGTTATTCAACTCGTGACGTCAAGTGTCATGTAAACATTACCGAGGAGCGTCTTATATTGGAAAAGCTTTTGTGTGGTGTTTATTGAAAGGACTGTGTAAGACGTCGCACCAAAAAGTAATTTGTGTAGTTTTACAAGCATCTATTATGTATGGAAAACAAAACAAGTGTTGTTTTGTACATGGCTATAAAAGTACTTCAGTCAGTACAGCAAGCAAAATTTTTGTAGCCGTTCCTAGAGATTATTAACATACGAAAAAATTGTTTAAGGCCCCTAAACGTGATATGCCGAAATCGCAAAGCTTGTTTTTCTGTTGTGATGATCATCTATTCTTACTGTAAGTTTTATTATTCTTTTTGGGATTAAAAGTGTTTACCATTCAGTTTCCATTTTGTTATAGCTTGAAGGGGATATGAAAAATTATATGCGTTTTAAGTTGATAGAGGGAAATGTTATAATAAAGAACGACGTTGTTCCCCATATATTCGACTGTTAGCCAGACCGGAAACGAGCCGCAAGAGCCCCGAAAATAAATGGCAATTTATATTTATTCTGACTTCTAAAATAAATGTCAAGTTTAGGGTACATTTTTAATTCTTACATGTTTATGTTTACAAATAGTATGTTTCCAATAACCCACTGTGATCAAATTATCAACGCTACGTTAATTTGATTAAAAGTTCACTTATGCTGTTGCTTTTACGTTCCTCATCTCCGCCGCGTTCAACCGCTCGTCGCAGTACACAAATTCCATAACAATGAACATGCCTTCTGAAGTCATAACACATAAATATTTCACTTTTTCTTGGCGTATTTTAAGTCGCTTGTCACAAAATGAAAGCAAACAACAAATTGATAAATTGACGAGAGCAGGCTGACGCGCTGACCCCAGATGTAAACAAGCGGCCATTTACAAGACACCTGAAGTCACGGCCAATACATATGTTCGCGTTTTGGCGGTACCTTTATATATTCACATTTGTAATATTAAAAATACACCTTACGATCCATTTTTTCGAATTTATAAGCTGTCACAGCTGTTTTGTGGATTAGATGCTACCTATTAATATACAATTTAGTAAAATATAAATACATGGCAAATACCACATTGCCTCGTATGTGTTGACACCGTAGCTGTTGCTCTTACCAACTGTTGATCCCGTGCAAAACAGTCAAAGAAACATCTGGTGACATTTCCAAATTAATCATGGTTACGTTCTTAAGAAAGATAATTTGTAGAATAAGATGAGGAAAAAACCTTATCATCTTGACGCTTACCTATATCTAGAGTACTCTTAGTCCTCTAATAGCTTCTGTTCGCTTAACATTTACAGGTCTGCTAATTTTCTACGATCTGACTTTCAATTCTCTATCCCTCAAGGATAAATGATTCAGATACTATTTTTCTGAATCTTACTAGACGTTAATGTGTTCTCCAATAGATCAATTATTGGTTGGGGCGCATAAACACATAAAAATTAATGTAGTTTGTAAATACAATATGTTAACGTTAACGTTCAGTCGACTCCTGTTAAGTCTTAACAATTTAGTTAAAGTACGAAAGTGGTGTGTATGCACGGCGTAAAGTTATTGTATATGAAGGTAAAGGCAATACACTGAATAAAGGGAACATACACCTTGTCGTTCTAGGACTAAAAATTTACTATTCTAGTACCCATCTGCCTGAATAGAAACCTTATTTATTTTATCCAAATTATTTTTATAAAAATTGACTGCAGCACCTACATCATAGAGTATCTCGGAAACCATTAATGCTAGAGGGTTGCGATTTGGACATTACCATATTACTTTTTTGTTGTGAGTTGAGCTGTATCATCACCATTTTTATATCGTCTTTTGCTTTAAAGTTTTAGCCAACTTTTTAATAATGTAACACTTCTTCAACTCTCAATAGCTTGCTTAGGTATGTAGATACAAAAAAATTGTGAAGACTTTTTATAAATATTTTTATTCTAAATCCAGTGGCGTACTCAGAATGAATTTAGGGGGTCACATTTTTTAGATGTAACACTGAAAATGATTGTTTATTTGGAGATAAGTACGTATGCATTGTTTAGTGTTAATTATTCACATTCATTTTGACGAAAAACGTAAAATCAATCAATTACTACAAAAATTGTAATAATAGAAAAATTTATAAAAATAAATCTATCAATTTATGTATTTTCTTAATCAGAAAAAGTAGGTCTTTTTAACCATAATACAGCCAACTGGTTTTCATTTAAAAAATGCAAGTTTGTGTTATATTTATAAAATGTGACCCCCTACGAAACTTCTGATCACGCCACTGGATTTGGAATAAAAATTCTATAAGAAATGTTTCCGCACTTTTTTTGTATCTACATACACAATCCAGATTTTGAGAATTGAGGAAATGTTACAAAAAATGGCGGACGAGTATATACTCCCCATTTTAGTACCTCATCATTGTGTATTACAGGTAACCTTGATTATGCATCACGCCGGGCAGGTCACGTGATATAAACAACAAAGAGCTTCGATCGTTTAGCAATTGCGATCTGACATAATAGTTTGAATTTTTACACTTTTGTTAATCATTTTTAGGGTAAAACAACAAGTTTCTATGTTAATGACACGTTATTTGAGTAGTTTATGAAAATATTAAGCTAACATGAATGATTACGCGGATTTCTGCGATTAGTGGAGAACACACAATTGGGGGCACTACTAGTACAGTAACGTACTAAAGGTTTTTCTTATTAATATAGATATAGTAGCTACATTATATTTCTACCACAGCATTAACGGACCCCGATTGTTAATGAAGGTCCATTAGACGCAAGCATGATATATTAAAATCCGCCCCCTTTCCTCTTGCAGGCCTGTTATTGCTATTTTCAGAATTAATCGTCCGCAACAATGTCGGGAATCAAAACACCATTCACACGGCGTGTCTTTAGATTAAATGTCACAGAACCATTTATCACAGTGCGTTTGTCGTCAAATCCATCACTCTAATAGACGTGCGCGATTTCATGCTCTTTAAAAATCTTGAAGGCTTATTTGAGCGCCACCCTGCTAGGTATGAACACGAACCTGCTAAGTTCAGAGAAAAGTATATTTTTTATATTGGCCCTTCTATCTCCGGTCAATACTTTTAAAGATAAATTGAAGTAATTACCATATCTTAAAGTCATTCAATGTTTCAAGACTCTTTACCTGATCATCTACCATAAAATGTACAGGGTACGCAAATAAGAGAGGTGGTCAGTCATATCTCATAAACCAGTAGCCCTAGAGCATTGAGGTAAAAAATTTCTTAATCAAAGTGACCAAGAGAAATTGCTGGAAAATAMTTTCGAGTTTGTAAAGTMACCGCTAGACMGCACTGTGGCACATCCAAATTACAAAAATAATGTTTGTGTTATTTTTAGCGTAATAAATGTTTGCGGTATTAAACATATTAAGATTGTTTGGACTAAAATCTATTATTTTTATAATGAACATTTTTTGTCAAATGTCAAATAAACTGGAAGGGCGGGTGAATCTTAATATAGAAAATCGCTAATATTTCAGGTTTGGCTTGACCGATTTTAACCAACGAAGTGTCATTTTCAAGAGCCTATGTGCCTTTATAAAACGCAATTTTAAGTGCCAGAACATAGTTTGTGTGTTGATTGCCAAGAGGGCGGTTTCTGAAGTTACTACCTAAATATCGATTTTTCTCTAAATTTTTAAACGCAACGATATGAGGCTGTTACTTCATTAAAAGAACAATTGAATATAGACTAAAATGGTGAAAACCGCACATTCATATGTTGTTTTAATCTAAAGATATTAAAGATTGAATAGCAGAACTTAGTGATTTTATACAGTTTAACTTTTGAAAATTAAAGTTGGCTTGGAACAATAAATTTAACCAACATATTATTACACTAATACTAAAAACATCAGTGTTGCTATAAATATATAAAAAATATCGAAACAGTTACGCAAGATAAAAGACATTTGCACTAAAATTCGGTAACGATAAACTGAACTAATTCTACCTGTAATTATTAATACTCAAGTGAAGAGTAGCTAAAAATACAAAGTACCGCAACAAACATAATAAAAAAATAAACTAAACTAAACTAAACTAACTAAACAAATTATTATTATTAATAAAACTAAAGTGCAGACTAGCTAACATTATAGAGCATCGGAGCAAACACAAAACAAAAGTAAATTATCCTAAATATGAAAAAACAATTTTAACGAATATAACTACAGGTTATATCAATTGAGGTGTGAAGTACAGGTCCCAGAACAAATTGTTGCTTCATATTTAGGATAAACTACTTTTGTTTTGTGTTTGCTCCAATGCTCTATAATGTTAGCTAGTCTGCACTTTGGTTATTTGGTGTGGCTATAGACAATCAGACTGGGGATGGAAATTAATAAAAAATACTGCCAGTTCAAATTTTACTTACACTGTTCCAGAAAAAACTATTTATCTTAACTGCAAAAGGGGTTGTAGTGCGAACTGGAGCTCGAGAAAGGTCGGATTATTTCATTCACCAATTGTCTGGCCAGTCTTGCTCCAATGTTGAATCAAATGCAACAAATGTGGATTCTTATAATGTCAATGAAGAGACAACTGGTGCATCTTTCTTATAACAATCTATAGATATTCAGCAAGAATAAGGAAGCGAAGAAGAAATTATTGTCGAGGTGGCATTTGAAGGTTATTAGCCAGACTAATTTTTTTCTGAATTTAGTAGTAATTCGTTCCACTTTAAGCATTACCAATATTAATTTTTTTAATCAATAGAATATTGTATAATAAAACTGAATCAGAATATATAATGGAGTAGGCTTGTCGGGGAAACCACGTCAAAATGTGCCAAGTACACCTCACAGGCGATTCGTAAGAAAGAAATTATTAGAACAACTTTGGGAGATAATTCTGTGGTCTACAACCTTTGTCTGGGCTATTTTTATGGTAACACCTACCTCATACGAAAAAATGTGGAAAAATCGATTGTCTTGATTTATAATCTTAAATAATTTTTTTAGCAGCCGTATAGGACGACTGGTGGAGATTTTTGATATTAAATCGTTTTGTTCGACTGGATGTCACTGGTCCATACTTAGGTATTTTTTTAATGGTTTGATGGTTTTAACACTCGTATTTTACACGTAAAACGACATTAAGTGCTCGCTGCTGGTACATGAACATGCAGTTGCGCAATGAAATGTTAGTCGGCTATTGTCGTACTTCAATAATCTTTCAATATCTGATTATCTCAGTCAGGTATTAGACATTTTCGATAGGTAGGGCACACACTTTCATCACTGTCCGCTAAAGAACAATACTTGCTGTTTTCACAGTAACCACTCTAACCACGCCATGGGAGCCTGAGTGGATGTCAATGACTTACAGTCATGAAATATATTACAGTACCGCTTACCGCAATAGTCCACCATTCTAAATGCTGGGGCCACACTAATTTTAACGTCCAACGCCCATTATTGCAATAATTTTATAAAATATAGATTAGATTACACGGTAAACTAAGTGGCTACACTTGTATTTGAGGTCTAATCGATACATAACGCTTTTTTGATAGAATTATTTCAAGATGTTAAATTTTTTTTATATTATCACTCGACCAGACAAAAGCCAAGGCTTAGAAGATGGCTGATGATAAAAACTTTCTAATTATCTAGAAATTGCCAAACAGTAACTGGAAATTTTCATTTAGTAAGTGGAATTTTGGAATTTTCCAGTTATTATCTGGAAACTATGGAATCGCTGAAGATCCAAGCTTAATGCTTTTTTATACTTTGTACATTTTCAGCAGCGCTTTTTAATATAGAAATTTCCCGTTTATGTAAATTTCCATTTAGTAAGTGTGAAGTTGTAAATTTACGTTTATTTCCGTAACACTTCGGACCAGCCGGGTGGCGGCAGTGTTTGAATTTAAAGAATACATAGAGTACTAAACATTTATTTTTAATAGTGTGCTTAAGACAGGTACCAGCTCTATGCGGATTATAGTAAATTGTAATGTCTATTTTGACTGGACTATTTTGCTTTTCATTACCATCGCTATAAATATATATAAATAATCGTATAAATAAACTCATAGTACCTTTGTTTACAAAAGATGCGTTATTAGAAGTGACATGTGGTGCACGCAAAGGAGAACCATAATCCCATTGTTGTTATTTTTAACAGGACTTCTTACGACTCCAGTAAGGACATGCACAAGAGCAGCAAACTACTGATTATGCCAACCACAAGGAATAGGCAAAAACGTTTCTTGGTGTTTTAAGGGATAAAACCTACGCATTTAGCGTGATGTGTATCAATAAAGCTACACGGCTATCTGAAGCTCATGAATTACAAAGGGCAACCATGTTGAAGTTCGATGAAAGAAGTTTCTGCGGCATCCGTTACATGTGCGGACGCATATTACTACCCCAGTTGTTTGGTCTGACACGTGCATTTATCAATGACATGAGAAAGCGCTTTATTGTTTAGCCTGGTTTTTGCAAGCAGCTTTGAGCGGGTCGGGTCATGGTGCCTGGGAGCTAACATTATGTGTGTAGCCTTCTGTGAAATCAGCGACATCCTCTCTGTTTGGCATCCGATAGAATGTGATCCGAAAGGATTAGGGACTGACCTATGAGCAACAACCCTTGCATCGAGTACAGAATATTAGATGAATTTGTTTATATTAGAGCTATATATACCGCTGTTCACAGAACTTTAAAGTTACGTCATCAGTGACGTATTCCATTACAATCCTAAGATAACCGTGAACACAACGCAAAGAGAATTGCAGGACTGATTTAAATATGCATCAGTCTACAATGTTGTCAAACGGCACGATGGCATCTTCCATTGACATATTATTAAATGGACACGACATCTCATTCATAAATACGGTTGGAACTGACGCCAAGACCAATGTGGGTGAGGGGAGTGCGGGTACGAGGGGGAGATACAGCTTTCCTCCAAGTACATTGCCGTACTGTTATAAAAGGGTCAACAGTGAGATAATTTAACTTCCAACTAAAAACAAAAGCGGAGCGTACATCAATAATATTTCGGGCAATCTTTTAGTTAAAGCAAAGAAACATCTTTTTGTACAGCAAACACTAATTAATAAAGCGGGAAAAAAGTTTTGGACGAATGAAAGCATCGATACAGTTTTGGAATTACTATTCATAAATCAACACTTAACGAGAAAACACTTGACATTCGTCACATAGAAATATAAGGAAAAAAGCACTCAGAAACTGCGAAAATGAAATTTATTGTCAAATAAAAAGAAATACACAAAATCATAATCCGCATCAGGCATCACTGAAGTACTTACTCCGAACACATCGGCTCTCTTCTTCTACCTATAAATATTTATTTTTAAAACGTCTACCACTAACAGTAATCATTTTCCATATGTATTAATCCTTCACTATCAACTTCATTACATTTTATAAAGGCATTCCTCTATAAAGTAACTAATTTCGCTAAATTTATCAAACGACGCCTATGACAACAAATATAAACATAACCTAAACAATGCTTAACGGTGAAATGATACGGTTTTCTCCTTAGAGCCTACCTTTTTGCATACTCGACACATCCGCACCATTGCCTGTATTAATTTTTTATACGACTTGTCCTTAAACAGCTCGCAATTAGCTCTTTTTAACAAAAAATTTACACCACACTACTCAACATATACAGAGCATTCTAAACACCAGTAGTACAGTGGACCATCTAATGCACCTTAAGACGGGCAATCGCACAATGCATTGAGTATTTCTCTGGTCAACTGTACGTTTCTGTTTTCCTCCAGTTCCACCTTAGAATGTGACTATTATGTTGACTTCACTTGAAAATGTAAACAACCGACTCCAGACACCTCGATGGCATCTTCGTTAGATTCAAGGTTGACAGTGACAATTGATATTGACAATCGACATAGACACAGTCTATCTGACATTTATAGATCGCTTTTGTGTTCCGGGAAAATAGGAAAATTATTGATTGAACGCTTATTTATTGGGAACGCTTTCCTTAATCAAAATGGGAATATGCTCATGGTGTCTGTGTATTATTCCGATTGATGCCTTTGACGTAACCGAGACCTAAATAATACAGCGTGATAATGTTTTATTTCCGTCGAAATATTCCTGCCTTATATCATATAGGCCAGAAAACTCATTACAAATAATATTCTGAAACAAAGATAATGTTTTTTTTCTTCAGTGTATTCGTCACATAGTTATAATGGATCATTTAATTTTTCTTATGTGTACAGGAAGGCCTAGTATAGTACTAAGTAAATCAAACTGACAAAGCTATAGATCGTAAATTTAAGTACTAACTTCAACCTTTGTTGAACAAGCTTTCAGACAAGTTCTTAATGAATAGAGTTTTCTGTTTCTGCTTAGCTTTAAATATTGTAAATGGAACAATACATTATTTGAAAGAAGTCTCGCTTTGTAGTTAACTATAGTTTTACTAGTTTTAATCATTTACGGTATAGTACATCAATAAGTATATACTAAGAAGCAAGCTGCTTATTCAATTTAACATTTAGGCCTTTTCTCAACAAAATGTGATTTTCAGAACTTCATACTTGTAAAAAATGTGACACGAAAGTAAGAAGGTCAAGTAACTACCATTTTTGCAAATTTTTATATTTGTAGACCCTGTTCGTACGATTTTTTTTCAATTTTGGTATTATATAGGAAAACAAATTTCTGATGGGAAAGCACTCTTGTAATTATTTTGTTAAGTTAATACCTTTCGAGTTATTTGGAGAAAACAGATTTTAAAAATTTATGTATTTTTGCTAATATCACGAGAACCGTTTCTCTTAGAAAAAATGTGTAGAAAGAAAAAATGCTCAAAACCTGATTACTAATCGTATAGTATAAAAAATAAAAACGTAAATGTCATTTTGACAATTAGATGTGGAAGTATTAAATTAATTTTCAGCGGTTTTTTTATATTGTGCGGAAATTCCAAGAAGTTTGATTTATATTAAATAAAAATGTACTATACACTGTAATTAATGATAGGGTCATTCTGCAATGGATCTAGCTCCTTACCTGGCGTTTCCACAGCTACTAGAGGTTCTTATTCATCTGTAAATAATGTTAAAAAGCAGTACAAATTTCCTCCCTAATAAGATGGAAACCGTCCAGGAACTCGGCAGAGGTGACATCGACAGAAATTATGACGGAAAAGGTTACAGTAAATCTAAATTTGACTTTGGATATTTTAAGGTGATGTTTTTCATTTCACGCACTGCTGTCGAGGATATGGGGTGAAAATTTGAAATATTGAAACACTCCGTATAATTACTGTTGTCAAAATATAAAGCGTATTTGCGTTTAATGTATTCGTGAATGCACCACTTTAACGCAAGCTATTCACATGTATGTTATTTACGTAGACTAGACAAGCGGGCGCCTCTGCCAAAACGGCTCTCCAATTTTTACGATCGTATTCCGCTACGTAAGGAACACTCCACTTCATCAAAATTCGCATAAACGACGAGCACTAACTTTCCAAGACCTTGTTAGCTCGATTCCGCGTCCCATTCACATGGCCCCAACTTTTCATATATTCCAGAAGTGTCGGTGACGCCGTGAATGTTTGCGTTCGACGTGGCAGGTTAACGAAGCGTTTGCTCCCACAGGATATCCCGCCTGKGCTGGGGGCATTTTTCGCCCCCTGTCGTGAGCTCCCTTCTGTGTTTTGTGCCATTTTAGAGTTGTTACGAGCGGGCCTTGCTGATCACGAGGACACACTTGAAAGGGTAAACTACAATGTCAAGCCAGTTTTCTTCTTGAGCTGTAGTTATTATTTTTCACCTCTTAGTATCTGACTGCTAGCTGAATAAAATCGCTAGCACTTGTGCAAAACAATTTAATAGTAAATAAAATTTGTTTTCTGTAATTAGAATTAAATTCAATACATTAAACCTAGCTTTAAAAGAAACACGTAATAAATTATTTCTTTAAGGACCAACCCTGCTTTTTGTTATTGTGCAATGGAATGTATAGAGCACAAAGTAATAGCATGTATACGACGCGCAGATGACATTCTTTGCATAATAAATGTCAACACAGAAGGTGAAATCCTCTAAATGCCAAAGCAACATATCTATAAAATACAGTTCACAATAGAAAGAGAAAGCAGCAACCAAATTAACMTTCTTGGTTCTACCATGAAGAAGCAAACATACACTCTCAACTGCAATATACATAGCAAACCCACACAAACAGGCACAATAATAATAAATGCAGCATCAACAGAAAATAGCACAAGTATGCTGCATCGACTAGAAAAAATATCATTGTCAAAAACTGACTACAATACTGTATTAAAAATTAGCAAGGAAAATGGATGAAACAAAAACGAAGTAAACAATACACAAAAGCATTAAATACAAACAAAACACGGATAACCAAAGAAATTGTTGCAAAAAAGACATTCACTAAATTATGTCGAATGCGTCAGGAATTCTTCCATTGATACGGCGGCCTACTATCCAAATCAGGAAAGAACCAACTTTCATCATCAGTTTATTGTTGAGGTACGCCATACGTCTAGTTGGTTCGAATCGCGAATGTCTTTTWCTAACCTCTATGCTACAGCTTAGACYTATGTCGTATGCACAGGTCAGGTCAGTTTAATCCAGAGAGAAATGTCATTCCTAAACTTTAGAGACAATTTGTCAGCAGCAATATGTGAACTGTAAAGATATAAATAAAGTTTTCATTAATTTATTTTTCTTAATAGTTCCCAAAGCTAATATTAGTTTTAATAAATTATTTTTGAAGTATTGGTTAGGTCAGGTCAGGTCAGGTCAGGTCATTCCCCAGGAAATATATTAAAAATTAAAAGATTAAAGGAGCATGTGAGATTTTTATCCTCAGCAACTTCAATTTTCAATACAAGAAACTTAAAACATTGCAACAATTTTTAAACGCATAGGACACCATGGAGACCCAAAATGTACTGACGTGTGACTGACAAGAGTTGCCTCATTCACGATGTGGTTCAAACTGAACGACTTAGCACTGTTCGTGGGTCGTTCATCGTTGACGAAATGACGCGATGAGAGCACGATATATTTTATATGCTGTAACGAGAGACTGTTTTTACTTTAAATTCGGGATCCATAAGAACAACCACACATCAATTAAGAGCAACCGACCTCTGCTGTTTGAGAAGTATAGGACTGTAAGACCGGTTAACCCGTTTTGTATGAGAGCGGACCTGTTTTGAATAATTGCGATTTGTAACGAAAATTAAAGCTGTACTCGCAAATAAGTTAAACGACTATTGCTACCATGCCGGAACAAACGTTGCAGCTGTCCAAGCAGGTCTAACAGCTCGGTAACTCGTTCTCGGCAATAATTCATGAACGATTTGAATGATCCGAATCTAGCGATTTATTGAACGATTGGAATCGAATCGAATGCTCGGCTCTAGTGACTGGCGTTAACATTAAGTAATGGGGTTCCTATGACACCGCGTTATGCATTGTTTTTATGGACGCCCCTCGACCGTACTTCGAAGGCCACGTGTTCTAAAAAGCCTAATATTAAATTTTTCCCACTCTTTAAGGTATTTTTTTTAATATATGCCAGCCAGCTCATTACTTTTTTTATTGATAAATTACATCTACATTGTATATAAACGGACATACACGAACACCTATGCCCTAGGCGGGACTCGAACCCGCAGAGTTCAGAGTCAGGTACTCTGCCCACTGAACCACCGAGACTGGCCTTTTTAAGGTTATGAAGCAACAAATCGCATGGTATGCATAGGCGCCGTCAAATGGATTAACACGCACGATAACTTGACACCGACTTACCGTTTTATCGCTAAAACATCATAATAATGTATATCTATGTATATAACTAGCATCGTTTTCCACAGCTGTACTCTAAATTACTGATAACTTAAGGTACCTGGTTAAAATATTTTATACAATACAGGGTGGGCCAAGTGAACGTATTTCTTCCATAACTTCACAACTATTAAAAATATTAAAAACTTCTTTATATAAAAGTGATACTGGTTTATATGCTGCATAATGCAAAAATATTTTTGAAAACGGTTACTTCCGGTTATACTGGAAACGCATACCAACTTCCTTATTTTATATAGAACACCCTGTATATTTTTACATTTTTGTATTCCTTGTTGAATTCTAAGGCAAGAAATCATCCTTTGCAGCGCTTCCCGCTCCCCGATTTAAATATCTTCCAAAATAAACCACGTAGAAGACTGCTGTTTGGTTACCGCATAAGTTAAGAAAATGGCCTATCATTTACGTCTTCGAGCAGGTTTATAACTTTTAAATTGAAATTGATAAATTGGTTGCCATATGAAATATTTCAAACTGCGATAAGTCATTTTTTTAAATGGAACATGCAACTCTTTTTACACCATCGGATGCAAAATTAAATTATCTTTAATTTGATATCAGGTTGTCTGTATCTATTACTAACAGCTTTCCAACAATTTGCGTTTTTCTGATTTTTTAAGTTAAAATCGTTTTATCAGGTATGCCTTGACAAGTGATTGTTTTGTTCACGTCAGAAAGAAAAGTCAAAGTTCAATAATCTACCTAAATTGAATTTGATCTGTGTATTGCAAATATATACAAGTTAATCATGGCTACTCTGGAAATGTGGCGACTTTCTGTGCTATAATAATGGAAATTATGCCCATTAACAAAACCGTTGCGATTGAATGTCGATTCGGCGTTAAACAACACTTTTGAGAAGGAATGCTCATGTGCAATCAGTTTGTCCAGAGCCCATTGGCAAAACTCTTTTTTAAAAATCATGCCCTTGCAATTCTTGATTTAGCTCAATATGGTACGGATGATAAGAATGTTTATGCAGTATCTTTCGCACTGTCGATCGGCTGAGATCACAAATTCGGCTAAGTTCTCGTCTACTCACATTTGGATTTTCTTGAACGGAACCTATCAACCTAGAACTCGTTTACATCAGTTATTACTGTATTAGTCCCACCTCTTTTTTCGTATCGTACTGCTCCTCTTTCCACAAAACTTTGAAGCAACCTTCGAAAAGATGCTTCTTGTGGGTGTCGTCGATTAGGTAGCCGTTCCGAGTAAACTCTTTTCGCCAACAAGGACTGGCGTTCTCCCAGCACAAAAATCATGTCAGTCAATTCTGCTTAAGTAAAAGCCATGATTAACTTGTATTTGCAATACACAGAACAAATTCAATTCACGTGGATTATTAAATTGTGGATTATTAAATTGTGGATTATAAACAATCACTCGCCAAGGCGTACCTGATAGAAGCGATTTAATTCTAAAAAATAAAAAAAATGCAAATTGTTGGAAAACTGCTAGTAATAGATATCGACAATCTGATATCAAATTAAAGATAATTTAATTTTGCATCCGATGGTGTAAAAAGAGCTGCATGTTGTATATAAAAAAAATGATTTATCGTAGTTTGAAGTATTTCACATGGCAACCGATGTATCAATTCCAATTTAGTCATAAACCTGCTTAACGTAAATGATAGGTCATTTTCTTAACTTACGCGGCACGTATATACACCGGAGTCTTCTAGGTGTCTTATTTTGGAAGGTATTTCAAATGGCGGAGAGCGCTTAATTTCTCAAAAACTGTACATTTTAGACGTATGGTATGTTTTACAAAATAAACTTAGAATTCAACAAGGAATACAAAAATATACGGAATGTTCCATTTAAAATAAGGAAGTTGATAAGGATTTCCGGTATAACCGGAAGTGAACAGTTTTCAAAAATATTTTTGTAATATGCAGCATATAAACCTGGATCACTTTTATATAAAAAAAATTTCATATCTTCAATAGTTGAGGAATTATGGAAGAAAAACGTTTACTTGGCCCACCCTGTATATTATATAATAATTCATTGTCTCAAACACACTGCCCTACGCCACTTGGGAATTGCAATCCAGAAAACCTTATCCGATAATCCGGCAGATTCGCAATAATTAGATGACTACAGGATCCAACACCAATTTGCCGGATCCAATACCCCGATCCAGTAAATTCAAAAATATATGAAACTGAAACTAAGGAGTTTGCCGAGTCATTTGACGTCGGCAATGATATGAGAAATAAAAAGAAAGATAATAATAGCTTTAACAAAATTTGGATAATATGGTAGAAACAACCTACATTCATCGTAACTGAAAATGATTTGATATTCTAGGAAGAATAATTACAAATGCAAATCCTGCAAGATACGATATACAAAAAAGCAGAAACATTTCAAGAATATAGACGAAAAGTCAGCGTATTGAAGGAGTTCGAGTAAAATACTTATATTCTATTTATGGGTATTTGGCGATGGTTGTAGCTCTGAGAAATAACACTTTTTGTTTCGTACGATCCTTTTTTCATACTTTACATTGTTTACATTGATATTTTATATCTTTAGTTACACTATACCTATATTGTTGATAATTCTTGAAGCATACGTAAATGTTGCTTATTTATAAAATGCCAAAAAAAATATTTGGCCGAAACGATAAGAATCCGGATTGCTATCCCTAATGCCAGTGCCAAAGAAGAAACAGTAATCAGCCACATGCAAGCTTTATTCTGGTCCCACGAATCGAACCATATGCTCTTCAAAGTTTCAGTCAGAGGTGTTTCTTCGTTTCATAATGATTGCATTAAAAACTTAAAATACATTAAAAAATTATTTGAAAGGTGTGTCGACAATGTTTATCGGTACAACTGTGACAAAGCTTTTATGTGTAGTCGCACACGGCAAGCATCTAAAACCGCACACTTAACACGTGCTTGCTTTTACAGCTTTTAATCTTCAAGGTGCAACTTGGTTGCAAAATACATAAAGGTTTAATTTTTATTTTCCATTGAAAGTAAATTTAATCACTTTCTTTTAGTGGAACTTAAATGTCACACACCGAGTTGTGCGATATGCAGACGAGGAATAAGATAATAATTCCGACCTGAATTCTGCTTGGATCAACATAACACAACAAAACTTCAAACTTCGTACTTGAAAATCTGCAGCTCCAGCTGAACAGCCCGCACTGCAGCTCCCCGAACATAACGTTAATTAAACAAAAGGAAACATTTATAAACAAAGCTGTCTTGTGTAATTCTTCTCAACTAGCAGACACAAAGGGCCAGAATAATAAAGTATGTTGTTTCATCTCCAGTTGTGAGCGGCGCTGCTACGCCCTGACAAGGAATGAAAAAGATGAAATATAAGGTGAAGGAAATAGCAATGATAAGATTAAGAATGTCTCTCATAAAAGGAAAATAAAAATACATATATTCCACAAAATGTATATAGGAGACTTCGTCTATAGTTCTCGGGGATCCGTGATGGATATTGCCCATATACAATCAGAGTCTGTTTTCCTTCCGAAATGAACTACATAAGTGATATAATACATTGCACGATTTCCCGGGGAGAATAACAAATGAAAAGCGTGCTCTCCAAGACGCGGCCTCCCCTAAATCGATAGTAAATGAATTACCGGAGAATGCAGGAATAAATTTACTTTTCCGATCAATCAAGACTTGAATTTCGGAGTAATTATATAATACACTGGAATCTGATTTAGCTTTTACGTCCTAGCTAACAGCATTTCTGCATTTTACTTGCCTTATTTTAGAGAGACCTTGTTAATATGATTGTACGCTTTAGCTTTATTAAAAGCATAACCAGAAATACAAGTTTCCACAAATGTTTACGACTCCATTTTATTCTTTTAATGATCTAGTTGTCGAATTTTTAATAACGTTAGCTAATATAGGTTATGCTTTTAAGTTCAAGCAGTTATGCGTTACTCAAGCCTATAAACAAATTATTAATTGGCACAAACTTTGTATAGAACTCAGCATTGCTTTAATTTAGTGTCAAAACTTGTTTTTTATATTTAACCTCTGATATTGTACATTACTTGTCTCTTGGTGCACGAGAAATAAAGTATCGTTTTAATCCGCATTTTTGATGGTACTTTAAACTTTGCAGAGAATTTATACGTTAATATCGATGCAGATGTTTTTAAGCTTATATAATTACAACGTTTTGTAATTTTAACACAGATGTTTTTACTCATTTTTACTGGACATATTTTTTTTTGCATAAAACATGAAGCAAACTTTCCCATGTCAGTTCACTCAGATCATAGAAATAGTTTCGTTCTTGTTTGGAATCTTCAGATGGGCACAGACTGCCGCCTAGATAAGCGACGTGGGAACTGATAAAAGTGAGAGCAAATGCTGTCCGTGCGATCTAAGTGGAAACTCTGCATGCTCTCACTTTWATATGTTCCGCATATCGCAGTGTAAGGCGACAACTTGTGATGGTCATGTTTTAGCTTGTACGTAAATTATTTCATGTGTTTGTTTTTTATGTCTAACGCCTGGGCTATATCGGTCCTGACACATTTTAAATAGAAGATAACTTCCGGCGCAAGCGCAATAGACGGAATACATGGCAGGATTTAACTTTTCCTCTCATCATGGACATCCTTTTTAAAACCATGGCATGGTCACCTCTAACAAGGCCACGGCCGTAGTAAATGGCAGCAGCGCATTTGTTGTAGCATAAGGCTGAGTCGCCGGGATCCGAAAGTCGCGCGCGTATAATAATATATAACGTCAAACCTACTTTAAACCTACTGATAGGGCTTCTGAGGTAATTTTTTTTTCAGAGTAACCCTCAAATTTTGTAAAAGCTGACATCCTTTTTGAAAATGCAGATCAATTGCCATATTCGCTTCAACTTCGCTTGAAACGGAGCGAAATAAAATTGAGGTACGAATAAGTGTTATTTCGAAGGATCCAGACATTGTACGACGACCACATACGCTATAAAAGAAATTTATGTACTTGCATTATTTCTAGTGAAACAATTTATTTGGTATATATATTTAAATATAAAATACATCATCTCTGCAGTAACAATAAATAAACTTGATATGCCAAACAGTTTGATAAGATTTCCTGATATGTTAAGACATGTACATAACAAGGGACAAACTATAAATATTTATATAAGTATTTCCAAAAATAAAGTATTTAGCATTTCTTATATGTAAATCTGTGGTTACAGTGTACTTCAAGGTAATTAAAAATAATTATGTAACAAAACATTATTAACAACAACACGCGAGATTTGATTGTACATTTTACACCATTATTGCATAAGTAGCAATATAGTTGGATCTCAAAAAAGAAAGTGCGATTCGTTTACTTAAAATACTTAAAATAAGATTCTGCTCTGTAGGTACTTGCCGACTGCTGTTGTTAACACTGAAAATGTTGGCAAATCAGTCTGCAATGTTCTGTGATATGGGTGTATAAAAGTTGAAGGTGCTACAAATAATTATTTTAGACTATCACATTTTGTTTTCTGTTGGGTATTTATGATGTTAAATCTTTAGCCAACTCATCCTAAATTGTAAGAAGGAAAACTTAAAGCAAATGATAAAGCTACAAATTAGAATAACCAAAGTAAACAATGAGAAATTAGTAAATTTTTATTTACAGCTTTGTTCTTTATTGCTCAGATAATAAGAGAAAAGGCTGGTAACAAGTCAAAAGCAAAGTTTAATCTGAAGCTGTCGTACCAAAAAATAATCTGAGAAATAAAAATTTCCTGCATAATTACGTGGTGCAAAAGTGGACGTTAGGGGAGTTAGGACGCACAATTTAACCCTTTCGCTGCTTAATACAGCATTCATACAAGAGTAAGCATCGTAAATTTTAATTTTTATCCAGCGTTGCGTGAGTTCACGTGCATCGCCCTCCTCTGCTTCAAAATGGCGTTAACGTTCTTTTAATTCGCAATTGTGGGTAAATGCAGTTGCCGAGTGGGGACTTGCAAATGAAATAATCGTTTGACAAGTGGGGTGAGCTAGCATTAGTAATAAAAAGGCCAGTGTATACAAGGTGTTTCTGTTTAATTTCTGATTTTCTTATATTTTTTAAGTATATCAAAAACTTTTTGGGATGCGCACATGAAATTTGGGATACAACATGGCTGGATAAATGTGCATGCTCTGGAGAATATTCCCTCAAACACCAGTGGCGTCTGTATGGTCCTTCAGTCGGATCTTATTAATGAAAAGACATGGTACGCCACCGACTTACTTCGTATCAATATGTTTTTTTAATCCTCCATACTTTTAGTACCTATTTTCAGGATAAAAATAATTTCTTACACCTCTGCTTACAAAAAAACAAAGTAGTCAAGTCACTTGTTTTGTCATTGTCAAGGAAACCCAATTTAATTTTGGTTTAAATAAATAAAGCCGCTCTTGACAGTTTAAGTATAAGTTTGTCCATAAAAATCATGTTTTTTTAACATGAACAGCTATGGTTTTTGGTAGTAGGACAGGCCTCCTTTGTAGTTCAGGATTAAAAATACTGTACCTGGCGCGCCTAAATCAAATAGACATAAATATATCTTGTTATTAACGTGACACTWCTGCTGGCTTTACATATTAAATTTTGGAACCTATTAATTTGAAGCACATATAATTATTATCAAAATAGCTGCTGAAGTTTTAATATTCTGGAGCCGTTTAAATAATTTTTATATTGTGCTGTGTGTGTTGAGAATATTTGCTAATTAACAACACTCTGAACCGGTCTTACACTTATCAACATTTTCACATTTATACATATTAGCTCATCATATTATTGCATTTTGTCTTATATTCAAGCGGTTTATGCCGAAATCTGCTGCACTACAGCAGCATTTCCTATGATAAAAAGGGATATATTGGTGGAGAGTCATGCAAAGGAACAAAGGAAGATTTAGCTACCTAAATTACATTCGACAAACAAAAGAAAAATAAAAAATCCAGCAAAACGAAACCTTATTATCGGCGTGTAGTCTTGCATTTGCAACAAACTCTCACCTGTAATTCTACTTTAACCTAGGAAACCCCTAGGGAGAATACCTATAATAATAAATACTTTTTCATTCTGCCCTTGAACTAGGTTAAAGAGCTTGTTCGCGAAGTAAATGATGCTAAAACCGATCACTGACGGGGAGTTTAGGTGCCACTCGTAGAAAATTAAGGCTATATAGCCTACCTTACTTATTCAGGTCTGTTAGAACGCATTACCGTAAATCCGTTAGTGCCTCGATGTGCTGAACGATGCCATTGCGCTTTACGACAGATGGATTATGGACGCTACGGGTGGCAGGGCCCAACTACGCTCTCTATAGGTACAGTAAAGGAAGGGAGACTAAGAAAGGTTATCAAACTGCGTTCGATCTTTGCTGATAAAAACCTTTGTAGGCATAAAATACTAGTTAAAATTTTTAATTTTCCATATATTCGCAATGTAGTGTGCAAAAAATACTTAGGCAATAATTTTGTTCTAACAGTGTTAAAAACTAAAATAATTAAACGATTAAAAATAACAAGAATTTATAATGAATCTTCCGTATACAACTTTACTATGTGAACAGTTATATCTAAAATCCCGTTCATGAATCCCCCGTTGCCATCAGCATCCCTTTATCTGAATTATGGGCTCCGCAAGTCCCTGTCATCGCCGACATTGCACCCCAGCCAGATGTTAACAAAAGTAAAAGAAAATGTGGAAGTTAAATGTAATACAAATAAGTATAAGCTTATTTACGATTTCATTAATTTCTTGTTATATTAAGCTATGGCGAATTTACCCCTACAGAAAAAAAAATTAATTAATAGCAAGAAGGTTGCCGGAAAACTATAAAAAGGACATTAGTATAAGCGTTGCCTGAATATTCGACGACGGTATAAGATTTAGATGATGTAAAAAATGGGTAGCATACAACAAATAAAAATATACTTAAAAGAAATGAGATCAGATATTTGATTTGGAAGAAAGCGATGACAAATTTTCTAATTTGCCTTCTGGCAAGTGGCAAAATGAAAAAAAAAACGTCAATCTGCTCATTACAAACGGTTGGCGAAACAATTTAATAGACAAAATCTTTTATTACAGAATGAAAAACCAAAAACAAAGAAGACGAACAGACACATTGTTTGCATTATAATAAAAAGGATTACGAAACTGCAAGTTAGAAAGAACAAAATATGTGGAAAGGATATGAAGAATTATTGTAACGGAAAGCTATAGAGGGAGCAAACTCTAAAAAAATTTGTCTCATTGATTACAGACTACATTAGATTTGAGGTCACTACACGGCTCTACGTGTAATCACTAAAGATTCGTGAAATTTGTTGCAATATAATACAAATTGTAAAACCTTACAACCTTACACAAACGTCGTCTAGAAGACCAACGTTGCCTTGTAAAAATTTGTATATTTTTTGTATATTTGTATATTATTGTATCAAATTTTGTTGACCACAATTGTATAGAACGTTTTACAGTCTTTTAAATATTTTCACTGAGCGAGCAAACCGGGTCTACACTAACTAGTTTGTAATAAATCATAACTTGAGATTATTTACAGTTACCTATATTTCAACTGTGAATCGACGGAACAAATGAAATAGCTTATTTGACTACCTGCTTAATGCTTGTTTTGTTTGAGTGGATGTTGGGAACGATTTTGTTGCCGCAATAATCGTCTAACCGTGTTTTTGTTTGTGTTTTGTTTCGCATCATTTATCGAATAATTCAACGATTGTTTTGACCCGACTACAGTCATTCTCAAAAAAGTTCGAAACAGTACCTACCTATAGTTCTCTGTTTACACTTTTCATTACAGATAAATCATTTTTCCTTTTCGGAGATATCGAATTTCTAAAACATTAATTGAGAAATACCTTTTAATGGTATCTAATAATAATATGAAAACAGCTTTTCTTTCAGTTTTTGGGCTGTAGTAACAACAATTTTTTTATAGCTCCAAAAAATTATTTTTTGTTGAAGAAACTTCAAAATATTCAATTTACTAAGCAATTTGCTTAGTTCTACTTTATGGATATACTACCCCATAAATGAGTGAAAATCATGAGATGGGTTATTACATCAAGGAATGTCTACCCCGCAATGACAATAAACGCTGTCCATTAATGGGTAACCTTAAAGTTGTCCCCCTAAAAACAAAAGATTATCTACCTTTCTTTGGAAACTTTGTATTGTTCCTCTAATTAAAGTAATCTAAGATGTGCTTCAAAAATGTCGTCTTCGAGGGTAAGCGTCTTCTGTCACGTGGACATACCGATTCGCATACGTGTAATTGTTGCAGCAAACAATGCACAGCTATCATTGCGCATACTTCGTCATTATGAAAGCTTATTTTTTCAACGTAAACAAAAAGGAGTGTATTCTGTTTAGAATATCGCCAAATACTTAAAAATGAAATTTTTCTAGAATCTCCCCAACAGTTTGAGACAAAGTATTTTTAGGTTGCTTCCTTGGTAAATGTCTTTGTTCAAAGTTTTTCGTATGAAACTTCTGTGTGATGTTTCTTCTAAACCCGCACAAACCTTCTTATGATGGAGCATATTTTTTTTTATAAAATAACATTTTCAGCACATATGAAGACTTGTGGTTGCAGTACACTTCCATCATTAGTAAATCTCTTGTTACAAGTTTTACTATTGTTACCAAATCTTTTCTTATTTCTGATAGCGACAAAATTAAACCAAAAAAACTGTTACCCTCATAAAGGTGGGTGGTATTTTCGCATATGTAATTCACAATCAATCACTTTCTTATGTACGTGTTAACATAATGATTTACAGTAATTGTTATTGCTTTCCACGCCATTATTTCCTAAACAACTTAAAATTGATTCATCCGGCAGCGAATCTCTCATCGATTGGGATAAGTAAACGGTAATCATCCATGTCTTCTGTCATTAACACTTGCTTCCAACCGCATATTTAAAACTGCATCTTGTAATAAGAACAAGCTTCTTGGCACAAGATCTTCCAAAATTAAGATACGTGAAGATAAAACTTAACAACAACTTGCACACCTAAGGTCCCTGCAGCTGCAGCAGAGAAATGAAAACGAGGAAAATCTTACAATTAGATATAATCGAAATCTACCTATAATTCCGTAACATAGGGTTGTGGAGGTATATGTAGAACCAATTTAATAAAAAATGGCTTTTTCTTCTATTGAGTATTAACGACCACTGGTTTCGGTTTACACCATCATCAGGTCCATTTTCACGAAAATCACAAGTGGAAACAAGAACACAATTACAAAAGGTTACAAAATTTCGTCATGAGAGGATAATAGTGTTCTGTAGCTTAAAGCCATGTTTTTGGAGAATTCCCTTTGAATTAAAATGCGTATCTATGCTGTACTTTCTGCACGACAGCCACCTGCAAATAGATCTATTTCGCTATCATTATAATTCAACAGTGCAGTTTAGGTCTAGTACAGACAGCACGGCATAGAGCTGGTTTTGCCTATATACCAAAGGCTAGGTGTAAAGTAAGTGCATGCCGGCTTGTCACGCTACAGGTCACTTCCTTTAGGTAGTAGTAAGGCAGCTAGGTGGCTTTGTCATCATATCAACGCAATGCTGACAAAGGGCATTACCATCTAAATTTCTACTTACATCATACTAAGCCTTTGGTATATAGGCAAAACCAGTTCTATGCCGTGCTGTCTGCACTAGACCTAAACTGCAATGATAAGCTATAATAATAGCGAAATAGATCTATCTGTAGTTGGCTGCGGTACAGACAGCACAGCATTGACTTGCTTTTTAATGTATGTCGGTTCTTGCCCGCTTGCAAAAAGTACCGTAGGGACCTGATGTAAAGTTGATGTATGCAGGTGCATGTCAACCTGTCAGGCTACAGGTTACTTCCTTTAGGAAGTAGTACCCGTTGAGTCGGCTAGGTGGCTTTGTCATTATGTCAGTGTATTGCTGACAGATGACATTGCCATCTAAATTTCTACTTAATTTACTTTTTGAGTATTTGAAATATAAAATCTCCTACATATAACCCCTTTTTGGCCAATTGTTGCATTTACCACAAAGTGTCAATCACATTTTGTCTTTGCCATTGCACATAAAGACTATTACACATCCAATTTTGCTTTTATCGAGAAAGCAAAAATAATTATTTTTGGTTATAGAACAAAGAACATAAAAAGTTTCCAAAAACTAGGATATAGAATAAAAAACTGAATGCTGCTTTTTGATATTTTATTCATTTAAATAACACATTTAACGTAGTTTCATTATCCAAAAATATATTTCAATGATGTTCGTAGCTCTGTACCCCCAAAAAATGGATATAGAACACCATAATTCTCATATGACGATTTATAAACTAAATTTAACATGAAGATACTTAACAAGAAAACGCAACTAACTTTTACGATACAAATTTTGAGGTTATTTACAATTAAAATTTAGTTTCTCAATGTTTTTCTTGCCTTGATTAAAGTATGTTGTAGCATTTTGTCATTGTGTTCTTGTTTGTACTAGTGATTTTCCTGTAGATGGACATGATGATTATGTAAACCGGTCGTCATTATTATTCAATAAATTTGTGGAAGAAGCCATTTTAATTAAATTGGTTCTGCTACCTACCATTGTTCAAAAGGATAACAATGTGCTTTCATAAGGACTGAAAAGTTTTGTTGCAACATGAGCAACTATTTAGTCAGCAAAACATATGTTGTAGAATCTCCAGTATGTACTTCTAAGAAGTCAATTTTTCTAACCTGTCGTAAAATCAAATACGGAAAATTTTGTAAACTGTATTACGATATATGTTCAGCTGTTTAGTTAAAAATTTGTGTTTATATACACATTCAAAACTTGACAATCATGAGTTATACATACTTTTATGCGATTTTGTACCATCCATGAAATTTGGTACATCCAATAAATGAATGCACCTCGCCTCTTCACACGCACAAAGCCTACGCAACAGGGGGTGAAGCCCGCGTGCCAATATCGCTCGAGCTCGCTTTGTAACAAGCGAAATAAAACGGACGTAAAAATAAATAATGCGATATTGCAAATTGAAAACCGCGGGTCAATTAATTTCTTTGACATCTGACCCGAGCGAGCGCTGGACATCGGCCACTCCATCCCACTTCAAACGGTTGTAAACTGTATTTTATTTATTCAAGGTTTGTGGAGCTTGGCTAGTGATGTTTGTTATACTTGGAACGAACGAATGCAGCCGAGGTCGGTTTTAAAGTGTTCCACTTTATAGTTATTACCTATTGCAAATTTACATAACTATTGACTCTGTGTGCACGCAAATGCGCTTCAGTTTGCCATAATTAGTAAACAGATTTGCCCACATAATAAAATTAATTGCAGTTTACTTGATGCTGCAGTGAAACTTCTCTTTATGTTTGTATCTATGCTAGCATACGGTAAGTGCTTACCTTAGACAAAGAAGAAAGATGGACATCCCACTTAATAAGCCGAAGTGTTGATACCGATCACCAGCAGCGTCTAATTCAATTCTGTTAGTTTCTGTGCAAGGTGATTTCCTCACCCCA
Source organism: Rhyzopertha dominica (assembly GCA_025024175.1). Lineage (NCBI taxonomy): Eukaryota > Metazoa > Arthropoda > Insecta > Coleoptera > Bostrichidae > Rhyzopertha > Rhyzopertha dominica. Next base: position 16,937,478 of record QCXZ01000001.1, read on the forward strand.
ATCGTTACTTGTTGGCTGCACAAAGAAGCATGTTGCATGATTGCTTTTCTTTGGGAAATACGTTTTAATATCGCAGAATAATATAATGACTGACACGTCTATTAGACACCATTGAAATGGTGACCGTTAGTTTTTGCTATTTGCATACTTAGTTAAGCATCCCCACCTATCCTCATCTAAGCTACTTACTATTGTAGCTATGTATTGTTAAAGTTGTTACTACGCTATAGTGTAACCATTATAAACAAAAATATTCCAGTGCTAACTACGAGTAGCCCACAATTGAAGTATTTGGGGTGCCTCAATAAAAATGCGCTTAATCAACTAATAATTTTTTACTCTGATGCAACAAGGCCCTATTAGGCAAACGAGAGCAGCAACTACTCCACTAGCTGTTGTTTGAAGCCGAAATTTCAGAACTGAATTTTTAAGATATACTTATGGAACATTAGAACTAACTTTTCCAACTCTCCTAATGATAATAATAACAAAATTACGCCTATGCCATGTCGCCTGCGCTATAACAATCTGTTGACAGCTGTTTCGGCTTATCAAGCCTTTTCAGCACACACAGGAAATTTAGGTCTGGGTCATAATATTTATGGTTTATTTAATTTACAAGACTTATCTTGTTTGACTGATGGTTTGAATTTTAACCTTGAGAATCAGAGAATTCAGGGCATCTCTTTAAAATTACATCTATGTATGTCGGTTCTTGCCCGCTCGCAAAAAGTGCTGTGGGGGCCTGCTGCCAAATTGAAGTATGCAGGTGCATGCCAATTTGTCAGACTACAGGTCACTAGATCCCATTATGGCAGCTAGGTGGCTTTGTCATCATGTCAGTGTAATGCTGACAGATGGCATTGCCATCTAATTTCTTATGACGTCTACATTTATTTACATTATAAAGCATGCTAGGAACCTATTTTTGCTTCAATAGGTTTCCTGTTAACCTTGAGAATCTAGTCCCTTCACGATATCTTTTTAACCGTTTAATAATCTTTAGGTGTTTATAAGATAAGATTATTTTTGCATTAGTTTTATTTTTCACTTGAGTGTATTTTAATTATTTAGCTGATGATGACCTCTTGGTAAGGTCGAAACATGTCCTTATAAATCTTGTCCATCAATAAACTGCAATTAGACTTGAATAATCTACTTTCTTTGTGAATACAATATTGCACATTAATTATGGATCGATATCACCAATATAAAATCTAATTCACCAGCTGCTTTGACAAATAAAAAACAATAAATTAAGTCATTATTTTGAACTTTTAAATGCATGGAAAGGTCCTTGGTTTAAAGTAATTTAATATTTCCTGATAATATTTTTTTAAAGAAGCATATACATTTTTTCTAAGCATTTTCAAATAGGGCTTTTCTATTAAAAAACTAAGGGTGGAATCTGCAGGTGGTTGTTTTCACAGCTTCGAATGTTATGTCACAGGATGTCTCCTCCGCCATAAAATCGACCTGTTTCAGGACCCCATAAGAATTACTGGAGGCGACTCATTTTGATTATATTGTATATTGTATTAATATTTATTTTTGTATCAACAAATTTCTTGTCTCTTAGCTACCATGGCTATTCTAATTTACATTTTATGCTATTTCATGCCCCTATTTGATTTGTGAATGCTTATTAATCCCAACCTTATTTATAGGTAAGTAATAACATACAATTGACAAGTATTATTCTGCAAAAAGTACATCAACCAGTAGAGTAATATGGCACCTTTTTAGCTAGTAATTTGGGTGAGTTTTAAATTAATAGTTTTCGGTTGACAAAGCCAGTCGCTGCTCACTAATACATTACTGTACATTAAAGGGTACAGTAGAATAATTGTTTTCTAGACTATAATAAATGACACCGTTATACGCACCGTTAAACATCCATCCCCGAGATCGTATACAGACCTGTCTAATTAGGCTTAAGAGACGTTGAACGTCACCAGAGCTACAAAACTAAGAAACGGCCCATTCCGTCTGAAAGTTGTTTTTGTCACTTAGTTGTATTAAATACGTCCAACCGAGAAGAAGCGTGAAGTTTTTAATACAATGAGAGTGGAAGAGTACAACAACTAATAAAAAGAACACAAATAAAAACTGTCGACGGGAACATTATTAATTTATTTTCCGTGTGGATAGAATTTGAGCGTCAGCATGTTACCATCAATCTTAGAGGTCGTTTGTCTTTTGTTACTGACCGAAACTCCAGGTCCCGCAGGTCCCGAACAATCTGACGAGTTCAGGCTTTCCGCGCTAAAAAGATGGAAAACTAATTTCATAAAGAACATGCTGCGCCTTTTCAGGACCGACCGCAATCCGTGCGCGCTTCCAAAAGACGTTCTTTTATGTAAAATGGAAAAAATCCCACCGGTGGTGCCTTCGTAAATCGCCTGAATCCGAAATTGAGCACAACAAGATTCGCAGCGCGCTAGAACTCACAGTGAAGTTAATTTAAACATATTAGTGCCCTGCTTCTAATATTTATAGTCAATAGTTTATATCAGTTTACATCTATGATGACAAAAGATTTTGCTTATACGTACATCTTAAAATATATTTTCCACTGCAGTTCTAAGTGTACAAAATGAATATAGTTTTACACACTCGTACTGAAAAGTTTAGAATTTGTGGGGCTTGTGTCAACCCCTCAACATAAGCTTTTAAATAATCAAAGTTGATTATCGCCTGAATGAAATTACAATGAGTATTAAAGTTATCAGGTTAGCAAGCCAACATCCCATGTTCAATTGAAAAATGTGACTCTCAATAATTAGTCTCGAGAGGCGCTCATCATCCTGCGTTAGATATTTACGTTATGGCGTGTTCAATGTTCATTGATATAGAAAAAAACCGCTGCAAATTGAATCAATACTTCCACATTCAATTATCAAAATGACATTTACGTTTTTATTTCTTATACTGTACGATTAGTAATCAGATTTTGAGCATTTTGTCTCCCAACACATTTTTTCTAAGACAAAGTCCTCGTGATATTAGCAAAAATATATAAACTTTTAAATAGGTTTTTTTAAAATAACTCCAAAATTATTAGCTTAACAAAAAATTACAAGAGTGCTTTCTGATCAGAAATTTGATTTTCTATATAATACCAAAATTTTTAAAAAATCGTACGAGCAGGGACCAAAATAGGTTTTTTGGAAATATTTCGAAAATTTTGAATAAATTTTCTAAGACACTTTTTGTGAGAAATTTTATTTCCAATCTGATGGCATTTTCATTTTTTGAATATATTAAATATATTTGGAGATATTTAGGAAAAACCGTTTTCTTTAAGTGACGCTTTTTTGCTAATATCTTCTAAACAGTTTGCTGCACCGAAAATTTATAAGAGCCAATAATACTCACAGTTATACTACTAATCACATACTAAAACGAAAAAAAATTAAAAAAATAAAAATTTGCAAAAAGGGTATTTACCCCCCAATTTCGCCCCCTTCCAATATCCTACTTACCCCACAAGCAATAGGTCGCTTTGGGTAGTTGAGATTTATACGCTTGCCAAATTTCAAGTTCTTATATTAAGTCTTTCGAAAGTTATCGTGTATACAAACAAAACCACAGAAACACAGACAAGAAATTTGTTTTTGCTCAAATTTTGGTTTTTTGCGTTTTCGACCATTTTAAAGCGAATGAGCAAATAACAATTTTTGAAAAAATTTTTCGCGATACAATACTTCCCATCCGTTGGATGTGGAAGTAATATCACTCACAGAGAGGTACCGATGTCGGCGTAACACGGAGTACTGGACGTGGCTTTTACTAGCTAAGAGCAAAAGCGTTGTGTAGTATTATAATATGGCAGTACTGCACAAGGACAGTCTTCAGGTTTCTAATCAAATTGGGTATAATTATTTTGTTATTATAGTTTTTTTGTTTGGTATATTATTTGCCATATCCATGGTGTATAAGTAACTGTTTGTAAAAATGATTTTCCTTTTGTAGCTTCAACGTTTTCAAAATAATCGGAACTAAATATTGTTAATTTTAGGAGCAGTAAGTAGTAATTTCACAAAATGTTAAATTCTTGGTAGATTTTTACTTGCTTGTAACCATTTATAAGAGTAACAATAACGATAACTGAAATGCTCACCCTCGGTAACCAAGCAATAAAAATAATTTATTGGAATAAAAAGGACATATTATTTCAGTTGCTGTTATTGTTATACTTATACTCCAAAGTTGGACAAAATTTACCATTTATTTATAAGAGTGTTAATTTTTAAGTTAAGCGTTTTCAAAATAATCGGAAATGTGTATGTTATAGCACAATTATATATTGATAACTAAATACGCGTAAAAAACGCATTACTCATTATCAGCAGGTCTTATCCCTTCATGTGTGGTCTTTGTGGACAGCAAGTTATTGTTTGAAACTGTATAACGAATTTGACTATCAGAAAGTGTCTAACACCAACCATCTTACTGTACACACATAAAGGTATATCTCCGTTATATCATAATCGTCGTTTGGTCGTATTATTAATGTCTAAACTTTGTAGATCCGAAATAAGTTCAACTTGTGAGTGGATTTTGTCTGTACCAGCAGATCTACCCACAGTTTGGCACAACGCGATAGTGTCCGATTTAAACGGAACCTCCAAAGTTTCATGCAAAGACCTTAATCTAAACTCTACGCATCATCTCCTTCGCACACTGGCTACGAAAGTGGATTGTGTACCACAGTCGTACGAATGCCTTATTATTTATTGTAGTGATCTTACATTATGGTCGKCTCTGATAGATCTAGAATATATGTATGTACATAACTTATCCACAAAGTGCGGAACTGTAATACTAAATCCATACAATTCCGAATTTCCGGTGAGTTGGATTAAGGACATAATTCTAAGGTAAAACGAAAGCATTGCATCTAAAGCGCTGACGTCGCCATTGTAGTAAACTTCTTTTTTACCTACAAGGCGCTCTACCCTACTGTTATGTTTTCATACATACGCCTATTTACAAATGTACAAAGCCTTTTTTACAATTTCGAGAAAATGACAGAAATTTATCAATCCCGAGATATTTAATTACATTCGCCTAGCTAATAGCAACTCATCAAAATTGTTTTCTATTAGGTTACTCTTAAACACCAAACGTCACAGCGATATTGGATACTTGTGTAGATATAATCTGCAGCTGCTACCAATGACAAGCTGCGTAWGACTTTGCTGGATTTAATACTTMTTTCCCAACGAATATCGCAATTGCTTACATGCATCGCAGTTAGTTTCAGGGWMATCAAATTACCTRTCTCGAGAACTTCAGCGTTTGTMTTAATACCGCTGCTAACTKTGAGCGAGAAGATTATACGGAATATCTTCGAGGTAGGTAAGGCACGTATACCGCAGAAACAGAAAAATGGAAGGCATTTTATAGCATCTCGAGGGTGATTGAGCGATTCAGGAAACACTAGACAGGCACAGTCTATAATGGGTCACGACTTTCCGGGGCACAGAAATCTGGGTCTCGGCGATACAGTTACAACTATTGTACCCCCGGGATCCAAGAAAAAATGATTCTTCCAGTGTCTCCGTCAGTGTCTGTAGTCAATCCCATAAAGTTGCGGAATGTACCCTTGACTTCAACAATATGCCATCTCGTGTTACGAGGATGMAATAATGTTTGTGATACGACCATACGAAAATTAAATGCGACAATTATGAAAACATTTTCTGTTAACTTTCATTCAGCTACGATACTTTAACATAGACAAACGAAAAGTTATGTCATAGATTCAGTATAACCCAATAATAGTTAAAGACTAAATGTCCCAAAAAAACATAAGCTTTAGAATTGTCTTTAAATTATGCCTCAATCAACATCAATCTTTGGAGAAAGGGCATATTTAGACTGTACGAACGGTGACCGATTTGTTTGACGTCATATCCGTAGACGCGAGATATTAAAGTCCAATTTTTTTCATTCCTCGCAAAACCATTATTAAAAAAAACGTTGCTTCATCTAAAAACAAACGTTTATCATACAATTTGCCATGCAAGTTTTTGTTTTCTCAAAAAGAATTACTAAAAGTTAGATTTTTAGAGGCGGATTGTCTCTTTTAAAACTTGACCAACTGCACGTGATACGCAAGAAATTTATTGCCTTTAGTTGTTTGGTGTAGTGAAAGCAGACTTGAGATTACCACTTGACTGATATGAGCATTTTAATCAATCATTTCAAAAACTCCAATTTCATTGTGCGGGCCTGCCATTGTTCTTTCTCTTGACTTTTTCAGTGTGGCCAGCTTGTCCTTGAAGTTAATTCAAGTTGAAAAAATTGTGTCGGTAGGACCTCTCCCATTTTGATAATGTTTCATGTATAAAAAGAGGCAGCATGAGAAGCATTTTTATTATGTTCATCATAAATTAAAATCCTGTCTGCATTTCTCTCGTTACTTGAACAGATTGATTTGATAGATACAGAGACTGGAAGCATAGTCGTCATGAACTTCCAATTTATTTTTTAAATGATAGCGTAAGTAAAATAACCACATTGGCTATGAAATTTGCATTTGCATTACCGTCGGGCCCATTATCACTCGTGAAACACTTCGTATACTCAGCTAAAGTTTACTCTACACAACATTTCTGCTACCACCTCGGTGAATACTAAACGAAGCTCAGTAGTTCCATCACTCAATCCATCTATCGATGTAATGATCATATAGCAGTGAACTTAATCCACGCCTGAGAAAAATAATATTTTATTTTTATTCTAGCTTCAATTCTATATACAGGGTGGGTTGGAGGGACTGGCTAAACTCTTGATGTGTAATATACAAATTGTAGCGCCGTCTGCTAACAGGAGAGAGATAAGCGGAGGGTTCGACCCGCTAGGGAATCCTGAGTTGAATATTATTAAGTGTGTATAGTTATGATTGATAATAGACACGAAAACTTCAAAAATCTGTTTCATTTGATACATTACGCCGTGCATCGAAAACTAAACAGTGACCTGCGTTAAAATCGCGTTATATATATATATATATATATATATATATATATATATATATATATATATTTACGGAAGTATTGAAGAACTAATTGTCGTGTTTATGTCAAAACTGTTGCGCGAGAGCGCATCGTCTGTGTTTCGCTCGTGTATCATTCATCGTGGAGTTCCGCTATTGGTTAAGAAGTCAAGAAACAAAAATGAACAAAATATTTATATATTTTGTGATTTATTGAATTGGTTTCGAGATCGAGATTCTCAATGATTCTCGATACAAAATCTCGATCTCGTCACAAAGATTCGATATGTAAAAATGCTAGTGTCGACGAGACCGTATATAGTATATAGTATAGGCAATTATTATTATTGTCTTCGACCTTGAAATATGTGCATTTTAATGGTCATGCTAATCATTTATTTTTATTCGTATACCACCGCACATTTAATCGRTTTTCTGCTCTAAGCGACTTTAAATTTCTCCAAATCGAATGTTACACAACACATTTAGCAAAACTCAAACGATGATAAGCTCAAAAACGTTAAAAAGGTAAAGGAAACTTGTAAAACAGTACTTAATTTAAAAAATAGAGCACCTAACCTTATCCGTATTGTAACTGTTCAGAGCATATTGAAAGTTTATATAACATATTCCTCTGCCACGTCCTCCTATTCCATGATCATTATTAGGTGTTTCATTTTGAAAGGGACGAGAAAAAAGTAAAAATCTTACACTTGTCAGTTACTGCCATCTATCATTTGAAACCTCTATCGCCCTCATTCTAAAAGAGGGCCATTTTTGTTGGAGTGAATGAAATGCGCAAGCGCAATGCGAATAGCCCGAGTCCATACAAAGTTTGTCGTAGGCGACCGATCATTCCGCCTGAGACGCATCTATATGCGGAAAGATTTTACTATGTTAAGTCAACTGCAGTCGTTAACGGTGCCAAATCTGGAGGACGTAACCTCAAAAACAAATGAATTTCAGGTGGTCAAGTTGTGTCCCCTATTGCCAATTTAAACGTTCGCCGTAATAACGCGGTTCGTAATTTTTGAGCGGTATGGGTAAACTTGAGATGAAATATTAAATAAACACTGGTATAAAAACAAATTGCATTAAAAAATTAGAAATTTCTAGCTAATTATTATTTATTTTTTATGGCATTGTTGACTGATATTGCAAGACCTTGCCTACCCTGAGGAGCTGCCATTGCTTGAGGCTGAAGATATTGCGTGAAATATGTTAAAGTTTTACATTTTAGTGTCTACAGTGGACTTTCAATAACCCGTGCAAGTTCTAAGTACAAGCAACGAAATCCGTTATCAAGTATTGCAACACAAGTTTCTGAAAAGCTCATATAAGTATAACCTGCAAGTAGATATTCAGTTTGCTATTCCAGAAGGCTCAAGCAACTAAACAAGGAAGTGGAAAAGTTGGTAGCGTTTTCATCACCTGAACATCCGGGAAATGAAGTCCGATAAACCGGAAGCGGCACATAAATCAAGGCAATTGCGGTGTTTTTGCCAACCGTGATAAACAAGGGCTTTGATTCACGGGGTATCTGCCTCGACACACTTTTACCGTAGATCATGTCCTCTGTCACCTCGGCCAAGAAACACGCCCGACGGAGATGTGCGCGGTATATTAATAAATCACATAATGGAACCACAGGTGTCGACTTAGGGGCGTTTCCGTTACCTGCAATTTGCCACATAAATATTTCATTCTCAAGACTTCTCGGTACAGCTAACTTGAAAATTAAAATGAAAATTCTGATAAGGGTTAGAGCGCGGGGAAATGGAAGAACTGGGAACGAACACCTTAACAAAAAAATACAAATATTTAAGTGCTACACAAGCGTAACATGGATCTCCAAAAAATCATTATATATCTAGGTCAGGACGTAATGCCAATATTTTTAGTAGTCCGGCATTCACAAATGATAAAAGACTATCAAACAAAGCTATTATAGCAATATGAGAAAGAGGAAGATAGAATGAGAAAATAAAAGATTAACAACCAGCAAAAAATTACAAAGAATAAAAAAGTCACAACTTTAAGACAACTACAGTCTTAAAAATCTGAGAAACAATATAATGCTCCATACCATCTGCACTTAAAATTGTTGGAAAAAAAATCTGTTTCCTTCCACAACTCCACTTCCTTTTAAAATTTGCGTCCCCAAATTATTCATTATTGGGGTAAGAAAATATATCCAGATCCACAAACTTAAAAGTTTAGATAATGTAAACTGATCCAGTTTCACAATGTGGGATACAGTAATGTTTACTTCTGCAATAAGCCTTCACAAAGTCTATTAAATCCACTATATTTGATAAATTGACAAAGCGCTTTCAGCTAATATAAGCCATCATCAGTGCCTAATAAACTAAGAAATACAGAACAATTTATTCTGAATTTGACGTCACCTTTAAAATTATTCTGTATTCCTTAGTTTATTAGACACAGATGACGGTTTATATTAGCTGAAAGCGCTTTTCCAATTGGTTAAAAGTTTAGATTACGTTTTTCTTTGTCATCGATTTTTTGCAAATTGGTCCGTTATGTATTAGAAAGACAAAGAATAAATGTAAGAGGATGTGGAGATAGACAACTAGTGATGGGCGTTTACGCGTAAATTATAATTTTCACGTTACACGCGTAGAAAATGTAGATAAAGCACTTTGGCGTAGATTTTAAGTAGGGTATATTATGGCTAAAGTGTATTAGTTACACGCTAAAACTAATGGAGATTATTTTGTTTTTAATTTTTCTACTTTGATAACTTCTCCATGTGTCGAATTAAAAAATTAAATTTAATACAGTTTTTATATTTATATTACAAACTAGTACAACATATTTTAGTAAGTTATCATGATATCTAAACGGCTTATTTTACTTCTTTGGGCACAAAGACAATAAAGCATATGTTTCAAAGTCTTTCCTTCCAGGACTACATTAGGTATATTCCATGGAAACTTATCTTTGGCAAGCTATCAAATTCGAAACCGCACGCTTGATACAAATTGATTTTTCTTCAAAGAAAGGTATTAACTACATAATAACCACTTATCACTTTTTACTTGCTTCTTTGGACCAATAGGGTAGCGTATTAAACTGGCAGTCTATTTTCGTTTATAGAGAAGGAAGACAATAAAATCACAGTTTACAGTCATTGAAGAGTCTCTTTCACCGATTAAGGCCTCCAAAGTCCTTTTGACAGCATGCTTGTCCTGCACGGTCGGGTCTTCTAACTTCAATTAACGTGTGCCCATACATGTTATTGTTTAGACATTTTTCTAGCGAAGGTAGTATTTCGTTTAATCACGAAGGAATAAAAGTAATAAAATACAAAATAGTATTGACATTTGAAGCGTTTTGAGCAATACCGATAACAAAAACCATTAAAAAGCTGAATATATCTGTTTACCTACACAATGCTATTTACTACAGTAAACTTCCAAAGTAGAATACTACATAGTTTACGCGTAGATAATAGCGTAATCTACGTGGCGTATTCTACGCGCCCATCACTGTAGACAACGTAAGCAAGAAGGAATATGTGTTTCATTTAACAATAAATATGTAGGCGACGAACTCTTACTACAGTTAAAAGTTTCCAAATTGGAAGGAGGCTTTTTGAACTGGCACACTTAGAGGAAGCTTACGAACCGCTTCAAAAGAACCAAAGAAGTACAATAAAATGTGTTGTCGTATTTACAAGAAAATCCCTATAACACCTCACGAATGGTGGCTGCTAACTTCTTTTGTGAAGTACTTGCTAGTGCTGAGTTTGTGATTCGTGTTATCTTTTCAACAGAAAGAACTGTCGCCATTTATTGATGGGCGCAACAAGACACTAAATTTACTTAAAAGACCAACATACTTTCAAAAAAAGTCCCAGACCTTACTTTATTTAGATACACTAAATGGTCTGGAATTACTTAGAGATCATACCCTAAAGGGGACCACTATGATATCCCAGTAAAACTTACGACAAGAGCGGCACACGCAAAGGAATAGAGTTAAAAAGAAATGACAAAAATGTTCGTTTCAAGAAAATAGTTTTAGCTGTCTGATAATATGATGATGATTAGGACTTATTCGTGTGGATTATTTTACACTAAAGTCGCGGAATATATTTGTAGTCACGTCGGTGATGGAATGTGCTGTGATGGTAATAAAGTTTTGTGCAATGTTTGTTATACAAAATGCTGTTTGCTCTTAAGTTTCAAATAATTTTGTGATAATTATATCTAATACTGAACTCTAATAATGCACACGGTCCTGATAATATTAGAATAGAAGTTACTCCACATCGGACCTGAAAATATTACTCCACTTTTCTTAAAACTATTAGATCAGTCAGGGTAATAGAGTACTTTTTGTCGATTTCTGTGGTTTTAAATAAAATATATGTATTTAGCTTTAATCAGGTCAGTCTAGGTTTTTTGTAATTCAGAGCTGTAAATGGTAGGCGTTGATAAAACACTTCTTTATTTTTAAGACAACTCTGCCCCCATATCTAATTTTGCACTTAATACCCTCTGTACCTATACAGAGTTCTGTTTTTCCGCTAAAGCTTGGATTTAATACTGATTGTCACCGCCAGATGGCACTTTTAAGGTAGTACGGCACAGAATGCATCCCAAAAAGGAAAGGAATGATGTGTACACGTCAAAAAAGTGAAGTGGCGCGRAAGCAAAGTACACATTCAAGTATCTCCTTCAGGGCCGGGCCCACAGGGGGGGGGTAAGGGGAGTAGCCTACTCCCCCATGCGCTCACAGTTGGTTAAAAACTGCCGCAGTTGGCTCCAAAATGGGTTGGTCAAATTTGTTAAAAAAAAACAATAAATAATTAAAGTMAAATCAAGAAGGTGGTATAACAATAAAGTTAGTTTCCCCACGGCATTCGCGAATATGCAATAATTCCTCGTTGGCAATGACGAGTAGTAGCAGTTGATCAGTCGAACCTCCCGTCTTCTCATCAGATGACGATGATCGACAGTGATTCCGCAGGCACCGGTGTTGCCAGTCAGTACACTAGTACATTATTATAAAATCTAGTACATTTCTTAAAATAATTTTTTTATGGGTATCTAAAAAAATTAGCAACAATTTTCAACAACGAATATGACTCATAATGTATTTCAAAATTTTTCCAATGTTAATAACATGACAACATGCAAAACATCTGTTGGTATTTTTATTTGTTTGTATTTATTGTGTTTGATTTCATATAAAAACAAGCTTTAAAAATGCATGTTTTTTACGATATTAGCGTCAGATAGGAGTCCACAATCTAGTACATATATCACAGATATCTAGTACATTTTTTACAACTACCCTGTACATCGAGAAAGATATGAAAAAATTGTAAAAAATATGTTGCGAACTACTATGGGAAATAATCCATTTGATTCTTTCATATGTAAGTATTAAAAGTGTACAGGATATAACAAATCGAATAGAGTTTTTCTATTTAATTAGCTCTTGGGCTAAGGTTAAAATACAGAAGACTGGCTGTAATAATTAATAATTGATTTATTTTGTTAGATTTAGAGATTTTTTAACTTTATTTGTTAATTTTATATTAATGTTTATTTATATTATTTTGACACTTACAAGCTTAGTCACACTCTGTGGCAATTAGCAATTACCAAAGTAGAAGTATAAAGTGTTTTAGTCTTATTTTTAAATAGGTGTTGTTAATACATGTACAGAGTGTGTCACGACGAGTTCCTGTTAGACGTTTATGGGGAAGCAGCCAGAAGGGAATTATGAAATTCTGCAGTATTAGGTTTTCGATTTTTTTTTAATGAAAATAAAGGCAACTTAAATTTATACTTCCGGTTATACCGGAAGCATACGCCAACTTTGTTATTTTTAATAGAACCATATAATTTTTTGCGGTTTTGGATTCTACGTAAAATTCTAGTGAGGCTTCGTGCAACACATGATATACTTAAATGTTATAATTTTCGAGATATAAGAGTTTAAAAAAATTGAAAGCTACAGTATCCCGTTCGACGCCTACGCCTAAGTATCTAAAAAAGACAAAACTGTAAAAATAAAGGATTTGGGAGTACACATTACGCAGGTTGCTAAGTCCACCTCAAGGCTGCTGGGCCTCTGTGCCAGAAACGGGATAATTACGGATAGCCGAACATTTAAATTAGTGTATGTAACATTTATCATTATCATTATCCTTATTGTTTTTAAAAACTCTGGTGGCTTGTTTAAGTGGGCCACCCCGTATTTAAATTTAAACGTCTCAACCTCAACGCGAATATTACAATTATTGTGCTGAAAGCGAGCTAGAGGTTCGTTAAAATTATCGCGATGAAGGACGATTTCTCGTTACGGTTACCCCTACCGGAAGGTGTCGGCGGTCTCGAATCACAGTTTGTCTCCTACGCGTTAAACTAAAAGTCATCTCAAGTACAATATCGGTTGATCCCCCAAGGAGTGCGAGTTATACGGAGTAATCTCATCAGTTGTGACTCCCCATAACGTGAAATACATCATGACAAAACTGTTCGGGCGTTCAGGACGGCAGGGTGTCTCCCCTAATGTCTTCACTTGTCCGGGACGACGGAGGGAGGCACCGCCGACAGACATTGTCTTAACTTGGAACTGATAATCTGCAGGAGACAGTGGACGGACCAGCCAAGCGGATATTACTGATTATTGGAGAACAGCAACTGAGGACCGTTGTATGGATCTGTTACGAAAGAGAATGGGCTGCATTCGAATGGTGTGTTTGAGTGGAAAACACGATTTAATACGAGAACGTGGATTATACCTCGGTGCAGCTTAGATAATTCAATCTGATCAAATGTGATCCGGCAAATTTGTTTGGGTTTATCGTACATCTAGCTACAATTCGGCTGAAAGTACAATTGCTATCGGCTGTACATGCAAGGTGTCCCATTTTTCTATGTTTTCATAGGTTATCTCCGTTATTATTAAAGCTAGAGCGATGGGATTTTTTTGAGACAATTCGTGGATCAATCCGGTTTTTGTCAGTTATAGCCTAAAACTGAAAAACTATGACAAGCTTAAAAATAATATTTTTGCACCTTTCAGAAGTATAAACTTCATATATTTATATCTATAAGAAATTATAGAGGCCTCTAGTTTCAAGTTTGCTGAAAATATCTATATGTGGATGAAAAAATATAGCGCTATGAAAGTCAAGGATGTAAATAGATTACGAATACACCTGTCAGACTTAAGCTTTGTTATAGTCAATTCCACTTCTATAAAACCACTTCCTAGTGTAAGTTTAAAAAAAAATTGGGTGTGAATTATAAAGCGCCGTTTAGGACAAAAACGATCTTAACAAAATTTTTTTGCACATATTCAATAATTTTCCTATTTTTTATTAAACTTTTTTCTAAAAAATATTTTTTATATAAATTTCTTTGTAAAAAATAATAAAAAATACTTTAAAAACTATTTAAAATAAAACTTTTCAAATGAACCTCTTAAACGTAAAACTTTTATAATAAAACTTAAAAATTAATGTTTTAAAACCAAAGGTTACGAAATTAAATTTAAAGAATCAGGTTTCTTTTTTGTACTCCTAATGATATAGCGATGGCGCTCGAAACTGATAATGTCGCAATGTGTTGAAGTAGAAATACATAGGGTCGGTTTTTCTTCTCTTTGTTAAAGTTGATGTTACCTAAAATTAACTCTGTATCCATGACAATACCTTAAACGGAAGTATGTGATTGGTTTAGATTTTAAATACAGAGTTGATTTTAGCTTAAAATAGAGAAGAAAAACCGGCCCATAATAGAGCTTAATCAGCCCATACTTACTACCTATCTACTCGTACGAAGAATTGAGGCAATTCATACGTTTTCGGGAAGCCCCGTTATTCCATAATTCCGTATTGCCGTCAGCTATTTACCGGCTTTCGACTTTTTGGGATAAAAGTTCTGTCTCTCGTACATGTACTCAGATTCCATCAAGGTGTTACTGGTATACTCTAACGCACACCCGTTGTATAACTGCACACAAAATCGAGGTTCTAATAATAAATGGCGGAAATTTAACAAACTAGGGATATGCATTTTACATTCACCTCTCCAAATCCGCTGATTTTGTCTAACGGATGTATAGTGACTTATATATGGTAACAATTGCAACAGGAACCTCGATTTTGTCTGCAACTATGCAACTGAAGTAGTCATGGGCGCTATCGAATGATGTTTACTATCGAATAGTTAGTTATCTAATAGTTATAACTATCGTATGTTTCATTCATTCAAAATTCATTCGACAGTTGGTCGTAAAATGCGACGGCTAGCTAGTGAGCAGGTGCAAGTGCCGGCGTCGTTGCTTTTGAGATTTTTAATTCTGCATTGATTTTGAGTAAATTTTTAGATTTTAAGAATAGAGCATTTTCTTGTTTCTAAACAGAGAATGTGCCCATTATAATTTTTGTTTTTATAACTACACCATTGCAAGAGCATATGATGTGTGTATGACTGATATGTGTTGTACGACAATGGTGCAATATTTCCATCAAACTTTCTTTTTGTACCTATTTTGTAGTCACATATACCATGTATGTATCAATTTATTTTATTGTTGTGTTCATTTGTTTAATTTGTTTTCAGTTTATTAAAACTGTTCGTTGCTTATATGCAGTGGTATTTGGCAGGAATGTCTCCTGCGGATTAGACATACGTGCCCCTTTCCCTCTCTTTCTAATGGTGACGGTCATGATGTAAATGCTGCATTAACATTTCAACAGTGGCGTTGCATTATTTGTACAGATTGCCTCGTGGTTTGCCTTGTGGTCTTGCAAACATTTAAACATTTTATTTAACCTTCAGTGAGTGCAGTTTATAATAAAAGAACTTGTGTAAGTTGGCGTTTTCGCCCATAAAGCGAGGGTTGGTGTTCATAGATGAAACGGGTCTTTCAAAAGGGTGAAACCGTTAACTGTTGCATGGGCTAGGCATGGCATAGTTGGTGATGCGTGGCATCCTCGTGGTAAACACTTCACTTAAGGTCGAGCTGCTGGCATTGGCCAAAGAACATGCTTCGGCTAAGCAATATGTAATAGATGAGTACCTTAGAGAGCATGTTCACCAGGTGCTTCGCTTGTCGCCGTACCACTGCTAGTTCAGCGCTATTGAATCGATCTGGGCACKGGTGAGACAGAGTGTTAATTGTTGTTTTTACTCTAGGATGATGGAATGATGTTCATAGGCAGAGCAGTATGAACACATTGGCGAAGAGGGCAATGCCGAAACACATGCGTTGGCTATGTGGGCACGTGCACTGAAGGAGTGCACCCCCGAACGCTGGTGTTCAGTTGTCCGACACCTCCAGCAGCGAATAAATCGATGTATAATATATCAGGAGCTTGACCCTTACAAATGCACCACCAGCAACACACATCGTGTATAATGGGTAGCCCGCGAAACAGCACGCCACTGAAAAAATCTGACAGTGGCTTTCAATTGATTTGAACTATGTATACGCTTTAGATTTGTGACGTAAGGCTCAACTTTCATCTCATAGACTATAGGTATAGGAAAGTTTATCGACCGTTGGTGGCGCTAGTGTGGCTTTGTAAATGGCGGAAATGAACAGTACTTGCTATTGTAATATTCTCGTCTGTATCGCAAAATGAAACAGATTATTGCAAAGGAACTGATAATGGTAACCAAAACACACTCGTGACAATAACCTATGTGATAACCGCTTTACCACATAACCGCATTTTACTATTACAATATAATATCACACATGCTTTTTGTGTTTATATTCATCCTCTTTTTCTTATTAATATTCACTGCCCACAATTTAAAAATGCTAATACAATATAACAAAAACAGCCCTATTACACAACAATCCCGCCTTTTCCAGCATTAAAGTACTGTTCTTAATATTTTATGTATCTGCCGCCAGATGTCGTGTCACTATTGCAAATTTGCCTATAGGCGTATAGGTAGTAGGTGATTTTCAACCACAATATAATCAAACTTTCGTACTGAACTTGACGCGGTATAACAGACAAAATCGTAGCTGATATGCGCAGCTTCAGCTCTATGTATTACAGCTTCACACATTGCTACATCTGTTAACTGTTTCTACATATTCAGTTTTTGTTTTAGCTGCGGTACAGATATCAGTCTCTGTGTCCAAATAACTGTTAAAATCAGAGAGGTGTTTTGTGACGTAGAATTGTTACATATTTGCATCGTCACAATAATAAACCTACATGTATCTTGACAAATGAAATGTAGTCTATCGGACGAAAATGTTTTAGCGCATTTTCCAAATACGTTATTGTACGTCTGATGATTAAAGGTTAGGGGATTTTTAGTGAAAGTGCATGCTGAGTGGAAGTTTGCTTAGAGCAATGGCAGGGAATGTATAGTGCCAAACTGCAAAAGCGATTACGACAAAAGCGACGAAATGTTTCGTTATTTTCTATACTAAAATTCGTTCTAAATTAACATAATTACGCATTACCCAGAAAAGATCGTAGTTTAAAGGGAAAGAACAGGTGTTTCCATTCAAAACATTCATTAAGGCTTGTATTCAAACTCGACACTTTGTTTCAAGATATCTTTAAAAACCCAAACGAAGAAAACTGGATCTATATCAGTCTATGTCAGGGACAAACTGGCTTCTTTAGCAGCTAAGGTTATAATGTGGAAGCGAAAAATATTGCAGTGTGGTGCAAGTATTTGTATTTGTATTGAACTAAGTTGTAGCTAATAACCACCATAATTGCGCATTGCTTACTTACTTACTGCGCAATTAATCGATATTTCGACCCATGCTTTTCTTTATAGTAAGTTGCGAGTTTGAAGGCTTACACAGCGGTGAATGCCGTTTGGTTCGGTTCTACCGGAACTGGGCGCCGTAGGATTTCAACTATCCGTCCATAGTTAAGTTCGTCCCAACCCTTTGTAAGCTCTCTGGCCATTAACGCTATTTTGTCACGGATTTATGACTTTAGTGTAGTGGACTGCGAGTTTCGAGGCACTGTCATAGCCATTTATTATCACACAGGGGCGATAGTTTGCACCGGAATTATATTTGCTCTGTGGAAGGTGGAGTCAATGACACCCAAAGAAGATAGAGACGTTTTATGTCTTCTAAATAAAATTGTCTTGAAAAACCTTTTTCTGGTTTATTGCAATCGCAGACACATAATATAAGTACAATTACAAGTATTTTGTGGAAACTGTGTTACATGTTCAAAATAATATTTTGGATGTTAACGAACTTTCAGCATAGATCACCAACCTGCATGGGTGACAAACATTCAGTAATTTCACATTAGACTGATATAAATCCCCAGGCAGATTTTCTGATGCGTGCTGCTTCTTGCTAATATTTCATCTAAATTTTATCTCTGCAGGTACTTTTGCGGCAATTTTAAATAGCCTGTACTGTGAGTTAATAAAATATGAAATAAATTTTTCACAGAAAAAGTATGAATCTGAAGCGGAACGATTTTAATATTTGTTACAATTTTGTACTTTGATTAGTCATTGCCTAACAGTATTCCGCATTTATTTTTCTTGCTCAATCTTATTACAAAATGGTTCATCGTTTGAGTGAAAAGAAACAATAGATTACGAAGCAAGATCACACGAGTTTGCAGTTTATTTTATAACAAAATATGTTTACACAGAAGCAGTTTATACACACCACCGTTAGCATAATAAAATAAAAAAGTTGGCCATATGCAAAACCATCCTAGAATAAGTCGTCCAGTCTCGCAAGATGTTAAATTAAAATTGCGGGCAATTTCATGCGATACTCTTGGTAAAGTTCTACAAGAGCTTCAGAGGCGGGTATGATATTACCAGGAAATGCTTCAAAGTCAGTTCGACAAATTACTTGTATTCTTTTATGTACCAGTTTGCTTTAAATATTATGTATTTGTACAGAACCTTAAATCAATTTCTTGTAGGTAGTCGTTGTTTGATAATGTTGACGTTAATAACTTTTTTTTTATCTTACAAAATGATATATTTGTCCCTAGTAAGACAAAAGTACATGGATATCCTTATTTCAAAGCCTAGATTCTTAAAAAAAAGCTCTTGGGCGCACTATGTGATATGTGATAAAAATACCTCCTTGTATAAACATTTTTAAATAAATGATAAATGTTAGAGAAATTTTTCGATCAAATGTATACCAGTACTTTTATGGAGATGGCGTATGGCAGCGACGCCTCCTTGGTAAATGGCGACATTTTTAGGAGTAGTTTAGTTAGAGACGGTCATCCATACAAATCCAGCAACACTACTGTCATGCTGAAGTATTTGTTTTCGTAACAGGATATATTCTGTTATTTTCTAACTAATTACGCACGAGAATAAGACTTATCAAAAAACTACCCGTGCCAAACACAAATGAGCAGGACCACACAACGAAACAATCAACCAGTTATGCGGTTATGCATCAACTTGGCTATGCATGCCGGGCGGATCACGTGATACAAACAACGACGTCAAGACCTTCGACCATTTAGCAAGCGTATCGTATTGAAATCCGCCAAAAACACTTGAATTTTTATATTTCATTTTCATTTTCTATGGTAAAGCAATAAGMTTTTATGTTTACGATACGTTATTTGATTAGTTTATGAGAATATTAAGCTAATAGGAATTGTTATGCGGATATCGGCGATTAGTGGAAAACACCCAATTCCTTAGACCACGCCTAACACAAGCAAAACTTTGTTACTATTTCCATAGACTTTGGAGGTAGTGTATTCTGCCACTAGGTCACAAACTGTCGATCTCTGGTAATAAAACAATCGAGTTATTTGTGTTGCTGAGCGTCCAGCGCATAATCCCTTCCAGTGGCGTAGCCAACAGAGGGGGCAGAGGGGCAATTGCCTCCCCCCTAGGAACTAAATTATTTTGATAATGGAATAGCAGCATTTTACATTTAACAGTACAAATTTGTTGCAAACTATTGGTTTGCTGTATAATAAACATTTTAGCAAATTAAACATTAAAATTTAAGTCACACCTCTTTTGGGTTTTCTTGTTTGTACTTAACATTTTTTTGTATTTGGAGCTTTGCCCCCCCCAAGATAATTTTCTMGCTACCCCACTGATCCCTTCGATAGCAGCAGTTCGGCGTGCTTTTAAGTACTGACCTATTCTTGACGCCAAAGTAACAAGTAACCTCTGACGGAAGCATAGTATGGCGGGAAATATCGTAGTCGTTACATATTTAGCTGGCGCATCCTGTGGATTTTTTGAGGTGAGAACTACCGGACTCCTGATTCGTGAATATTAAGCGCAACATGATATATTGCGACAGCATGGGACAGCAGCACATAACGCAAAAATTGTAACTGATTATTTAAATAGATTTTATGCTAGAAGGTGGATCGAAAAACTTAGTGAAGTAGTGAAGTGCCTCCAGATTTTACACCACTAGGCTTTTTCCTTTGCCCTTATCTTGGAGGTTACATCTTCAATTAATATGGAAGAATATCGCAGTTAAATGAAGAACCTCTCCTCGAAATATGCACTTAAGAGGCTATATTAACACATACTGATGTAATTTATTACTTTTTAAAATTTACTACAGAAATATTCTCATACTAATTGAATACACTTTGCGTTGATGATCTATAAACACGGATATTTTTGTTATGTAATGTGCCTAGAGAGGTAACTGTCATACCTATATTTCAGGCGAAAAATACAATCGGCATTCTATTAAAAAAAGACAGTTGACTATCAAGATTGCAAAAGTAGTAACATCGATATTTTTTATATAATCACCAGAACGTATTTTAGGTTTTAATTTTTTTAATCTCATTTAAATAACTTTCTCGATCATTTTCATATCTTCCAACTTGCATTCACTTTCTATATAAATAATAGTCATAATAGGGTAACCAACGCCAACGTCACACACACACAAAATATATTTTCCGTCCAAATAGTGTATTAGGAATAATAAATTATCTACGAGTGACAGTGTGAATTACAAGACTATGGTCTAATATTAATTTTTACCTTATCAAAAACTATATGCCAAATCCTATATATAGTCTATTGTCAAGCTAGCTCGTAATACAGTGAAATATATTTATATATACCAGGTACAACACATAACGACAAATTTATTAGAAATATTAGATAGGAACACTTTTACTGTTTCAGATCAGTCTTAGTTTTTAGTATAATAATTATTGGGAGTAAGTAGTATGAGGATAGGTCATCAGTTACCTAGAAGAGCTGACATCGAATGGCAAATTAAAATCTAATTATAATTTTGAATGTGTGAATTTTTTTGTATGCCAGTCAGCAGAAGCCCTATATTTTCGAGTATGTTAAGTGTCTTTTGTCACTAAGGCAACAGAAATATTATTATATGTAACCTATAGTTTAATGAGGTTGTACTTTGTAAATGTAATTTGAGATTTATAATCAGGCAGCCCTCTGATTAGCTTTTACTTATACCGAGCTGCACTTGATCTTTGTTTTCACAACCCCACACTAAGTAACCCTCATATCTTATTAGTAAATGGATAACCAGGCTTAACGTCCGGCCTCTCTTTGGATCGAGATAAAAATGGCACCCGTAATGTCAGATCGTATCAGCGAGGGACAATTGCTGGGGTCACGAAAAACCCCGCCACCGACCCGCTTAACTTATTGCTGGTTATCTTGGCAATGATTTATCGAAGCAATACGATGCCGCGATGCTCCAGGGATCCGTAATAGAAATCAACTTTCGGCGGCCACACGGATTTGAGTTACTCCCCCCAACAAGGCTAATCACGATGCCGGGTATCGTATTAGTTTTCTTCAAGTCGGCCAAGTCGCCTCTCCAGTGTTTATTTAAGAAAGTAATTAAGGGAACAGAAGGCCAGCTTGATTGTTGTGTGTGCTGCACTCCAGAGACTTCGAGTGCTTATTCTCGGCACGTACACCGACGTTATTTGCACCACATACAAGATATAGGTAACGTATTGGCGGATTTTGACAATGGGAAATTATGTAATACGAGTCGGAGAGAATATAAACTTCCACATTTTCTTGCGTTTTGTCGGTGCAGGTGGAAAGAAAATCTATGTCTACTGAATCAGCGCTCTGG
The DNA here is from genome assembly GCA_025024175.1 of Rhyzopertha dominica. Classification (NCBI taxonomy): domain Eukaryota; kingdom Metazoa; phylum Arthropoda; class Insecta; order Coleoptera; family Bostrichidae; genus Rhyzopertha; species Rhyzopertha dominica. Next base: position 16,959,580 of record QCXZ01000001.1, read on the forward strand.
AACCACGTTTCTGGGATTTCCTCTGAAACACGCAATGGTACTACACATTTAGGTGCGCAGTTTCCTTATTATTAAAGCACGCTATGCTTTAGGGAACGATGGAAGCATAACAAGTGAAATTAATGGATTACTACCACCAAACCTTTTCTTGTACCTGTGCACTTCCCGTCTTTTGCTTCCACACCTGTAAAAAGCTGTAAACTTTACAAAACCGTTGTTAAAATTATATCAGCTAGTTAAATACATACATATGTACTTTCACAAAAGTAGGAAAACTCTAGCATTTCTCTGGCGCTAAATTTAAAAAAAAATAGCTCGTATTGTTTTATATACAGATTGCCGCTTGATTTTATTTATTGCGTAGTTACCTACGTCTTAAATATGAATAACAAATCTAAATACTATATTAATTTGATCGCCATGACCGGTACTTGATATCTATTTATCAGGCACCTCTATGATAGCTTATTACCGTCTCATCACGTAAGCCTGTCGTTCTCGCTAGGGTACGTCCGTCATCGGTACTATGAAACAAGTGCGACAGAACATATGAGTTGCCCAATTCCAAAGTGAGCTTTGCCCACTTAACCAAATTCTGAGTAAATAGACAAAACGTGTTCTGTATTGATTTTCTTCTTAAAACACATTCTGCTTTTGCCAGATTCTTTAGTTTTATGTCCATTTTCATTCTTACGTAACCATAATAACAAATTTTAAATGCAAATCATGAAAAAAAAATTTTTTAATTTGGACATTACTGGTTTTGGAAGTCACTACAGGACAAAGCTCGTTTTGTAATTAAACTAAAAGGACAATGATGCTTTTGAAACTAATTTTATTGAAAGAAAACGAACTATTTTGCATGTTGACATTAAATAAGAAGTTTCATCCATGGGAAAGTCCTCTTCTAACGTTGTATTCTTCCACAAATATTTTGCGAAAGTACCCATACTTCACTTTTTAGATCTCCTCTGTGATACTGTTATATTGTCGCCAGTTTTTTTACTGATAAATCGCTGGACAAATATTGTCGCTTGCTCTTATCACGAACATAATGTGATTCCACTGGTTGTAACTTTTCAATAAACAGTTTTACAGCATTTTTTTTATTTTGATAATGACATGACGTGGTGTCCCCGCCGCGATTCTCCTTTGGTGCTGTACCATTTATAAAATGAGCTTTGCAAACACTTTGGATCCTACTTTTAGTCACAGCCAGTATAGACATAAAAGTTTTTTGACARACGGGTACAACTCTTAACCCTGTTTCCTGTCTAAGTCGTGGCATAAAATATCTAATGAAAATCGTATTCGAAGTAACGTCTTTTCTAGAACGTTTGCGTTTAGGTGATTCCGTCGTTGTGTACTTTAAAATAGACGAATCTTGCTCGATTTTGTTTTTTGAAGAACAAAATCCTTCGTGAAAACGTCTCACATCTTGTATGTTAAGTTACCACATTGAAAAACGTTCTTATTTTTATGTATGCAAGTGGGTAGGCGAGGCAATGTTTTTGCAGAGTATTTGTAATATTAGTTTTAAGTACCTACGCAGATATTTAACTTTAAATCGTACCTGAAACGTTTCCTCTTATTCTTTTCCCATTGTGTGGGTTCAGAAATTCTCCTCCTTCCTTTTCTGGTTTCCGATGGCACGATGTTTTTGAAACTTTGGTCTCCTGACGTTTCCATTCTTATATTGCTACCTTACAAATTAACTTTCACTAAGCACGTTGTTAAAATCAATTAATAATTGCACTATAATAATACTGCTCACCGCTGTCACGCTACGCTGCCATTAAAACAATGTGCACACCACACAAAATTAACCTACAACTAACAAATGGACAAAGCATAATTTGGAAACAATACTGATATCGTCTACAAAAGCTATAGCGCGACTATGCTCACTTTGCTGCAGTCGGACATGATCGGACATGATTCTGTATGGAACTAAAAATGTACGGACTAAGCTGGATTTGGAACCAACTCTTAATTTCTGAGTTAATTTTAAACGGACAAAACCATTTTTGAAACAAAATCTTTGTTGCTAGAGCTAGCTTTTTGGTTTTAGACACAGATGGCGCAAAACGTCCGTTTTTTTAATTTAATGGACATTGCTCGTTTTGGAATTGCAGAACTCATATTTGACTTTTTAATAAGTTTTATCATTTTTACTGGTACTCTAGCTTATTCTCTAATACTTGTATTAGATTTACTCTCTTTATCCTGCCAAAGGTTTGCTAGAAATCTATAAAGAGTATTTCTAAATTGATATTGTATTCTTATCCCTTCTCTAATAACTGTTTAATCATGTGAATTGCATCTACAGTTGATCGACCTCTCGCAAAACTGTACTGATAGTCGCCTATTAAATTTGATACGTTTACCAATCTCCTCTATAACATTGTGGGCAGTATTTTATAGGCATTATTCAGCAGTGTGATGTCTTATTCCGATTTCCCATTCGCGCGGCAGTTGTCCTTTTTCCATATTCTTCTTATTAATCTACACAGTCCCTCCCTCAAGCCGTTGGCGTTGCTACCCTATTTAAATAATTCTTTGTTTATTCCATCTTTCCCGGGTGCTTTCTCACTTTGGCTGTCATTATTATATTTATTATCTCATCAGTTGGTTCTTGCATGCCATTTACTTTATTATTTCCATTTGCCTTATTTACGTTTGTTTCATTTATCTCTTCACTTTCTTCCTTACTTAATATTTCCTTGAAGCACTCTTCCCATGTTCTTATTTTGCTACTTTTCCATTTTATCCTTTATATGACTTATTCTTATTCATTTAGTGTAGTTGTTTTCTTATTGTGTTGTAGAACTCTTTGGAGTTGCCTCCTTTTCCCTCTGCTTCAATTTCTGTTATTCTTTAATTTATCCATTTCTCGTTTTCTTCCCTAATCACTCTTTTACTTTCACTTCTACTCTCTATGCACGCTTCTATATCACTTTGTTTATTCGTTTTAGTCCATTTCTGTGTTGCTGCATTTTTTTGGAAGACAATTTTCCTGTCACTCTCTCAGTCCTAGCCACGTTCTGCTTTATTATAGGTCTGACCATGTAATGGTGAGAGCCCACATTTGGTGCTCTTTTTCACATCTCTTATTGCTGTCATTTTCTGTATACCATCTTCCTTCCCTGGTATTTTCCATGATATTTTTTCTTCTCTTTCGTGCTCAAATTTAGTGCTCATGATGACTAAGATTTGTGGGGCTGTTAGTGTACACAACATCTGTCCATTCTTATTTGTTCTGTCATGTAGTGTGAATTTTTCTACTACAACTTTCAAGTTTCCTATTTTGGCACTGAAGTCTCCCAAAATGATAGTTGTGTCAAATTTCGGAATCTGTTCACATAGTCTATCTATTTCTTCGTGTAATCTCTCCTTCTTATCATCATCAGTTTCTTCCGTGTATGCATACACATTTATTTATATTTGACGGTTACGTTCCTGCTTATCTTCAAAAGAATAGAGCATTGTAAAATCTCTCTGACCAATTTGTCCCTGTCCTCTCATCTCGTTTCCTGGATTGCTGCTAGGTCTATTTTAATTTTTTTCAGTTCTGCTCCGATTTCCTGCCTCTTTCATGTTTCCGGCATTGTCCTGACATTCCATGAGCACATTCTTATCGAATTTTTCTTCTCTCTCATCTTTTTTATTTTTTCCTTTCTCGTTTGTTCCTGTTCATAGCCTTCTTCGATACTGTGTGATCCGTCCCTTCCATCACATTAATTAGTTTTTTGATTTATAGTAATTTTGCGGTAACCAACTGTTGCGTTGTTTCCCTTTTCTAATTCGACTTTCGCCAGTTGTCTTAGCTGCCTTTGAATATTTCTTTCTTCATGTGTCATGTCGTTGTCTATATATAGTACTTCTTCTACGCCTCTTTCTGAATTCCGTTATAATTTTTTTCTGCTTCTGGTTTGTAATTTTTGCTATTACAATGCCTTTCTTGAACTCATACGTTTGTTTAACTTTGATATTCACATTTATCTTTTCTTTCATAAATACTTCTACTTCTCTTTCGGCTTCTGCTTTTTTAAATCGATGTTCTTTATTATGATGTCGTTTCTTCTCTTTTTTTATCCTGTTCCTCTATCTTCTGCTTAATTCCTTGTATTCATTCTATCAGTTCTTCCTCCTCTTTTCTTCATTTCTCCTCCTTGTTCCTCATTTCTTCTTTCGTTTCCCTTAATTCATTGTTTATACTTTCTAATTCTTGTTTTATTTTCTCCCTTTGTGCATTTGTTTTGTAGCATCCCTCCTACATATCTGATGCCAACTCTTGTATAGTCTTTAGTACTTGATTTATCTCTAGTTGTTCGTTTCTTGTTGCAGTATGAAAAGGCGACCTGGCAGTAATTTTGCTCTTCTGAAAAATGTTTGGATTATCAGGTTCTCGTATTTTCAAATTTGTATCCAAAAATTTTCGTTTTGCGTCTCTTTTATTCATTTATTCATTAGTAGAACTAAAAACTTATTTACAGTGTAGAGTATTTACTCCCTACTGTTGAACCCTGTACTTTTGGGCAACAGATGTCGCTATACCAACTGCCAAAAAATGGTTGCTCCCCAAGCTAAAGTTTTATTTGAGGTTTTCAGGCGCGATGTTATTTGTTTCCATTTATTGGGCACTAAAATATGTTACTATTCAATGTTTTTCCGTTTGTCCATGTAGTTCACTTTCATTACCACGACACCAATATCTGTCTCAAAGGTCTTCAATAACACAATTTTTTAGCGAAATGCTAGCTGCACACAACTATGTCCATTCACTACTTAAACAAACTTGGCATACCATTTCTAGCTTAATTTACGCACTAGTACCGAAATACACTAACTGTAAGACTATTAGTGAAATACATTACTATTCCAACACTACTAATTCGATTAACCACTTCTCAAAATACTACACTCTACTACAGTGAATATAAAACGCTTTAGAACACTTGCGTAGCTTTTTTTTGCTTGCGTCTCCGTGCACTTTTTGGCGTGGTCACATACGAAGCGACAAAATGTACTCGAATGTTTCCGGATCCATCTTCCCGTTTAGCGTGGAAGCTTTTTCCGAACATTCGACTATAATAAACCTTAAGCAACTGCGCGAACTGCCTAATCCGTGGGCACTGGTTTTCGCATAACATAGGAGTATTCTACTATGTATAACTTTAGCCATAATATAATTGGAGATCAGGCACTTGATCAAGCGTCATAGTCAGGAACTAAGAACATGTTGCTCAACATAAAGGTTCCAAGCATAAACAACCGACGGAACAAAACAAACAGATGACACTTTTGTGACAATTCGCAAAATGTATGTAAGCCTTTTCCAAACCGATTGTAACATTTTCGCTACAAATTGGTCCGCCAGCAAAGAACCATTGCTTTAAATTTTATTCCAGCAAACTTTGTTATAGTGCATTGTTTTACCTTGCACGCTTGATGGAATTCCGACATAAGAATAGACAGCACCAAGCACTATATTGTTGTTTCTGTACAGGGTAAGTACCAGGAATTGAAGAAACATCTTTATCAGAATTTCCCAATTCACAGAAATTCATAAAAAGCTCGTGAGATAATTGAGATTAGGAGCCCGACAGCCCCGATGTCGAGAAGATAAATGATGACTTCTCACGCTACATCTTCACAAAACCAAACTGACAAAACAAAAGCAAAACACCCACACATATAATTCCCAATCGTATTTATATTAATAGCAATCTTGATTTGCAAAAATTGTTAAAAAACCTCCACTTGCTCATTCTAGATCATTCCGTAGCACATGCCTTGCCGGCATTAATAATGCAGAAGCAATTTTAACCTTACACATCCAATACAGACTGCGATGTGTTCGTTAACTAACTCTAAACATCCGCAATATTCTAGCAGAGTAACCCTCATTATTATGGGAACTCCATTTCAGACGCTTCTATTTAGATACGATCAATTTGTTTTAATATTTCCCCTCGCCTCAACAAAACACGATCGTTAGCAMCCGGACCCGCCCCGAACTACCTACAAACGAAAATCAAGCCGATCGCAACCCTTAGGCAATACAATTTCCCAGACCCTGTGCACGGGACCACGTTCGTGAACGGTACAATTTAACTTATTCAGCTAGAACGGCCAAAAAGATCCGATTTTCCGTGAACGAGAACCGGGAAAGTAGTGAGAATACATCGAGTGGCACAGTTTGTATCTCCGATTCCGCGCGTCCGGGCGTCGGTATACTGCTGACGTGACGCGAATAACAACGAGCGTCATTMTGAACACCTACTTTCATTTTCATAAATATCCCCTTTAAATTGCTTATCGAACAGATTCAGTACTCACGTGATGACTGAGCTTTTTACGTGCGCCAGCAAATAGACCGGAAGCCACCCCAACGCCAGCAGGAAATTCTGAATTTTACATGTATGCAGCAATATTAAAGTCAGATATGATCTTTGATGAAACCCAAGCCAGTTTACCGATGATTGACGAAGGAAAACAGTTGTTTTAGGTACAAAACTTAAACATGTACTGCGAATGGTATCACGAACTATTAAGACACTAAATAGCCAAGCGAAAATTTCAACATCCACTCTTGAAAAAGAAATCTTGTAGTAACACACTCATATTCCTAATTTTTGTTCCTAGTAGAAATAACGGTAGAATGAACAGTTTTGGCTAATTTAACTCTAAACTTGTTAAAATTACTATTTAACTAAATCTATAATGCGAGTAACTTGGTAAAATTCAGTACTATAATAAAATGATGCGTTTTAGAGCACATGCGGATTAGCAGTATATTACGTTTACGTTCGAAGTGCAGTTGAAAGATTAGAGAATGCTGACTAAACAGTAGAAACTTTTGCTACGTTTCGGCACCGAAACAGCTGCCTTCTTCAGGGCTAGAGAACACCAATCATGTAAACTACATCTTGGACAATTAGTAAAAACACCTACCGTCGTTGGAAAATAGAAGTACATACTTAATAACGAACAAGAAGCTTGATCACCACAACACATCACTGAAACTTAGAAACGGCATCTGTGTCATTTTTCCTTTCATTCTTATGCTAATTTAATTTCTGATCTGCGCTCGGTATTCTCAGTGACATTTATATCTATTGTCCTAGGAGGCGTGGCCGCACGATTGGTTTGTGTATTGTATTTTGTGTTTGCAAGGTTTAATATTTGTGTTTCGAGATTTCTTATGGTTGAAGATTTCGTATTAGCTAGCCAGTTGCCTTGTAGGAATGAGGAAATGCAAGAATACGTAACTACACATTTGGGTTTACATATATATACCGAAAGTGTTACCGAAAGCTAATGGTCGCCACTTTATTCGTGACTAACAAGACGTGTCAACCCTATAGAGATTCTGTAATATCAATATCGAAACGTTTTCCCAAACACAGGCAGCGTTTTAAAATGGCTTTCTATGCAGTTTAAAAGTGTAAAAGTTCGAGTGAAAAAGTCAGCTTGCAGAAATAAGAACAGTATTCAACTCACGGCAGGCATCCTTTGGCGCAGGTCAGTTTTCGCAAATTTTACTAGTTAGATATCCTAGATACATGATGTTTCTTCACTGTTGATTGGTGCCAGTTGGTAACACTGTGTTTTTACGCGCGGTGTTCATTTTTGTCCTTATCTAAGGTTAATGTTTTCTTGACAGTCACCAGTTTATTAGGCTTGACTACTTGTTTGAATACATTCCGACTTCCTTACATGACCGTTTTCTTAAAACTATTTGTCGATCTTAATTACGGTTTTTTTTTCACAACGATGGTAAATTAAGATCAACGTGTGTTGTGTTATTACCCTATCTTCATTTTCAATCATCCCGCATCATGAAGATCTCAATCTTGTGACCTTTAGGTGAGTAAGGCTGCGTTGAATAGCTTTTCCCAAGTGAACTTAGGTACTTTCGCACAAGGGCAAGAAATATATTCAAACACAATACAAGAAACGTCAAAAGGTGTTGATTCAGTTTGAACATAGACACAATATTGAAAATGCAGACGCAATATTGAAAACGAACTCCAATAACTCTCTTGCTTTGCTTAATTATTTTTACTTAAATTTGTAACTACAACTACACCTTCTTATGGATTTTGTATAGAAAACAATACAGAAATTAAAGAATTAAACCTTGAGAATAGACAGAAGGATATGTCGAGGAAAAAGTATTAAGGTGCACTGTTTTATATTTTATTTTAGAAATAACAAGTTTTTGTTCAACATCTTGTAAAGGACGCGCAGTAGAAATCTACTTTTTATTGTTATGGCATGCGCTCAATAAAAAAGCAAAGTGCTCATAAATATAAATATTGTTTGTCATGTTATCTCAAGTTTCGGACACACTGTGTAAACTTAATGTACTGTTTGCCTTATTATCATTTTTTCAAATATATAAGCAATGGCATCATAAGTGGAAGCCCTTCCAAGTTATGTATTAAAAAAATTTCTTATGTAGCTTTCTAATTTAAAGGTTGCACTTTGGTAAACCACAAGGTGGCAGTACAGTCAGTTGTTAATGCTGTTTCCATTCTGTAAAAAGATGTTATAATGAATCAGTCATAATCATTGTCATTAAAACACTCAATTCATGGATGTATAGCAACGAATACGTTAAAACTATTAACGTCACCTTCGCAGTGACGGCAGAAGAAGGGAGGGCGCAACGGCAGTTTAATTTTTAGCTCCTGCTGGTATTGCAATATGTTTATAATATATGATTGTTGTTTCCGTCTGTAACGGCTTAATAATTTAGCGGAAAACATCCATACGCGGAAAAATGGGTTATATATCTGTAAGCATTGCATTATGTATTATAAAAGAAGTAAAAAACTTAATCGCTAGGTTACTGCATCATATAAATCCCATACCTAGAGCATAAAATATTCGAATACACAGGGTATTACACAATCCACTCATTGGAATTGTATCTGCAGACGTTGAAATTGCTAGACGCTAATGCCTTTGCCCGATATTTCCCCGGTTAATACTTAAATTCTCCGGAATTTTCTCTGCGAATGGAAATACAAAAAAAGGCTAATTCGATAAGACGCTGTCCCTGACTCCCATGCAATTGCCCTGCATAGCAGTGGAAGGACAATAGCGCCTCGGTGGCCTGGAATTGAATCAGCGGTTGTTTGATTAAAAACTTTCCGAAAGTTAGAAACTTCATCGCTGGCTCTTTAATTGCATGGCATTCCAGCTGATTTATTATGCGTCTGTTGAAGTTCTGTCCCAAAAAAGTATTTTTTCCATCCGCTCAGGCACAGCACTCTAACGTCCCGCCGTTGCATTTTGTATAAATAATTACTGGATCCGGCGTAATTTGAGGCAATAAATAACTATCGCGGAAACAAAAGGGTAACAGGATGTAATTTAATTCTTCCCGAACAAAACACGGCCAGAATAAAAAGCAAAATGCCGCAAATACGAGCATGTCCGTTGCAGCTGTAATAAATAAGTCCATAAGGGTCCGCAAACGCGGTTGCGCCTAAAAAGCATAAATGATAAATTTCTTAATTGCATACTTCGTTTACCTCTTGTAGTATTTTAAAGGCAGTCAGCTGAAATATAAAGTTTGACTAAAATCTAGTACACGTGGATTTTGCGATTGTAATTTATTTGGCATTTCTACAGCTGCTTCCAAATATGAGAGATTAACTCATAATCAACTGATGCAGAGAGCTTGACTTTTCGTGATTTATTTAAAAGACGCTATTTATCGCTAAAGAGCCCGTTTGCTTTAAATAGAGCGGATTAAAAATACAGCTTCCCAATTCCAAAAATTTTTTCTTTTTCGAATTCTGATAAGGTATGCTATACAAGATATCCACATTTAAACTTTTACTAGAAGTATCTGGGAAAGAACAGAAGATCTAAATTTGCACACTGACTTTAATTGTTGGGGCAAGACGAATGAAAATATTTCCCTAGAGGCGGATATCTCGGTCAGCTGATATACAATTGTTTTTTTTAACCACAAAGTTCTTCTCAAAAAGTCATTAAACTTACCCTTTCAAACCACAAATCTACGAAGTCAAATAAAAAAGTTAGCCATTGTAGACTGTTACCGTAAACATCCTAGTTATATGTTTGTACCTATACTTATACTATAAAATACTAAATTTAACTTAAACATCTTAAACATTCTTCTAAAAACTGTTATAGAGCTTTAACGTTTGTTATAGTTTACTTGAAGAGTTGTTTACATGTGTTATCCAAACATCTATAGATGGAAATTATAAAGGGGCATGTAATTAACGAAAAAAAAATGGGTGAACAGGAGCGTGAGAGTTAATTGGGGGAAAGGTGTCCAAAGTTACATTCTTGCAATTTTGATTGAAACTTAAAATCAAAAATAAAAGTATCCAATACAAAAGTTGTAGATAATTCAAAAATCAGCAACTTCTATTTAGTTACTTTTTAGTATAACCCTAAAATTTTCGAGAAATATGTGAAAATTCAATTTTTCCTTGTTTTCTCGTTTTTATTTTTCATTTCTACAGAAATAATACAATTGTCATGAAACTTGATGAAAGAATAACTGCCTATGCCCGAAATAAGCACAATCTTTTCGGACTAAAAAATCAAGACGTTTCCCAGACATTTACGTTTTCCGGCCCAAAATAACTTTTTCCAAGACTAATTCTACTAGAAAATATGTTAAAAAATCAGTCAATGTAGAAGTTATTTAAATTGTGCATAATAAAACATACACAAAAGAAATGTCAAAAAACGCTTGACAAAGTTCAATCGCAATTAACAAATGAACGCAATAGCTTGTTCTTGGTTAACAGAAACACATTTTTTTTGTGCTTGTGCTTTTGTATTTGGAGACAAAACAATTGCAAGTATATAAACAACAAACAATAAGGGATGAAATCTGCGAGTAATATGTATAACATGTATTTATAATTATCCAGTTAGCAATTACTTATATAAAGAAAGTTATTTTTTTTTTGCATATTATCGGTCAAACCAGTTTTTATTATTTATCATGAATATGATGAAATACACCTTCATACCTTCATTTTCGTCAAATTTGTTAACTATCATATCAAAGATAAAGTCAAATATCACACACAGACACACATATATATATATATATAACAAACGGCTGACCTACTCTTAGCTCTTGTTTGCAAAATCATGAAAACATCCTTTTGCGTCACATCAGCCGAATGTTTCGTTCTTCCAAATCATCTCGTAGCCTCGAAGTTTAGTAGCTTTTTCATCCCCCATATCATCCCAAGCGCAGTGGCTGTTTGTTTCCCCTTACATCTGTAACATTTTTTTACGTTCGAGGAGATTAATCTTATATACGAGAGGCCGAAGAAACGATACCAGGCTGCTTTTTCTGCAGTTCGCGTTATTACCTACCACCACTTCCCTTTTTTCKAACGGAGGGTCTGGCTAAGTTGCTGCCTATGACGTAAGGCTCACACCTGGTCCTTATGAGCTATAATACCAATCAGACGATATAAAAGCGCAAAAAATTGATGAAAGTTGCAAGCAATTTTTAGTTCAATCATAGATGTACTAAGAGTGAAATTGATAAAACGACAAACTAACGAAATATGATTGCCGTTAGCAAAAACTGGAATAGACCGATGTCATTTATGATATCGCACCTCCAGATGAACAACGATGCAAGTGCAAAAAGTCAGTTGCTTGGAACAGGTGATTCAAGTCTTTTTTTATGTTTTATCATTGGTTAGCTTAGCAATATTTATCTTGTAAGTAATGGAGAAAACTATAATGTACATCAAAATTATGGTTTTAGATGTAGCTTTCAACTGACATTATTATACTTGATATAATACAATTTCAAACATAATTTATTAAATTACATTTTTGCTTTTGTGCATGACTAACGTATTTAAGTTCATAAGGATTAATACTGTATGCGTCTAAATAGCTTTCCAATTACCCCATTGTACGTGAATATTTTTTAGAAAATTAAATGGGTATAGTAAGCTATCCGTAAAAGGCAGATATATGTCTTTTATGTAGATCTGTAAAAGAGGGGGTTCCGATTATAGTTATCGTTATGTTTCAACCAATTTACACAAAACTTTGGCAAATTATATACCTAAATCTTCCTCATGAATCACTCTATTAGTAAGAACAGCATGAAAATTCGTTCAGTAGTTTTTGAGTTTATCGCGAACAGACAGACACAAATCGGAGAGAAAGGAGAGAAGGAAGGAGAGAGGAAGATTTTACTTTTGCAAGCTTAAAAATGTAGAATTGCTAATGCGAGAGCACTGGCGACCATACTTGAGTGTTTCGACTTTTAGAACGTATAATTTGCTTACTTATAATTAAATGTAGTTTAATAATAGTGCTATCAAACCGTTATAATTACGAAGACCAAAATGTTAGACTACTTCTAATGTGAAAAAACTGGCATGACTAACACTCTTTCTGTTCCGCTGCAATGTAGGTGTACGAATTTTTATTTAAATCTACCTAGCGGTTTCAGAATACTTAAGGATTGATAACTTTGCCTAAACTGTGGCCTCAGTTTTCAAAGGAGAGTATTGTACAAATTTACGAAAATTGAAGCTGTAACAATGATCATGCTAACAATGATGTGTTTCTAGACGAAAACTAGTAGCAGTGTCTGCTCTAAAACTATAGCTAACAAATTATGCTGTAAAAGTAACGAGTTGAAAAGGTACCTACAATTAATTATAACCCTGTTATATTAAATGAAGCTATTTCATTTACTTTACTTACCTTTACGGGCACTAATTACTCGAATTAATAAAAAATGATTGGGCAATTTATATAGCAAGTTATTCAATAAAGGATGTATGATCTTAAAAAACGTCGCTCGCAAGACTGCTAATAATGATAATAATCCAAGTTGTGCTCTGTCAACTGATAACGTTAATTAAGAGTTAATAATTGTTAAAAACTTTCAGTAGCAATTTTTCTTACTTTCTGTATTAATAATTTGATTATTTAACATTTAAAGATTATCAACATAGCAAGTGCAATCGTTATATCGAGGCCTATGAATGGTCAAAGTGTCACAGCCACCATAGTAAAAATTCAATAAAATTGTAACTTTTACTGTTGCATTGTAAAGCGTCACTTAATGATTATTTCAGGGTCAAATTGAGGTGACAAATTATATAATGCATTGGGAAAGTTGCATTAATTTTAAATCCTGGTAAATAGTTGTTAGCCCAAAAGAGAATCAATCGGACTGACAAAGTCGGTTTTAGAGGCGTGGTTTTAATTTAAATAATTTCATATTTTGAGCTTACTTAAGAACTGATATAATTTTTTTCTTTCTATATATATCCACAAGTTTGATTTTCTTTCATTCTCCATTATTATTCCTGAATTCACACTAATGCGCAAGGTAGTGGTGTGTACGCAAACGCAAACTTCTTACTTCAGACAGCCAATCAAGACGACGGAAATGMGTTTAAAACTATTAAGTTAGTCAAAAATCTATGATTTCATCAAATTACGCTCCTAGTTTTTGTGTCGTGGATACTAATATTATAATTTACTACGATTAAAACAAAAATACCCTATTAGGCATACTATATGGCTGCATAATTTCATGCAAATCAAAATGTTACAACCATTTTTAGCATTGGTGCTATGGCAAGTACATTACGCTGACTGAAAGCGTCCCCATAAATTTATTATAGCTTACCAGATTACATGTTAATCGGCTAATTTCAAACGGTACCCATAAATTACGCGAAGAACGGCCTGCAAACAATACCGATTGAACAGTGCATCCAAATCGCATTATGCATCTCTGTAAAGCCGTTCTATGCAGCTGGGTAACTTCCCACACAGTTTGCAGTTTCCGGTATCAGGAATATGGCGTTTTCATATTTGCAATACATTGCAACTGTACTATGTAGGTTCAAAGAAGCCCCACATAAGAAACACAATAATATGTTAACCTTATTAATAGTATTTAAATAAAAATTAAAACCTTATAGAATAATACAGGTAGAACACAGCAAACAACACTGCTCTTTCAACATATCCGACTCAGATATTCATTTCTGCAGTTTTAATAATAATAATAATAATAATAATAATAATAATAATAATAATAATAATCGTCTTTATTTCATTTCCATTTTGTTACAGTGGTAACAGAGATTACACATTCAAGAAATATTATAGGCGAGGTGTCAGCATAATGCTGTTTTTCAACCTAACCTATGTAAATGAATTTAGCAGGATAAAGATTGAATAACTAAACTAATTTATATTAACTTACAGCTAAAGAGTTACAAAAACAAAAATATAAAAAAAAGAAAAAAGGAATAAGATACAATCGGTTATTTACAGATACTAGAAGAGATAATAGGCATTAAGCTGTTAGTATGTATTCTTTCAAACGCTTTTTGAAGTTTCTTAACGAACAATTCTTTATTTGTCGTGGAATTTTATTATAGAGAAGGGGGGCTTGATAAGCAAATGACCGATCATAAAAAGCAGTTTTATGATGCGGTATACGCAACAATCCGAGGTGTCGCAAAGTCCGGGCAGCAGTAGCATTAGTGTGAAGGCAATTGAGCTTGTCAAGAATGTAAACAGGAGATCGATTCATGATCACTTTGTGGGCCATACAGAGTAAGTGATAAGAACGAAGACGATCAAGGTTAAGATTTTTTGTATTGGCAATTATCGCTGAAACTCCTTGCTCATACTTTCTAATCCCAAATGCAAATCTAAAACAAGAGTTTTGTATTCTTTGTAACCGATTTGCATCCCTACTAAGCAAAGTCGATCCATACACAACGTCACCGTATGATAATCGTGAGATAATAAGCGAATAACACAAAGATAATTTAAGGTTATTGGGTAATATTTTTCTATGAGGGAATAAATTTTTCAAAACATAATAAGAGGATTTGCAAAGGGTATTTACATGGGTAGAAAATCTAAAGTTCTCGTCGATATAGAGACCCAAGTTCTTCCACACGGCGGCAAGGCCTATCTTGGAACCATGAATTTTAATGTCGATAGTAGGTTTTACAGTTTCACGAACCTTTCCACGGCCAAATAGCATAACCGCCGACTTATTTGCATTTAGATTTAATTTATGTGCCTGGGAGATGCTATAGAGCTTACCTAGATCATAATTTATTGCATCGCAAGCCTCAGATACTTCAGTTTCACTAAAACTATACCAAATTTGTGTATCGTCAGCATAATGATGCACTTTGCAATAAGACATAGCTTCCCAAAAGTCTGAAATATATATTGAAAATAATAACGGCCCCAAAAGTGACCCCTGCGGTACACCCTGCTTCAATTCCAGAGGTTCCGACCAAACATTGTTTATTGCAACTCTCTGGGTACGGTTAGACAAGAAACTATTTACTAAGCAGACAAAATCTGAATCCATACCAAAATATTTTAGTTTATTGCAGAGTATCTTGTGATCCAGGGTATCAAAAGCTCGTGTATAATCCAGCAGTACCAAACACATCAATTTGTTATCGTCTATCGAACCACAGATTTCGTTTCCTATGTGGACAAGTACAGTTGTGGAGCTGTGATGTTCTCTAAATCCTAACTGATGTGCAGATATAATATTATTGTCATCAACAAATTGTTTCAACTGATTAAATAAAATTCGTTCCAAAACCTTTGATATGGTGGGCAGTACACTCACCGGCCGAAATTGAGAAAACTCGGTGGGATTGGCTGTTTTAGGTAATGCAACCACACGAGCTTGTTTCCACGCTATGGGAAAATGTGAAGAAATTATACATGTATTGATAATAAATGTTATTTGATTTAACAAACGAAAAAATACTAATTTAAGCATATTAAGTGAAATGCCATCCAACCCCATAGCTCCGCTCTTAATGGTACCGAAGCTCCTCTCCACCTCACTCGGATCCACGGTATGGAAAACAAATTTAGTCTGTAAATCGCGAGCCTCACTATACTTCTGTAAATACTCTAACTCTATTGCGCCTTGGACAGGAACTTGAATATGGCAAAAATGTGAGTTAATGGAGTTTGGGTTACTTAAATGCGAAGGTAGATTAATAGTGTTTGGGGAATGAATAACGCCAAGCGAACGAAGACTATTCCACAATGATTTGCTTTTTTTGTTTTGTAAGACAAACTTGAGGTAAGCTTCCTTTTCTCTTCTCACAGCACCGGTAACGTAATTCCTAATGCTCTTATAATATTGGAAGTCTGCTATATTATTAGTCCTTTTATAATTAGAAAATGCTTTATCTCTTAAGTGAATCATACATTTAATAGTATGAGTAAGCCAAGGAGCAGGTCTCTTTGTCACCCTAACTGTGCGAACAGGACTATGCCTGTCAAATAGGGCACGGACATTTGTGTTAAAATATTCAACTATATCGTCAACGTTCTCCATTCTGTAAAGATTATCCCACTGTATGTTGTTAAGATCGTTAATGAATAAAGGCTCTTTAAAATTTTTGAAGTCCCGATATGTCACAAACTTTGCCGCACTCTTTTGCTTCACTAGATTCAAGCGTGACTCAATAGCACAATGATCTGAAATGTTAGAGGATTGTTTAACATCACACGACGCAACTAACTCAGTGTTCGTCGTACAAAAAACATCAATAAGAGTCTGCGAATTTATGGTAATTCTTGTGGGAGAAGTAACCATTTGTGTCAAAGAGTATCCCTCCAACAAATCATTAAAGCAACCCACGGCAGAACCAGTTGAACATAGCAGATTTATATTTAAATCTCCTGTTATAAATACAGTCCCGAACTGAGGTATTAGAATTGATAAATATGAATCAAGACATTCCAATGATCTTAACACATTAACACCGGGCGGTCTATAAACAATCCCCACCAAATAATCGCTGCCCGCAACCCTGACAGACACCCATAAGTGTTCAAGAAACTCAGAACATTCAGAAAATACCAGTTTAAACTTAATGTTATCCCGCAGATAAGAATTTTTTTTTAATTTTGCAGTCTTATTTGAAACAAATCTGGGATATTCTTGTTTTGAGTTGTTTTATATTAGATATTCTAATTCCGGTCTCGATAGCATATTGAGGTAATCGAGGAAAATTATTATTTTCTTTTTTTTTATTGTTAAAGATCTTCCCGTTAGAATATAAATATTTTCAAATAAAACTCATATTTCACTCTTTTTCTACTAAGACTAAAATTACCTAGTATACCAATTAGATAAGAACTTTCTGAACCATTATGGCTCAATTGCGTTTTGATTCGAACTGCATTATTGTTGTTCCGTTGTATTTAACGAGATGGGGGACCTACTGTGGAAAGATTTTGTTCTCGCTATATTCTGATTGGTAACTCTTCTTCTTCTTTTCGTCTTAGTTTGGCTATGCCTTCAGGATTTGACCTTTTTTGGAGCTTTCGCCGTTTTAGCAGATGTCGACTCCCTGGACAAACTTCTGTGCCATCTTTTCTTATTTTTTTATTTGCGAACCATTGTCCCAGATGTGTCCATTTTGTTTCGTTTTTTTATGCCAAATGACGTAATGGTTGAATTTCTTAGACAATAAGGGCTCGAGTTATACAAGAAATGCATACACAGTTCTAAAAATATATTTGATGACCTTATACCTTCGTCATACTAGACTGCTCTGTCTGAAAATAAATCTCTTTTTAGCATTTTCCATATCCTTTTTGTTATCCGTGCATATTTCGCTACCCATCCTTTGTGTAGCAGTCCCGTCTTATTTATTTAGTTAGTTTTTAGTTTAATCACACATCGATATAAATTTAACTACTTCTGAAAAAAACGGTGTTTTGTTTTTTCTGTGGAATTTTTATTGGTTTTTCTTTGGTCAATGGCTTCTTTAGCGACTTTTATAACGTATCTCCTTAATTCTTTCTTCATATGGTAAAATGTTGACTTCTAGTGATTCTATATTAAACTTTTCTATACTACCGGAGATTGATTTTTGTTGTCTTATGTTTCAGTCGAATTGTCCTTATATTAGTCAAAGATCGCTGTTTATTTTTGATGGTTATATTATAATATAATCTTCGTTATCGTTAGTGTCATCTTCATGAGAATGTTCTTTAACACTACTGAATGGATCATTTCCTAAGGACAGCTCAATTTTCTAATAATGATGAAATTATGTTTAATTGAGAATATTACAAGAGAACAAACAAATTTTTGGTCAACCTACACGATGGCCATTAAAAAGCAAATCTCATTAGAATAGACATTTTGAACTGTTTTAAGTAAAACTAAATTAAAAATTWTCTATATAAGGCAGATAATTAATTGCATAGGCTTCAGTTTCCTGACGATTAACCTTGTAAATAATGACTACATATTCTTTCCATTCAAATTTGCAAGCTTTACAACTACACAGCAATAGCCTTTTTCATATAGACCGAAAACAAGATCACTTGTTTAAGAGTTGTTGTAGTAAGTAATCGTTTGACCATTTTTATCTATATATTAGATGTAAAGCGATGCTATTTGTTACCAACTATATTGTTCACTTTTTAATATTATCTGCTGTTCCTCGTTCCTCGCCCTATGCCAGTTTCGTCCTATTCAGCAACAAAGCAAATTCCATTTCTCCTTGACTCTTCCTCTAATCTTTCTTTCTATTTGTATTGCCTTCCATACTTGCTTCGCTGATCCTTCTTTATTCTTCTTTCCAAGTGCATCCATTTCTTACTCTGTACTTTTCATACTTATGACAAGTCTCCCATGCTTCAATCTGCTGCATACAACTTTGTTTCCGGTGCGCTATGCAGTACCTAACTTTTCATATGTCAGTACTGGCTTGTAAATTTGGTGGTACTTGATTGTTTTACTGGTTGCTTGTAAGTGCTCTGTTGTGTTAAACACACAACTGTGATAGTTTTATCATTTCTTCTAGATGTTTAAGGTTAGACTTATTTTATTTGTTTTTTTTTAATCAATATTCTTGTTCTCATTTCCCATCGTTGTTGCTGAACTGTTTTATATTCTGCATATATGCAATAGCATCTGCCAGTATACATCTTGCCAGCTTTTTCATAGATAGATTTCAGTAACCTAGTTCAACGTTATGGACCTTTCCTTCAATGATGACAACAATAACGTTATCACCAAAATAAGTTAGGCTCTTAAGTACCCATTGCTTCAATTCTACCACAACTTCGAAGTTTGGAAATTTAAGATTTTTGTTTTCACACAGTTCCTCGTATGTATTTTTTGTATTGAATTTCTTTGTTTATTCTTAGGCTGTTTACTGATAGCACTTTATGAACAGTTTTTCATATTATTTAGATGGTTGCAGCCCTTCCTTAAACCTAAAAACGCCAAACAAATTATAAAAGCTTCGTCCACTTCTGAATCACTTTGTTCGTGCAGTTATGGTTACAGTTTTCTTCCCGGTAGTCATCATCCTTCTATAACTTCTTCTTTTGTATCCTATTTCTTGTACGTTTGTACAATTACTCCATCTTCCAATCATGTGGTATACTTATTTCCGCCATTCCATATCGTACTGAAATATAGTCGCTAAAGCTTTTGTATCATTAATTTTATCTGGTATGATTCCATCGGGCCTGTTGCACTTCTTATTATTTGTTTACTTTAGATTTAGCTTTGTGTTACAGTTATCCTATTTTTTTTCTATTCTTCTACAAGTATTGTAAGAGTAGGGCACATCAGTAATGCCGGTGACAACTAAATATATCATTTCACAATTTATTGAAATCATGCGCAATACTGGGTATGTGTATGTCAGGTACCTATGTCAGAGAAAACCATACCCTCCAACTACAGGTCACTTGCTATCAATAAGGAGGCCAAGAATCGGAAACCTAGTTTCAACTTTAATAAGGTTTACCAATAAAACGTTCAGCACATCGAACTACTTTCTTCGGCTGACGTGTGAAAAGTCAGTGAATGCTTGCCTACGTCGTGGACGTACAACAGAAAGTAACGTGGCGTTCATCTGTACGCATTGGAACGGTGACGTGTTCATAATTATAACGGGCTGACCTCACTAGATATGCTCAGCGCCTAGCGTCTACGCGTCTAGTTGTTTGCCGTGTTATACGAAGAGCGGAGTTATTTGAAATTAACCGAGCGTCTTTGTTTATAAACACACCAATATGTCAGGTGAGTGCATAACTAAAATAAGTAATAACATTACATTCACTATCATTTGATTACATTAATATGATACTAACTCCGTGTGCGTATGAAAACAAAAATATAAACAGGAATTATATTGACCTTGACCATAGCCAAGTGCAAAATGCGCTGCGTGCGGCTTCAAAACAAGCCAAACCGAGATTTTTGTGAAATATCTATAATACATACAATTACAATTATCATATCAACTGTTATGGTTAGCTTTTGACAAAAAAATGATAATAATATATCAGGAGCAGGTAGTTGCAATATACGCGCATGGAATACAAACAAGGTTAATTTGGTTTTGACCGCTATTACTGACATCCTAAATGATGCACAGCTTCCTAGTTCTCTTAGATGTGAGGATAGGTAGACGAAGTAATGTGCGTCAGCTGTATTTCACACAACTAAAATTTTTGATAGTAGGGATATATTACGATGATTATTGTCGTTTTTTTCACAGATGTTCTGTTTTCCTCTGCAATGTCTTGTGGTATGCTGTTTTACCCTTTATTTGAGAATATAATAAAGTATCATAAAAATAAACTATACCTAGTGTAAAATACAGAACATAAATGTCTTTTGACACAATTAATTTACTTAAAAGTATAGATGCTAAGAGAACAAATGAAAATTTATTTTTTCCAAAGCAAAGGTAATTGTTTGGGTATTTTAGATAAGAACGATTATTGAAATAAAGCTTTTAACTTCTTGAAAGTAGAAATTTTGGAACGGTTGAGACTGATAATCTTATTATATTTAATGACAAATTAAAAGACTTTTGAACAAACATTAAAATTATTTAACTGTACTAAATCAGTATTATTATCTTACCAACCCATTAACACCAAGGCCTTATGGACTTCCTATAATACACAAAAATAACTAACTTGTCAGACCTGTTGTTTGTTTCATAAATTCTCCGTGTTCTAAATTAGCTAAATAGTTATGTTTGATCCGTCGTGAAGTTTTGAAATTTGGAAATCTTTTTGGTATTAAAGATTCATTAGACTAGACCAATTTCTAAATTCCCCAAGGCTCTTTCGTTGTCCCTTTCGATATCAATAATTTATTTCCATCAATTCTTGTTCCCTGTTTAAAAATGTTAATTAAACAATCTGATTTTAAATTGTAACTCACCTGTGTTACACAAGAATGATTTGGTTTCTTTAACAAAATTTTTCTTAAGCAAATCGAAATTTTTCTCTCTTTCAATAATAAACTTTTCATACAAAATTCAGGTTTAGCTATGGGTTGGTCTCTTAGCCACTTTTTACACTTTTAACAGAACTTTTTATGAATAATTTAGAACAATATATTTTCAAGAATGCTTTCTTTCCCATAATAAATTTTGGTATCGTTATGTAGATGATGTTTTATGCCTTTTTACAGGACATCACAATGACTTAAATATTTTTCTTACATTTATAAATTCTCTTCGCCCTTCTAAAAAATTTCCATTTTTAGATTTATTAATTATATGTAACCAGTTTTCTTCTTACCTATCTATCGAAATTTATAAAAAACCCACATGTACGGACAATATTATTTATTTTTTTTTTATTTACACCCTTATAAAATGGCCGTATTTTATTATCTCTTTAGGAGCCTTTTTAAATTACCTGCTTTCTTTAAACGTTTACGAAAAAACTAGATGTAATTCTGCAAATTGCATTTAATAACAACTTTCCAAATAATTTATACTTTAAATATTTAACAATATTCAAGTTTTTTTACACCATTCATGTTGAAGCAGTCAAATGGTATCCTGTTAGGTTTGCTGGTTCACTCTCATTTAGTTTATCTAAATTGTTTTCCTCGCATGGGATACGTGTTGGATTTTCTACGGTAGGTATTGTTGGCAATAGAGACAAAATTCCAGTTTTGAATCACTCGTGGGTACATAGTTTTTTTTGCAACTACTGTAACCTTGTTTATATTGGTTAAACGAGAAGGCCATTTTTAATTAGAGGCACTGAACATTTAAAACAATAAGAGAATTATAAAAATACTGGTATCGTTACGATAAATTCTTCGTTAGCAAATCATTTATTGTCATATAAACACACTGCGATTATAAATATTTTAAATCCCCAAAATTAATTTTTTTAAGCAATTTTGGAAATATAAAATAATAGAGATAACGGTAATTTTACAATTTTCAATGATTTTTGTAATTTTAGTTGTCCTATTCTAAATTCTTTATTTGATCATTAAATTCATGTCTATGTTGTTGGCATGCAGGTTACTTTTTGTTTGAAGTTAAAACTGGTTATTTCCAATTTGACACCGTCACTTTTGATTTAAATTCTTTTGTGATTCTCTTACTATCAGACACTGATGATGGGCTATTAGTAGCTGAAAACGCTTTGCCAATTGCATGTTTGTTAATAAAGTGGGTAGAGTTGGACTTTGTGGCGTTAAATCTTTAGAAAATTTACATAACTAAGCTTAGAAGCTTATGCTTATGCGTGCTACTGCTGTTATCACTGTTTATTGTGCACAATGTTGTTTCAATAAGCCTTTATTATTATCACTATTTAAATATCCAGATCGAGTTTACAATATTTGTTTCAGGTATCGGAATAATTTTGTGCTGGAATAAAACATTAGCTAGTCCCTAACCTAACAAAAAAGTAAACCATTTGGAACGTTTGGAAATTAAAAGGGCACATTAGAACAAACCTTTGGCAAATACGCAAAATGAAATTCCGATGCACCGCCAAAACCATTCAAGTTATTCATTTATATGTTTTTTTTTATTTTAGATTGTTGAACTAAAACATTTGTTTGGATATAAGACTTTATTGCGAAAATTTTTTAATTTTTTATGCCTAGATGTAGCGTACCTTGCAGTATTTATACCTACTTTTAGCTTAGGGGGCAGCGAGGCAATTCCCCCCCCCCAGGAACTAAATTATTTTGATAATGGAATAGCAGCTTTTTTACATTTAACAGTACAAATTTGTTGCAAACTATTGGTTTGTTTTAGCTAATTAAACACTAAAATTTAATTCACACTTCTTCTGGTTTTTTCTTGTTTGTACTTAACATTTTTCTTGGGTTTGGAGCTTTGCCCCCACCCAAGTTAATTTTCTGGCTAGCCACTGAACTGCACAGTAACTTTCTCTAAACGTTACCACACAGTTTTTATGTGAATCTGTTAGTCCCATCAGTTAAAAGATTGTCTACAAACTATATCAACTCACTGTTGGAGATTACCTTTACTGTTCTAATGTTTTATTAGACTTTCTTATAAATTAGACCCGCGTATCATATACAGGGTGTCTCTAAATTCGATGTCATAATTTCTAGTGCGTATTGCTGACGTAAAATCTTGACGAAAAGTCTATATAAACATGTGTCCTAAAATGCTTCTTTTTTTATATACAGAGTGTTGAAGTTAAAAACAAGATTTTGATTGCTTTTATTTTTTACAGAACGGTTTTTTGAATCTACGAATTTTGGGAGAATGTTATAATAGATCACGGCTAATAATCTGGCATAAAACATTTTTTCATATCTGTAACAGAGGCGGCGTAGGGGGAGGGGCAGAAGGGTTTTCTCTTTGAAATAAAGTTGTGTGTGAGATGTCAAAAAGCTCGTCACTATTTTCAGAAAGTGCAACAAATAAGGTACAGAAAAGGACCTCTTATTGCATTTCGCTAGAACAAACCGCTTTCGAAAAAATCGACAAAACCTGAATTCCTACAGGTTGGCGTAAATAGACCAAAAATTAACTTTTTTATTTTCCAAAGAAATTAACGTTTATATGGCAACAATTTTTTTGAATTAATTGAACTATATCATGATAAATGGTCAGACACACGGATTACCACCATATCTAAACAGTGGCAGTAATTTGGAGGGGGCAAGAAGTCTTTTTTATACGAAGATGGTTTCCACATTTTTAAACCGTTTCAATAAATATAAAGACCAGTAAAATATAAAAAAGAAGAAATAAATTAATTAATTAATTAAATTAAACTAATTATTTTTCAAAGCTAGATATGCAACTTGCATTTGGCGTTATTAAAAATCTTTAAAGAATGCAATTTCTTAATTTTACAACAATGGTTTGTCTTAGCAATATAAAAAGAAAATTTTTAACTGATCTTCATAATTTTTGAAACAATCTTTTTATAAAAAAGACTACTTGCTCTCCCTCCCCAAATTGCCGTCACTGTTTAGATATGGAGGTAATGCTTATGTCTGATCATTTGCAATGATATAGTTCAATTAATTTCAAAAAGTTGTTGCCATATAAACGTTAATTTCTTTGGAAAATAAAAAAAGTTAGCTTTTGGTCTATTTGCGCCAACATGTAGGAATTCATATTTTCTCGATTTTCTCGAAAACGGTTCGTTCTAGCGAAATGCAATAAGAAATCCTTTTTTGTACCTTATTTGTTGCTATTTCTGAAAATAGTAACAAGCTTTTTGACATTTTACACACAACTTTTTTTTAAAGAAAAAATCCCTCCCCCCTACCCCGCCTCTGTTAAAGATATGAAAAAATCTTTTATGCCAGACTATTAGCCGTGATCTATTATAACGTTCTGCAAAAATTCGTAAAGTTTCAAAAAACAGTTCTCTAAAAAATAAAAAAAAAATCGATAATTTTTGTTTAACTTCAACACTCTGTATATAAAAAATGAAGCATTTTCGGAAACATGTTTATATAGACTTTTCGTCATAAATTCACGTCAGGAACACGCAATAGAAATTATGACATCGAATTTAGAGACACCCTGTATTTATTCAAAATAAATATAATCAAAGTTGKACTATCAGACAGCATACTTGTCTTTAAAGGCTTCCGTGGTTGTTGTCGATGACATGTTGTTTTCCGGGCTGGTTCCCACGTTGGTTATTAGACCTTGACGTTTCGACACTCATGTCGGTGTCTTCCTCAGTTTCAGAGCTACTTCTGAGGAAGACACCGACATGAGCGTCGAAACGTCAAGGTCTAATTACCAACGTGGGAACCAGCCCGGAAAACAACATGTCAGCATACTTGTCACATTACAATCGTTAATTCTGGAAAGCTAAGTAAAGCGGAGCTTTATCTTAGTCTCTAATACTAAAAAGTTCTTCAATATGAAATAGATTGTTGGTGCGCCAGCTCGGTTTGGTTAAGCCATCCGTCCCGAGCCCTAACCAACCATTAATTAATGATCCCGCTGCAGGATTTGGATGGTCAACTAATGGCAATCAGATTCCCACTTTTCCGGCGCAACCTGTGCAAGGAATTCCAGCATATCCAACCCTACCCACTGCACCCGCAGTTTTCCCGCAACAGCCGACGACGATGTATTGTCCTCCAGGGATGAATTATGCCGGAGAACCGCAAGTGCAACACGCTAACTACGCTGCAACGTATGCCTCCGGTCCAAAGCCAAAACTGTACGGAGATTCTGACTCAGACGACTATGACGTGAGGGATAAGGGCCCCATGGTACCAGGTAAATATTTATTGAGCAACGGTGCTTCATATTTTGCTGTTGTCAGGCAGGTTTCAGAAAAAAGTTAATTTGCTTCGTTATCTTTATATGGAAGTTATTTTGATTAACCATCAGAAATTAAAAATGCATGGAAAGCGCTATGTTTCAATTTGTCGTATGTATATGATACCACTAAAGGTATCGAACAAACATGCTTATGACACAATATCCTGTTTACTAGATAAACATTAGATGTTAGTTTCATTTCAAGTAATAAAATTACAAATACAAGTAACTCATTTGATTCTCACAAGCATAATATTACCGTATAATTCCACTAGTGGAATAATGAAAAAAATACAAACTTAAATCAATCAACTTTTTTTTATTTATTATTAACATTAACATTCATATTTATAAACATTTCGTTATTTCTGTTATCAAATTTTACTTTTTTGCCGTTAACATTATGTTTGTAGCTGTCATCGGTTTCAGAACGCTTGCCTGTCGAAGTTCTTGTTAAATCTGCAGATGTCTCTTTTTGCAAGGAGTGACTAGTACCAGTAGAACTTGGAATTTTCCTTGCAATGTCCAGCTTATTAGAAATGGAATCCTCGATATAATTTTCTGCTATAGCGGAGCTTCTCCACCCATCATGTGGTTTAATTGTTGTGAGACCAACACTGTTGCAACGACTTCTTGCATTATGCGGGTATTTCCCGAAATTATATTTATTGCGGTTATCCGTTTGCTTAGGACCGACCCTAAGAATTGTGGGTTTTTCCTAAACCTTTACCTGTATAGTTTTACAGAGGTTATATAAAGGCTCAATCCGGTATGTTTCACTCAATTCTGTACGCTTCGTTCAATAATTCTGTATGTTTCACTTAATAGTTTTTGTACGCATTACAATGTAGTTGTTTAATATAACTTAAGTGAATATGTGCGTGTTTTTGTCTTAAACTTCATTACAACAAATACGTGCCAAAGGAGTTACGCCCTTTCATGCCAGTTTGGATAGAATACAACGACTCCAACAGCAAGCACTTCGWCAAACACCTTTATTAGCCAGTAAAGTTTAGGGCCGCCTCATACAATGCCCGCTATAAGCTTCTGCATTTGCCTGATTCAAAAATTAAGCAACTCTTAAAGAAACTTTCGACAGAGTGTTGATTCCAATAGGTGGTGAAATACTCTTTTTAAGTGTAACGTAAAAAGAATCTGTCGTTGGATAAATTCTTTGGACGTAAGGACATAGTATTTTCTACTTGTTCCCACGGCATTGATAAAGAATCCTTCTTCTATTATTATGAATTTTCGTGAAATATGGTATAGAGACAAGCAGATATGCGCCCCCGTCTTCTATATTACTGATTTTCAAATTCGTTAATTCGCAGCAACGACAGACACCAGACACTCCCATTATTAATGCAATATTTTTCAAAATATATTATCTACAACCTCTAGAAAGTTATGAGATGTTACCTTGATCATCAAATATTCTTMATCGCAAACCCTTCGCAAAAATTCTTCCACATGTGCTTTTTCCAATACTGCAGCTTTCTTCGCTCTCCTCTCGACACACTATTCAAAAAMGCAGTGAGCCTACTATATTTTCCAATGTATGTGTTTCTATAAACCTTTATTGCAACCTTCAGCATCAAGAACTTCGACCACATGGATGAAATTGCATACTTTTTCAAATTTAAGAAATATGGTAACAGTATTTTCTCATTATATAAATACTTATTCATGATATTCCTTGGACTTCGCAGCCAATAATTGTAGAGTTGCTTCTGCAGCTCCTTCAGGATTATCCCAGAGACATTTCCTTCCATTTCTCAGCAACTTCACAAATTTTTGCAAATGGGGTCAATAGACAATCGAAAATAAATAGCAACAATTCAAAACCTCTCGATATTTCTTTAGTTGCCTATGATTTTTGGGGTGGCAGCCGCTGTCAGACAAAATTCCGGCGATTGTGGTTCTAAATGCCTGTGATTATGGATAAAACGTTGTATTGCATTCGTGTTTCAGTCGCATGTTATCCATGCTTCGGTCTCGCGCCTAAGCATTCTTGCGTAGATGAAATGCTATCTGAGACACTTATACAATAAATAATGATTGTCCGCTCTAAGCGACGTTAAACAAATAATTGTACCGTTCCCCATTGATCGTAAGATGTTGGCTGGCATCATTTTTAAGGAAGAATGGGCAATGATCCCACCGGCGCAGCGTGCAAACCACACCAGACCGTACAATTCTCAACATGTAATGGTGTCTCGAGTACGTGATGTGAATTAGGTACCTTCACTCTTTGTTAACTGACGAAGCAATGCAAGCAAAGGTCAGCTTTGCCACTGAACACAACTTTGCGATAAAACAAAGGATCTTCTTCTAGGTGATTTTGAGCCCATTCAGCTAAACTACGGCGTAAACGACGGGCATTCGGCTTAAGTTTTTAAACTAATTAAATCTTATAAACCTTAGGGCCAAGATCCTTGAGCAAAATTTTCCACACGGTCGATGGACAAAACCCAAGTTGTTGCGCATGTCGGCGAATCGACAAATTCAGCTTCTCTTCGGCACTAGCCTCAACAACAGCAATGATTTCTTCGGAACCGGTCTCATTCCGGTTAGTGGCCGGAAGTCATCAAAAGTTAAATGAGTGCGAATTCGTTCATAACACGACCAATGGCACGTTCTGATGGACGATTATTCGGACCATAAATTGGACGAAGAACCCTACCTACATATAGGTTTCCATAATTTTACTGGCAGATTATAAATCTCGAAGATTTTGAGACTTTGTTGTCGAGTAAATCTTTCCAAGATCAATTGTTATATCTTACTGGATGTAATAACTTTGACAGTYATATAATGTGACAGGACGTTGAAAGTTAACCCTTCCAAAAATCTAGACAAGCTTTAAAAATTAGGCTTTTTAGAACACGTGACTTTCGGAGCGATTGCCAGGGGGCAAATGTCAAAACGATGCAGCTTCTAGTGCGCTGTCATAGAAACCCCATTACTTAATGCCAACGTCAGTCACTAGAGCTGGGACATTCGATTCAATTCAAATCGTTCAATCAATCGCGTAGATTCGGATCATTCAAGTCGTTCAAGAATCATTACTGAGAACGAGTTATCGAGTTGTTTAGACCTGCGTAAAGACATATGGATCGTGAATTGAAAGTGAAAGCGGTGTCTCCTGTCTCGCCACAGCATATAAATATACTGTCATGCTGTGTTCTCGTCGTGTGCTGTCGTCAGCCGTTAACCATGTACGACCCACGAAGGACGCTGATTCATTAGCTGTGAGCCAAATCAAGGTATGAGTCATTCAATTTGAGCGACTTGTTCATGAAGGACCTAACTCTTATCAGCCACGCGTCCGTTTCCAGGGTTTCGCAGGCGCGTCCCATGCGTGCGCTTTTTGCCCCCTGGACGCCATATTGGATGACGTAATCTTAAAAAGCCTAATTAGGCTTTTTAGAACACGTGACTTTTGGAGCGACTGGCTGGGGGCACATGTCAAAACGATGCAGCTTCTAGTGCGCTGTCATAGAAACCCCATTACTTAATGCCAACGTCAGTCACTAGAGCTGGGACATTTGATTTAATTCAAATCGTTCAATCAATCGCGTAGATTCGGATCATTCAAGTCGTTCATGTGGATCGTGAATTGAAAGTGACAGCGGTGCCTCCTGTCTCGCCACAGCATATAAATATGCTGTCATGCTGTGTTCTCGTCGTGTGCTGTCGTCAGCCGTTAACCATGTACGACGCACGAACGACGCTGATTCATTAGCTGTGAGCCAAATCAAGGCATGAGTCATTCAATTGGAACGACTTGGTCATGAAGGACCCAACTCTATCAACCAAGCGTCCGTTTCCAGGGTTTCGCAGGCGCGTCCCATGCGTGCGCTTTTTGCCCCCTGGACGCCATATTGGATGACGTAATCTTAAAAAGCCAAATCATCTGCATCTGCATAAAGTACAGTTTTAGTATCTACCATGTAACAGTTATAAGTACATGTAATAAATTAATACCTATTTATGTACCAAGGCAGGAAAGTGGCATTTTATCGAACGAGTTTGGAGATTGAGAGCCGAGGCGAAGACGAGGCGAGAAACCAGACGAGTTTGATAAAGACACTTTACTAGCATGGTACATACAATGTTTTTTCGGCTACTACTATTACTACTACTACTATTTCCATTTGAAGTATTTAGAAGTTCTGGACTCACTCTTTAGAAAGTACTTTACGTTTGAGGTTTAGTTGTAACATTTGACATTTGCATTACGATAAATTGTTTCCTTGACATTTAGGAGCGTTGGCTTAGTTACCAGTCAGGTAAAGTATTTTACTGCCTAGGCAGGTAAAGAGCCATTTTCTCGCGTCGGATGAGTGGGATAAAGTTGTACTTTCGAATGTAGTAGCCGAAAAATATTATTAATGCTACAGAATTGTTAATTAAGTAGCTTGCAAACAAGCTGATTGAACATATGTACTTGGTCTCACTCGATTCATCAGATAACTTTGACGATCGTTTCGACCTAACGGTCGTTGTCAAAGAGATAACAGCGCTATACTTATATTGGTTTCCAAGCTACCTAATTGATTCAGAATGTTTCACAATGAATGAACCTTTGAAACCATTCAACTATAGAATTGTATTTCGAATCCTTATATATAACGTTTATTTGTTATCAAAATGCCACACAGCTTGCTAACACTTTCTTCATCCATTTTAGGATATTACTGGGCTGAATCTTCTGTAGAAAAGAAATTACCCCAAAATGCAATACAAGGTGGAACAGATATGGACGGCAGCAAAATTTACATAGGTTTATCAAAATTTCAAGGTGATGAATTACCCGCCAAAGTTATACCAGAGAAGAAAGCAGCATACGTTTCACATGGGGGTAAAGAACACAGCGTGAAGGAGTATAAGGTAAGCAGCTGCGCTATAACTACTGGAAAATACAAACTTATTTTTAATATTGACAGGTTCTTTGCCAACATTCCCTTATATGGGTAAAGAATTCTGGAGGAAAAATTCCAAAGGGAGCAGTTCCCGCAGGAAGGTCAGCCAGTGGTGAGACCTTGTATGTAGGTCGTACATCCATACAGGGTTCTGTAACAGTTGGCAAGGTAAGGGTAGAATGTGTACTCGTAATGTTTGCTGCATCACTTATCGTTTTAGATCCATCCATCCTGTGGTTGTCTGTACATACCGTTTGGTGGAGAAGAACATTCTTTCAAGGACTATGAGATATTAGTATTAAGTTGAAATTTGTTTGCTGTTATTTAGTTAATAATTAGCTAAGGGCAGGATTAATGTTTATGTTTTTATATTGTATTTAAAAATTTTGTAATCATGTTTTTCACTTATTCACACTAAACAATTTTCTTGAACACCCGATTTATCTTTTTATAAGGAGCACACAAATAGATAGTGCTGCAGTGGCAACAAAAGAGTAGATTTCCATTAATTTTTTAATCCTCGTTTAATACAACTTTCACAGGACAAATATAGACCAGTAGTTGTATCACAGTTAATCTCAAGAATGTAGTAGAGGTGGTTTAAGTAAAAACGTATTACAATTTCGTCACAAAATTTTGTTATGTTGACCTAAATAGTTCACAAATTATTATGAAAAAAATTTTGAGGGTAATTAAAACTTGTTTTTTTATAGAAAATTGCTTATTGTAATACCGAATTTACCTGAGCGGAGTAATACGTAGACCATTGTTATAATTGGTCCTTCTTTTTCCCTCGTGTACATTAGAGAGTGGCAAATGGATCTGTAATAGCGAAAGGAATGCTGACAAGAAAATCGATATTGCCAAAAACTACAATCATACAAGCAATATTGCTGGACATGAAGTAATTTTAATTTCAAAGTTAATATTTTTACAACCACAAAAAACATCTAAGCATGATTGTTGCTTATATTTTATGACCTATTTTTTACTACTGAATATTATAATAGTTAAACATTCGTCAATGATACTATAGACTTTGGTTAAACCGGCAGCACCACACGAAAGGCATTTTCTGGTGCGGCCTGAACATACCTGATTGTTGGAGATGCTCGCACGTTTTGTTACCATAGTAGCGCTTTTTGAGGGCTGATATATAACTCGGTAGCGGAGTGGTGTAATATGTTTGTCGTACAGATAACTCTACTAAAGATACGAAAAACACCACTAAGGCAGCCGAACAAACGATTCGCTAGCGTCCATGTTTTTGCAAGCGAATTCAAACTTTTACGGATTGCCGATAGATTGCGCCCCATGTCAAGTGTATATTTTTTAAATAAGTTAAGCACAATATGACACAATTTTATTGGTACTAAATTACCGTTTAATAACAACGCTTATCGTAAAATAACAATTAAGAAGCTATGTGTTACCCCACATTTATTTGCTTGTTTGTTCTAAGCGACCTTAAATTTCACCAAATTGAATGGTAAACAACGAATTTAGCAAAACTCAAAACTATGATAAGCTCAAAAACACTTAAAAGGTAAATAAAACTTGTGAAACAATACTTAATTTTAAAAAATGAGCACCTAATCTTATCCGTATTGTGAGAGAGAATATTGAAAGTTAATATTACATATTCCCATTTCACATCTTCCTAACTTCCTATTGCATGATAATTAAAATGTGTTTCACTCAGAATAAGATGATAAAAAGTGAACAAATGTAAGAATGTTGCACTTGTAACTTGCCGCTATCTACTTGGACTACTTGGAATTTCTATCAAAACAGGACCGTTTTTGTAGCATGACAATGACAAAGATCGTTATCCTTTTAAGTACAGTTGTCCGTAATCCCGAACAAACGATTCGTTAGCGTCCCCGTTTTTACCAGCAAATTCTTAAGAATTGCCGATAGGTGGCGCCACATGGTAGAAGTTTGATTTTTGAATAAGTGAAGCACAATATTTACAATATCCTGCTTACTTGTTAAACGTTAGGTGTTATTTTAATTTTATGTAATAAAACTACAAATACAAACCGTTTAGTTTATTGTCATAACTATATCTACACTTAGGTACCGTATAATAAGAACACGTGTCATAACTGACAAAAGTCGAGTTGTGTGTATCAAATCAAGCAAAATATATAAAGTGTATACCGCTGTTATATCAGTTTTCTACAAGTATGGGCTACATACAAAATGAGCACAAAAAATGATGTACTGAAACAGTGACAAAAAGGTAGAGTACACGCTGCAAAAACAAAAACAACCTACGAGTCCTCATGTCTGCCGAGAACTGAACATGCAAAATTTTTATGTTACCAAGACTACATAAGTAATTTTGCTTGCCGAACACTCCCTAAAGCTAAATCTACACAAAGTACAACCTAGAAGGGACTTTCATAAGCGTTACGATTGGGGCATCAAACGGCAGACGTTAGCAAGTTAAACAGGCGTAAGGAAATAATCGACGACCTGAAGAAAAAAAAACTGAAGCAGTTTCGATAACAGCTAAAAGTTTTGGCCGAAAAATAATCTTCCGCTGAAACCAATAATTTAGAAGGAAACTAGTCGAAACAGAATGCTCTTCTTAAGTTTTAATTTCGGTGTAATACAGTTGTGGTTAGCAAAGCTAAATTCGAAGAAAGTTTTATTCTGACAATGACAATGCTGAAAAGCATTTTTAATCTTTTGAAATATGCCGCGCAATATGCGAGTAGGACTCATTACTCACGCAAAGTATTTTACGGATAAACAATCGCTCATGTGATATCTGTCAAGTACGGTGTGTCCGTGCTACACATAATAATAATATTTATTAATAATTTAATAATAATAGAACTTTCAAAACAAGTAACGATGATAATACAATCCGTATCATGGCGTATGTGGAAGCTGAGCCTAATATTAGCATCAGGGAGCTATAAAGACACCTCAGATTCTCTACTTGGAGCAATAAAAAATTTGGTAGGAAAAAATGTTAAACAAAGAATTTAGCAAACCTCAAACTACAATAAGCTCCAAGTGTGAAATAGTACGTAAAAAATACCACTCCGAGCATATTGAATACTAATTACGTAGGTTAATTGGCGAACGCGCTTTTTAAAAAGACAACTTTATTGTTTGAGAGGAGTGCAAAGAGTGGTCTAACTTTTACAGCTGTATTATTACAACACCGCGCATTAAAATGCTAGGTATGCATTTATTTTGTGTCGTCATATCTGGTGGTTGCGTAATTCCTCCCTTAGTAGTCCCGAGACTCCGACGACAGTTAAAACTTGACGTGATCAGGTAGCTTGGTCCCTGTAGGGGTAGTTTCTTCTGGGCTTGGGGCTGAGTTTTTCTTTCTTGAATTTCTCCATAGGTGTACTAGGAAAAGGCCACCTATGATGACAGCAACATACAGCAGGGCGGTGCTGGATTGTTGCAGAGTGTCTGCGTAGTTTCCTTCTGAGGCTGGCTGTAAAATTTGAATATTATGACTTTATTTTGACAGTTCCAATTTCGGCAACGTATTGCTTGGGACTTTTTCTGCTGTGAAGTTGAGGTCTTCTAACAGAATTGGTTGGCCTCTGGAGGTGTGGTTGAAACGTAACAGCTGGCCGGTGACGTAGATGTGGCAGTTTCCATTTTCTTTGAAGAGGAAGGTGCCTTGCATCTTCTTGCTGGACCATGTTTCCTTGCAGCTACTTTTAACTTCGGTTGGGATGTCGAATATGGTTAGTTATTGATTTACTTCTTCCAAATATTCGAGTGACCATTTTCTTCAAATTTGTGTGGCTTGGCATTGTTCAAATTTTGAAAGTAGGACATTTTTCTCGCATGTAGTGTCGCTATATTTACGCGACTTTTGTTGGCAAACGTATTCATCGGTAATCATAGTACATTTATGTGCAAGTGGTATCAGTTCTGAATCAGATTTTAAAATATAATTAGATACTGGAATGATTGTTCTGAAGTTTTTTGTTGGTAAAGGCAAAAAATATATTAATAAAGATTGAATCTTTGTTTATCATAAAGTGGACCCTGAAAAAAATAAATTATTTCTTTGTTTAATATTGAACATTTTGGCTTAATTGGGTGTCTAAATATGTTCACGTTATTTATTTTTACTTCAAATGGAAATTGTTGTTCATAAAATGGCTCAATCTTTGTTAACTCGATTAATAGTTCAGAGTTTGTTATTATACTGGGGTGTAAGATATTTATTTGGCAAAATGTGATTGAATTTTCGATGTCCTGCAAAATGGTTATAATTATATTAAAAAGATTAATTAGTTAATTGAAAATGTATTTGGCAAAAAGTACATCAAGGTGATCATTCGTGTCACTTATAATTTTTTCAAGTTGCATTAACCTAAAAGTTAACAGAATTTCATTATGTCTAATGTTTGTTACTGTAGAGTTGAATTTTTGAATAATATCGTTATTAATCGAATATTGCTTATTAATTTGCTCGATAAGCTTGTTTTGGGTTTTCTTGATTTCATTTATTGAATTTTGAATATTTCGTCCGACTTCACTGTCTAAGTTATCAGCTAGTTGTTTAATAATAGTGCCCAGTTCATCGACTAAACCTCTTTTACTTCTGTTTGATTTGGTGAATGTTTGAAGTTTTTCATTTATTATGTCAATACTATATTGGCAAATTTAAATTTGTAGTGTTGGGACAAAAGTTTTTCGAATTCGTCTATGAGTGGCGAAAGTTCAAAGTAATGTATTAGTACATGGTTTGAAATTTTGAACTTTTTCGGTCCCTAGGTTTATTGGCAAAATATCTGGGTTCGTTGTGAGGTCTACTACATCTTGGCAAATTAGTTCTGTTGTGAGGACAAGCCACACGCAGTTGTACCTGCAAGAACGTTTTCCTTAGGTCGTTTTACATTACTGATATGTAATTTTGTAAATTTTCTTCCAGTTTTAGAAGAATCAATTTCTGGTTTAATAGTTTTGCGGTCATAATCTACGCTAATGATTTTTTCTTTCTTATATCGATTTCTTGATTACTTTTAACGAATACTTTCTCTGTTTTCAATTAATTTGTTGATTTTGTGTTCTTTCTGGTTTTTCAGGTTTGTATTGACAATTTTGTGTAAAGTTTCRATTTTTGTTCTGTGATTTTGAACAAAGTTGTTTATTGTATTTATAACTAACACTCATTTTAGCGGGACTCAATTAAAAGTAACAATCACTGATAAGAAAAGAACTCACTTACCTTGTCGCTGGCTTCTGTGGGTTTTTACAAATCTTAAAGAATTTTTCCATAATAAATATAAAAATTTATTTTATCAGAGGTATGCTGTCACCAGTCCGATTTGAAGGGATCAGACACCCTTTAAATTATTGAAATTAAAAAAATAGCAAAAATTGAAAAGAAACATATTGATTTTGGGCACTGGTTTACACCACTCTTCAGAGAGTGAGTATCGTAGCCCTGAAATAGTTTAGGGATTCTTTCTGGCACGAGAAAGCATTCAGACACCGTTTGTAAAGTTTAGTAGATTAATACGAGCTTGATAAAATAAGTCATTATAACAATGAGATAAAAATACAGTAAGCTTCCTTGGAAACTCACAATTGACACACAGCTGATATTAACTTCCATGCAGTTATTCTAGCAAATTGCAAGAACACTACTTGAATCTGGTATCTAAACAGACGGTGTTGATTACTTAAGCAGGAGTAAGCAAACTTATTGACTCATCACGGTATAAGAGATCTGATAATCCACTTTAATGTGATGGCTCCAACCCGAGTAATTCGTAGCTGCTCGGACTTCTATCTAACTACTCTGGAATTGCCTCCACTGGAATATGGATTCCTATTTTTCTTCCAAACTTTCCCTGGGATCTTCAAATCAAGTTATATGACTGCAGAATTAAACGTGTACGCCGACGATGAACTTTTAAATTTTTTACAAGACCAAAACGGCAAAATGAAACTTGGAATTTGTTAATACTCAATTACTTCATCTTAACTTGGTGATGGTTGAGAGGATACTCTATCGTTACAAGTTAACTTGGTGATGGCTGAGAGGAGTCTCCCGATTTTGACTTTGGTTTTAATAATAATAATAATAATAATAATAATTGCCTTCATTACAACCAAATTGTTATATATACATATGAACAAGCAATATAAAATAAAATTAATTTGGCTGGAATCACAGGGCGAGATTCAGTTGGAGGGTGTAAAACCCTCCTCTGCTCTACCACCTAACCTTGGTATAACAACATAATAAATGTTTGTGGAGACTACTACCCGTTTACATTAAGGCTTACACCAAATCAAAAGCAATTAAACTAAATTACATAAAGGTAAAATAAACTACAAAAAAAACTACTTAATTAAGTCGAATATAGATCAAATCAGATTGCGCACAATCAATGAAAGAATAGCAAGAATTGTAACCGTAATGAGGTCGCGGGCATCCAGACAGGACGCAGAGAGAGGATTGGACTGAGTACTGAATCACTTTGAGCAATAGCAAGAGACCCTTATCTCGTCAAAAACAAACAATGGCGCATGCATCTCTTAAATTTGTTTAAATTATTCACTCTACAACAGTCAGGCAGAGAATTGTAGCATCTAACTATGTTGTAACTTAATGATTTCTCATACACCGATGTCCTGTGTCGAGGAAATAACATTCGATCTTTACGTCTCACATTAATGTTATGGATGTCTATATTAAATCTAAACTTCTCGTATAAGTAACCCGGATTTTTATTTAATAATATTTTATAGTAAAAAGCTTGCGTCGACAACTAAAATCGCTTCCCCATACTAAGCCAACCAATTTCAATTAATTTATGCGATATATGCTCATATTTACGTATACCAAATATAAAGCGGAGACATGAATTCTGCACCTTTTGTATTTTATACTTAGTAATGGAATCAAGCAGTGGTGATAATATTTCAACACAATAGTTAAGGTGAGATAGAACTAAGGTTTCCGCCAACAAAGATTTCGGCTTGGTTGTAAGATAATCTTTGTGATGATATAACAATTTAAGTAAAGCATAAGATTTCTTTAAGCAGTTAGATATCTGGAACAATGACGCAAAGAGTGGTTATAACTACTATTGTTAGGACCAAACAATAATGCTACCGTTTTACTAGGATTGAGAATTAACCCGTGTTCCCGAGTTACATCAGATATAGTCTTTAGATCAGCGTTAATCTTATTAGTGGCATCAGTTATGTGCGAGGGCAGAAAACTGTAGTAAACCTGGCTGTCATAAAATTGTGTATATACTGAAAATAAAGATTGACCCTTGGGGCAAACCTTTACTTAAATAAACCGTATCAGATAATTTATCATGTAACTTCATACATCGAGATCTATGCGACAAATAACTTGACATAAAATTTTTAGCCTGATTGCTGAATCGTATAAAATCCAATGCAGCTAGCAGCATGTTGTGGTTTTTTGAGTAATCAAGAAAGACCAAGCATGTTAACATATTTTTATCATGTGCGCATAATATGTCATCTGTTACTTTCGCCAGCACAGTAGAGCAGCTATAACCACGTCTAAATCCTGACTGTAGTTTAGGTAAAATGTTGTATTTCATGAAGAATTTTTGAGAGCACAGGTAAAATACTAATTGGCCTCAGGTCCTTGTGTCTTTGAGGATTTTGTACTTTTGGGAGACGTATAACTACAGCTTGATTTCATGCCTCTGGAAAATATCCTTCTAGTAAACAAGAATTGACTATATGCAAGATAAACTTGAGTACATACGGGCAAGAATATTTATAAAAGAGCACTGAATATCGTCACAACCCACAGAGGAGGTAGTGATACCACGCAATAGTTTAGCAACTAAAACTTCACTCACCAAGCTAAATCGAAAATATGATGAGAAATTACGTTTTTGTGAGAAGAGTAAACATTTATATTAGCTTGTAACAAATTTTCATCAACATCCGGAACACAAGTAGCAAAATATTCATTAATAGCATTGACATTATCTAACTCAGTCGGTAAAGAAGTAATCGTATTGTAAGTTATGTTTAAATTTTTAAGCGCTTTCCAGACTTTTTTAG
The DNA here is from genome assembly GCA_025024175.1 of Rhyzopertha dominica. Classification (NCBI taxonomy): domain Eukaryota; kingdom Metazoa; phylum Arthropoda; class Insecta; order Coleoptera; family Bostrichidae; genus Rhyzopertha; species Rhyzopertha dominica. Next base: position 16,998,218 of record QCXZ01000001.1, read on the forward strand.
GACTTTCCAGAGACAAAACATGCTGAAAATATGATTTTTTCTCATTTTTTATTTCTAACGTAGTAAAATTTCTCAGCTGCTTATAGTAAGCCCAGTCACTGTGGCATTTAGTGCGTTTAAAATTTGATTTAGCATTGTCTCTTAACTTCATTAACATTTTGATATTATCTGTAAGCCAAGGAGCCCTCGGTTTATTAATTTTTACAGTTTTAACAGGAGCATGAAGATCAAACAAATGTAGTAGTGTAAAATAGGGCATATTAATCTTATCATCAATGGACGCCACACGAAAAATTGACTCAAGTCCCGATTCCAGCAAATCCGTGTAATATCTATCACGAAAAAACGAAGTAAAGTTTCTATATTTATACAAGAAATGTTTGTCACTTTTAATACAGACATCCACCGTGCAACAAATAAGGTCATGGTCAGAACATTCAGCATTGATAACTTCTGAGTTTAGTATGATATCTGAGCCGGTTGTTATGATATGGTCAATTAAAGAGAGAGAATTGTTAGTTAGGCGTGTGAGTTTTGAGATAATTTGAGTTAAACTGAGACTACTTAAAAGTTCCTTATAGGCCATAGTTTTATAATTATCAGTTTCAAGAAGGTTTATATTGAAATCACCAAGAACTATGATACCGTCATTCGTAGGTAAGAAAGATATCATCAAATTTTCAAACCCCTCTAAAAAATCAGAAGTATTAGAATTAGGAGAACGGTAAATAGTACAAACAAATACTTTTTCTTCCTTATTAATAGCTGTATACATATCATTTCTTCATCCAAGTCAGAAGCTAACAGTTTATAAGTTAGATTACTGCGTACATACATAGCCACTCCCCCTCCACGCCCCTGTCTGTTTTTGCTAATAACATTGTAACCGTAGATGGATACAGCATCAGCCGAGGGTTCGTCAGATAGCCAAGTTTCAGTAACGCAGATTATATCAAATTCATTTTGTACCTCATCACGGAAATCGTTGAATTTCGGCAACAAAGACCTTACATTGATGTGCGCAACCCTTAACGGTCTGATAGCCAGTAGTAATCTAAAAAATTAAGTATATATAAAAAATTTAGAAACAAAAAAGTTAATTCGTCAAGTAAACTAATAATGCAAGCTAGTGTAGCATCCAAAATAGAGATGGGCGTATGTTAGTCGTTATTGGTTAGTGTTAAATAATTTGTATATTATTCTTATATCACATTCACCCCACTCGAGTTCCGGGTGACGGACAAGGCTAGCACGTTTAATTAGACCAGTCGGGCAGCCAATCAAAACGCAACATGGAAATACAAATAAATGACGCATTAGCGAGATAATTACACAGAGATGGATAGTTAACTTACGGCGGGTGCCCTGCACCCTGGCGCTGGCCCTATGGAACCGGATGAAGCACACGTAGGCCGGCAACCTGTAACATGTGATTAGCAGGGATTGCCACCCTTAGTCCCCAGTCTTTCAACCAGGCATTCCATACATTGGCCGAATGTACGGACCCACTAAACCACCTAAAACCCCTGGTGGAATAACGGTATACAGAGGTTTCTGTTCCATCTGCGAGGAACTCCTGGCACTTACACTGGCCAGGTCACTGCCGCTAGCAGCAGGTCACGGACAGGATGGTCGAGACCACGCCGTCCAGGACTCCTATAGCTATAGGGTGGAGGAACTGCCACAAACCTCCGCAGCCACTTGCTGCACAGACCCACTTGGTCTCGTGGCCACTGCCACCGGACTACTAATTAGTCCTGCGCCCACCGGCGCCCACACAATTACAATAATGGCCAATACACATAGTACCCCTTTCAATAAGCATATACCTCTATAAATACCTGTCACACAGGTAATGCAACTTATCCATAATGCTCACGTGGACACACCACTACCATTGGGCACTACATCACACACACTTATACACAGAGCCATACTACTCTCGTGCTAACCTCTAGCACACTCTATGCCCGACTGTCCCATTTCTTTTACAGCCCTTGCCTCTTGCCCTAGCCCTTGCTGGCCTGCTGTTTTCTTTAACATTCGAGTAAGACACACCTCTCGTTCGGAGTAATGGCCACATGAAGTGACAGATTTACACATTTTCATTAATCTAAATTTTGGGTTGCTCACTAGGAACATTATTTAAACAGTGAGCATGAACGGCGCGCATATTTGTACCGGACGTAGCTTAGTGCATATCGACATCAACCGAGTCCAGCCGAAACTGCGTATACATTATCGAACGAGCGGTATTGCACAGATTTGTGCAATATCAGTTGTCTGTTAACACATGGATGATCACACCACATGTCAGTGAAAACTGCAAATACTATAATCTTCGTGTTTTTCTTGGTATTATTTAGTCCTCGTTGCGAAATATGAGTAGTATTTACCCAGATAATTATGATATTATTATTCATCAAATACCACTCATATTCTAAGAACAAAATTCAAGTCTGAGGAAGAAATAAATGTAAGTAATTTTCCCAAGTGGGCGCTGTAACAATGGACCACTACCACTACGCGATGTGTATGTTCAACATAGCGCATATTACGCATTTGAAAGCACTCTATCTGTATAACAGTGCATAATAGAAAACAAAAAGTGTTGATAAATTTTCTAGAATTTTATCGGCTCTACAACTTTTATATTTTTAGGTCAGAAAAGAGGAAACTCTTTTTGGCAATTTTGGCGTTTTTTCCTGCTTTTTTGCTAGAGTGCAGTTACTCTCCGAGATAAATTGTAGATATTATTCTCTATAATTTTTGTGAACAGCATTCAGATTCAGAATCCATTCCAAAAATATTTTGGGATTATCAAAAATGCCCAAGGGGGAAATGTACAACTTTTTTGTTTTAAGCACAGCGAATGCTTAGCTTACGATTTATGAAAAAAAATTGTTTCGCCATTTTATTGTCATTTAAATTTTCTAAATAGTTTTTTGTTAACTATGTTAAAACTGATACTTTGCAAATATTACCTACGTATGTAAATATATTAGTTTATTTTTACACCATATTAATATCTTGTCATAATATTCGAATTTCATGCGGCATACTAGACCGTATCAAACAACTGATATTGCACAGTACTGATCAATAACGCGCGTCCGATATAAGTTTAGTTCAAGTTTTTCCATTGTACAATAAGCTACGTCCGATACGAATATGCGAACGTCTTAAAAAATTCACAAAATATTATGCAGGAAAACAACAACAACTGCAAAAATCTTAGATTTAACAAATTAAAAAAATCCGATGCAACAAATCAAACAATTTGTAGAATAACAACTTATTCTTGTTATAACTAATAACTTATCTTAATTATTCGCATAAACCCAGCAGCTCTTCCAGGTCATTAGAATTCCCGACTTTCCCATTTGTTTTTTTCCAGTAAAACTTCCCATCAACGGTCCACACCTTTCCGTAGCCAAATTTGCTAACCAATCTACCCAATAGATCCACTCGAATTTTTGTCAAATCTTCCTTGAAGTAACTTTCGATCGCCAATTCCCAATTCTGGATGATATGATCACGACCTCTTGGCGTGAGAAAGCGAACGATATTTGACTTTTGACTGAACTCTTTGTGTTGTGTTGAAAATGATTTCTAAGAAAGTTACCGCGCAGTTCGTGTGTCCTGCTTGAGTCACTATTATCACCGTGAGAACTTCTTACTTAGAGTAAACACAACATATGCGAGGGAGGTTCACTACAATTCCATAGCCATAGCCAAACTAGAGAAGTGATAGGGAACGTTTATAGATAGATAGTATACCTATTATAGGTTATCTAAACAAATAAAATATTTCTAAGCTTTTATAAAATACCGCACGGCCGCTATGTAGAAAATCATCCATGATTAATTACAACTGCGTTCACCTCACCGACACAAAGCGTTACAGATCCGTTTGCCACACTGTATGTGAGAGTCATTATAATTTAGTATTTTAGGTTTATTCAGGTATGTTGCAAATTAGCAAAGAAGTGCAGAAATTTGACTCACACAAGTAATAATTTGGAATGACTGGATGGGTTTACAACATTGCAGAACTTTTAAGTGTTTTTGCAGTATTCATAGTTTTAGATAAATAGAGGTTAAATATACCTAAGCTGACAAAAATTTTCTGTGCCTACAATTGCCTTCTTTCGCAAGGTCATAAAAAACTTTGTGCACAGCTATTACTTTTAAAATCAACTATCAGCTACCCACATTCTCATATATTATTTGTCTGTTGACGGTTCCGAAGAGCTTTTCGTTTGTTGTAGTAATCAGAGTGCACTGCAGGGTGTCTTAGGAGGAAACGTCGATATTTTGTAGGATGATATTACAGGTAATTCTAAGCAAAAAAGGCTTATCCTATATTATTTCGATTGAAATATATAGATATATTTTTTCTAAAATATTTAACGAACCTGCTAAAGCATATTATTATCAGTATTCAACAATTTGCGTGAACACAGATGTTTAACTCACATGGTGTTTATTCGAAATGTAGTGACAATCGAGATATTAGGGAGGTTGCGAAAGCCTCACAAGAAGCTGTCTCTAAAAAATAGAACATTTATCCTGGGGACAACGAAATACTTCCTTAACACTTGCTGTGTTTTAACCCTTAACTTTAAACCGGGTAAGTATTTTTTAAAAGAATACGTGTTATTTTATTATGCGGGCCTTGTAAAGAAAATAAGATACTCTTTACTCAAGGGGCTAAAATTGACCCTTCCCGAGAAAATTTCAGTTGTTGCTTAATATCATTTCTTCGTTATTKAATTAGCRACGATAAATAATAAAACTCTGTTAGTTGTCGCTGTTGCATTGATATTTTCACAATACCTTCCATTATTTGTTGCWAAAATTTTGAAACAATTATAAATGAATATTTATACAATTTTTGTTATTTATTACGGCCAAACTGATACAAACAAATTGATAGGTTAAGCAGTGAAAATGCGAACCCTAACGTTCAACTGCAATTTTCTCGAAAAGGGTCAATTTTAGCCTCATAAACAAAGAGTATATTTTCTTCTTTACAAAGCCCAAAGAATCACAAAGCGACACTTACGTGTTTTAAGGTTAAGGGTTAAAATGTGGGGGTAGGCCCCTCCCAGTAGGCGATTATAATTTCAACAAAAGTTATACTATAAAATAGTGTTATTTTTAAAACGCAATTGAGATTGTGAGAAGTTGCACATAATGCGGGACACCCTGTGATGATTAGATAAGCACTAATAATGTATTTATATAGAGGAGCACATTTGCAATGGTCGTCTGTCCCACACCGCCTGCTTCCCCTTCCATCGTTTTTCGCGCATTCCGTGGCTCAAGATAAAATATATGTGCTGCACACTATAGCTTACTTGCTGCTGCACACTGTCGATTATTGGCTACTGTGGTTAAGCGTCCAATATGGGTAAGGATGGCTTGTTTTCATCTCATGGTCTTTATAACTATATATTATAATATCCGCAGCTTACTACTGGGTTAATTCGTCAACCTCGGCTCCTAATGTTCCACCTAATGCTGTCTTGGGTGGCAAAGATTCTGATGGAAGTGACATATACGTCGGTTTAGCACATCTCAATGGTGACGAATTACCTTGCAAGGTGGTACCGCGAAGGAAAGAAGCATTCGTTCCATGGAACGGTAAAGAACACAAAGTTCATAGCTACCAGGTACTTAGTGTGGAGTGTGTAACGAAATATGCATATGCATGCCTTGTCTCACTGGATTTACATTCGGTATTATATTATTATATTAGGGAGTGTCAAAAATTAGCAAAAAAAAAACAATCCAGGGACGTAATCTCGGGTTTACTCATTAGAGTCTAATTTCATTTAATAGAATAGTGAAGTATCAGTAATTAAAAGGCATGAACAATTAAAGTGTAAGTTGTACTGTAAATTCTTTTTTATTGAATTTATCTAAACTCAAACGAATTTATTTATATAAGTACACTTATTAACTTAATAACCACGTTAATCTAATCCTTTATTGTTGGAACTGGCGCTGATTCATCTTGCTTTGAGCATTTGGTCTGCTTATCTTTTAAGGCTTAGGACCTAGGCTATTTTGTAGGTCTCCCGGAAAAAAACCATCTTATTTCTAGAACGTGGTTTACCTTCGGTGTAGCAGTTATCGTCAAAAATGCGATCATGTTCTTTAATTTATTTGAAATAGATGTCTTGGTGCAGTAAAGGGGTTAACTTATCAAGTTCAGTTTTTAACCGGTGGTGTTGTTTTTGATGCTGTAGCTAAGTAATTGTACCGGATTTTCCCAAGTGCAATAGCTTTATTATTTCATCTTTAACTGAAAAATAATGTGAAACATTACTGGCACATACAATTTAGTAGTTTCCCAACATCCTACCTTGTCAATTTGATTATTAATCTTTCTAAATCTCAGTCCCCGGGTACAATTCGCATAACTCTCTTAATGAGGACGCAGCGGCGTAGTTAATGGGTTTCTTAGAATGCTGCATCACCCGAAAACATTTTCAGGGGACATGATTGTAAAACACCAGAATTTCAATACTGAAGCTACCACAATTTTTTCACTTTCGAAGCTTTGTCCCACTAAATGCTAAAAAAACGAATGCTGTGAAAAATCGAAGAGAATAGCAAATTGACCTGCAGATCTAATGATAATTTAATTAATTTATATTTTTATGTTTAATATTTTTCATCAATCGCAAACGCTCTTTCTGACGTTTTTGGCATGTTCACTTATTGCTACAATTCGATAGACGTTCCTATTATGTTGTATGAATAATGCATTTAGGTGACGGTTCCCAATTTTAACAAAAATGTCGTCGTAACTTACATTCTTTGGTTAGGGTTGCCATTTAGAAATTTTAAAAGACCTGACAAAAAGCCAGAGGTTTTAATCACAAAACGAAATAAAAATCCCACGCTCAGCATTCATTTTACTGTGATAGCAGTCGCTGGGTGGGGTGCGTGCGAAATGAGAACTACCAGATTCTTAGCAGCAGAATGCTAATGTTTGAGTTGATTATTTAAGTTGATATTAGGCTGATTTATAAATATAATATGCAGATAGCTGCTAATTTAATGCTTGCGTTTGATAGCAATAAGCAACTCAATGCGAAAATTAAACATTCATAGACGGCATATTGGTACAACATACATAAAAAAAAATTTAGACACAAATCCCAAAACTTTGACTTTTTAAACTCAAATTTTAAGATCTTAAACTCAAAACTTTAAATTTAAAATCTTGTGATTTTAAGTAAAGGTCAGTGGTGCCAGAGCTGGTGATTTATCGCCAGAGCTTATGATTTTTGTCTAAAATGTTTATAGTAAGTTGTTATTTCCTAGCGATTTTTAAACTACTGATGATTTTCTGGTTATTTTATCATAATTTATTTTGTCGGGCTCTGTCTCAAAGCGTATTTTGTTATGACCACACGATCACTGAAAGGTACAGCGTCTCTGTCATACCAGCAGTTTTCTCTTGAAACGCTGTCTGCTTTCATGCTTTCAAACTGCAACTGGCGTGCAACTGCAACTCTAGACAGTCAATCTGTGAATGTCAACTTCAATCCACAATTTTCTTCCCGTTTTATACCGATTTACATTATATTCTGTCATTTGTTTCTTTTTATTTTGGTTAGAAATAGAGTTTGTTTTTTATCATTTGTGTGGTCATTTATTTATATCTACAGGTTACATTTAGCAGAAATTGCACTATACATCATGCAAGGCCGCGACACACATTCCAAAAACTGATCTCCGATAGCTTAATGCTTTGCTAAGGTCCCTAAAGGTTGAACACACACCAGTATAAAATAAACTTAATTTTTAACCAAAATAACAAGTAACAGAATATAACGCAAAATGCTATATAAGCGGAAAAATGTGGATTGACGTTGACATTGACATATTAACAGCGTTGAAATGCAATTGCACGTCAGTTGCATTTAAAATGTAAAGCATAAAAGCAGACAGCGTTGATAGAGAAAACGGTCTTTATGATACATTAATCGTGTTGTCACATCAAAAACATGCGCTTGCCTAGACACAAAATACATTACGACAGATAAAACATGCCCCTAAAGTATTAAAATGTCAAAATTTTGAGTTTAAGTCAACATTTTGATTTTAAAATATCAAAATTTTGAGTCCAAACAGTCAAAATCTTTAGTTTTAAATCTTCAATTTTGAGCTTAGAATCTAAAAAAATTAGATTTATAAGAACAAAGTTTTGAGTTTAAAAAAGTTAAAATTTTCATTAAAAAATTTTCCATGTCAGTAAAAAAACGCTGCAAATTGAATCAATACTTCCACATCCAATTGTCAAAATGACATTTACGTTTTTATTTCTGTACTATACGATTAATAATCAGGTTTTGAGCATTTATTCTCTCTATACATTTTTTCTAAGGCAAACAGTCCTCGTGATATTAGCAAAAATGTATAAATTTTTTAAATCAGTTTTTTTTTCAAATAACTCGAAAATTACAAGAGTGCTTTCTGATCAGAAATTTGATTTTCTATATAATACCAAAATTTAGAAAAACATCGTAAGAGCAGGGTGCAAAATAGGTTTTTTGGATATATTTCCAAGATGTCAAACTTTTGGATAAATTTTCTAAAACACTTATTGTGAGATATTTTATTTCCTATCTGATGGTATTTTCATTTTTTGAATATATTAAATATATTCGGAGATATTTAGGAAAAACCGTTTTCTTTAAGTGACGCTTTTTTGCTAATATCTTCTAAACAGTTTGCTGCACCAACAATTTATAAAAACGAATAATACTGGCAGTTATACTACTAATCACATACTAAAACGAAAAAAAAATAAAAATTTGCTAAAAGGATAGTTACCCCCCAATTTCGGCCCCTTTCCGATACCCTACTTACCCCACAAATAATAGGTCGCTTTGGGTAGTTGAGATTTATACGTTTGCCAAATTTCAAGTTCAAAGATTAAGTCTTTCAAAAGTTATCGTGTCCACAAACAAAACCACTGACGCACAGACACACAGACAAGAAATTTTTTTGCTCAAAATTTGTTTTTTTTGCGTTTTCGACCATTTTAAACCGAATGAGCAAATAAAAAATTTTGAAAATTTTTTCGCGATACAATACTTCCCATCCGTTGGATGTGGAAATAAAAGATTCTTGGTGTAGTCTATTAATTTTTTAACGCAGGTGTTATGTCAACGCGTTCTACAATGGATTAGAAACAATGGAGGTAATGTACCCGTCGGAGCTATCCCAGCGGGAAGAACAAGGCAAGGAGAGCAGCTTTACATTGGACGAGCCAGACATCGTAATGCTACCATAGTAGGAAAGGTAACTAGAACTATGGTACCCATCGCAACGATTACCAACTACTTATGTAATTTACAGGTTCATCCTAGCCATGGCGTTTGTTACATTCCTTACGGCCACGAAGAAATAGCATACAAAGATTACGAGATACTGGTTTCGCGCTAACATCCCACAAATAGATAGCATATCTCGCCCAAAATAAAAAAATAAAGTTACGCTTATGGCATTCTGTTAATATTTCTTAATAAAAGTTATCTCAAAATTATCGTTACCATCTACAGCTTAACTATCTACCTCTGTAACCTTTATCGTTTCACTTATAATAAACATAAACATATAAGAGTCCGCCGATATGATATCAGAGAATTATTAGGCAAGGTAACCTTCGAATTGTTTTTGAGTAGAGTAAATGATACGATGATTAAATCATCAGACAAGTGGTAAATCATACACATTAATAGTTAATACTGTACTATATAATTTAAAGTATCACATACTTAAAGACAATGCAACGCAAACAAAACAGACATACTGTAAAGTGTTGAATCCTACGGCATGTCTATTCATGTGGATAATAACGAAAGAAATGTTTATTTTCTTTGAGATTTCTAGTGTTTTGTATTATTTATTACAAAATTTTATTAAAGAAGTTTTGTTTGTCTTACACATATCGTACTGCAAAAGAAATTTGCTATATCTGGTTATCGCTTTATATGAAAAACAAAAGCATGAACAGCACTAATTTTAATGGAATATATTTATATATTTATAACGTTCGTACACCATTATTGTAAAATTACACAATTAATCATTGACAAAATTACACAGACCGTGCAATGTGGCACCGAGATATCGATTCTGAAATTGTACTCAAATAGTACTATATATTTTTATTACAGTAATGAATAGTAGAGCTTTTTGATAGTTATTACAGATTTGAGTAATATCTGATCAACCACTGTTTATTTGCACTTAATTTGCACTTTATCTGCATTTAATATTTGACAAAATATTTTCCAAAGAAATTAATAAGTTAGTGGAGATCGTTGGTATAATCCAGAACAAATATAAGGCTTTCGTAGAAACAATACTAATCAACATATAGAGTTTCAATTTTTCAACTTCCTTCTATTGATTTAAGAATGAAACCAAGCATAACAATAGTGTGTCAGTCCCGTAAATCTCATTGTTAGATTGTGGTGTCATTTTAACCACTTAACTTTGCATATTTTTAAACCGTAAATACTTTTGTACTCTCTCTTTGATGCGATAGTTTGACACCGTTGAAGTAAGTACTTCAAACAGGCTTCTAACTAAATATGGTTACCTCGTCTGATGTTTCAAGCTTGGAACATTGTCCCACTAGGCACCTTTTCAGATAATTTTAAGGTAAGCGGGCTATACACTATTAACTATATACACCTTTTTTTGTATAAAACCACGCTCATTCCTTTCTCTAAGAGATATACTTTGCAAAAATTGGATTTCTCGCATTACCTGGAATGTTTAAATTGCATAGCATACACTGCACCTAAGTTCTAAAGAAGTAAAGTTTACCAAAGAATCACTAACAAAGAATGTTCGTGCACTATATACATTATCGCAAGTGCTACATAGTACCTAATAACTAATAAATGTTTGGTTTGAGATTATTTCATTTAATGTACCTGTAAATCAACTTCAATAATACCTTAAATAGTGATATCTCTACTCAAGGAAGTGTTCCTTGAATGAGATATAAAAATGCAATTACAGTCAACGCATAGTGCATGTTTCTACATATTCAGTTCCAGATTGAAAGTAATGCTAGTTTGTCAGAAAAATCTTCTGCATTAGATGTGCATGTAATTCAGAAGAATCTTTTTCGTTTTCATATTTTCTTTTTCGAATTAAATTTTGGAACCTACTATATTTTTTGTATTATGTCCCTTTCTACGCATAAATGTACTGCAAGTTCGAAAGTGTTTTTGTGTGGGGTCGTAACTGAAGATACCTTTTACCCTGTAAAATTGTATTAACAAATCAAAGTGAAAGATACGGCATTTCCAGTTATGTAAATATGTGTAAGTAGAGTTTAGGCAGAGACAGAAATCTGAGCTGCCATAGCTCTGGTCTTTATAAAGGGCCAGGCTAACTAATTACTAGTCTTCATCAATTTTTAACTGGACAGCAGTAGGGTGCTAACACTAATTTATTTTTGCGTATCAGGAACCTCCCAGGTCATCCATTTCTCTGTACTTGTTCAAACCTGAGATATCATATTTATATAAATTGCGTTTGAGCTTTCTTTGGCATAGGTTTTGTATAGAACTTCTGAAAAGTTTATTTCTTGCGTTCTAARGTAATCGGGGATTTATAGCATCAGCACATTCCATTCAGGTAAGACACATCATCATAAATCTTTATCTAGAACGCTATGCTTTGTACTGAACGTAGCTAGAGGATGCTAAATCATTATATTTTGATATGGTTCCTCAGCAGGCCGTCGAATATTCATGAGGGGATTTCGATACGCACACAATGTAGCAAACACAATAGCAGCAGTATTTAATAATTTATTACGTTCGGGCAGACTAGTGTTCTACGAGAGAATTACACAAACTCGGGAATCTTATTTGAATATTTCCAAGCCGCTGCTTTTGAGATATATATAGAAAGTTATAAACTATATAAGCTCTACTTATTTATATATAATTAAAGAAATATCGTCTGCTAAAAGAACAAAATAAGCGACACAGACGTATATATTGATGTAATTCATAATTTCAAACTACACCAGTATAAATCTGATTATTGCCTTTAGGGAAACACAAGAATAATCATTTAAATAAGATACGAAACTCTAAAAAATATATCAGGTTGAGTGCAATGGCACATTGAATGTGGGTTCTCCTCCGAACAAACGGACGTTCATGGCATTGTGCTAAAAGGGAAAAGCACTGCCTAGAGAGTTCTGTCTGCCAGCCAACGAGAAAGGTGAAGGCTACGACTTTTTGGAAGTCTCAGACGTCGTTCTGATTTCAGAAATAAAAACATCACAATGAATGGTATATGGGAAGTATTTATTGCAATCAATGATTATTCAATTGTTTTTGAAAAGTTGTAAGTGCGATTATGTCAGTGAAGGTAGCATTAAAAATCAGATTTAATTGTGGGTCTACACTCGACTACTCCACAAGTCTTCAGATTAATGCACTTGTCTCAAAATGTTTATAAATTTAAAGTTTTTGATTTGATATTTCGATTATTATGTTTTTGATATATTATGATGGGGTGGCAAGAGCGTGTGAGGTGGGCATGATTTAAGCTTCACTTTGCAAAAAAAATTATATTTACAGATTGTTTTGATTGCGCATGTATTAAGGTTGGTTTTATACAACACCTAATATTTCGTGTTATTGCTTTTTTTGTTATCGTAAGCTCTCAAAAGTTTGTGATGTCTTTACCTGTCCAGATAAACGGTGTTTCATAATTATTGATTAATTGTATTGATGCAATTGGATGACAATGGAGGTCGCTTTGGCAAACCATTTTTTTGTGTAGTACTGATTATTAAAACAAAAATAGCATCAATACGCATTCATTTAATACTGAAATATAAGAAGTTAGGAAATTGAAAATATTAATTCAATAGACTTAAAGAAATCCCCTAAAGAAGATCTGGTCTCATTACTAAACGAATGCACCAACCAAAGTCATATAATATAAAACATTTTAAAATAAATGGTCACACTAAAACCACAAGCCGTGAACCTAACAAAAATATGCTTTTATTATATTAATCTGGTTGTGCTTGCGATACTGCGTATAAAAATGCTAAATTACAAACAAGATATGAAGGGCCTCTGCTATAAATATAGGTTATAGAATATCTAGAGGGATTCATCATTGTAACCGACTGTGTATCCAGCACAATTATAATAAAATTTTGAGCAGTATATAATGTAGACTAAGGTAATATTATTTGTGCAAAGAAAAGAAACTATGTATTTTTTACCTATATTCGAATTCTGGCTGCAGTTTTTTTCTATTCTAATATCTATGTAGATATGCACTGATGTGAACATTACCAAGCTAATCTGTAGATAGCTGATTTGCTCTATTAACGTAAGGAGTTTACAGCATTTAACCTAGGTAATGCGGTTTCCGTTTCGCTAAAGTTCATTCTTGATTTAAAAAAGTGAAGTTGAGCTTCATAGAAAAAATTAACTTGCTTCCGAAACGTCCTAGAAAAAATTATATCTGAATCAAAGACTACTTAATAAAGTGTCGTAAGAATGTTTTTTCGGGATTCTAAATATCTAAATGGGGTTCAAACAAAAAAAATGCAATCGGTTTAGTAGAAATCGAAATTTTCAATTCTTCTTAATAACTCAAAAACAGCTGCAGAGTTTGCCTGTACTTAAGCTACTTTGTAGCTCTTTAAATAAAGAACTTGTTCGTGCATTGACACGAGAGGCGGACACCCTGCATACATGGTCATAGATGCAAAAAAAATGGGGTAAATATTGTAATTTATTTGAGCCATACTAAATGACATTCTTTGATTCTTTGTATTATAGTTTTTTAATTGACTGGTGGTTAATCCTATCAACCAGTTTGTAGAATGTTTGATAGTATTAAATTGATTCCTTTAATGTAGAAAAATAAATAAGCAATATTATGTCAATTTTAGCGTACAGATATGTTGTTATTGTTTTAGCAAAAATGTTATTTTTACTTTAACCAGTAGGAGAGTAATTTTAGAAATGAAACAATTTTCGGCACTTTAACGGATCACTCTAGTTTATCTGTGCATTACCTAGATAATCTGCACTATAATTATGTCTGTAATTTAACGGTAACATACTTGTAGGTATATTAGGTGCGCAATATGGTGTTTGACAGAAAAGAGTTACTGCCTTATCACAAAAATTCTATTAAATTGTAATAAACAGATCAAAATGGTATTGAAATGACCAACAAGCCGTATATTTTTTATTTATCAGAATAATTTTGATTAGATCATGGCCAACTACGATTTCCATTGAAAAAAACTTTGATTATATCAGATCAAATCAGATTCTGCTTAAAAAAATATACGGTTACCGTAACAATGATTCTGAAAAATTAAAGTTATAGCTGATATAGACGGCAGTTTTTGAATAAAAATAATCTAAAAACTAGAAACAAATTGTAAAATCTTTTTGTTACTCCTGATTATACTGTCCTATGCTTGCTCAAACCCCATCTCGATACGTGACATACCTTGTGAGGACATGGAAATTGGGACAATGAAAAATCCAAATGACGCTGAAAGTGACAATAACATGTAAGATCTCCACCAGTCAAAACGCTGTGAATATGTGAACTAAGACGTGTATCCGAAAACAGATGCGTGATTCATTACTCATTCAACAAATATATAACTAAAAAGGGTTCGGACCTACAGGGCTACCTGCAGTATAAATCTAAACAGCAATATTATAGTCACATAATATTAAGGAACCTCAAAATCAAAGCACGCGCATGTTTGCTTGATTTAAACCACTCAAGTTGTTTTTTGTCTAATTATCGTAAATTGAAGATCTATGCTATAGCCTAAAATCCAAGAGTCGCCAAATCACATGTCACACTGTAGTAGAAAAGAAACTATGCTTATTTATGTTTAACTCAATTCACATAATCTTCTCGAGTTCATTTCAAATAACTTGATTTTGATTTGGAAACATGCAAACTCAAAAGTGTTAAAGTCATTTTAGCAGCTGTAGAAAATATTTATTTATACCTGGATGAACATTACGTGATTCAAGAACAACCAGTCTTCGATATAATCCTGACTCTTTTTGTGTTTCTGTTTGGCAATGTAGCACACACAATGTAGAAAACTAGAAAGATATGAAAAAACATTGGCCTAAAACTAAGAATTTGATAAACCCTTGAAGCGTCTAAATAGCAGTGAAAGGAGAGATAAATGTTACCATGGCAACCAATAGCCTGTAGAACCTGCTAAAATATAAACAAATTATAGAATTGTTGACTTGGTAGCTATCACATCATCGTTTCCAAAAACCATATTTAGCAATATGTACTAGAAAAGCATCTATCTCGAAATTGACTTATGTATTTTTCTATATAATCTGCAAACACTACAAGTAATCGCTTTTAAGCAGGGAACGCCTGTTTATTTTCAATGTGGTCATCACCAAAAAATACTCATGATTAGATGTACAGATAACCGAACACAGCACAGATATATAAGATCCGCAGAGCTGTAAGCGCTACAGTTAAAAAATCAGGTGCAACACGAGTTCATAACAATGGGTAAGTAATTAAAAGCTTTGTAACAATTTAATCATAATTGTTCTAAATAATCAGCACACATCGACTGGGTACCATCTGCCGTAAGGAGTCCAGTTCCACCAGACGCTGTCATAGGAGGCAAGGACTCCGATGGTAGTGACATTTATGTCGGTTTGGCTCAGTTCGAGGGAGACGAAATACCAGCTAAGGTAATACCTGCCAAGACTGTGGCATACGTAGCCCACAATGGAAAGGAGCACAAAGTCGACAATTACAGGGTACGTTGTTGAATGCTAATTAGTAATGTTAACTGAATGTTAAATGAAATTTTGTAAAATATTAACCATCACTACACAATTTTTAAATTTCTTTAATCCCCATAATTTTCTATGACTTGTAACGATTATATCGTTGACAAATTTCAATGAATTCAATTGCAAATATTACTTATCGTCATTATCTGTAAATGGGGTGAATTATTGAGAGTAATACCTTCATACATTATTAGGGATTTATAAATAAACGACGATAGAGATATGTACAAGCCGTCGAATAGGTATTGATAGCAAATCTTAGTGTGTTACCAGTCGTTAAAAACGTGTAAACAAAAACAAGCTCTTATATACAATGCAAATACAGTAGAATATCTCCTGATAAGCTTATCTGCTAATACGGGCCTGGTGGGTAAATATCGATTACATAAAAAGACTGTTATCGCTGATAGGTAGAAAACTGAATTCGATTTTTCTGGAAATACACATTACAGGAAATGTATTTTAATTACACTCAAAAGCTCTATGACTGTCAGTTAATCACCATATTCTTCTTAGCTTTTGGTTGAACGTGGCCCACATAAAAGACTAAGATGGGTGCCAGCCAGTGATGGACATGTGCCACCCCATGCGGTTCCCGGAGGACGAACAAGACAAGGGGAACCGCTCTTTATTGGCAGAGCTCACCACAAAAATGGAGTAATTGTGGGAAAAGTAAGTATAACACAAAGCACTCGATAGTAAAAAAAAACAGTCTTCAGTTTAGTGTTAGACTTTTTCTAACAACATCTTTTTATAAATTCCAGGTACATCCATCCCACAGAGTTTGCTACATTTCTCATAGCCATGTTGAAGTACCATGCAATCAGTACGAAGTTTTGGTTTCGCACTAATAAGAGAAAGTTGCGTCAGCACTTGCATACCTTCGTCATTTTGAAATTTTTAATGTAAACTAACTTTTCATAATAAACACCATTATATATTTATACGACTTATGATCTAATCCCGCCGGCCAAATATTTACTACACTAGACACTATTACATGCCCTTGTATTATCAGCATTCGTAAAGGAATTTATCTACTATCAGTACACGAAAAATTTGTCACACTTAATTCTGGAATGAAGGGAACACAGTCTCCAAGGTTTGTAAGTTACATCAGATAAACAGAATGAACCGCTGTCCCTGCACTTATGTTCAACAGCTCTCAAACGAATTACGTTCAGTATATTAAAAATGCTTGGAGCTATGTGACATTAATTTTTTGTATTGTCGGGGTTTGTCGTTCACACGAGTCTAAGCGATTTTGAAACAACGTTCAGAATTTAACAAAAGCGCAAATTTTGCCTATTTTTAACACAAATTGTTGCTAATTTAGCCAATTACTGCAACATATTTAAAAGGTTTATTAACCTCTGCCCGTTAGCAGCAAACGGTACAACACAACCACAAATCCTGAAGACAAGTAATAGGAATCAATAAATTGAGAAGTAATCCAAAGCAACTGCAGCATTTTTTAAATTTTTTACTCCTTTATTAGTAAATTGCTCCATACGAACTGTGTGCTTGATTAGTAAATTCGCCATTACACACAGTGTCACGTAATGACTAGCACATAATTTTTTGTTACGTTACAGTTTAAAATTCAGTATTGCGTTCACAGGATGTTATCCCATGTCAGTTAATTGTTAGAAACATCACAAGAAATAGTTAATTTCTGTACGATATTATCAAAGAAACTGCAGAATTTTAGTTGATGCTTTCGCCTTTCGAAAGGTATTTAGATTATATCAAAATAACATTAAATTAGAATTAGAATATTTCATATTATCATGTACAATATTGCAGTACCTAATATGGCTTAGTTATAGGTACATGAGTGTTGCGTAAAACTATACTTAGAATTTTTTACTTACCAAAAATTGCATACAGCGTGATTATGTCATTTCTGTATTCTGTATAAATTTTCAATGAGATCTTGTTATCGGTGTTAAATTTTATTCTCAAATTATTTTCTGTAAACATTATTTAAAATTAAAAGCTAGTCATTATTAATAACGACAATGGTTATAATATTTAAGCAACTCACTGCTTCTGTCAGATAGAATCGTATTAAAGTTTACACAATTCCGTTTTTGTATTTGGAAATAATATTACGGAAAGTAGCGTGCGAATAAACGGCATCAATACCGAGCAAGCATAGGCGATAATGTATTTCGACAGGTTTTTAAGTTTTGATATTATAACTTGCCTATTTTTTTGTATTGTATTCTACTTGTTTTTGTATTTGAACGAATATTCCAAGAAGCAACCAGCGGAATGAGCTTATTGTTGGTATCGAACAAGCGCGAGCGATTGCGTAATTCGGTAAGTCTCTAAGTTTGGATATATAACCCACCTTCCTTGCGCGAGTTGTTTCCTATTCCTATTCCAGTTCCTATTCCGATTCCAGTAAAAGTTTCCATCGCATCCTCTGGTGGCTATCATCGGTATGACAGTAAGCGCGAACCGTGTGCGCTGTGAAAAATAATCGTATTCCGAATATTCTGAAATAATCGGAATCATCCGAATATTTGAATAATCTGAAACATTCCGAATATTAATTCGGATCGTCCCAACTCTACTCGTCAGTCTACATCCAGCACCGCAGATGGAAGGACCTCTGAAGAAGCTTGCCACTCGTGCTAGCGAAACTTTAGGAAGCAATTCCAACCGACGACGGCCTCTAGACCCGAATCAGCACAACAGTTCACTACGTTATTTATTTATAGAAATCGTATTGTTTTCAGTTAATTAGGTATAGAAGGAGAGAAGCTGCGTGTAATAAATAATGGGGCTGAAAAGTGTGACCGAAGGAACCACGAGAGAAAGTGGTTGAAAACAACTGATATACACCAAGCCATCTATAACAGGCGTCGATTGAGGGAATGAAAGCTTTCGAAGTACAATTGATTTGGAGTGAGCCGATTAATTTCAAAAAAAATAATACAAAAAATACTTGCTGTTGGTCTCGCATCTAGCTGAATTTTATTTTACAGTTTCGTATCAAATGTTTAAAGCATTGCGATTTTCTCTGTTCCAGTAAAATTTTGTCTAGGAAGCAGTACGGCTGTAATAGTAATATTTCGGTGGTGAAAGTTGCTTAAGTTTGTTAATTTTACTGCCATTTATTAGGTGTTTTTATGTTAAATATCATGTGTAAATTATGAAATATAAGGTTAGCACCTTATGTAACTAGTTTTTCTAACTTTGTGTTTTATCATAATTTATAGACGAAACACATTTTACAATTTCAACATTACCCTACAAACGCGTGTCCCGTCAAATATGACGGATTTAAATTTGCCAATACGCTACAAACAATGTCTTCAAAGGAAAACAAAACTTAAGAAGCCGGATTTATAGTACTGTTGACCGTAGTTGAAAATCAGAACTTTTACACTAACCAAATTAGTAGTGTTATTGGTACAACAAAAGCGAGTACTGAAAACACCCCTAACATACAGAGTTACTTAAAATTTTAACTATATAGGATTTTAACGCATGAAGAGTTTTTTGCCAATGAATGTTATTTTCTCAGTAAGCCTATACTGTCCATAGTAACGACAGAGTAGAATGCCGGAAATACCATTATTATAATTTATAATTCTGTACACACGAGAAGCCAAAATACATGATTGATTGTTGATTGATGTTCTCTTAAAATAAATACCACATGCACAATTCATTGTGACCCACAGCTAACATTATGAAGTAAAGTATTTCTAGTAATTTGTCAAATAATATTTTCGCTGTGTCTAGCTTCCCGGTACCGGTTACCGCTTTTATTTCGGTAAAAAAACATTAAAAAAATGTAAGCTTGATAACACAATTTACCGAGAATTGCCCGATATCAGTAGCTATCGCTCTCAGTTATCGGGAAGAAATGGGTGAGGGACTGGTGTATCGATTCAATACAAAGATTTCAAATTTTTACAGTAAACTCTTGTATAATTTAGTGCTTCTTTGGGAGACTGTAATGCAGACGTAAAGGAGAGAAATGCTCGACTTGACTGCTAACAGACATTACGTCTTCAGAGAATGTTACGGATTACAGCCCATTAAGAATAAATTTTGACGATTTATTGCATAAATGTAACGAATTTCAACTGTCCAGTGTGGCAGCGTGTTTATTAAACAACAAATGGTTAGCTAACGAAGTGATACTAAAAGAAAATTTAATTTTTGTTAAATATTTAGGGTAAAATTTGTCTAGTAAATAATTTGTAGAAGTATAATTAAAAGCAATTTGGAGAATTACAACTAGTTCCTTTTCGAAAACATTTAGTGACATAGGTATTTTAAAAAAGCGGTTAAAAAGAGAATGAAAAACGACCGTTTTATGTGAATAAGGGTGTAAAGAGAAAAAAGAAATAATATTATCTGCACAAGTAGATTTTCTAAAAATTTCGAAAGAAAGATAATAAGTTTCGGTTCGTAAGAATAATGTGTAGTCTACTAGCTATATACCTAAACAAGCGACAACGAAGAACACAAAATAAGAACCGCAATTTATAATGTAACCCAAGATATGCTAAGTAATGTGAATCAAAGACTTGGGAAGTACCTATATCAAAGTGGCTTCGAACAGCTTTTAAATCTATTTAAATTTGTATTCTCTTATGGACAGTAAAGCCCAACTAGCTTAACGAGTGTTGCGAGTTATACATAAATGCTGAAACACAATATCTTGAAACCACAAGTTCAAAATTCCGAGACACTACTATTTTGCCTCATTTTCTTCCTTATTTTGTATTTTAATAAAAATTGCTGCAAATCGGGTTGTTATTAAAGATAAAGTATATTTTTATACAGACACCTTGTATAAAAAGAAATAATTTAAAAATGTGTAACTCTCCAATATAAAAAATATGGCACTAAATATTTTCTACTCAACATAAATGCTCGAGATGCTGAGATTTTATTATTTAATATTAAGGTGATTCAATGAGTTATTCCAGTAATCTTGTTTCATTACAACACAGATATTATTAAACCTCTAAACATATGTCACCATATATTTATCACTTTATCGAAATCGATTATCAGTTTCATCGGAATGCAGCAGAATGCCTCATTTTATAACTACATACAGTTTTTGTGATGAGTAAGCATTTTATACTTACTAGTATTACACCCACATGATGTTTCTAAAAAAAGTATCTCGGAATCATAATAAAAAGCAGTTTTCCATCATTGACATCCGTAGTAAAAAGTTTGGAAACTTTTCGGATTTTTCCTTTGGAACAAGAGAACGAAGCAAGCACGATCATAATGAAGGAAAACCTGATTATCATTTCTTTTTAGTTGAACTGACCTAATAATCGGGATTAGGATGATACAAGCACCACCCTACCCTAAACGGTTGTGCTCAGTAGTTTGCTACTGCTGACTTGTTCTACTGTTGGTGATTGGTGTGACAGACGTGGTCCCTAATCTTCGTGCATCTTTTAATGGTAAAAGCGATCAAAGTTTTTGAAATTTTTCGACAAAGTCAAATCTATCGCATGTTGATTTTATGGCTGTAGCCGTCCTTGCCTGCCTGCGAGTGACCTGCGCAGTGAATTGAACAGGATCTGATGTAGATCTCGACCAGTCGTGATGTCTGACCTGAGGAAGTCTGTATTCCAGAGGCTAGAGCATTGTTTGTAGCTGCAAAGCTCGGTTACCAATGTTATTAATAACGCAAGAGGCCCATGACTTTTTCAAAGACCTCTTTCAGCAAAAATCTATTACTTTTTCGAATCATCGATAATAAAGGAAACACATTACGCGTGAATTTTCGACTGAACGTTTGTATTACTGTTTTGCTCGACGCTTTACCTAGCAGGCGCCAATGGCGACTAGTTTTTGTTTTTTACGTTAAGTACTCCCCATTTTATTAAAGTATGGTCTAGTAACGTAATTAGATTAGCTGACTCCGACCTGTCGAGCACCTGTATTCTTTAATACACCCCCATTATCTTATCTACATTACTAATATCCAAAATTCTTTGTCTTTCATTTGCTATATTTTTACATTTTGTACCCAAACGGAACAAATAATTTTCATTTTTCCAGTAACCTAAATTGAGACTAGAATTATTTTAGTTATTATTTTTATTGCGTGGTAGCCTTTGCAAAGCAACACACAACTAGCCGCCTTCTTCTGCACTTGGGTTTCTCAGATAATCGACCATTTGTTGAACACTTGATCAATGTATCTCAGCATTATCTTACGCGCAGTGGATTCGGCGCCATCAGATGAGATGTGTAAACCTGGCCTCGTGTATGCAAGACAAACTTCCTCAGAACCTCGGTTTTCTGGTAAGTCAACTATTTGATGAAACACTTGGTCAATATAACTGATAAATTGACAATATAATGACATGCTTAGCTAATGTCATATTCAGCATATATTGAGTGGGTCTGACAGTCATATTATAGTAATAGTCTATACAAGGCAATGCATATCTAGCCACCTTCTTATTTATGTTCGGCGATAATTTCCTAAATTTGATGAACTTGGTCAATATAACTCGGCATGTTCTAACATTCGGTGGGTCTGCACTGTTAGATTACGGTTGCCGTCTATACAAGCAATACGCACCTAGTAACCTTCCTCTGCTGTGGGATTCATCAGAGAAATCGACCATTTGTAATACACTTCGTCAGTGTAATTCAGCATCATTTTATGCCCAGTGGGTTCGGCACTATCAGATTACAGTTTTAGTAACTACAAGGATATACACCTAGCCATCTTATTGTGAACCTTAGTTCGTCAGATAAATCAACTTTCCTATGCCCTCGTGTTCGTTKGGTAAGTTGCTCATTTGGTGATATACTTGGTCAATGTAGTTCTGCGTTCTCTTATGCCCGGTGAGTCAAACACAGACAGTCAGACCACAGCGGTAATTATACAAGGCAATACCGAACTAACCACTTTCCTCTGCATTTAGATTCGTCAGATAAGACGACCATTTAGTATGATTTGTATGATTTGTATGATTTGCCTGTTTGAATATTGCATTTTTTATGTCCGCAGGGTCAAGTACAGTCAAATTATAGTGGAAGTCTATGCAATGGCAATACACACATAGCCAGTTAGTCAGAGTCGACCATTTGATTCACTTTGGACCACTTGTTCCTTGTAACTCGGCATTGTCTTATGCCTAGTGGATACGACTGTCAGGTACAGTAATAGTATCTACATAGTCATCTTCCTCTGAATCTGGATTCGTCATATAAAGCAACCATATGACAATAATTAAATCCCCTTATGTTCGGAGAGTCTGGCACTGTCCTATAGTTAATTAGGTTCGTCAAATAACATTTGGTGATACACGGTCAGATTTAAGATGGTATGGTAAACTACATTCATTCTATTAATGTGCGACTGTGTTTTTGTCATCTTCTCTTCGGTTTGTCCTTTCATTTTACTAAACCAGCTGTTGAGATCCGGGAGTTTTAATAAATGTAAATGGGAATAGGTATCGTCAAATAGTTTTAAAAAATCTCGTGTTTATATAGATGTTAACCTAGATATTTCGGAGTGTTGCATATATTTTCGATGTGTGTTGGTAAGTTGATGTCTATGTGATGTCCATTTATGCAGGTTTCTCCTTGGTGTTATTTGCTCAAACGTTGTTTATACATTTTAATGTCTCCTAACCGCTGACATATTTCATTTTCATAATTCGTTTGTTAATAAATATTATGGGGGATGTGTATGCTATATTTTGTCTGACATTTGCGTTGTTCTCTCCTATATACACGTGAGCAATAAAGAAATTGTGGCCACATTCAATATATTGATACAGGACTATATTTCCTGTATGACATTTTCATTTTATTACTTATACTGTTTATTTGAGCCGATGTTTGCTATATTATAAACTCTACATGCTTATACCTATTTAACAAATTATTGCTAACCAGTTTTCCTTTTATAGAAATATAACAGCTGAGTAAAGCGTTGAGAACATACTTTATTTGAAATATACGAGGAAATATATATCCCAGTCGTTTCGTCGTAATGCAGTAAGACTGCATATCAGATCTGGTAGATCAAGTCGGTGCAGTGACTAGAGAACTGGGCGTATAGCCATTCTACGCCGCCTGCAATCTTTGTTATCCAAGCTAATGCCGTTTGACAATGGCGTAATCCTTTAATCCAATCCTATGGCGACCGCCCAACCTATATTTCTCTATAGCTTTCATCTACGGCTAACACATAAATCTCAGTGGGATTACTAATAAAAACGTAAATTATTTTGTTAGGCATTGCAATTGTACCCATTCTAACAAGGGATGAAACGCAACTTTGAATAACTACGTTGCATTATTATTTGATTGTTCAATAAGCGTCCTGTTTTACACTTCTTATTTCGTTGCATACCGTATCATTCAATACTGTCACTTTTTCAGCAAGAACATCTGCACTAAGGCGCACTTTGAATATTCTTACTTTGTCTATCTTATTTTATAATTTATATTAAAGTTTTGACAATGAATAGTTTTTTTACTAATTTAGACGAACCTAATATAAGCCCTGCTAAAACCAACAAACAAGTAGAAATTTGATATAAAAGTTATATGGGCTTCTCAGTACATAACTAAATAATTGTTTTCGCTGCAGGTATGTTACGATTACTTGAAAAATTTTAATCTACTGTTATCTGTAATGTGTAACTTTGTATACGGTTAGGTATATAGTTATTAGTAAGAAAAAGCACCTTTTATTGTGCTTCATCTCTCTAACATAATAATAATTTACAAGCTAGTAATGGCGTGTACTGCTACAGTCAGCATGCGATGTTATAAAATTATATTGGAACTACTTCACGAAGACCCTGTTTAGATTACAGCTGTTAAGAATTTTTTTGTACTTTTCAATAACGTTAATTTTTAAAAACGATTTCGTTCGTTATTACGACGCATTTAGCCATTTAATTTAATAACGGATTAGTGTTCCACAATCACTGACGTTTAAAAATTATTCTTCGTAGTCCTTTTATTATTTCCTGAAATAATATTGCAGCTCGAGTTTTGATCTTCTTCTAGTGCTACATCCGATTCGAACCGTAGCCTACCCATAGACCTAGCCCTGACACTGCCTTTAAAACAAAATTACGGATTTAATTATCCATAGTACTTGCGAGGCGACTGCATCACCAGAAAACTTTATAGATCAACGGTTATATAAAGTATATCGGTTTATAGGTATTCCAACTATTGAAGACAAGGCATAAACAATTATGCTTGCTTTAACAATTAAACTATAAGTAAATACCCCGTAAAGGTCCATTATAATGCAATGCTAGATATGTAAGTAACTAATATAATAAAATATCTACTATAAAGAAAGCAACGTACAAATACGAAAATGCTAAAATTTAATTACTGGCTTTTGAGTTATTTCAGAGCACAAGAAATTGCTTTGGCTGTTACATAACTTTGATTTTCTGAGTTGCTGTGTAAATTATTATTATGATTACTAGTGAAACGTAAAATACAATCTTTGTACCTACCGAGATTACACTACCGTTTCCGTTTATTTGTAAAGAATAAGGGTTCCATTCTTACTGGTCCTGTATAGAGGGATTTGCATCAGCTCTGAAACCGCCTGCGCATAGTATCCACTGTTGTTAAGGTCAACAAGGAGAGTGTTTACGAGGAGAGACCACAAGAGGGGAGATAATACAGCCTCGCGCAGCGGATGCCTCCACCATAGTTTCCCTCAAGCGACGGCAACAGAGCATCTACCCGATCCACTTTACAATAGCTCGTTAAAGCCTCTGCTTGCCACCACAGAAGAAAGACCATCAAATGAAGGATTGAAGGCTCCTTCAATATCCAAAAGGGCAGCTAGAGCCCATTCTTTTCTGGATAGCGCATCCTCACCTCGGCAGGTGATGATTGGGTGCTGTTTCCGTAGACATGCCTCTTCTGTAGGCATGCTGATTTGGATCTAGAAGTGTGTCAACCAACACTCGATCCCTTAGAAAACGCTCAACCAGCCTTTTTACTCGCCTTCAACAAAAACGAGGTCAGACTGATCGGCCGAAAATCCTTAGGCTGATTATAGTGAAGTCGATCAGCTTTTGGTACAAACACAACGCGACACCGCCTTCAAGACATTGATATGTGTTCCAAAGCTACTGACGCTATTATTATGTGATATCGAGGTCCTATAGTGATATCACCCGCAGCCCTGAGAAGTGTGGAAAAAATGACATCCGGTCCCGCCGACTTAAACATCCAGGCCACGTCTCAGGCTTTCTCAGCCCTAGTTCCTTTTGGCCGCGTTGTCGTCCAAACTTGTTTGGGATCCCGGGAAGTAAGTCTGTAGCAGACACTCTAGTTCGATGCTTTCAGTTTCCGCATAGGATCCATACTGCAGTCGCCGAACGCCAGCCTCCAACCCGCTCTTCCCAAGATCTTTTTTAAGTCTGCAGGCAGTTGGGAGCTGTTCTACGCTAGTGCAAAACTTCCTCCAGCACTCATTTTTCTTCTTTTTAATGAGACGTTTAAACCTTCTTTGTGTTTCCTTATAGGATTTTTATTCGGGAGGCTCGTTTAATTCACCGTTCCAACACATAATGTGATGGGCATTTGTATCACACCCCAAAATAACTGTCAGATTTTTGTTTCTACTACACTCAACCAGCGCACAAAGTTTTTGTGAGGGTGGCAGAGTAGGCGAGTCATAAGGTAGCTAGGCCAAAACCACGACAATGTTCTACAGATCTAATCGATCTATTAACTGACATATTACCCAATGAAGTTGGTCGCACGCACAAGCTATTGGCAGCGAGCGCGCAAGCTTTCTGTCTTTCGTTAGACAGTACCAGAAAAAATAGAAAAGTTTTTGCAGCTAAAATCTCCCACTGCACCTTGGTAAACCCAAGGCTCTTGAATTAGGGTGAAGCTTGTGTGCATTCCTATCAGATGCTGTCCTAAAAGACTGGACGCCTCAGAGCTGCCATGCAGGTTATTCTGTAGAAATCGCAACTCCTTCCCTTCCATTCTGAAAAGAAGTCTCGCACATCTACTTGTCAGTCGGCCCAGGTTCATCGATGGAGGAGCCCGAAGACCGGGGTCCCTATACTTCTAACCCTGGAGCTGCTGAGATACTACTCACAGGTGACTTCTTCCCAGATTCCAGGTACCAAGATTGGACCCTGCGTACCCCGGCGTACGCCACTCAGCTATTAATTGAGAGCACTCGGAAGGACTTCTCATCAATTTCCATGATAAGCCTCATCTTCTTCCCAGATTGGTCTCTATCATGGATTTTCCAGAGCTTGGTGTTCAGCCCTGGATTCTGTCTAAAGAAGTTAAGCGACACAACAAATTGCCTGAGCTTTACATCTATAGTTATGTCGCCACAACATAGGTGGGGGTGAGTGTCACGGCTAGATCGGTAAGGTATGTTCGAACGTAGGTAATCTCTCGTATACATCTGTGTTGCGTATTTTTTAAGATATTTTCACAGACGCAGACGTACCGTTTCGATAACAGGCTAATAATACGTTCGACCAGCCTGACGTACAAGCGTTAGTGAGAAAACGTTGGGATGTCTTTGCAGTCGACAGCTTAAACCAAGCCGCAAAAATGCTATTTTTGGTTTTAAATTGCGTTAATACCGTTAGAAATCTTGCCACAGAAATAAAATATATTTATAGATTAAACATTTCTGGAGCTCCGACATTYCCTCATTATCAATAAGTTAAATATGTATTTAGAGATTGTGAGTTACTGCTGTATTTTAAGGAAAGGTTGCCAATTTTGTACAAAGTATCGATGCAATTTATGTAAATGTATTATTTATGTAAATTGTAAATGAGCATATGTGATATATATGTAATGTAATGCCTGCCACGGACAGCGATTCCTTCTCGTTTGTCTACAGAAATATATAGTTAAATTAAAATTTAGTCATTCGGGTGGTTGCAATAATCTATTTCTCTGAAGTTATAGATTATATTAAACAATTTGGAAATTATAAAAGTAAAATATTAATTATACCTAATTAAATAACTGTGGATTATGTAGTTATTATTATTTATATAATTAAAATTTGACGTATCGAGTACTTGCTAAAATCGAATGGGCTCTGATACCACGATCTAATATCCAAAGAATATATGAAATTTTGAAGAGCGACTTAAATCAGTACTGATTTCAATATATGGACTGGTTTGTTTGGTTCGTTTTAAAACTGTCCTAAGATTTCATTGTCAAGACATTTAATTTTTAAGTATTAAGATCAGTCTGTTATACAAGGCAACAATGCTATTCCTTAGTTGCTACCTACACGAATTCCTGTTTCCTCTATATCACTTACACTGGATTTAATCTGACACTTTGAACAGTTTATTAAAAATTCTTTCCTAGGGACTCGCCGAGCGCCTCCATATGTAACAATTCAAATTGCACTAAGCTTTGGTGTATGTGCGCAGGGAGTACAACTGTCGGCAGAAACCAGCACAAAGTGAAATTAAATTAAAAATGAGCGAGGAAAACAGACAAGCCGCGAGACGAATTCACAGTGAAAGAACACAAAGAGCACGAGTCTTATGCATCTTCCTTAATTAAAATATCACGGTAGACCGCATCTGATTCGCGACTGTACCGGGCTTGATGTTTATGCGTACTACTAAAAGGGTGAGATGTGGTGCTGCGCTTTTGTTTTGAGGTGTATTAGATTAATTGCCCTTAGGACGCAAAGTAGAGGCCAGTGTTCCGCACAGATAATAAAGGATAAAGTGCAAATCACCATTATGCATAATAATAGTGGTGGCCAGCACAAGCTTAGACGGGCTTTGCAATTATAATTTTAAGCACACACATCAGAGACTTAAATAAAAATATATGTTTTAGTAAGAAATTGTTAGAAGTTGGGATGGTTGAATCAAAACAGAACTATTGCCCCCGCATTGTGCAACACTTAGTGGCTTTTGACTCCAACAATAAATTAATAAATATAAACAATTCTTACCAAGCATTTAGAATAATAACTAACAAAAATCAACTTGTTTAAATTAAAAAATAATATATTAGTGAACAAGTCTATTTGAAGGAACAGCAAGAAACCAGAACTTGTATAAATTAAAATTTGTGACAAAGAACAGAAACAGTTTCGGGGATTAAAAATAACATAACAATACATACCACGTTCAGAACTAAGTCGGGCATTTTTTGCTTCAAATTTTAATTAACAGTAGATTGGTAGAAGAAACTATTAGAATTGGCAAATGGTTGGCTTTTCACAACATACTTGTTACGGCTGCAGCTCTTCAAACGGGTGCGTTAAGCTGGCCCGGCAGTTTWTCATTTTTCAAAATATTTTTACACAAGTGAAGAATGCTAGGCAAATGCTAGCGAATGCTGTCATTTTTAAGAAAAATGCTAGGTAAATAAGGTAAAAAAAAATAATTTAATTTTCCGGGCCAACTTAACGACAGTCCGGACATATTAAATATTTACAAAAATTTTTTGCTACATATAGAATGCTAGCGAAATGCTAGCGAATGCTGGGGTTTATTTCAAAAATGCTACGTAAATAAGGCCGTACGCATAACTCAAAGTTGCCGGGCCAACTTAACGCCAGCCCGGACCTGGTTATTTTTTGCAGTTTTTGTCATCAGACCGTGAATGCTAGCGAAATGCTGGCGAATGCTGGGGTTTATTTCAAAAATGCTATGTAAATAAGGCCATACGGATAACTTAAAGTTGCCGGGCTTAAATAACGCCAGCCGGGACCTGGTTATTTTTTGCAGTTTTTGTCATCAGTCCACGAATGCTAGCGAAATGCTGGCGAATGCTGGGGTTTATTTAAAAAATGCTATGTATGTA
Source organism: Rhyzopertha dominica (assembly GCA_025024175.1). Classification (NCBI taxonomy): domain Eukaryota; kingdom Metazoa; phylum Arthropoda; class Insecta; order Coleoptera; family Bostrichidae; genus Rhyzopertha; species Rhyzopertha dominica. Next base: position 17,027,956 of record QCXZ01000001.1, read on the forward strand.
AATAAGGCCATACGGATAACTTAAAGATGCCGGGCTTAAATAACGCCAGCCCGGACCTGGTTATTTTTTGCAGTTTTTGTCATCAGTCCATGAATGCTAGCGAAATGCTGGCGAATGCTGGGGTTTATTTCAAAAATGCTATGTAAATAAGGCCATACGGATAACTTAAAGATGCCGGGCTCAAATAACGCCAGCCCGGACCTGGTTATTTTTTGCAGTTTTTGTCATCAGTCCATGAATGCTAGCGAAATGCTGGCGAATGCTGGGGTTTATTTCAAAAATGCTATGTAAATAAGGCCATACGGATAACTTAAAGATGCCGGGCTTAAATAACGCCAGCCCGGACCTGGTTATTTTTTGCAGTTTTTGTCATCAGTCCATGAATGCTAGCGAAATGCTGGCGAATGCTGGGGTTTATTTCAAAAATGCTATGTAAATAAGGCCATACGGATAACTTAAAGTTGCCGGGCTTAAATAACGCCAGCCGGGACCTGGTTATTTTTTGCAGTTTTTGTCATCAGTCCACGAATGCTAGCGAAATGCTGGCGAATCCTGGGGTTTATTTCAAGAATGCTATGTAAATAAGGCCATACGGATAACTTAAAGATGCCGGGCTTAAATAACGCCAGCCCGGACCTGGTTATTTTTTGCAGTTTTTGTCATCAGTCCATGAATGCTAGCGAAATGCTGGCGAATGCTGGGGTTTATTTCAAAAATGCTATGTAAATAAGGCCATACGGATAACTTAAAGATGCCGGGCTTAAATAACGCCAGCKCGGACCTGGTTATTTTTTGCAGTTTTTGTCATCAGTCCATGAATGCTAGCGAAATGCTGGCGAATGCTGGGGTTTATTTCAAAAATGCTATGTAAATAAGGCCATACGGATAACTTAAAGTTGCCGGGCTTAAATAACGCCAGCCCGGACCTGGTTATTTTTTGCAGTTTTTGTCATCAGTCCATGAATGCTAGCGAAATGCTGGCGAATGCTGGGGTTTATTTCAAAAATGCTATGTAAATAAGGCCATACGGATAACTTAAAGATGCCGGGCTTAAATAACGCCAGCCCGGACCTGGTTATTTTTTGCAGTTTTTGTCATCAGTCCATGAATGCTAGCGAAATGCTGGCGAATGCTGGGGTTTATTTCAAAAATGCTATGTAAATAAGGCCATACGGATAACTTAAAGATGCCGGGCTTAAATAACGCCAGCCCGGACCTGGTAATTTTTTGCAGTTTTTGTCATCAGTCCATGAATGCTAGCGAAATGCTGGCGAATGCTGGGGTTTATTTCAAAAATGCTATGTAAATAAGGCCATACGGATAACTTAAAGATGCCGGGCTTAAATAACGCCAGCCCGGACCTGGTTATTTTTTGCAGTTTTTGTCATCAGTCCATGAATGCTAGCGAAATGCTGGCGAAATACTGGGGTTTATTTCAAAAATGCTATGTAAATAAGGCCATACGGATAACTTAAAGATGCCGGGCTTAAATAACGCCAGCCCGGACCTGGTTATTTTTTGCAGTTTTTGTCATCAGTCCATGAATGCTAGCGAAATGCTGGGGTTTATTTCAAAAATGCTATGTAAATAAGGCCATACGGATAACTTAAAGATGCCGGGCTTAAATAACGCCAGCCCGGACCTGGTTATTTTTTGCAGTTTTTGTCATCAGTCCATGAATGCTAGCGAAATGCTGGCGAACGCTGGGGTTTATTTCAAAAATGCTATGTAAATAAGGCCATGCGGATAACTTAAAGTTGCCGGGCTTAAATAACGCCAGCCCGGACCTGGTTATTTTTTGCAGTTTTTGTCATCAGTCCATGAATGCTAGCGAAATGCTGGGGTTTATTTCAAAAATGCTATGTAAATAAGGCCATACGGATAACTTAAAGATGCCGGGCTTAAATAACGCCAGTCCGGGCTGGCGTATTTAGGCCCGGCAACTTTAAGTTATCCGTACGGCCTTATTTACATAGCATTTTTGAAATAAACCCCAGCATTCGCCAGCATTTTGCTAGCATTCATGGACTGATGGCAAAAACTGCAAAAAATAACCAGGTCCGGGCTGGCGTTATTTAAGCCCGGCAACTTTAAGTTATCCGTATGGCCTTATTTACATAGCATTTTTGAAATAAACCCCAGCATTCGCCAGCATTTCGCTAGCATTCACGGACTGATGACAAAAACTGCAAAACATAACCAGGTCCGGGCTGGCGTTAAGTTGGCCCGGCAACTTTGAGTTATCCGTACGGCCTTATTTACGTAGCATTTTTGAAATAAACCCCAGCATTCGCTAGCATTTCGCTAGCATTCTATATGTAGCAAAAAATTTTTGTAAATATTTAATATGTCCGGGCTGTCGTTAAGTTGGCCCGGAAAATTAAATTATTTTTATTACCTTATTTACCTAGCATTTTTCTTAAAAATGACAGCATTCGCTAGCATTTGCCTAGCATTCTTTACTTTTGTAAAAATATTTTGAAAAATGACAAACTGCCGGGCCAGCTTAACGCACCCTCTTCAAACACCGGTGCTCGGTTGGTTGGTTGCGGGGCACTTGTAAACTGAGAAAACATCTAGCAAGATCTGAAAAGTAGGCTGAACAGTCGCAGTCGTTGGGGAATGTTTGATACGCCAGATAATTTGTCGTGGCGTTGAAAAAGAGAGTCAGTATGTATGTCACTTGGATCGGAAGTGATAGAGTGAAGGGCGTCGATTGACGACTTATAGTTAGTGACTGTAGGGTGTTGTTAATTATAATTTTACAAATTGTTAAGCACTGTAAAATAAAGCTTGGTGCTTGACAAAAATTGGTGACATTTGATGTCAGAAGTGAGAGAACCCCAGTGTGAAGTGCTGCGGGAGTTGCTTTGCTGGAAGATCAATTCTGGGTGTTTCCACGATATTCCAGAATTCGACATCAACAAGACCCCAAGTGTGAAACATAGTTGGAATCATCTCGCCAAGGAGAAGCGATTGAAGATCACTTAAAGATTTTCCAGAACATACAGCACAGGTTAGTTGGAGAAAAAGTATGAAATTGTATGCCAGMGGAGACTAGAAGCAGAACAACGACAATGGAGGAACAAATGAATATGWTGTTTCCGCAGGTCAGGAAKAAATGTGGCATGAKATGAAAGAAAGCCGGGACGCACMGAATAAGAGAAGTGGCAGTGGAAGAGCAATTGAGTACAAACCTGGTGAAAATAAAATGCAACAAAAAAAAATATCAACCAAGTTGGACGATATAGAAGAATCGTAGATAAGGCTGGCGGCAAAATGGAGGATATGAAAGAGAAGGTAGCTAAAATTTAATGAGATATTGACATGAAGATTGAAAACATTCTGAGGGAATTCTCAAATACCTGTAGGTTGCAAACTGGGGACTAAAGGTATTACAGCTATAGACAAATTGGTTAAGGTTAAGCTTCCTTATTTCGATAGAATAGTTTGAGATTGCTGCACGTGCGAATAATTGGGGTGATATGGAGAAGGCAACTCCACTGATAAACCTGTCGTGAGGTGAGGCGCTGCACACACTGCAAGGACTGACCACCGAACAACATAGAAACTTTGCACCATTAGTAGCCGACTGGAGATGCACTGTGGACACAAACAAATTCGGCAAGTATACCAAACGCAACTTAATGCCGGAGTCAATGGGCCAATGAAACCCTACAACAGTTTGAAGCAGATATAAAATGACTGTCTAAAGACTAGCTTAATGTTCTACACCAAGTTATTGAACAGCTGACGGTTCAAACATTCATAAAGGGAGTGAGCGACTCAAAGCTGCAACATACATAGATGGCGCGTCATAGGAGTCCGAGGGCTGTCGCACGCCCTAGAACTTAACGCAGCAAAACGGCCTTCTAAGGTGCACGTGCGAGTGCGGTAAGCGGAAGTAACTGATGGACGCGAGCAATACGCTCTGAGGCCGATGACATTGCGAAGATTATAGAGAACGGCCGTGTTCCTAAATTGAAGTGCTGGGGATGTAGCGGTCACCTCCGTCGTGACTGCCGACACTGCAAACGACCGTTTACAATCTAGAAAGGACCGGGCTTGGTGGGCGAAAGCCCGCTTACTATTCCTACCATACCCCACATGAGATCATCACCGCCAAGCTTAATGAAAGTGGCCACATCGAAGCAATTATTAACAACCAGAAAATACAAATGCTAGTCGGTACCGCTTCTTCCAGGATCGTCGTTCAACCAGGTATTACACTCGACTAGAGTATTAGGTCACCAAAGAGAAGATGGGTGTAAACAACATCCATTGATAAGAAAATCGATATCAAGGCAGTCCATTGCGGAAATCCGACTGGGAAACGTTTCCACCCTGAGGTACTAATTGACATTTGCGACGATGCGGTTCTCGACCTGGGCTTCCTTGAATCACCCAGTATTAGGTTAGATCTTGATAACGAACTCGCGTACTGTCGAACAAGAATTGGTTAATGTCAGTTGGCACGAACAAGTAAACCATTCATAATGTCTTCATTGAGGGATGAGAATGCCAGTGGGAATTGCAAATCTGAAAGGCTTCGAGCAGATTTCGAAACGGACAAGGCTGGAAAGATTTGATAATATGGTAACAGTAGTTCGACGGTGCAACGTTGAAGAGGTTCCTCCTAACAGATGTGCCGTAAGGCTGTCTCCGGCACTTTTAGATTTGCTAGACCGTTGCAAGCCGCAATTGAATGAAAACCAGATCCTCGCAAAACAGAAGAGCTGTTAAGGAATTTATACAAGTTTAAAGACATGAACAAGAAAAGTGTTACAGAACCATTTCAGAACTGGTAAGCGTCACCGATCGTGCTAGTCAAGAAGACAGATGGATCTACCATATAGATGACACTTTATACAGTTTGAGGGGTGGTTGTCTACATTAGACTTGAAGAGTGAATGCTGGCTTACTGACAAGTGATGCTATACCCGGACGACAAGGAGGTAACTGCGTTCACCACAGATGACGAGTTGTGACGCTTCAATGTAATTCCTTTTGAATTGCGCAACACGCCAGCCACCTTTGAGACTCACGTATGCAGTACAGCAGGGCTTAAGCTGGAAGACTTGTCTGGTATACCTAGAAGGTATAAACTTAAGGTCACCTCTATTCTGCGGAATTTGCAACCTGCGGGGAATTAAAAAAACAGGACGACTCCACTTTACCCGCTTTACCCACTTTCCATGGTTGAGAGATTCAACACAACGCTGGAGACAAATCTAAGAATATACGCAAATGTACATCAGACCGACTAGGACCGTCACATCCCTTTATTTCTGCTGGCATGTCGTCTCGCTATCCATAAGATATCTGAAAGAACGCCAGCCAACCTGTTTGGCAGGGAGCCAGGGCTACCAGTTGACATACTGGGACATACTGAGAACCAACCCCTGGCTATTGACGAGTACGCACGCCTGTTGCAAGAACGTTTACAAGCCGTTCATACCGCAGTGAGGTCGAAGATCAAGTTTGAGAGTGACTGGCCACGACCACGCCCGCGACTCGACGAGCCAGGGGTGGCGCTTATAGAGAAGGAGATCGGGTATGGTTCTACAACACCGTTAGTAGGAAAGTGCGAAACCCGAAACTGCAACAGTCCTAGGAAGGACGTACCAGGTTGTGGCCAGGACAAACGACGTTGTTTATCGCATACAGAAGAGTGACCAGATCAAAAAGAAAGTGGCGTACATCGGTTGCCGATGAAAGTTGCGAGTATTGCTCTTGTAGGAACAATGATGAGTTATGCTCCGCTTTGATAAAGATTAACACCCATCAAGTCCAGAAGGTCAGACCCAAATCATCAAGAACACCGGCCCCGCTTATTATGCGCCTGAAATACCTTAGCACGTAGGAAGTAAGAAAATCTCGATAGTCTTTGCAGTGCAACCAACAAGTATTCACTGAACAGAACACTATTTATAGCAGGGCAGGAGCAAGTTGCTCTGGTAAGGAAGGAACAATGCATAATTCAGAAACCAGAGTTTGTGGTTCTGGCCGTTGATGCTGGTGACCAAAATGGATGGATCATTTCTACACTATGTTGATCACCGCAAGTAATAATAAACAATTATGTGTGTTTTGGTTAACAAGTCGGTATCTCCACATGATGAGCTAAAAAAAACCAGCAGAACTCATAAGTCACGGAAACTGGTTTGTAAACCAACACAAATGGTTGTAATTTCATTATCTTGCTTCCGCTTGTGAAAAGTTTCTTCCGTTTGAACAAGCATAGATCCCCGCAATAGGCATTGGTCGCTACTAGGTTATGGTTTTAATTTGCAGCTGATCCAATAGATTGCGCTCTGCACTATTGAGTTATGGGATTCGGCTTATCAACTAAGACAGATGGCTTTTATTCGTTATTTTGCCTACCTAGATATGTGCCGATAAATACGTAGATTTGCATATTATAACAAAAGCTATCATTGTTTCAATTGTCGTATGGATATAAGCTAAAAATTCACACACACATATTAGGTAATACACGTAATAAACGAAAAACAACGAAATATTCCAACACTAAAATTTCTCCCTTTTCTTGATATAAGCTGCTGCGTCCAAAATCTTGATTCCAGACGAATGCCGTTCCCCAGTGCCATCGGCCCTGTTTTGTCCTTAAATTACTGTCATTTTCACGTGACGTAGCTTTTTAATAATGTTTCCCCGAAACACATTTCAGCGTGTCACCCGACGAAACCCACTCCACCATCCCGCCCCGTGAGGTGAACCAACATTTGTCATCCGCGAGCCTACCGCACTGTCACCAATCAACATTTTACGAGCGTCACAACACACCGGAGCGCCATAAAACGATTTCACCAACTCGCACTCGGATTCTTTTTACATATCTTTCCGCGACCAGAGATTTATTCCGTTACACGTTCGTTCCAGGAGTTTTATTAAATACAAATAAAAAGGGCCATGCCTGCGTGGATTTATATCCAGATTATCCCAAGATGTGCTGGATATTTTTGGGTATGATTTAAAAATCTCCGTAAGAAAAACCACCTACGGTTAAAACGAATAGTTTAGGGCTGCACGTGTTGAGAAAAGAGTGTGTTTGGCTAACATAAAATATACGTACATACACACGTTTTTTTTTCAAAATACTCAATTGCTAGCTCCCTCTACATCAGAAACCGCTGCAAAGTAAAACCTCGCTTGGATTCGCAGTACAAGATTTACTTTAGCAGTACCTTAAGTATCTTATGATATTTGGAACATTAGAAATAAATTGTATTGCTTAACACAACTTCGTTCTTTAGTTTGTTGAGCTTTCTGCTAATTTATTTGTTAGTTTATAGTTGTGGGGACTGGTTCCTCTTTTGATCAACTTCGCAAAGGATGCAATCACTTTTTTTGTGAATCAAAGCGAACAAGGCGATGCTAGTGTACAAGCGTGATGTAGTGAAGCGTAGTGTATGGAATAGTGGTTAGTCCAATTAGTTGTGATAATAGTGGTGAATTGTACTAGTGGTTGAATTTAAGTCAGAAATGCAGAATTTATCGAACAGTATAAAACCTTTGCTGTTGATGACTTCCTAACTAATTTATATAACAGGTTCGCTGCTATTAATTTCACTGGGAAGTCAGGAAGAGGTGACCGCCGACCATTTCTGAATACCTTTCATTAACAGGTCAGTACCGGACTGCCTTTATTGTCAGTTGCGTTATAGTGTGTCACAATTCGGTACTACTTAAGACAGAATACCGGCAGTCAAAAGACACTCGGTGGAGAGATTCTCAATGGTTCAGAAGTGTTAGATGGAGCTTGTTAGCATTTTAATTTATTCTAATAAATCCACGTTTGTCAGTTCCTTTTAGTTAGTGTTAGTGTATAGGATACGTAAATGCTTGCAATTTAATATGCATGGAAATGATACAGTTCAAGTAACACGCTTCAGTCCATTTTAGGTAACTCAAAAGATAAGGTAAAAAGAAAAAAATCGAAGTTTTGCGAAACTAACTGTAAAGAGTGTGAGAAGGAATATCCTAGGCAAACTAGACAAGCATTGTTCACCAGGCTGTAGGAGCATAATATGGTTCATTTGAGCCACAGCAGAGTATAAAGGTCTAATGTTGCTTAACATGTTTCACAACTACGTCACAAAATAGATTTTAAAAATTGAAGATTCTTAATACGTTTTAGGAAAACGACTTGGTTAGATAGGCCCATAATTATTAGGTATGAACTGTTACGCATCAGCCATGATTAATGCATTCAGTCTTATAGGTATATAAGTGCTAACCTAGTCAAATTCGTTTGATTCCTGATTATGCCAGCTTAGCTAAGAAGAATGCTTCAAGCAATTGGTGCTTCATTCTAATTTTTATTTTGTATTTTTCTTTTAAATTCAAATTGTCTAGTCAAACAAGATTTTGCAATAAGAGGTAGTCTGTCCATCTTTCTTATCGATAATTGCATAAGTATCTTTATTTTGTTTCATCTTCCAAACAGCACTATCCTTTACCCACTTCATCTAGCATTTATCTTTATAATTGCGTGCGCTGAGAGAATTTTCTCTTCCCCTAGCATTCAGAAATACATTATATAACAGTTATGATTTATTATTTGCCATCTTCAATTAAGCCCCGCTCTGGAAATACAGCGGGACATAATCCTCTTGCCAGAAAAAGGAACTATTGCCGACTCTCGGGTCGGTCCGACAAAGGAGTGGAAAATATAAGGGACTTAATTAAAATTGTACACGTACAGCTATAGCTGTTTGTGAATTATTCGAATTCCGTACGCATTTTCCGACTTTATATCAGGGCATTGTTGGGACATTTATGCAGAATGTGACCATGTCGCCAGTAGACGTGCTTTGTATGCTTAACATTAATTTTTTGTTCAATTATTCTGGACTCGAATTACTCATTTACTTAGTTCCGGAAGATAGCACGGACTGATTGTAGCAAGCTGTCTACAAAATATCTACATGCTGCATGTTTACATGCTGCATGTTTACATGCTCCGCATAAGAACCCGAAGATAAATAATTACTAAAACAAGCACGTAATGATATATGGAGGCTTTGCTTTTATATATCAGCCCATAGTTTTAACCTGTTTTGCCTGATTTGAAGCCTTCTATAACTGTTTCATCAAAAGGACTGGAATGTTTCGATCATCATCATATCAAATTAAGATGTGGAAGGTAGACCGACTGAATATGATGAATTTTAATAATAGAAGGTTACCTATAGGAATAGGAATAACAGTGACTACTTAAAGGAAAAACCCTTTTCAATTCAGCCAAGCTTTCGGAATCATTTTATTCCTTCTTCAGGGCGCAACAAGATTGCGCAACAATAGAACCACAACTGTTGAAAACTTACATTGAGTCGAGGTTGATAATTATAAATAGGGATGTTCACACAGATTCATGATCCTTAGATGAATTGCAACATATTAAAATTTGACTATTACATTTACATAACGTTAAACGTTAAAATCAAAAGCTATAATAAAATGGTTCCACACATGTGTTTATACAGAAGAGCAAAGAACAAAGTGACAATTAAATTACAACGATTAGACAATTAGACAAGAAACGTTGCCAAACCACCAAAAATTACTTAAAAATTATTTAACAGTATGAAAGAGGTAAGTATAAATTCTTGATAAACCCTCAATATCAGACCTTTTATTAACGCTATGAGTCTCTATCGATGTACACCATTTCTAAAAACAACCTTTTTGTCAAATTCGGCGCAGAACAGATAATTTTGACATCATTAAAATTAAAAGAATGACTTGTGCTCCTAGAATCTTCGATTAATACATATTTAATAGATTTAAGACGTATATCTCTCATATGTTCCTCCATCCTTTTTTCCAAATATCTACTAGTCTGTCCAATATAACATGCAGAACACAGATTAGCATTAATAATTAAAATTCATCATATCAAAGTAAAGAGTCCCGGGTGGCTGTGCTCTTGTAAGTTTGACGTGGACACTCATATCTTAAATACGTACCAGAGAGGACAATTTTTGAGTTAAAATTAAAATGACACTTTAAGTTTGTTTACAAAACGCACACCTACGTTACTGTAGAAACAATAATGGCCCTACCTACAATAATTATTTGTGTTATATGAGCATAAGTTAATTACTGATTATAAAAGTATGATGCTTATATTGGCGTGAAACACATAGTAATCTGGTCATGAAATAAACTACACTGGTGAAAAAGACAGCTTCCTTTCCTCGTTACACAAATATGCAGAACAGAATGGCTTACAACGCATCTTTTTCAATTCTAGAATTCTTGAGATACTAACTCAAACTTTTTTATCTTATGGACGCCATATAGACGTCATGTATTTAAATATTTGAATTCGGCATATTTTTCTGATTAATTTGATATTTCGCATGCCATATTTTGTGCCAGAAAATGGCGTCATTTGACAAAATAGCTTTCGTCTTCGGGGTGGCGTTGAAAGCAGTTGGCGGTCAAATACGACTTATTTCTGTTGAACGCGAATGCTATATTAAATGTTTTTCTGAATGTAAAGGTCATTACAATGATTATAAATATACATTAAGTGCTTATTAGTTTACAGAAAATTAGCTTTAACTTGCACAGTCGTTTCAAAAAGGAATTTAAAGTATAGGTAGTCGACGCGACTAGTTTTTTTATATTTAGGTATAGGCAGATATGTACATATTTATTACTTCCGACGAGATATATACTCTGCTATGCGCATAAAAAGGTACTGTAAATTAATTAAACTGTGTTTTAGAGGTAAACATTTCTACTTCGCAGTTATTATTATATTGCTCTGTGAATTAGACCTATATTAGTCGTTCTTCTTAGTATTTTTGTTTTTATCGGAGACAGTATATTTCATAAAGACCTCTGGAAGACGTGGGTTACGATATTGCGTCTAAAAGCAAACATTTTTTTCGTGTGMACTAAGAAAGGTGAAAGAAAATGAGAGAAATTGAATCTGGCTTACCACCTGTTACTATGTGCGAGACATCGGTTAAAAATTATTTCGAAATCGCTAAGAAATAATAAAGATCTTGTCTAATTATTCTAAATTGCAGGGATTCTTTCTGAAGTACTTTGTACACAATCATATCGAAAATAAATAACTTGTTTCCCTTATGGGAATTAGTCATGTTTTGATACTAATGCTACATTGCATGAAGGTAACATTACTAAATTGCGTATGATTTATCAATAGATAACACGACAAAATTAAGTATTTGTTTTTTACTTGTGTTCTAAGTATGTCTGAATATATTGTATCGTGTAGCATTTTATTTACGCATGTAGTAAAATAAGTATGCATTGTCTTAATCTCGAATGTTGAAAAAGTCACTTGATAAGTACAGTTGAGTACCAAACAAATGTGTTTAAAAAGAAACTCGTAAACAAAGATAAACGACTTAGCTATTATCCAGATTATAAATCTTGGTACTAAATGGTTTTGCAATAATTTCAGTATGAATTGCTTCTTGTCATATATAGATACTTAAAATTAGTAACAGGTGCATATACTACACATACAGTCTACCCTGGAAATAGGTACCTACTTTTGTTTAGTGAAAATATAGTAACAAACAGCATATTTGGAAAGGATGTTGAGGATCTTGGCGAAAATAGTCCCTTAATTGATAAGGTTTTAATATCTTGGTCTTCTCATTAAATGAAGTGCAATTATTTCATAACAACAGATTTCGAGAGAAGGAGCAAAATCATTTTTAATAAGTGTATTACGAAATTTTCTGTGTGATATGCTAAGAGCCCATCACTGGCTTTAAGCAATAGCATTCAAGTGATTACAATTTTCGTAGAACTGTTATTGCGGGAACTGAGAGAAGAGTAGCAATAGTATGAAGAGCCTTAAAATATGTCAATGTCAATATGGATAGCAGCGATCACTAATAACGATACAAGTGAAGTGCTTTTTTGTTGCTCCCACAAAAACTAAATATAAAAAATTCTAATGTACTGCACAATTAAGGAATAATAATGACTAGCTCTATTACCGGTATCCGGTATCCTTTTATGCGTGAATTTGCAGACATTGACAATATGTGAATACTAATAATTCGAATACTAAATTCGAGATTTATGAAATACATATTGTCGTGTTGCAGATATTTTGTAGAAGGCTTTATTTCGCTTAGACAAATGGTTATTTTATTTATCCGTTCGCTCTACTTACACCTGGAATCCCTAATTATTATTTTTTAACTTATTTGAATCGTAATAGTTATGACGGCTAATCTGATTCGATGGCTTTTCACTTTGTACGTATAAAGAGAGAAACACGGAATGATTTTTAACTATTGTAATACCTACCACAGGGATAATAAATCCACATGGTGAAAATGAAGAAACGAATGTCATATTACAAAAAGAACGGATTGGAATAAGCACTAGGTAATAAAAAAACAAGTTTAATTTTGATTAGGTTATCGTCCAGCACGTGGTGTGATTATTTTTTCCTACCTTCAAACCGTAAAACCGACGTATCAGAGTGAAGGTTAGAAGGAAGCAAGAAGAAAATATGAACCTGAGGTTGATGAATTTGCCAAAATTTGGGGTCTACGCAACGCCGAAAAACATATCAGGGGGTCTACGAGACAAAAAAGTTTGGGAACCTCTGGTCTAGCATGCTGAAGGCGAATCAGTTTTTCTAAGAATAAAAACATACTATTCCGACCTACTGAACCAAATGCTTGTTAGTACTGTAGACCTGTAGTTATTGTAACTGAATTAGTAATTACTGTTACTGTGGTTTTGTGCAACTCTTTGTGGCTGAAAACGAAAATTGTGTTGAAATTATTACAACTATATTCTTGTTTATTAGCTGTATGTGTACCTTTACATTTATAAATTCCCCTTTGATACAATTTCTTTTCATTTTATAAGTAATTATCAGTTGTTTTGGCCTTAGGCGAGACGTTATTTTGGTGACAATAAAAACTTTAATTTGATAAGGTCACCAAATCATATTATATGTACCCACGCTAAATATTCGCCATATAAACAAGTATCGTGCGAACCGTCACCAGATTCCAAATTAAATGCGTCTCGAATGACTATTTTAGTGGTGTTGACGTAACGAAATAACGAGTAAATAGTACCAGTTACCCTATTAGTACCTATAATGACGAATACTGGCATTAAAAATTATTCGTTCCTTTTTATTTTACACCTACTCCGTGCAAAAAAGAATTGCAGCTACCGTCCCCAACATGCACATAAATTCTTTACATCGCTCCCACTTCAACGCAGAGACGTTTAACGCGTTCGACATATAGTTGTCGCATCCGCATTGATTAATCTCATGCAGTCAGTCGCTCACTTACGGCTGCGGTCGGTATTTTGCTCCCAATAGTTATTGTCAGTATCGGTAACGAACGATTACTACCACAATCGGTACTTTCCACACCATCATTACTTTGTTACTTTTCGGAACCGGTATTCGCCGAAGTACCGAGTAGCGGAAAGCGTCAGTTTGTTACAAAGTAACGAGCGCCGCGCCGGCGCCATTGCAATCGTTACTATTTATCCTATCTGCAGAGATTAGCTTCGTTACTCTTGATGGTTACGTTAACTTTTAACTTCAACTTTAACATTGCTACGTTACTTTGCACGGCTTCCATTAATAATAATTCAATCGCCGATCGGGATAGTTTCATGTTTCATTTTTGGCGTCTCAAAAGAACAGTTAGTATGAAAGAGGCGTTTTTGTTATTTTATTGTTTACTGAAATATAATAATATGTAGCAAAAAGCATTACGATAAGTTATTAAAATTTAATTTAAACTGATAGAAATTGCTTAAACAAAATCGAGTCTGACGTTTTTAAAAAGTAACAAAAATAATTATTATAGACGCATATCTGCATTCCATATGAGGAGGAGTCTGTATTAACTACTTACATAATTACWATAACAATCAATTTTTGCATACATAGTTTAATTGTGTTTCTTTTGACCAGTGGCGTAGCCAAGGGGACGGCAGAGGAGCAATTGCCCCCCCAGGAACTAAATTAATTTCATAATGGAAGAACAGCTTTTTTACATTTAACAGTACAAATTTGTTACAAACTATTGGTTTGTTGTATATTAAACATTTTAGCAAATTAAACATATAATTTAAGTCACACCTCTTCTGTTTTTTCTTGTGTTTGAAGCTTTCCCCCCCCCCAAGACACTTACGCCACTGCTTTTGACGATGCTTATGTCTTTATGCAGTTTTGTTATTTTTGGCTGTTAATAAGCAATAAGAACCATTGAACTCTATGTATGTAATAATATGTTTCGGTAAGGAATTAAAAAGCAAAAGTTTCGGCAAATCATGTACAAGAATTAATAATAGAAGTTAATCGCGATTTTAGCAGTGAAAGTGATAGTGAGTAATTTTTTTAGTTTGTGACTTTCTTGTAATGTGCTTATTAACAAGCTGTAATGAACATAATCGATACCGTGCATAAATCTTAATGTGCAGTATAGTAATTTCTTTCTAACAAGTATAAATAATTTTCTGCTTACTAGTTTGTATTTTTTTATATTAAATCTTTATAAATTCAACCCAATAAAGTATCATATAAAAAAGGTCGCGGGTCGTGCCAGTTAGCATCAGGTCTGCATTAAATAAAACTTGTTATAAAAGCTTCTGCGTTTTATTGATTGCTAAATTATCACAACTAACAAATTTCAAAAATTTATAGTAGAAAAGTTAAAATTGTAGCCAACAAGATTTTTTTAATACGGCCCATTTAGGAACTTTGAAGCGTGCCACAAATCCTAACGGTTTAGCCGACCATAAGGCTGTAAAAACTCTCATTTACAATACAATAGTTTATGACGGCCGACCATCAAGCTGTAAAACCCTCTGCATAAGTCAGTCTCATAGACCGTTGCTTCCAAGTATACTCTTACATTAATGCTTAAGGTAAAGTATTTTTTCATTCACATTCAATAATCATTGGGTTACGTCCTAACACCATTCTGAGAACAATAAAGATATGCTGTCGGTTAGACGTTTAGGTAAATCTTCAAAACGGAAAGACTTTCTGCTTACGAGTATGTTTCTGCCAAATAATTATGTTTAGTTGTTGTTAATAAATAACTAAAAATCAAACAATTTTAATTTTATTGGTAATACAGGGTTTCTATAAATGATTTATACAACGCGGGCAGCGTTGATTTCTGAATTATTTGTGCCGCCTTTTTGTAACTGCTGCCAAGCTGCAATATGCCCGGCTATTAGAAGGTTGCAGATCAATGTCACACCGCAGCTCCGAAATGTGGGCTTTCTGCAACCTTAAAGTTAATTATCCCACAAAACACTACAGAATATGTTCAAAATAGGTACACACTCCTAGGCGTTTCTTCATATTACAATATATCAAATAATTCAAAAATCGACAGATGACAAGCATCCGTTACTTTCCTGAGAGGCTGCGAATTGTTTTAATCGATAATTTTCATATGCGCCCTGGATGCATCATTTATAGAAACACTGTGCAATTAAAAGGCGTTTCTGGTATGGCGGCAAAATAATCGAATTCTGCGGTTTTATATAAAATAACTTCTCCAGGTTCAAGCGTCGCAGTTGTCATGTTATGGCAGCTCAACACCACGTGTAACATATTGTTTCCTCACAGGATATATTCACACCGCCTAAGAGGAAAACTTGGTCGGCTCGTAATCTCGACGTTATCTGCCTAAAACAAACTTATATATTTCCCAGGCCGAAGCCAATTTCCTTTAGATCCCCCAGTTTCCTAGACAAGCGGTGGGCCCGCAGAGATTGTAAAAATCGTTCTGATCTGATAACAACCTGTCGACGTGGCAATTAAGACGGGCTTTACCGAGAAAATAATGTCCAAACCCTGCAACGATTTTTTTTTTTGCTAAGACGCATGCGTGTTACGACGTGTTACCTTTCTGTTTAATAATGCTGAATCAATCGAAAAGTTTAATAAATTAGTCTTAATCAGTTCCATAATACAGATTCACATTTTTTGCGTGTGTCATGTTTGTGCCTTTCTGATCAACATAAKAGATCGCTTTTTGCAAGCAATTTCTTCGTTACGATAGAAAACTAAATCCTCAGTTCTTGATAAAGGTTGATTGTTGAAGTGACGTTTACGAGCGAACGTTWTGTGAAATGTTGAAGAACGTGTTTGTCATGAACAGTTTTGTACGAATTGTACAAAAAATATACCAGGTGTTAGGTTAAGTGTGAGAGAAAAAATAGTTTTAAGTTCATGAATAGCAGTTTTAATTAAATAAACTTATAGAAAAGTGACTTAAAACCAGAGTGTTATAAAGTTTTACATAATTTTTTTATATATATTTTAGTTGTAGTTGCATTGAAAAAGGGGTGTGGAGGGGCACATTTAATACTTTATTGGGTCAGTCGATTTTAATCAGGGTATTACTGAAGATTGTAGATCAAGTTATAGTCACGACTCACGAAATTGATTGGGTTTATAAAGATTTTCCAACAATTTACGGTTCTATTTTTCTTTCAAAGGTAAGAAATAACAATAATTATTGGTATAGTAGGCTTGTGGTAACCTCTACAGTCTACACCCTTGCATTGTGGAAGCTTTGTATAGTGCAACTAACGTTACTACCGCTTCAGTCCATCATAGTACAATTATTTTTTAACAGGCCACAACCTCACAAGTAGGGATGCGACAAATATCACGAACTGTGATTTAATCACTTATATCTACAAATCACGAATCACGGCCGTGATCGACATTACCTACGCATAAACCGTGAATCGTTATGTCGTGATCGAGTTCACGGGTTCACGAAGCAACGAAGAACGCCGGCCGCGCGTTTGGTCGTTCGAAGGGAGTAACGTGGTTCGTCGTGAATCGTGATTGCGGTCACTAATTACAACACATTCACGAGGTAGAACGCGCGTGTTTTCAGTATTTAAACAGTACTATGTTAGATACTTGTACTTCGTACATGTTAGCATATGACATGTAGCATTTAAATACATTGCATACTGAGTAAAACTTATTTTTTTTGTTATTATAATCTTTAGACTAGGTCAATAATTTCTTGTTTTCAAAAGTTGTCTAAATTATGCATCTGTAATTCATACTACTTTTTTAACAGTGAACACAAATTGTTTAAGTTGCTCTTGTTTACCGTGGTTCACACATGAAAAGTAATAAATGACGTGGGTAACATGCATATCTACTTTGAAATCTTAAAAAATATTAAAATATCAATTTTTACGGTTACCTACACGTTATAAGAATTAAAAAAAAATAATATAAAATATACATTTTGTAAAGGCTATTTTAATAAATAGCTTGTTGCTTTGTTGGGACAGAAATTTGATGTAAACAGAAATAAGGTGAAAGATTTAAAGAGAAAGAAAACAAGTTATATATTTTACTGCCCACACTTCACTGTTTAAACTATTTGCGCTGCACAGGATTGAAACTAATGATGTCAATATAAACTTATACCACAAAGCACAATTATTATGCACTTGCATACTTATATGTGTACTTCCCCGATTTACGCGTCAGTCACCCCGAATTCTCAAAGCAGACTGTGGAGACATTAACATCGCATCGCATCGGTATCACATAACTGTATAGACGTAGACGCATCGTGAATCGTGATTACGACTACTATACTGACTACTTTAAACTGTGATCACGGTCACGGTTTAAAATCACCGATACTTGAAAATCACAATCAAGAATCTCACTGCGATAGAAAAATCACGATATTTTACATCTCTACTCACAAGTACGATACATAATCTAATAATTATACGAAATTGTGTCACCCCATAGCTGCAAAATGAGAGCTTCTGCAACCTTTAAGTTGATTATCCCTCAAAACTCTCCAGAATATGTTAAGAGGGGCGTTTACCTAGAGCGAATCGAGTCATTTTAAGCACCTACCGTTTTACATTTTACCGAGTTATTCGAAACTTTTTCGAAGTGTAATTTCGACATGGCAATGACAAAAGATGTAGCTACAACGTAGAGTTCGAGTTTTTTCTGAATTTGGTACGGTAGTGTAAATATTTGTTGTTATATTTTGCTTAAAAATGCGTATATTTGGCGAGCTATTTCTCGAAAACTAAGGCACATAAAGGGAAAATTCGAACTCCACGTTGTAGCTACATATTTCTTTGTACACTACCAAAAACATGAGCACGATAAATGAGTAAAAACATTCAAAAAATCTAAAACCGCAAACTCTTTCGCACGAGCCCGTCACGAGAGCGGAATGCCAATGCCCATCCCCACCAGGTCCGTCGCGTGGTATCCATTGAACAGTGAGGCTAAAATAAAATCCTGTCGGGAATGATCCAGCGGTATACGATCTATTCCGATATGACAGGATTTCTAAGATCGTATGACTAATTACACGTGACAAGTTTAATGTTAAAAGCTCTTTCACATTAATTTAGTGTCTGCCGAAGCAATGGGGAGGTGGAAGGAAAATTATTATAAAAGTTCCTGCAGAAATCATGGTCGACATGCAGTTAGAATGAAATGTTATATAGTTCATATTTATAGAAATAAATGGTTTATTCCATATTTTGAATAACCTGGTATAATATCATAGTAAGTTACTAATATCATGTTTACTTTTTTTATGCACACCCTACAGTCAGCAATTTTCCGAATATTAGTMTAGCCCGTCTGTTGCTCGTACGACCTTTGCGTGATTTCAACCTAACGGCTACCCTCTTACGTCCCATGTCCCGCTGGTAATATGGGTAGCATAGTTTACATTCCTGCCCGATCGCTCCAAGTAAATGCCTCTCTTAAAAATACACACTCCCACGCCTTTTCTCATATTTAAGATATATCAAATAATTCAACAATTGACAGATGTACAAGTGTACGTTAAAGCGATAATTATGTTCAGTTCCCTGAGATACAACCTATCATACAACAAAGTCATACAAATAGGTCAAGTAATTTGGCACTAATTAACATCAAAGTTGTGGATATTTTTTGGTGATTTGTTAATTCCTTGGAGTAGCGTATATATTATAGACCCCTACAAATAATTATTTAATGCGTTGGAACTCTCACGATTAAAACTCGTAATTTCTGCAAGCATTACACATATCGACAAAATGTATTACTGTGCACTTTGAGCGATATTCTAAGAAAACGAGCACTGAATATACTTTATTAGTAGGTACATCTGACCATAAAATATTGAATGTCAGTTTTGTATTCATGCCCAAGGTGATGTCACGCGCAGTGGATTAGCAAACTGCGTACACTACTCGGCACACCATTGTTTATTCTGATTACGGTAATATGCATTCTTGGTTATTTTTTCATAAAACCAACAAGCCCTACTAATATTACAGCATTGTGTAATGAAAGAATAGATACAATTTTGCGCGAAACTGTTACACCGGAGTTAGTTGAACAACAAATTCGTAAATTGTTTAGATACCAAACATTAATAGTTTTCTTAGAAGAATTAACATGACATTTGTAAACCCTGTTAAAATAATAAAGGTGCTAATAAAAATTCTTAAATTTGCATTGATAATCTATACATTTCTTTGTAAAATCTACACAATTTTAAAACAAAATTATTTGACAACAAATGTAACAGATTGGAAATTGTTTATCAAAAAATTTAACCAATACTGATATCATTTATTACAAATTGTACAAGTATTCCTATCAGTTTTTTTTATTGTTTTAGTGTGTAACACATATTGAGTAATATTAGTGGAGGCTCGAATTTTAACAAAGAAATAATTTTGTATATAATTTTATGTATATTTTGTTTTATTATGTTGATATATCTTGAAACAGTTAGCGTGTATTTTTTTTACAATACCGTAAAATTAATAATCAGCTATACGGGTCGTCCCGAAAAATTTACCCTGCTTGGCGACACGGCTTACAGCTTGACTGCGCCGTGTACTGTAAATGTGTGTATGATCCAAGCGCTAGGTAGGTAGACAGCATAGTAAGATAGCAATAGCTTCATATTCGTATGAACTGAACAAAGAGGCAACCCTGCGCGCATATCTGAGGCATCCTGAAGCTAAAATCGAGACACCGCAGTGAGCAGTGCTTGGTCCGGCAAACAGCATAACACGGTAAAACGCACTTCAGCATTATCATTTCAATTATTTTAAGTTGTTTAATTAATTAATAAGTTTTGTTTTATATTGACACCTTTTAGGTACAGTGTTTTTTAATAATGAAATTGTAATTTTATGACCATATATTTATAGAATTTAATAAAGGCGGCATGGCATGTACATTGTACATCAATTATATCTATAGTTCTAATCTAAAACGTCCTCCAAAATAAACAATTTCAAACAGACATAAACATTTAACAGAATTAATTAAGTACATGTGTGTTTTAAATTTAGTCAATCTGAAATCGTTGAAGTATCTCGCACAAGATAAAATAAAATAATTAATTGCCAATACGTGTATAATCGCTTACTGCTGTCTACCGGACTTCCGAATACATACTTTGGATAGGGCTCGTTACAGATCGGTTCCTTTAATGCATTGCAGGTGCACGTATAACATTAAAATAAGACAGTTACAGAACTGCCAGATTGGGGCGCTTGTAGCAAATTGGATTGGAGTTAAGTTACTCAGGCTACAGACCAATCAACAACCGTTAATTTGTGGTGAAAACCTCAAATTAAGATACCGTTTCGCGCTTTTATTTTTCTCTATCATCAATTTTCTCTCGACAGAAAAATATTTTCGATTGCCATTTATTACGTCCGTGAAAAAAGCTTTCCGGTTTTAAATAAAATTATTCTGCTCCCTTTGCACTGAATCTTTTCACTAATACTGTATGTTGCTTATGATTAGTAGCGTTCGATATTCAGTTGGTTTCAAAGCGCTTGGCAGGAATTATCCCAAAGCATAAAGGTGTAAACTTGCGAAAACTAAAAAGAGTATGCAATCTAATATACGTTATTGATTATTACTCAGTTAAAAAGTATGTATAACTCAGATTTGTGACTCGACTACCTGGGCTACTTTATACTGAGCACTGGCTACTGTGTTTATCCAGATCTGGCAACACTGATCAATTAAGTCATGAATGTATAAAACAGGGGATCCAGCTTTTCAAGTTCAAAACTGATTCCAACATGTGATAACAGTCTAAGCATTTAATTTAAAATTTAAGTCACAGCTTTTCTGGTTTTTCTTGTTTGTATTTAACATTTTTCTTGTATGTGGAGCTTTGCCCCCTCAAGTTAAATTTCTGGCTACGCCACTGCGGTCATTTGTTGCCATTATGGAACCAGTATACAAAGTGGTGAATCAAAAAGGGGATGTGGAATTCTGGAATTTATTATAAATATAAAAACTGTTTTTCTAAGTTTTCTAAAGTTTTTATTAAAAATTTGCCTCGCACTTCTTCCATTATGAAAAATTTAGTACAAAGTAGTTCAGCGAGTGGTTCGAATAGAGAATTATAAATTAATAATATAAGACCAACTAGAGCAGTAAACCAACGTTTTTACTGCCGGTCCAGTAGGTAATGTCAATGATTTGATGATACTGTAGAGTATGGTTACGCAAATTAACATCAACCCATCGACGCAATATTGACGAATAACTACAAATAGAAAATGATGGTTCAGACAATATAAGTTACATGTGTTTCTCAAAATACGAATACGAATGTTTAGTAGATATAGAAATAAAAAAATAAAAGAATTAAAGTTTTCTTGTATTCAGTCAATTTGATTTTTCATTTTTCCCGCTTTACTGTTCTTAAACGCATTTAACTAAGATTATTTATTAAATTTCTACTACTGGCTGTTATTGAAAACGTATCATAAATTTTAAAATCACATAAAAGATAACTATTCTGCTGTTTTGATCATACGGTACACAAATGTTGTCTTGTATAGTCTACATATGAATTTCATCGCTTAAACTTGTAAAATTCAGTTGACTAACAAGCGCCTTGGATTAATCCATTTTTATTCAAAAGTCTGGACAACACGCACTCGAAAAAGTAAATTTCACATTTTTAACATCAAACACCAGAGCTATATCCACTGCTCCATCAAGGTTTTAATGGCCACCCTCATTTTTTCAGTTTTTTTCTCTCACCTGTCGTATACTAACATATCGGCGCTGCGGTCGGTTGAGGCCCCTAGGCGTCGGTACTACACACCAAATATTTGATTATCTTCATTAATCACGCTGCAGATTTATCTACGGGGTCGCGCTCGCTCATATTTCACCCTGATAGACAACAGAGATAGCGAAAGCGTAATTGTACGGCATTCGGATTTAATGCACCTTTTAATATTTACAAACTGCGTGTTTGTATGAGTGCGTATACGAATATCTGACATATTTACGTGCATTTATAAAATGTTACAGAACCGCAAAGATAACCCGTGTACGAAATGGCGCTTATACATATTTAAAGCAAGCCAGATGTGTGAGTATAATAACTTTCTGGTAGACAGAATGTCAAGAAAATAAAATAACTGCAACAACACGAATTACGATGCTTATGTGAGAATAAAATCCACCAAAAGATTGGTTCGTAATATGAAGAGTATTATTTAAGAGAAGAGTAAGGTCGAATATCCCGTTATAACGTTACATCTTATGTATTATATATACACAGATATTAAACAGAAATTAATATTAAATTATATGTAATATGTAACTCACCCAGTTTGACTTAAATTAACAGAAAAATACGTTTATCTACAAATATCCTATCGCACCTCTTACAKGGGGATAAAAATTCCATTTGCAATTGTCAAAGAGCATGTGTACAAAGTTTCTTTTTTCGCAGTGTAATTCATTTAAGACTTTTTTCGCTTGTAAATAAGTTATCGTTTTCACCCTTGACATCAAAACAAACGAACGGGTAATAATGTGAAAGAATCATTTGCCGTGTAGCTTAAACATCTTAATTCTACAAAAAAAGTTTATGTTGGTCTCGAATCAATCTAGGAAATAGTCCCTTGTGGTGTTTTTTGACTGTCTATAGATAGGTATAGGCTTTAGTATATATGTTTTTGTCAGTAGGCCTAGGTAATGTAACCGGAAAACTAGTATTATTGCATACTCAAGGAAATAACTGCATGGTTCTAAAAAAAGGTAGGCATGACCTTCCAGCTAAAGTTTGTTTGCGAGCCTTCTTAGAGGAGGAAAATATCTATTCACACAACAAATGAACTTTAACTTGTTTCTGAATAACTCAATCTAAATATTCCCGATCATTTTGTAAAATTCCATGTGATACAAACATAGTAAAACTGTCTGAATCCACACTATATAATATTTTCAGGTCCTTTTCAATAGATTTAATTATTATTTATTATTTACTTACTGTAGTACCGCAATTAAAATTATTCCTCTTCGAAAATAGAATTATCTGATATAGCTAATAAATATAATAATTATAACAATTTTTGGTATATATAGTGCCATCTAGGGGCGACCGGTAACGCTAAGTGGCATGAGCAGCTGCAGAAATCCCTAATTTAAATAGAACGCTGTATAACCACGCTTGTTCCGACAGCCCACAGTCGCACCGGTTGCGACTCTTAATTACAGCCTCCAGCAAGAGATGGCGCATGCATCTTTATATCAGCTTAATTTTTTAATGGTACAAAGCAAAATGACACTATACATGTTAAACATTCGCAGAAGATAGTATAAAATAAACTGATATTATAACGGTTATACGGAGTAAAAAGGAATATGTTATCAAAAGTAACAAAATGATTACGACCGTGACAGGACTCGAACCTGCAATCTTCGGATCCGAAGTCCGACGCCTTATCCATTAGGCCACACGGTCAGCACCTACAAGGCGTTATACACAAATAAATTAGGCTTCACTATTAAAGACATGGATGAGGTAAATAAAATTTATGTAAAATATCGTAATGATATTATATTTTTGTGTTTCCTTGTTTGAAATACTTAAAATAATATCAACTGATACCTCACATATTTAAAAAGTCTGTAAATAGTTACGCAACACGCTATACATGGTTACTTTTTTACTTGTTCTTTTTTCCTTTTCATTTGTTGTATGCATACTGTCTACTCAAGTTTTATTGGAAGGGGAATTGCTAGATAAGTTTGCAGGCAACAAGTTGGAGGAAATAAATGACTATTTCTGCAAATCTCTTTCCCCCTCTCCATCTCTTTATACCTATTAGGTTCTCTAATTACTAAGATGCTCTGATGTTTTTTTCTCTATATCTTTCTCATTCCCAGCTCTCCGAAGCGTCCGTATCTTAATCCTATGTTTTTAATATTATTCATCAGCTCCCAATTGATAGTGATTGCGCCTTTTCAGCTAGGGGAAGCCCACGCAAAGTGAATAACTGAGGTAAAGCGAATAATCGATATTTCTAGAAAACTATAACAGATGGTATTACTAGTAGCTGTAGTGTAGGCGAGAGACTTGTCTGGCGACGCCATAACAGTCAATTCAAAACATTAGAAGGTGTTCGTTTGATGTGGTGATAAAAAATCGTTTTGGGTGTTTTTGTTGTGATTTTCGTTCAGGTTTGTGATCATTTCATTTGTTTTACTGCAAGCTAACTGAGGAACAATTTAGTTATGTATATTAACGATGCTTTCGAGTATTAGCAAAAATAGGTATATTTACAAATATACACTTTGGGCAAAGAGGATAAGTTAGCCGCTTTACCCTTAGTATTTTGTAGTTGTATTTTGTCGTGTCGTGACACGTAAAATGAAATGAAGAGGGAAATCATTAGGAAAAGGGAGAGCTAAGAAAAAGAAAATGTAAAACCTAATATAAAAAAAAAACAAAGAGAACAGTGTTCATGCCCAATCTGCGCGGAAGACCAAGTGGAACCGCCAGTAGAGGATTGGATTCAGTGCTTGTACTGTCGCCGTTGGGCCCACGAAAATTGTACTTTATATGGCAGCTACTTCTGCGATAATTGGGTGTGTTCACTAGTTATAAAATATAAACTTTTATACATTAAAAAAGAGTACTTGATTAATTAAGTGTGTATCTGTATCCATAACGCTGCAAAAAATTTTTTAACCAAGATAAATTGGTTACAACTTCTCAGTGCGCAACGTGGCAACAACGCAGTTTTAAGACACGCTCAGATTGACTAGAACTGGCTGTGACGTATCACCCCATGTAAACAAGATAGCTTCCGCTACTTTCCGTATTTCGTTTGCGTTATTGGTTATGTTTGAGAGTGTTCTCGTTTGTTTTTTTATGAATTCAACAATATGTCGTCGGAATGCTTTGTTAAAGCCGCTTCGAACAATTTGTCGACTGTAGATATGTTCATAGTCACAGAATTTATCAAGAGCGACCCACGTTTTAATGCTGCCGAAATCAAAGGCGTTAAAGCAGCAGTATAAGTAATTAATAAAGCAGCTTAATCTGCAATTTAATACATTATGGATCATTGATATTTTGAACGAAATGCATCTTTTGTCTAGTGCAAGTCGTGAGCAACACGAAGATGTAGCTATAGGTTATTTTCAAATGAAGCGAGAGGGGCCTATATGTATACTGCAGTCCAAGATATGCCCGGAACACAAAGTTCGTGCAAAAAATTATGCAGTTACTCTAAGTCTCACAACAGTAAAATGTAGATTTTGTCTTGGTCATACCCCTTCTGGCTGCTTTAAACCATCTCCGTTTGCGTTCGTAGTCTCCGGGTACACTTACGAATATTTTGTTGAGACCATTGACAAATGAAAGTGAAAACTGGTGCTAGAAAAATTTTGAAATTTTTAGGACGTAACAAGGGTGCTCCAAATATACACATGGCATGATTTCTAAAAAATGTGAAAACACCCAATTGCCAGGAGTAGCTAGCTTATCCGTTTTGCCCAAGGACTTTATCCGCTTTACCCGACCGGGTGGGGCAAAGCGAATAATTAAAGAGGTTTTATTTTAATTTTATTTTAATATAAAAATGTAAGAATTTGGTACTTAAGATATTATGTCTCCAAAGATGAGTATATGTGCAATACACAAAAAATAAACGATGTTCCTAATTTGATTATTTCTGTGTTTATTTTTCAATTTTCCTTAGCTTATCCGCTTTGCCCGGGCTTCCCCTACTTAATTTTATCGAATAATTTTAAGAGCTGTTCTAATAAACCAATTTATCTTAAACTCACAGATATATATCCTATGGTTTTTAGCTAACCAACACCTTGACTGCACTATCACTATCCCGCTCTTACAACCCCGATCTAAATCTCACCTATTTTCTTTCATTGCCTGTCAAATTATAAAACCTATACCTAGAAGCCCTGTTGCACAAAGCGTAGTTTTGACCCTGATTAAGCGACAGAAAGCGTTGTGAAGACATTCAAAAAAGGATTAGAATCAACTTTGACCTGACCTTGACCGTCGGAATATAAACATTCTAGTTGAAATCCTAATCAATAGATATTTAATCATGTACAGAAGCTCAACGCACAAAAAGTCATTGCAAGAAGCAAAAATTGTAAAACCTTTGGAACTAAGAAACTACAAGTATAGATTACCTGACTGGACAATTTGGAAATGACAAATAAAAGAATAGAGCTGACAAAGCGACAAAGCGAGCAAGATGAAACACCGCCAAAATACAAACACCAGCAATTATTATTGATAAACAAAAGACCAGTGCAGAAATATTGGAAGCACAGCTAAAACAGCAGAATTACAGCAACCATCTCGTCCTAAACGTAAGATTCAAAGACCATCTAGATTTAAACATCAAATTAAATTATAGTAAAATATCTAAAAAAGGGAGGTATGTAATGTAGTTCAAAGAGAGTTGGTACTAAGCAAAAGTGCGCAAGCCTGAAGATCAGAACCGTTTTGCTTTTGAAAGTTATCAAGTTATCATGTACCCTTAACATGTTTCAACGGATGTAAAAAGTAATCCATTTGGAGTTCGTGTTATTATTATTTAATGCAGTACAAATTATTGTTATGAATAGACAAATAATACTCGTAATATGTTCAATGGGAGATGCACAACATAACAGTATGGTGTTATGGTGTGTTTCAACAACACAATAAAAAAATGATGATATGATACTTAAATGTTATATATTTCAAGTATCTTGATGTAGGTGCTACTTATAAATTGTACGTAAACGAAAGAAAACAAGAAGGTATGGATTTAAGGAACGGACTAAAGCGTGGGAAAGAAATAGAAATATAAGAAAGTCATTGCCAAACACAAACGAACATACATATTATGGCTTAAAATACTTTTACTACTGAAAAATATTAGAATTACGATACATTTTTAATGCGGCAATCTCTTAAACTGCAAGCATGAAGTCGAAAATTTTCCCTATAATCTTTGATCGATAACAAGGTTGTTTACAAAATTTTGCGTCAGCCCCTTTGAAAATATGCGCCCGGTATGACCAGATCAAAGGAATACGGTCTAACCTCTACATTATTTCTCCTCTCCAACAATGAATATCATTTGTCCCCCGTCATCTCCATTCCACCTTAATAACAAATGACAAATTCATCCATCCATTAAAAAGTTGGTCGTGAATCGAGCTTAAACATATTAAATTCCATATCCCATCCGCTTATGAGACGAGAGACAAACAAGAAGCTCCACATGCAGGAGAAACGCGAAAAGAATAGAATCCATTGTGATTGTGCCAAGAGCATGGCCAATCCGGAAAGGGAGATTGCTTTCCGCCACAATAATTGTTTTATATCTCTGACAAAGGCACGAGTCTGTCTCTCTCCACCTGCACCTGGTTCGTCTCCCAGGTGCCGTAATGCGCGAGAGAAGCGCTAAAAATGTCAACCCTCGTTTCTCGCTACGTTTACCAGCATGAATAGTAAATGCGTGCGAATAGGGGCGCAGATACACGGTTATAAAGAACAGAAAACAATGGCCCAGAAAACGCAGGTAATATATCCAGCCGTATTATATCCATACGTAATAATTTTTTTGGGATMTATYAGGCATACTAGAATGTGTCGAATKTGTACAACGTATATTTTTGTATGTAAAACCCGTTTAAGTATAATTGCAGTTTACACWTMTTATTAAATATTTTACTATATTATACCAGGATTATTTTTACCCTTTATTAGGTTATAAAAATAAGATGAGATAAAAAAGTTATATAAAAAAGATATTATTAAAAGTTTAGCAGTCTTACTCATTTCTCTACAAAATATCCAAAACCACTGAAGCATTTGTCTTGTAACACACGCTTTTAGAAGCTTTTAGATGAGCCTTTTGTTGGTGGCAAACCGTTTATCTACATAACCGGTTAGAATAAACGAAGAGGTATGCATGGAAAACTTAATACTAACGTAGAATGCAAAATGCTTGTGTCAGGCTAATTCTTGGTTTGAGACGAATAGATAGTGTAAAAGGGGAACTTAAGGCTTTAAATTGGCTCAATCTAAAAGAACGTAGATTCAGTCATATGCGTTACCTTCTTTTCCATGTTCTTAAATTGCACACACCTGAATATCGTTTAAATAAGTTCATATTTCGTTTCGAGGTACATAATTTTCATATTAGAAGTATATGCTGACAATTCCACCCCATAAAACATCTTTTTCAAAGGTCGTTTTCATATATAGCAGCAAAAATATTAAATTTTATCATTGTAAATAACATGTATAATCTGAGTCTGACTGCATTTAGTAAATACATACAACACACTATTGTTTATAAAAAATACTGCAGATATAGCCTTGCAGCTTTTGGTACATAAATTATGTAGCAGTTAAGTATGTTGATATGCTATAATTGTATCTATTTTGACCACTCTTTATTTTGCTTGTAATTTACTCAGTGCTTCATTTAGTTAACTGTACTCACTAAATTTTTCAATATTTTCGGCCGTGTGGAAGAATAATCTGAGTGTGCATCACTTGCGTACTCAGCTTGAACACGATCGCTCTCAGTTGAAATTATCTATTTATTAATAATTTATATGAAGTGTAATGGAAAAAACTGAATAAATTGCATTATTGTTATTATTATTATTAGAATGACAACTATATTGTCTATCAAGTTGAAAACTGCGCCTCCTGCAGACTGGAAGAAAATTACTTAGCAAGGACGTAGGAAAGCAGCAAGCAAAGGATAAATTAATAAACCATGCTATCGAAACTTAAAAATATGAATTAGATATCCCTTCCTCTGCATCCTACCGCTTTCAAAATTGCTCTCCATACATTCCCCAGATTCTATAAGATCATTGAAATTATCATTTTCGTCGTCTCTGTTAAAAATGTTATAAGGACATATCAAACACGTCGATTCCATAATATTACCTTCTGAGAATTTTTTTCTATATTACCACCGACAATGCTGCAGTCTCTAACGGTACGAGAATATCAAACGTTTTGCTCATACTGGCCTGGCTTCTGGTTCTGGCAAACCCTGAAACCAATATTTTACGTTACCTAAACACATTCGAATTTTATTATTAATCAAGAAATACCTGCGTTATAAATCTTTATGAGGGCACCAAAATATTCTCATCATCTTCTTCGCGAAAGCTTTCCACTGAGTGCTTAGCCCCCAGTCCATTGACAAGGATAGATTTATAAAAAGACCCAAAAGCTGCACAGGTGAGATTATTAAATCTCGGGCTTCTCTGACGAATTTTCCCAAAAAAAAACCTCGATGGGATGTTGATTGAAGCTTCATGCTTTAAAACTCCAGATTTTAGGTAATTATTTATACCATTTTGAACTTTGCAAAATGTTTGTTATACAGACGCTGGTTGTTCATGAATGAACGAAAAGTTCTAAAAATTTCACTGGATGGGGAAATCTATGAACAAATCCAAATAACTAGGTTCGCAGGTTGGGACTGCATATCTTTCTTTACCCATGGCTGCAGAAACCACATACAGAATCAGTAAGAACTAKAAACATATAACGCGACACTGCATAAATGAGCTCTTAAGTTCGAAAACCCTTTCACTAGAATGAGTAGAATCACAGCCGTCTTTAGGGGTCTACCAAAGACGACCAAAAATTTTGCTGATACGCATCGTACAACGCACAACGTTCGGACTACATGTCAAATGCTGTATTTTTTGTCTGGGGACAAAAGTAATGCAGCCATCATGACAGTGGCTTATTAAAGTAATCATTCTACGTCAGTATTGGGTTTCCTGTGGAGGTATGATTTCATTCGACATTGTTTTGATCCACAACAATGCACGGCCGCACTATGCCAACGTGACGATCTTTTCACACAATTCAAGTGTGAAGTTTTCGCCCATCAATCGTATAATCCCGCTTTGACACACATTTTTATACGTTTCGAAAATTAAAGGCATTTTGTGCGGACAACGTTTCGTCACCAAGGAAGAGTTCCAGTAGGCTATGAAAATGTTCTTAACCAAGTTGGCGCCGCAGTTCCTTGAAGACGATAATCTAAAAGATTGTATCACGATATGACAAATGCTTAAATCGTTTTGGCGATTTTGTAGTAAAATAAGTAAGGTTTTAATCAACTTTCAATAATAATAACAGCCCTCGTATAATATATTGTATAATATTGTTGTGGCGGTGTCAGTTACAGAAGATATACGGTTACGTAAATGCACTACAAAACGAATTCTCTCGAAACAGACAGAGGATGAACAAGCATGCACCGAAACCTAGCTTTGGTACAGGGTAAAAAGCCTGCAGGCAGGCAGTTGCTGGTAAGTCTCAAATTAAATACAGAATTGGCTCCAACTAAAACTGAAAAAATAAACAAAAATTAAAAAGCATATTAGTAGACTTGAATACACAGCTAAGAGAGTTATAATCAAGAACGTTTACTGGTTAGTAACCTTAAAACAGAATGCTCATTTCTGGGACTCGTTTTACTAATAAATATTTTTTTCTACAAATGCAGCCAAAATGTGGGAGTGTAATTATTATTGAGTAATCAAACACCATCAAGAACTCGATACAAAACAGAAGAGTTTTAGGCTGCCGCTGTAAATGTTATTAAACATAAAACAAGTGAGATCGTTGTCTCAGGATCCCATTGTCCAGCTAAACAAGCTCTCACGTAAAATTCAGTATTTAAATACTTTAAATAGTCACATACGTAGGTTCGCCATTAAAGAAGACTTAAATGACCTTGCGTTCGTTGAGAATCTGAGAATCGACCTCCTACCAAAGGAAAATAATTATTACAAGCAGTCAACCAATTAAAACGTGAAATTTTATCAACCGGTAAGCCAACAAATTGGCTTACAGACGGCAGTAAAGTCCCGCATCTGATTTATTTTTTCATAACTCGAACTGTAGATTAGCTGCACATAGAGAAGGCTTGATAAATGAGCTCCGACCATTTCCAAATCTTCTCAAGCTCCGCAACAGCGTTATCAAAAAGGAACTAGCTCCTAGGTTCGTAAATAAACTGGCAAGGTAGAAAAGCTTCAGATTACGACCTTACCGCATGGGAGGGTGTTAGGGCAAATCCTTTACCTACTATACAGGAGGGATGTTCCTGAATTGGATAATAATATGACTGTTGTTACATTTGCTGGCGACACTGCTATAACAGTAAGAGGCAAATAAATTAATGATGCCAAATCGGCCCATGTAAATTGCAGCTACAAAAAAAAACTGACTGTAATTAATATTCACTTTACAGTAGCTACAGTAGAAAAGACACTGGGCACTATGCTGCACCATAAAACCCATGTAAAAGAAAAAGAATTGTACGTCAAATTTAGAAAATTGTTTGGCTCCTTAAAGGACATATCGCCCAGTCATACGACGAAGTACTTATTTACAAATAGGTTATCAAACCCGTATGAATATATTTAGCAATAATCCAGCCATTTCAAAACAATGTCATTGTAAATGTTCCAATTTGTACACGAAAGTTAAGAAGGCACTGTGCGGGCCTTGCTGAGGTGTAAAATGTGTTTAGTTTTCGTTCGGAGTTTTGTTGGTGCAAAAGTTTCGGGTAACTTCCTAAGCAGAGCTACGAACTTACTGATTATAAAGGCCATGAAAGTACAAAATCTAAGTTAATTTGAACTAGGATGAGTCAAATATTGAAATATTATAAATTCCTTGTAATCTTGATGGAACTCAGCGATCCTACCACATTTACTCTCCTGGTCTGGAGAATTAAACGTTACACTCGTAGAAAATGTAGATAAAGCACTTTGGCGTAGAAAATACAACTAGTATTTTATGGCTACTGTGTATTAAGTAAGCGCTAAAACTAAATAGAAATTATTTTGTTTCTTATTTCCCTGTTTTGTTGGCTCCTGCATGTAACGAGTTCCTTAAAATTTTTCAAATTTAATAGTTACAGCTATTCGATACATGTTTTATCGGCGATAAGTCAGACGATTTTGCAGGAAATCCATAACCTCTACCCTCAGCATCTTATAACAAGTCTGTATTTTGATGGATCGCATATGCGGTTTGGTCTTGTTTTTTTTTCAGAATAGCTGTCGCAAACTCGACTTCGGCGATGTATACCGTGAGGATATGGAAATGAAGCAGAAAAAAGATTTCGCTTATTTTTCTTACCCAGATTAATAAAAAAATAATTTGTTGCGGAATTAAACCAAATCTACTAGCTCTTGCATTATTTTTGGTTCCCGCACATAACTTATAACTTAATGTGAAACAACATCCACATGACTAGATGCTGCATTCTTTAAAACTGGCACAACAAAAAGTATTTGCAATTCCTGACAAAGCAGCACAATTAATAAGATGTGGTTAAGAAACTATTTTGTTTTTGTGGGTAGTGGAACTATAATAATTCTATGCAACGTACTACCTGTGATACTTATATCTCTAAACACCCTCACCGTGCCTGTCTACAGCTTACGATTATATTATTGTCCACTCGGCTGTGAAGAATGCTTGGGATTTCACACCGACTTCACCCGCTAATTGACAATTTTGAATGGCGCAGGTGCAGCTACTGAATGCCGGTCGTATTCATTGCAAATTTGCGTTGTTGCATGTGCTAGTTGACAATGAAGGGCGGGAGTGCAACTGCCTTGGCTGTTTTACGGATTAAATTCATTATTAATCATGCTTGCGTTACAGCCGTGGGGTACACAAAATTGACATGCACATTGGCTACGAACGGTATATCCGCATTAAAACTAGTTACTATTATTGCAATAATGCAAAAACTT
Source organism: Rhyzopertha dominica (assembly GCA_025024175.1). Taxonomy (NCBI): domain Eukaryota; kingdom Metazoa; phylum Arthropoda; class Insecta; order Coleoptera; family Bostrichidae; genus Rhyzopertha; species Rhyzopertha dominica. Next base: position 17,061,125 of record QCXZ01000001.1, read on the forward strand.
AAAAGTTGTCGCACTCATTTAATTTCTTTCCGGAAATCAATTTTGATCTCTGATTAGCTCCGTAACCTAGGGATTACTATCTAATTCAAAAGAGTGGGGATTCTTTAACCTCATACGTCATATTGATTTAACCGAAAAATGTGTACCCTCTGAAAAGTATGCCGTAAGAATTATATATACATATGTATTCATGTGTAATTTGGGTATTAAGTCAAAGTCGATGAAACAACGTATACGTTACTTTCTGTTAACTTATATATAATATTATTGTAAAAATTCAAAAACCAGTTAGCATTTCAGCCTTACCGATGCCCTGGTTTTCGTATTATCTGATTTTTCTAAAGTTTTATTCATTTAGCAAAATAGGCGAAGGTTACACTTTGTGGCTGATTACAAMAGCATTTCTAAGAGTTTCTTAATTTGTCAGTGGTTATAGAGTGAAAAGGTGCAAAGCTTCGTCAAATACTGATTGTGATAGAGGGCTTGGGAGAAGCGGGTTTATTTCTTAGAGATACTGCTACTAGGACGAACAGGAGTCTATACAGTATACAGGGTGATGACTTTTGCTGGTCATGGTTCCAAGAAGACCGAATACGAAGAGCGAGAAGTACAGGGCATCGGCGAAGAACCTCAGAACTCCAAGACGTCGTCTTAGACTTCTGGTTTTAACGTAAGGGATTGCTTCACTTCTACGGGGTTTCTATAAATGATCCATGCATCCAGGGCGCTTATGAAATTATTGATTAAATCAATTTGCCGCCTCTCAGAAAATGACGTATATTTGTCATCTGTCGATTTTTGAATTATTTGATATATTTTAATATGATAAAACGTATGGGAGTGTGCATTTTTAACATATTCTGTTCTGTTCTATTCTGTTGGATACTTAACTTTAAGGTTGCAGAAAGCTCACATGTTGGAGCTGTGGTGTGACATTAATCTGCAACTTTCAACTTTTATCGCCGTGCATATTGTAGCTTGGCAGCAGTTACAAAAAGGCGGCACAAAGAATTCAGAAATCAACGCTGCCCGCGTTGCATGAATCATTTATAAAAACCCTATCTATATAGCACTTACAGACCCGTTTGGTTGGTTTCAGACAGTCCTCATCTGATGCTGCTTCTCACTGATGAGCATCGGTAACGAACTAGTGGTGTGGAAAACAAGCCTAGGAATGAGATCTGTTGTATTTAGCGACGAAATCCAGGTTCTCTTTGGGCACTGACGATGAAATGGCGACGAGCTGGTGGTAATGGTGTGATGCCAACAGATTACCTTTGGTCTTCACCTGAGGGAATATGACGCCCAGGGTTGTATTCAGTACGTAGTGGAACCACATAGTTTACCACACCTCAGCATCCTTCCCAGTTCCCTTTTTTAACGAGGTAATTCATGACCACACGCAATAAGAGGACCATATCGATCATTAACTATTGAGTGTATGACCAAACACGTTAATGAATCCGCACAACACCCTAACGTCTACACCCATTATCAACTTCTTTTAAGTTCGTACTTTACCACAATAAACATGTAAATACGCTAAAAGGATGCTATTTATTTATTTAATCGTGTCTGAGCTACACTTTTTACATCAATAACTAGAGAGTAAGTAAACATAATAACATATAGACAGAAATAGGTATAAATAAAAACACATAAAAGTATAAAACACATAAAAGTATACGACGTTCACAAGCGTCACAAGTCAGGTTGGTTGGTTAGATAGCTCATATCTCCTTCCAGTGTCTGGCACATTGCACTGCCGCATCATTCGCCTCCCACAGGTTCTGAATAGTGCAAGGAGTCTGTAGGGATGGACAGGACAGAAGGTGTTCCATCGTTTGTGTCTCTCCACAGACGCATGAGTCGTCCTCGGCATATCCCCATCTTAGCAAGTTATCTCCGGATCTTCCCATTTGGCATCTGATTCTGTTGAGGTTTTTCCAGGTCTTCCAGTCTAGTTGGGATCCGGCAGGAAGATGTTCTGTTGGGTTCCATGGGGAGATGTTGTTTTCTACCAGCCGCTGTCTCCACATTGCTTCTTTGGCAGCCGATTTGGAGTCTGTCATTGGGTTGGTGGACCTTATGAAACTCTTCCGGGATTTGAGTCTAGAGGGTGGGGTCTCATGTCCGTAGGATGCTATTATTACTAGTTGTTGTTATTTTTATGTCAATCGCTATATTATCAGTTTGACATAAATTAAAAAATATAATGTCATAAAAAATGTCTAAAAGCGATTCCATCTAACAATGAGTTTTGAAAGGTTTTTCTTTATACGTTTAGATAAATAGTTAGTATTAGATGTGCACGTTAAACTTGTGTAATATCAGTGAGTAAGAAATAAGGATGGCAATGCCATCTGTCAGCATTACACTGGCATGATGACAAAGCCACCTAACTGCCTTAACGGGTACTACTTCCTAAAGGAAGTGACCTGTAGCCTGACAAATTGGCATGAAACTGCATACTTCAATTTGACAGCAAACCCCCACGGCACTTTTTGCTAGCGGGCAAGAACCGACATACATTAAAATGCATGTCTATGCTGTGCTGTCTACACCTCAACCAACTGCGGATAGATCTATTTCGCTGTCATTACAGCTCTGGTATATAAGCAAAACCAGTTCTATGCCGTGCTGTCTACACTAGACCTAAGCTGCACTCGTGAGCTGTAATGACAGCGAAATAGATCTATCTATCTGCAGTTGGTTGAGGTGTAGACAGCACAGCATAGACATGCATTTTATTGTAATATCAGTACTTTTTTACACTTAGTATTGTATTTAATGTCTTTTGTTGCCATCAATGGAGTACAAGTATAAGAAAACACTGATAACAGTACAGATAATAAAAATCTAATATGATGTATTTATGTATATTCAAATTATTTCTTTGTTTAATATAATTATTGAAATGGCCGTTTCCCTTGTGACAGCAGCATAATTTGGAAAATAAACACGTTCATTATTATTGAAGAGATGAAAATCGTGCCATTATAAACGCATATTTCAAAGCGTGACAGTACAAAGGGGTAATTATTTATATAACAACACTGCCTGGCACATACCAAACATACTATTAAAACTGGCATAAAGGAGAGAAAAAACTGTGTATAATGACATGAAGGGCAATACAACAAAAACAGTTTTTCCCAACAATGGCATCAAATCGTTTTTCTACGAAGTGACAATGCGTCGCTGACAATAACAATATTGTTAATCAAACAAAGGGATTTAAATCGTTGCCTATGCTACCGTTCAATAGCCCAGCTTCCTCTAAAGGCTGGTCAGTGCATTTCGAAACGCCACAGCGGCAATGTCTGACATCAGTCACGTAAAGCGTCCTATGAATGCATTTATGGTGTGGTCCAGAATAAGAAGGAAGCACATATCAAACGATTATCCTAGACTACACAACTCTGAGATATCGAAGATCCTTGGGATGGAATGGAAGCATTTACCAGACTCGGAAAAGAGGCCGTTTATAGATGAAGCCAAAAGGCTCAGAAGTCAACACATGTTGGATCATCCTGAATATAAATACAGGCCAAAGCGAAAACCGAAGGTGGCCAAGATTGCAGCAGATCAAGCAAATAAAGTAGTGAATACTTTACCTTCTGGTAGTGAATGCTTCCAAGCAGCTGCTTCTCTTTATGAATCTAATAACACAGGTATGGCATTAGTTGTTTTCTGCACCGTATCCTAACACGCGAATAAATATACGAATCAATTAAGTGCATTGTAATGCAAAGATTATTTTGCCTCTAGGCTTTATTAACTTTTCAAATACTATTACAGAAATTTATCGAACAACCTTTTATGCATACAGACTTTCGATTATACATTCATGTTTTTTTAAGTATTTTACTTTGTGACTAATTTGTACAATATTATTTCACAGCATCCAGCAGGTGTATCCCCGGCATCCACCATCGTTGTGTGCCTTCACCACCTTCAGATCAAACTTATCCTCTCTACTACTCGACATATACGGCACCGACAGGTTTAACATCACCATCTGCGTCCATTTACAGTTACACTAAATGGATCCCTAGTGATACTCAAATGGAGAAGGTAGCAGCTTTACCACCTTATACGTCTTTAACCAATAGCTTACAACAAAGGGCGCTAATTAGAGCAGCTTCATTTTATGCATTTCATGATTTGGCTTCTTCTGGAATTCCAGTTTGTTTACATTCATTTTAGTTCAATCAGAATAAAGCACATTATTAAGTGATATACCATATGTTATGTTGTATGTTGCACGATATACAAGCAACACGTATAGAAATAAATAATACACCGAAAGCCAATTGCTTGTTATTTTTATTTGCCACAAATACGAAAAGCCCTGCGTGTTGTAAGACCCTCATTGCGATAGCAATTGTAAATCTTTCTAAATTTCGTAATCCACCATTTCACAAATTGAGATTAGTTTTTGGGTAACATGTATTTGACTTACTAGTCTATATTTAAATTTAATTTTGTTGTATGTATATCTTAGCAGACTTACAAAATTTATAGACATTAAAGCATACGTAGTACTTAGTACATTATAGTAAGCATAGCATGTATCGATGGATAGATATTGTACTTGCACATCAGTTTTAATAAAAGTGCATACACCTAACTTAATGACCACAAAAAGAAAGAATAAAACAATAAACACAAATTATTAAATTAATACAAGTTTTTCCGATCCTGCTCACCTCCCAAACCCTCCAGTCTCTTCTCTATGCATAGATAGGAACCAATACCTCCCATCTTGAATAGTACTATGGGATATTCCTAACGTACGATACATTCGCAACATTTAACGACATTGAAGTGCAAATCTCTTCCCGTCGTCAATATATGCACTGTAAAATGTTAGCAAAACTAGCAATGTTGATTGATGATCATGAATCCTAAATTCCATTAAATTTGTATCATTATGTTCCTATTTGTATCATACTCGAACACTCACTGCAATAACTGACTCAATTTCAAAAAAGAGTTTGTGAGAAGGCTGATCTTCGATATACCCGTAACTGTAACATGGACGTGTCCGATTCACTTACAGAATGGCATTTATTTTTAATTTAAAATATTTCTAGGATTCTATGAAAACCTTCCAGACTTGCGTGGAATATTTTGGAAAATTCCATATTTTGCTAGAAAACTCTGTCATATTTTGGAGAATTCTAGAGTTTTTGAAAGCTAACAAAACAACAATAATATAATGAAATAATATATACTAAATGGAAATGTGAAAAACCACCATAAGGCAACTACATACATACTACATCTGTATAAAAATGTTTCATAATTTATTTTTTTGTTAATTAAAAAAAAACACGTACTTACTTCATATCATAAAACGTAACTATATCTAATTGTTTGAAATGCTTCTCATACAAATAGTAAGTTATGCATAATACTAGGTTAGGATGTGCATCAAAAACTGTTTTTATTCATTCCTCATGACTTTTTATTTCATTTTATGGCACTTGGAAAAGACTGCAAATCAGGATAATAATTTCTCGGAAAGATCGCTGTCTGTTGAAAACACTGACAAAAAGTTATTAGTCTGACGTTTCGATTACACCTGTAATCTTTGTCAAAGACGAAGAACCTCAAAATTTGCCTGACAAAGATTACAGGTGTAATCGAAACGTCAGACTAATAACTTTTTGTCAGTGTTTTCAAGAGACAGCAATCTTTCCGAGAAAATATTATCTTATATTATGGACGCTAAAAACATTCACCCTCGTATACTACAAATCAGGGTTGGCAAAAAAACATTTTTTTAAAATTAAACACAACAAACAGTTTTTTTGTTAGACCGTGTTTAAATCGTTTTAAAGATGATTTATTTCTTAACTTAGTTGAAAACATGTTTAAAACGTTTTAAACACTGTTTTAAACATGAACTCTCATGCAAATTACTATATATATTAGTGAAAATAAATACGAGCAGGTGGCGCGGAGCGTAGCAGTTGTCTAAAAATCCCTAGATGACTACGATTATCAGTTATCACTTGTCTTTTTTGTTTATGCAACAATTTTAGTTATTATGAGTCGCTTTCTCTTTTCTATTTAAGCTAGAATCAACACTGTTCTTAAAATCTAAATCAATCACATACCGCAATTTAAGGTTACTGGGTTGATTTTAGCTAATATCAACTTTAACAAAGAATAGTAACCGACCTTGTCTGTTTAAAAGTTTAAAGTTCAACAACCGTAGTAGGAACAATGCAGTATGGAATAACTTTGGTTACGCTAGTAAAAAAAGTAAAAATTCTGATATTTTTTTTATTCTTTGTTTATTGTTTTTTATATTCCCAAGTTCTGATAACTATTTGTTTTTTTGTACTAAAGATATATTATCTATTAAGTGTTGAATGAACGTCTTATTTTTTGTTTTGTAGTATTGGACCAGAAATACGAATTTTTATGTTATGTTAAGATTAAGACTTTTATTTGTTGTCTTAAAATGTTTGTAAATTACATATATGAAAAAATGTTAAAGTTAAATTATTCATTTCTATAACTGTTGTTGTATCAATAAAAAGCCGAACAGAATACTGCAGGTTTCTTCTTTTTTTTTAAGTTTGAAAGAACGTTTACATATTTTCTAACTGGGCCTAGTTTTGCAGTCAATTCATTTTTAATGCAAATGTGGGGTGATATTTTGTAGATATGTAATTACTAATAATCTTGTCTATCTATTTGTGAAGGGTAAACGAGCTTTAATTAACTTTAATTAACGAATCACACACGATAGTCGTCAAAAAAGACACTGTTTAAAACATTAACAAAAAAACACGGTTTAAACATTTGTTTAAAACAAAGTTTTAAACAGGAGCGTTGTTTTAAAGAAGTTTATAACATTCTGTTTTAAATATTTTGTTTTAATCATGCCAACCCTGCTACAAATTCTTTATTTTGCGGAATCTAGAATTTTTCACTTTTTCGTTATGATTATTTATACGAAGAAACTTTGTAATGGCTACAAATACTGAAAATACTGTCTATTTTCAGAATGTTATAGTTCATAAAAAATAACGAATTTAGCACCATTCTTTGTTTTTTCTATAACCATTGTTGCAGCTTTTATGTACCGCTGGGAGGCGACTAGTCCACTAAATGCTTAGGTGCACTGCTTTGTGCAGAAGCAGTCAACATGTAAAAGGGTGTATTAAGGACCGTCCGGCAAGTAGGGAAACTACCGAAAAGAGACAGGAAGAAAACGTAAATATAAAGGAAATATAAATATGATTCAATTTACAGCAATAATGGGTTAATGTATAAAGTGTTTAGAGCTCGTATACAGTTTAGTGTTTTTTTCTTCTATTTTCTATAAAAAAAGGAACTTGCACTTTCGCTTTTATTGAATATTTCCTTCCGTTATCAGGACAGCGCACTTAAGCTCGTGATAAAAATAGACATGTATTCGGTTTATTCGTGCTTTTTTGTGCAATTTAATCCTGTTTCATTATGTAGACAATTTGGCAAATTCGCGCTGGAAGTTTGATGTGACCAATGAAATTATGCTAGGTGCCAGATGCTTGTACTGGTTTTAATGCTCCAAGAGCAAGTGAACTATCTTTTCAGCTTAAACTATTTTGTAAGTAAAAATTGGGATATAAAACACGAAAACTATTATGGAGCTAAACAAATTATGCTTATTTTATTTGACATATCTCAGTTGTATAAGAATGCTTGATATCTGTCAGCAAATCCTTTACAAAGGAATATTTCCAACCACAGACACCGCTCAAGAATGCTTTCATTCTGATCACACAGCCTGGATGCATATATCTTAAATGTATATTCCACCATTAACGTCATAACGCAATTTCGAGGTGTGATGCCAATTCATCACAATCCCATTATGACAGCAGAGGATCAGCGCGATAAACCACGTGAATCGTCGCGTTCGCGGGCACTAAACGCCTGAACCGGCGGAACAGTACGTCACGAATCTTAATACGTGCATTAATATGTCACCAGAAACGCGAAATCAATTTATTTTCACCTTTCACACACCGAAAACGTATTATCATTTCGAATTCTGGTGTGCGAATCTATCATGCAAATGAATGCCTGTGACGTGTTTTCTGTTGGAATTATTAAGTAAGTAATGCTCGGCGCTTGAATCGTATTGTCGGTAGCGGAGCTTCTGTTGATGTGGAATGGATTTGCGGGCACTGAAATCTTGAAGTTTTCAGGCTTTGTGATAGAAAAAGAAGGGCGTGGTAGTAGGTTCAATGTAATCCTTCTGCATCAATTCTTCCTTTGGCTTTACACAGTAATATCGTTGGACTGATGTCCTCTAGTTTACCGTATTATACCACAATTGCATGGTGACCTAATACATCTAATAATAATATATACAGTTGCGGTAACGAAACGGATAATGCATCAAACATAAACGTACATAAGGTCTGTRAATTAATTATTCAGTGCATGAACCATACTGCTGTTAAAGTAGAAGCACAATAACACGTTAACGGAAACTATAATATTCTCCATTTTCCAATATTATATACTGCTCCAGTAAAGTATTTTATTAAATACCTCAAATTATGGAGGGATTATTTACTGTTTCGGGTTTTTTTAGAAAACAGTACCTAATTCAGCCCACATGAAGAAGAAAAATTATATTGTACCTAAAAGTTTTCTGGCATAAATCGCTCTATACTTAAAATCATCAATGGACCATATAGGTACCGCATACTCCATTGTCCAAAATTCCATAAATCGTACTATCAGCGTGTAATTCTGTTCTGGTTTATTATGTGTCATAAGCCTATATACCTTTTTTAATTTTTATGCTTAATATAGTGTTCACGCTGGCAGTCTACAATAGCTAAATTTAATATCCAGTGCTGTAAAAGAGTGGTTTAAATTAGATTTTCTTGATTTTTCCAGAAGTATCTTGCGCTTACAAAAAGAAACAAAATAGAGTATCAATGACTGAGATCTTTACTAAAACTCGTTTGAAATGGAACGACCCTATTCCAGACAGCGCATTTGATAGGCAAATCGAATTATTTTAAAACGTACTGAGATACCATTACTCTTTCAAAAAAAACTAAAAATTTTCCCATTAGATCATTATTTTACTACTTTAAATAAAAGAGTTTGTTATTATACACTGTATCGTATACACATGAAATATATCAAAAACAAATACATTACTGTAGAGTAGCGATATTTAAAATTTTTTTGTTTATTTAATGTGCATGAAATATCTCGAAAACAAATGACTATAGAGTGGTAGTATATTAGTCAGTTAATTTTCAATAGTATTTTCCTTATCACCAAGGGATTCTTCTTGAATAATTAAGGAACTTTCCTACTTGAACTAGTAATTTACGACTTCAAATAAAAAAGTTAGCTACTGCAGACGAATTATTCTACATGAAATATATCAAAAACAAATGATATAGAGTAGTAATAACTCAATTCCTTTTTTGTTTAATTTTAAGTGTTTTATCAAATGCGCTAATCAAAATTCAATCGTTCCATTTAAAGTAACAAAGTTGTAATAAAGGCCCCAATAAGGTGATAAGTACTCGATTGCTTTTTTCATCAGCACGAGATTTTTTATAGAAACTACTGTTATACGACTTCAAATCAGAAAAGTTAGCTATTGTAGACTCATTCGTGAATAGCAATTATTTTACATGAAATATCTCAAAAACAAATAACTGTCGGGCAGTGGTACCTATAGTTTACAGTGTAACTCAATGTGTTCCACCCAATACACTTTTCAGAATGAGGTCATCCCGTTTAAAAATAATAAAATTATAGTAAAAGTATGCTAGATTGTTTCATTCTTTTACTCAAAATACTAAGAAACTTTTCCATTTAATCCATTATTTCTAAGGCTTGAAATAAAAAAATTAGGTATTGTATATAGGATGTTGGCGCGAATACCCTCTATTRATCGACAATCCAACTTTTCAAAACTTTTTCTTTATTTAAGCGAATCTGTTTGTTTCAGAATAAAAGTAAATCCAACAAAGAATACTGTTTAAAACAATACATGACTAAAGAAATTGTGAACTGAAGTAGATAAGTCATCGGCATCCAAAATTAGATTTGAACATAACTCAATCTCTAATCATAATTATATAAGCATATTAATAATTTGACACTTAATTGTAGTCTAATGGTTGAATAAATTATACTTATTTCCAAACGAATATACGAAAAATTCGCCCAGCTGTACTATTACTAGATAATAATAAATATTTAACGGCAGATATAATTTTTTTACATTTATTGGATTTTTCCATTAGGGTTAATCACGTTGTGTCCCGTTGTGAAATTTAACAACAGGTGTAAAATCTAATAGGATACACAATAGTGCACGTAGAAGTTCAATTGGGCACTAATACCGCTGCTATAAACTGTTTTCCGAGACTATTTCATAAAGGAAAATTTAAAATATGAGCTTTCTGTCAGCCAGGAACAACAAAGCTTGTCGGTACAGTCCHCCTATAATACTAATAAATGTTAGTAACACTATTTTCGCAGTAAATAGACAAAATGAATTTCAGTTTTCCGAAAACATATTTAAACTCGATATGTCCATCTTTTATATAAACGATGATTCGCGGTTTCTTTGCATAATAATGAATGCTAACCGAATTGGTACATGAAAATCCGGAGTCCGTGAAACTTCTAAAAAATTGCAATCAAAGCTGCTACAATTATTAACAGAATTATAAGGCTAAGGAATATTTTTAGAATATTCGAACATAATATTCATTTGCCACGGGCGCAATTAATCGAGGGACGCAAAATCTGAAATTAGTTATTAAAAATAATGATTTCCTTGACTACAAGCTCTATATTTCAGAGTGGCATATAGGATGGATTCTACAGGGTTTCTATAAATGATTCATGAAACGCGGGCGGCGTTGATTTCTGAACACTTTGCGCCGCCTTTTTGTAACTGCTGCCAAGCTACAATCTGCACGGCGATAGTAGTTGAAGGTTACAGATCAATGTCACACCACAGCTTGGAAATGTGAGCTTTCTGCAACCTTAAATTCAATTATCCCACGAAACATTACAGAATATGTTGAAAATACACATTCCCAGACGTTTTGTCATATTAAAAAATAACAAAAAATTATTAAAAATCGACAGATGACAAATATACGTCACTTTCCTAAGAGGCGGTAAATTGATTTAATCGATAATTTCCATTAGCGCCCTGGATGCATGAATCACTTATAGAAATCCTGTACAATTTTTGTCGACAAATAGTTAACGCTACCAAAGGTTACACCATTTTGGGAGTAGATAATTGGTTTTTTTTTCATCGTTTTCCAACCATTTTATTTGTGATCGTGAAAGAAAACCGTTAATTCCAAAGGTAACCAATAAATATATATTATGAAAAACATTATTAAAACAATATTTTTAAGGGCCCATTTTAAAACTTCGCCACGGGCTCTATGAATGTAAAAGAACGTGATATATAGTTTTACATAATTCATAGATTCCTCAAAAAGCGCGGTGGTAATTGGTAACAAGTACAATGAAATAATCAACAGTCGCGATGGTACCTAAACGTCTATATTGACAGATTGAGGTTAACGAAGAAGAATGAGCGAGTCTTTATCAACCACTCATATGTTAGTCCCGCTTTTACAGCGACTGCAACAGTTATTTAATTTATGTACGAAGAAACACAAAGAGAGACAGATAAAGACAAAAATAATGAATTTTCGTACAAAGGACATCTCCATTCTAGGTATTTCTTTCTGAAGTGAAGTGTAGAACTATTATTAGGTGCTTTAGAAAGAGCAACGTCTGAATTGATGCAATATCAAGCAAGACAAAGAACAAATAAGACGAATTGTACGTCAAACGTATACAACACGCGAATAAGTAAGGGTATTTAATAGGAAATACAAATAGTTCGAGTCAATACAAAAATCAAGTCGACCGTTTCTTTTGTGATAAGAAGTCTCTGGCCTCTTGAACACTTATTCGCAATTGTCTTCCGCTACTTCTCTGAAACTGAAAGCTCACCCCTTTGATCTTAATAAAGCGACGTTTTTGAAAATCACGTAGTTGATTAAATCGACGGGTGTACAACAAAGTAATGCCAATATGTCACGTGCTTCATCTATGTGCTGTGGAGTGTATAGACAGAAAGAAAGATTTAACAATGCTAAACGCAATGGCAGTAGGACAAATGATACGACACTGATTGATGCGTCTTCTTCTTGAAAGCTTCGAATAGACGTGTCCGACACAGAATGATTCGTGGGCAGGATAACATGACTATGTGGGAGTTACTTTGTTGGGAATAAAGGCCATATAGGATCAGGTGACTTACTTTTCGTTTTATTAAGTTTGCTTTATTTTTGTTATAAATATAAAGATCGTACACTACCAGTTCGATAAAAGCAAAAACTACGTTATCGGTTTTTGCTTTATAACACATGAAACATTCACCCTTACCTATTTGTGGCTGGTTTAAAGCAAATCAAGAATTTGTTATTTAA